>CM077021.1:51653616-52853616 GCA_039090855.1 Macrothele yani
CAGTGGGGGAGGTGTGGCGCTCGATAGCGTTGTTGGGATTGTACCGTTAACCCGGGGACCTTCACTCCCTGACACTATGATCATCTGCCCTCAAAGCGAAGCGGCACTCATCGCTAAACACCACGCGTCGCCAGTCTGTGGCGTTCCACGCCTCTCTGGCCTGGCACCACTGCACACGAAGCCGGCGAGGTTCTGGTGTTAACGGCAGCAAGCGTAAGGTACGATGGGATGGCATATCGGTTTCCCCGAGGAGTCGGAAAAGGGTTCGTGGGCACACAGGAGCTTCTACATCTGCCTGTAAAGTGGACCGTGTCCCCCGTGGGATCCGTTCGTGCGTGGAGCACGGTCCATTGATCCTCTCTACCGGTGGTCCTCCTGGTCCGTCTGGATCCGCTCCGCCGTGTGGCAGTGCTGTCGCGTTTCCACTGCTACTAACACAGTCTAACGGTATCGATAGAACGATCCACGTCGCTGGCTATACGGCGCGCCGACCACCCTGAGGTTTTCAGCCCGATGACCATTCTTCTCTTAAAAACCGTAAGTTGTGTAAATCGACGTCTCTGGCATCTATCCGGCATTCTTGTCACTCTGTACTCGTGCTTGTGTAGGCCGGTGCTTTTCGTTTTCATGAGGCATCGACTACACGCGGGTTTATAAGGCTGCCGGTTCGTGCTTGCAGCGCCACCATAGTGTGAGATCATGCGCACACGCACCAAATGTCGATCATTTGCATACCAGCGTGCACTCTAGCTAGTTGTAATGTTTCGCGGTTGTAGCATGTTTTCTTCTAGGTGCGCAAATTTAATTGTCCATGAGTGTATATTCCTGAGTCTCAAGTTTGCACGTATAAAAGTTGGAAAGTGAAAATTATTTATAAACCATTCATTTGGTCATTCAATTAGATACCCAATCTCGCGCCCAGCGGTTTAGTTATGCTACACACAGAGGCGAAGCGAAGTGGGGAGGGAGCTTACAAAGCCGTCGAAAAGATCAGAATGACGCTGCTGCTAAAGTTGTATATGTGCCACGGCAAGTAATTTTATAGCATGGAAACACACTCATATGCAGTTAAAATTTCCTTCCAGTTGCATGTTCACCATTTTTTTTCGGAGTTTAACGAACACCATTAGCTACTCAAAGAGCTGTAGGCAGCCCCCTAATTTAGGGTTAATGGTCCCGGCGAAGGGAAGGAGCCAACGCCATCAAACAAATAGATCACCACACTTTTCAGCTGTGAATCGAACCCGGGCCCATCTCGGACGAATGGTCAAAATCCAGTACCTCAGACTGCTCAGCATCAGGGGTGGCGATAAATTTTCTATATTTATTTTTAATTTTTGATTGCCGCCCCGGTGGCGCAGTGGCCTAAGCGATGGCTTCTGATCATTCGTCCGAGATGGGTCGGGGTTCGAATCCCGGTGTTGCATGGATGTTGTGTTTGCCTTACTGCGCTGGCTCTCTCCCTTCCCTGGAGCCAGTGGCCCTAAATTAGGTCATAGATCATATGTACAGGATTTTAGGAAGGGAGTGTCTGATCCCAGGTCTTAAACAACCCTTAGAAACAGGAAGCTAGGAGATTTGGGCTAGAGTGTCCGATAGGAAAATGACACGGAAGCGAGGTAGAAAGGGGGGGGAGAGCCCGCCTTATTTTTTTTTATTGAAGGTTTAACGACCACCGTGAGCAACTCAATGGGCTATAAGCAGTCGCCCGTCCCTAATTTAGGGTCACTGGTTCCAGGGAAGGGAGAGAGCCAGTGCCGTAAGACAAACACAACATCCATGACTCACCGGGATTCGAACCCGGACCCTTTTCGGACGAATGATCAGAGGCCATCGCTTAGACCACTGCGCCACCGGGGCGGCCCTTATTTATTACCGGGGGCCAGTACCCTGGGTCCTAATAGGCCACCCGCGGCCCGGTTCTAAATTAGGGACGGACGACTGCTTATAGCCCACTGAGTTGCCCATGTGGTCGTTAAACCTCCAAACAATCAATTCATTTTGTTATACTCAGGGCAAGGCTAACCCTGACTATGGAGTTAAAGCTACGGAGAGTGTACTTCCACTGCATAATATAGTTCCAGTTGAAAAGCTCGGGTTCGAGCTTTAACTTAGACCTAAGACAGTACATGGATATATAGATGTTCTAAATGTCATACGTACGTACATTAAAAAAATGAAGATCCAAGTTCCGGTTGTGTTTCTAAAAAGTACAAATATTCGTATTTTGGCGACGTCATTGTCACTTCTGTTTTCCTTCAGAGAGGCTATATATTGAATAGTATACACGGAGGATATTTACTGTGAGTGGGAGGGGAGAATTGTGCCAGCCCAAGGGTAAGTGGGGAGATAATGGCTTGGCGGTCCATAAACTTGCTCCTTTCTTCGTGGTTACTGTTTTAAAATACTCATTCAGAAATCGTTTGTCTGATGGTCAGTAAGGTTGAAAAGGTGTGGGGGGACATCGTGATGGAACACAGGAAGTTTCCATTTGCCGTGCATTAAGTCACCCTTAGGTAGAAGGGTCCGCAACACATTTAACCCCATTAGTGCGCGGAGAAATACTAATACACAAGAGCTTGTCGGTAAATCTGTTTTCACAGCATTAACAGTGTTACAAGGTTAACTTTGCCCCGAGTATAGGTGTTTTGTGGTGCTCCTCAATTCTGCACGGCTCTGATTGATAATATACCTTTTTTTTGCTGTCTAATCTAGATTATTATAGTTGATGTCTTTGAGCGTATTACGAAATTGAATTTGCTTTGAATAAACTCTCAGAATATATTCAATATAGAAATAGTACAAGCTTCTCTCAGGTAGGTGCTTGTCGATACTGAAATCACTTCCCGAAACCACTTTCTCAATTGTCTGCGTTGTTCTCCTAGATAAGGATAAGGATGAGATAACAAGCTTCAAGAAAATTAAATTATTAAGACGACTAACAGGTGTCGAAAAAAAGCCCAGAAAATTCCCCACAAAAATTCACTAGATGAATTAGTTTTAATTAGTTGGGGCTCAAAAATGGCAGTAACACAAGGCTTTCTTCACAAGAAATAGAAAAATTAGGATGATCTCAGAATGTCTAAAATAAATAACGGTGAAGGCCTATAAAGGCGACATAAAAAGCCGCTTAAAAATGATATGAAATGCCGCCCAGTAATTTTGACGTAAAGTAACCCTCTAGCGATTTAGGCCTTATACGACTCGACACATACACTCTCAAAAAAAAAAAAAATAATTAACGAAAGAACAAGGGGAAGAAGTGAAAGAAATTAATTTGGAATACGCATACACACAAGCCCCCCCCCTTCGTCTTCTAATGATGACAAAGCAAAGGGAAGCAGGCACCAGAGCAGAAAAAAGGCAAACATATACCGTCTCCTTCTGACGTGAAATATTTTTTTTAATTTTCCTAATTGCAGGGGGTCCGTCTGGGGTCCGGGTTCGAATCCCGGTGAGGCATGGGTGTTGTGTTTGTCTTACGGCACTGGCTCTCTCCCTTCCCTGGAACCAGTGACCCTAAATTAGGGACGGGCGACTGCTTATAGCCCATTGAGTTGCTCACGGTGGTCGTTAAACCTCCAATCAAAAAAAAAAAAAAAAAATAATTGCAGGGGAGAAGTCATGCATCTCGCCCCCGGGCAAAAGTCACCTTCGTAACGTCATTGGCTACATATCTGGTAACGCAGGTTTCACATATTCTAGGGTAGATTTAAACAACGTTATAAAATTATCTATTTATAAATAACGAATACTACTTCCAGCGGAGCAATTGCGGTTAAGATGGAAAAAAGGTAATCACAAAGAAGAAAAACTATTTCCTACAGCGTAGGAACACTTAACTGGAGAGAGTTATTACTGAGTTGTAAGAGGCCGATTTACCAGTGCACCGGTGACCGTCGCGGAGGGAAACAATCAAATGGTGGAGCCGTTTCAGTCCATTGGGGCATGTCTGCACAATCACCTTCCGAAAGCTAGTTAAAATAGGCCTTTCACTGTAAAGTAAAATAGGCATTCTAATTCCAGCTATGCGAAAGAGTTGAGCCATTTCGGATACGAGCTTCTATTAGTTGGGGAAATGACATCGCACAGGAAGCAATATTCCTGGAGGACCAATCGCTCGTATCGGTTTCACGTTAGCAAGGAATGTAAACAACAAATGCGATGAAAAATGTTTCCAATTACTTAGAATTTCAAACTACAAAGATTAGCATATTTATCATCAGCGATGTCTTATTTCCTGGGTTAAACTTCCGTTTTCGACCCCGAAGCAGTTAGAAGTGGGACGTGTATCCCTCCGCATCGTTTGCTAACGCCTCTGTTTAGCTTGAGATCTAAACAAGCTTTGAGTGGCGTTTACGATTTAAGGTATCCCACTACGTTGAAAACGTCGTTTTGGGCCAAATTTCACATTTTGTAAAAATGCGTTCACTTTAAAGCTCCATTCTTTAAGATTCCAAAAACTGCCTTTGTTTCTTGTCTACGATGCATAGATGCAGAGTTAATAGCAATCGGAATATCTAAACCCAGGTGTCAAACGAAAGGGAAGTGACACTTGAAACGCGTTTTTTGCAGGATGAGATTTTCGTCCCGAACTCTTTACAGAAAACCTGATAACTGCAAAAGGTATGCAAATAAATTGATCAAACTTGTATGCATCTTTCTAACAATGCTTTGCATGCAGTGAATTAAACGTTTTGCTGTTTGTCAGTTCAAAGTTAGGTTATAACTGCGTATTTATACTTAACATAGTAAAAACATTTGTCGACAATTCACACAAATGTATGTACAGAGCCGGACTGGCCTGGCCGGCTGACCGACGATCGCCGGTCAAATTGGGGCCAAGTGAAAATGGGGGCCAAATGGAAACAAATAGGTACATATTCAGAATCGTTGAAAACGAGTGCGAGAGTTGCGAACAGTGTGTATGAGCAATCCGCGCGCGCGTGGTGTTTGTGATAAGCCGCAGCTGACGCAAAGAATCTTTAACGCTTAAAGAAGGTAAACTCTCATAGAGATAACGTAAAACAGGCGGCAACAGCGCCACCACATCTTAAAAGATAATATGCTCTGCCGGAAAGTTAACATTCAGGAGCAAAACAAGTTAGGCGGGACTACGGCAGTTAAGCTTTTCTTTGATCCACGATGGTTTTCTTCGATCTGATGACTATTTGCTTAGAGCAGTTTTTTTTTGTTGTTGTTTTCTGATATAACGCCCATACCTTATTTTGGTGAGAAAAACATGCAATAACATTAGTATTTCTATTTAAATTAAATTTCAGCAAATATTACAGTTAGGCCTAAGGATCCAAAAATGCAGACATTCCCTAGTATTTGGCATTACTTAAAATGTTTCTGAAAAACTGAAGAACAAACAAAAGCCTTAACTAACCCGGCTGGCGTAACAAAACTAACATATCCGATTTGCGAAGTGATTTTGCTACCGAGAAGGTAACAATCACGTGCTGTGAGTAGCTCGGCTGACTGTTCTTTACCCAAAGAATTGAGGTCAACAGAAATACGCATGCGCAGTCTGCTCCGACATCAGCCTGTATGATGGCTTCTGTGCACTGCATGTTTTCCCTGAAGATATGGCTGCGCTAGTTACGTCTCGCTGAGCTTTAACTTCTTCTCGTTAGATATTCTTTGGCTGACGTTAGCTGCGTTGATAAGCACGGCTGTTCCACTCTTACTAGGGGAGGGAAGATCACATGTTCGTGAAGCTAAATGGCCTAGAGTGAATGCGCGTAGACGTAATACAGCTTAGGAGTGAACGTTCGATCCTTGGCTATAACGAGAAAGCGCTACAAGTCTGACTGATGCTTTGTTTGTGGAGAACATTAGTTGTGCGTTGACATTCGTTCTGTATTTTACTGTAATTTTCGCGATGGGATTCGTTGCGGGACTCAACAGTAATTTTCTTTCACAGACAAATTGAATGACGAGTCATAGTTGCACTAGCTTCTGTCTGAGAGCAGGTAATTAATTAATTCAATTCAATAACAATTTTCTGGTATTCTACTATATATTGGTCATACAATCATAGCACTGAATTTATATGACAACTGCATCGGGCAAAATGCTACTACAGTAGAATTAATAATAAAAATTAGCGAATTTTTTCATATTTGGTTTATGTTGCTTTCGATAGTAGAAAATTAATTGCGCTTAAACAGTATTTGGCATTTCTTTTCGAACGAATATGTTTTTACTTCATAACTGAATAAAGCTAATAGAATGGACAAATCTGGAACTGAAAAACCCGCTGAAAGTAGGAAGCGTGAATTAGAGAGAATAGGAACAAATCCAAAGCAGAGGAAGCTATTTGGATTTGGTCTCCGACCAACAACATCAACCGATCATTATCCACCTATCGCATCTTCAAGCACAGAACAAACGAAAGACGTCATCTCCATCATCAAACAAAGATATTCGCTCTTTCCACGTATAACGAAGTAAATTTCTCCGTCATTTCTGTCCACGCCAGGATTCGAACCAGAGTCCGCTTATTCCGGAACAAGTCGCTCTACCAACTGAGCTACGCAGACGTTTATTCTGATTCCTATCTGCCTTTATGTCGTGTGCGTCCTGCTGGCAGGTACGTCACATCCCCCCTCCCCCTCCCCAAAGAGGGCCGGGGGCATGGCCCACGGGTCAGCCGTGACCATGAATCGTTGCAGGCAGCCATCCACTGTAGAACGTGCACTTGAACGTGCAGATTGACTTGAGAACTCCCAGTCAATCTGCTGTGTGGAATGCAACACCACACATTTTTATTTTTCGAAGCGCTGGAGAAGGGATTCTCTGATTTTTCCTGTCTCGCGGTGTGGAAATAACATCACACCAATGCGAGATTTTGAACGGCCGGGTCATCCGGATAGTTCGGGCGCCATTATAACGAAGTAAATTTCTCCATCATTTTTGGTCTACGCCGGGATTCGAACCCGAGGCCGCTTATTCCGGAACAAGTCGCTCTACCAACTGAGCTACGCAGACGTTTATTCTGATTCCTATCTGCCTTTATGTCGTGTGCGTCCTGCTGCCAGGTACGTCACACACGTTTATAAGGGAGTCACGGAAAAATTCTCGTTGGCCTCCACCGGGAGTCGAACCCGGGGTCTTCCAGTTACGCGCCGGATATGCTTCCGCTGCACCACAGCGGCCTCGAATTCCTCCAGACTCACACACGCCAACTGCCAAGCCAATTTGTCAGGTTGCTTCTTGGAGCCCCGCACAATGCTGGGGATTCACCAAAGATGGTAAACAGCAACTGAACAAATAATTAGAAGGCGAATGAAAATTAATACAGACATTTAACGTGGACCAGGAACATCAAACAAAGATATTCGCTCTTTCCACGTTTATAAGTGAGTCACGGAAAAAATTTAATTGGCCGCCACGGGAGTCGAACCCAGGGTCTTCCAGTTACGCGCCGAATATGCTTCCTGGGGTCAGACACTCTCTTCGTAAAATCCTCTACATATGATCATGATCATGATCCTTCGCGCAAAAAATGCCGATGACCTTAATTCCAGAAGGAGCTTTGCCAAACTGTCGCTGTAACGTTAATTTACGTCATCGTTCTCGCAGGTAAAATTTATGGCAAACGTCTTTAAAACGCGTTATGCAACCAAAGTCCAGTCCCTCGCTCGGAGGAGGGATTTTTGGTTTTAATAGGCTTGGGCCGACAACCGAAGGGTGGTACCTCGCGCAGGGGAGGTGGGAAACAGGTCGACAACCAAAGTCCGGTGTCTCGCGTGGGGGTAGGGAGAACTGGCCAGCAACCAAAGTGCGGTCCCTCACGCGTAGAGAGGAAAACCGGCTGACAACCAAAATGCGGTCCCTCGCGTGGCCGTGAGTTGGGGGTAACGGGCTGACAATCAAAGTGCGGTTCCTCGCGTCGCCGTGAGATGGAGGGAGAACGGGATGACAATCAATGTGCAGTTCCTCGCGCGGCCCTGAGATGGAGGGGGAATGAGCTGACAATAAAAGTGCGGTTCCTCGCGCGGCCGTGAGAGCGGGGAACGGGCTGACAATGAAAGTGGGTTTAATGACCGTGCGGGAGGGAGGGGAACGGGCTGAAATCAAAGTGAGGTTCCTCGCACAGCTGTGAGCGAGGAGAACGGGCTGACAATCAAAAGTGCGGTTCCTCCCTCAGCCATGAGAGAAAGGGGCGGAATTGGCTGACAACCAAAGTGCGGTAGCGAGAGAGAGAGAGAAGAACACGCTGACACCGAGGTGCACGCGCACGGCTCCGCCCCGGAAGGAAAGTTTCTTTGTCGACGTCCAGAGTAATCGAATCCGTCACGTCACGTCCCGTCCGGAGGCTGGCCACGCCCGTCTGTGACGTCACTTCATCCGCCCAAGTGGCGTCCTTACTACTTTATAACAATGGCGACGAACCTAAAAAAGGAGAGAGATTCATCACTTGTTTACAGTATACGCGGTGGCATGGTGCCGGTGTCAGAGGGATTAGACCTTCCTCATCATGCCTTGGGGCATAAAGCCGAGAATAAATGGCTAGAAAAAGCGCTGACTGACTGTGACAGAAGATGGCTGAGTCACTTGTTTCTACCCAGTGGCATGATGTCCCTGTCATGGGGACTAGCTCATTCCCATCATGCCTTGGTCATCAGAGAATGGAGGACTAAAAGGGAGCGTTTATCAGTAGTGGTAGGTTTTTCTGGTCTGTACTGCTGAGATGAGAGGGGGAAATAAACTATTTAGCTGTGGCTTTCGTAAACCACGGCCGCTATGTGAATATTTCTGTTTAAGGAACGCAAAACATTTTGTGCACCATTTGGTTCAGATATAAATAAGTACATCGGCCGCTTAAGGGGTTAAGCTCCACACAGTATTTCTTATCCCAAAGACAAATAGCTCCAATATCTCAGCTCCAGAAAATGGGAGAAAGCCCAATCTTCACCAGCACTGCTGAACAACTCGAAATAAGACCGCTGCCCTCAGCAGTATAATGAACTTCATTAGGAGCATGTGAGAGGAACTCATGGAAGTAAAAGTGAAGGTTACAGAACCGATCCCCGAGACACGCTTACATTACTGAAAAATGCATCACAATATTGACATGCGACAGAATCTATGACCAGAATAGAAACAAGAGATTCAGTGATTCACAGCGCAGGACACCAGAATGGAAACAAGAGATCCAGTGATTCACAGTGCAGGACGAAGATCAAGAAAAGTTTCTACATCTTCAAAAGCATACAAACTTTCAACTGTCGCGATCTGATTTGCAGCATAACTTTCTCTAAAGCATTTTCCAAACCTTACGGCACATTTAGCCCTTTATAGAAAATAAATCTGATACCACGTTGTTTACCCGTTCCAGAAAGATCATTTTGTGATCTGCTTCCTGATACAACAGAAAGTAAGACAAATTTGGCCATGGTCTGATGTCTCACCTTGAAAAAGTTGAGCTCCAGCCAACGCAGAAAATACATGGGTATTTTTTTTCCAATCAGGTTTTCAGAAATCGAAATCTGTCTTGTCCACTATCTTCGGAAGAACATACCAAATGATTTCAGAAATGCGTCAGTCTTGAACTAGGTAATCAAAGATAAGAAGGAGATATCCAACTTGTAAAGGCGAGTCTGTTCTGTTAGCAAAAGGGTTCCATTCAACCGCAACCTCCCCTATTATTTTTTTTGTCTTTTATTTTATTTTTTTATCTTTTTTTTTTTGCTGCTTCTGGGTGCTCTATTAGAGCCACAATACCCGCTGGGGTCCACGCACAGGAGAGGTACAGCAAAACGGATCCCGATTCTAACTACCTGCTGATTTGCTTATATAGCACCCATAATTTATCACAAACTAATACCGGTGGGAAGTCAAAAATTTCACTTCAGTTTATGAAAAATATTTAATATTCGTATGCTTTTAGCTCAAATATATCTAACTGATTTTTCATTTCCTCTTAAATTTAACTTACTTACAATCGCAGCCGCTGGGAGTTAAAGCCTTCCGAAATAAAACAGTGGCTTCACGGTTCTGCAACATTTGCAGGTGTGTGTTATTTCGTTGATTCTACTCGGCTAGGCTGCAAATGGATGACATACAAGAAATTTTACAGTGTATCCTTGAAATGTCGAAAAATAAATCGTTTGGAAAGAAATACTGCCGCCCCGGTGGCGCAGTGGTCTAAGCGATGGCCTCTGATCCTTCGTCCGAACGGGGTCCGGGTTCGAATCCCGGTGAGGCATGGATGTTGTGTTAGTCTTACGGCACTGGCTCTCTCCCTTCATTGGAACCAGTGACCCTAAATTAGGGACGAGCGACTGCTTATAGCCCATTGAGTTGCTCACGGTGGTCGTTAAACCTCCAATTAAAAAAAAAAAAGAAATACTAGTTCCTTGCTGTATTTCGGTAGCACCCGTCAAAAGATGGAAGTTTTCTATACGCGCCGACAGATGACGCCAGTGACCCACCCGTGAGAGGAATTCCTTTGGAAAATTAGTCTGTAGCCGAAATGTATGTTCTTGCAAATTCTACTCTGCTAGGTCGCCCTCATAACTTATTATAAACAAATACCGGTAGAAGATCTAACATTTCCCTACAACAAAAAAAAAAACAAAAAAAAAACTAGTATTTAAGGAGAGAGGGGTCAATGGGCAAACGTAAGAGGAATGCCGATATTAGCTTCGCGTTCATGTGGCATGAGTCAGTGTTGAGCTTTCGGTTGTTGTGCACGTGAATTAGTGTTTTTATACAATTTGCCTGGGAAATATTGGGTGCCTTTATGTAGATCTAATTACAAAGCACGGCCAAAAGCCACTGTTTTCTGCTTTCATAAAGATGAAAGCCTTCGAAGAAGATGGATTTCAACCATACCAATAAATCATTTTGAACCCACCGTGAATTCAAATATTAGTTAAGCCTAATTGTTCTCACGATAGCATGTTCTGCGTACAATTTAATTTAAAGCAAGTTGTGGTAGAGACTGAGGTTTGGATTAGAGAACTATGAACTTCAATTGTGTACATTGAACTCTTCTACAAAGTGGCACTTTAATTCCTAGTTGCGTTCATAGACACATGTAATAAGGATAGCTTCAGGAATATTGGCAGTGAAACGTTTCTCTCTGAAGAAGCATATCGTTCAAAAAGGAAAGTACTTATGCATAATGAAGGTACACATTTGTTGATACTTGTGTTTTCCGTTTTTCGGGGGAATCTGTTAATGTGTAATTGAGCCGCCCCGGTGGCGCAGTGGTCTAAGGCGCTGGCCTGTGATCATTCGTCCGTAAGGTGTCCGGGTTCGAATCCCGACCAGGCATGGATGTTGTGTTTGTCTTACGGCACTGGCTCTCTCCCTTCCCTGGAACCAGTGACCCTAAATTAGGGACGGGCGACTGCTTATAGCCCATTGAGTTGCTCACGGTGGTCGTTAAACCTCCAATCAAAAATAAATAAATGTGTAATTGATATTTTCAATATCTGCTTCAGTTGAAAAATGAAAAAAAAAAAAAAGGAATTTTGCTTTACAATGAACATACTGCTGGAGAAAATTAATACATTTCGTATAAAATATGTTTTCACAAAGTTTGAAAAGAAAAAGACGTGACATTCTGATATAAAATTTGCAATGTTATGTGCATAAATTCGAAGATATCCAAATTAATACCTTCCATGTTCATCTGACAAAGAACTTTTTCCTGAGTGGTTTTAATTTATAAATTTTTGTTTACCTTCTAGAAGTAGTTGCAACATTTGAACACACATCTTACCGTATTTTCACGAAATATGAGGATGTAGCACGTGACGTCATCTAGAAGTTTCAGGTAAGTGTCAACAGTCCTTACAAGTTCCTGAAGGACAAACGCAGCTGGCTGTCCTGCAGTTATTGTGCAAAATGCAATCATTAGCGATCAATGTTAACAAAAATTTTGAAGAGTTAGACTCTTCAAAGGTAAAAAATCTTTTAAAGGTTAGTTATATATATATAAGTCAGTGATCTCTGGTAAGGCTGGGAACCTATATTTTACTTGTTCAAATGCTGTTGGCGTGCAGTGCTTGTACTTATTGGGCCAGTCGTTTCACTTGTTGATTCGAAGTTTTCAAGTTGGATTTAAAAGGTGTTGGCTTTTGTTTTGCGTAGGTTTTATTGCTACTGACTATTTTCTGATACAACACCCTTCAGAGTTTGTCTCTTAGTCAAAATAATTCATAAATCAACGCTTCGGTATGCAATCTGCACTTCTGTGCGCTTGGGTTTTTCACCTTCAGGGATTTCTATTCAGAAGGTTCCTGGCTGATCAAGGAGGTGTTGAAACTTTTTATAGAGCTGAAAGTTAATTTGTTAGCCAATCTGACTGTTAGTCGGAATCAAATATCTTCGGATGTTCTGGATTTTTTAGGAGAGCTTGACCCACTTGTTTGCGTATTTTCGGCTTTTCACTTAGTATTTTCACTTTTAAGATTATTTGGCTCTCAGTGTTGGGAGATTTTTGTTTTTTACTTTAATATTTCGTTCTATATATTTCCTCCCCAAACTACCGTTGATTTTTTTAGTGCACAGATGGCCAAACGACGAGCAGTCGTCCAGCCGTGTGTCGTCCTCAGTTCTCTGATGCCAGAACGCATTGTTCACAGCTACCCCAGGGCCACAGTGCGAAAAATCACCCTCAGGGCAATGTGTCACAGCACGTAGTTCATCGCAGCCTTCTGCTCAAAGGCCTGCGTAGCCGAAGATCCAGCCGGGTCCCCATGCTCACTGCACGTCATCGCTAACAATTCAGAAAATGGGCCCACGATCATCGAGATTGGACCGTGGATGATTGGAAGAAATTGGCCTGGTCTCACGAACCAAGATTCCTGGTACACCACGTAGACGGTTGAGCGTGGATACGCCGATTACCAACGGAGGGTATGGAACCTGGATGCACTGTTGGGCGGAAACAGCCCGGTGGTGGCGGTCTTATGTTGTGGGCGATGTTTTTTGGGGGACAATTTAGGCCCCATTATCACAACAGCACAATCCCTGACAGCTGTAAGGTATCTGAACATCGTTGCGGACCAAGTTCACCCATTCATGGCAATTGTGTTCCATACTGGTGATGGCCATTACCAACAGGATAATGCGTCATGCCACACTGCCAGAATCGTCAAGGAGTGGTTCGAGGAACATGATGGTGACTTTCTGTTAATTCCACATTCACCTGACATTGGCCCAATCGAACATTTGTGGTTCGACTTGGAAAAGCGGGTTCGCGCTAAATCACCACTACCCCGAAATGTACGGGAACTGGAGGACCTGCTGTTGACATTATGGTACCAGATACACCAGGATACCTATCGCCACCTCATCGAATCGATGGCTCGCCGAGTGGCCGCTGTTTTGCGGGCTAAAGGGGGTCCTACATCTTATTACGTAGGTGGACATAATGTAATTACTCATCGGTTTACATCTCGTAGTTGCACGCACAGATTCACGTTAGGAAACTTAGACAAGTCCGCCGACCAGTAGCACTTCAGAGGTACAGCCATATTTAATATCAATAAGTTTTCAGCTCAAATAAACACAACCATATGTATAACTGGATTTTCATTTCGTTTTAAAAGAAAACTTAAAATCGCAGCCACTGGGTGTTAAAGCCTTCCGAAATGAAATCGTGGTTACGACATTGGGCTTCACGGTTCTGCAATATCTGAAAGTGTTTACTGTCTCGTTGATTCTACTCCGCTGGATTGCCCGTGGATGATATCCGAGTAACAGTTCACTCAAATTATATCGGGGAAAAAATTCTTTTGAAAAGAAATACAACCAGAGTCCTGCAGATTTTCATAGCACCGGTGAAAAGATGGAAGTTTTCTATGCGCGCTAACAGATAACGCAAGGTGACCAGTAATTAACATTTAGTTAAAAACATGTTGCTTAGAAAAAAATAACACTCAGTGACATTTGTGTACTTAGTGCGCATTATAGTTCGAAGAGTCCGTTTCGATCTCGGAAGCTTGTGGTGTGCCTTAAAAGTGCAGATTTGTTTTACGTAGGGGGAAGACAAAGTTAACATTTTAATTACACGGAACTGAAAAAAAATCCTGTTACGTTACTAAAAATTTATCTAGTGAACATTCACAGCGTTACACAAAATCATTCCAAATACATAAGTTTATTTTAAAGAGCCTCGTTTTCTTTCATGTGTGCTTTAAATGTCAACCCCAGTATTTTTAACAAATGTGTCTGAAATGTCGCCATTCCTGCGAGTTTGCTTCAAAGAATCTTCTTCATATTAGGAAACATTGATTCGCCTCTTTAATTGAATCAGTGCCTTAAACATTTTATACTATGTTATACACTGAGTGGCCACTTTATTGTGACCACAACCTCAGTACTTCGTTGGGCCGCCTTTTGCCTTTGATACTGCGTCGATTATTCGTGGCATGGACTCCACGAGATGTTGACAGGTGGTTTGTGGAATCTGAGACCATGCTTGATGAATAGCACTTCCCAGGAGTGTGGGATTACAGGGTTGTGGATCCAGCTGTCTGATGGCTCGTTCAACTTCATTCCACAAATTCTCAATGGGGTTGAGATCTGGAGATTGTGGGGGCCACCTAAGCAAAGTAAACTCACCGGCATGTTCCTGAAAACAATCATGTACAATACGAGCACTATGGCAGGACGCATTTTCTTGTTGAATGTAACCATCGCCATTGGGATAAACCATCCACATGACAGGATGCACTTGGTCCGCAACGATGTTTAGATATGATGTGCCAGTCAGACATTGATGAACACGAATTAAAGGGCCCAAAGCATGCCAAGAAAACATTCCCCAAACCATAACGTGGCCTTCACCAGTTTGAAGGGTTGTAGTAATGCATTTGGGGTCCATGCTTTCGCGCTGTTTCCGCCAAATTCTCACTCGGCCATCGGATGGTGCAACTGAAAACGTGATTCATCGGACCACATAATTTGTTTCCAATTATCAACTGTCTAATCCTTGTGCTCCTGTGCGAACTTTAGACGTTTTCTCTTGTTAACTGCAGACAGCAAAGGTGTTCTAACAGGCCTTCGGCTGCCATATCCCATCCGATGCAGTGTACGGCGAACAGTGCGTGCAGAGATCATTCGAGGGGATCCTTGATTAGGATGGTCTGTAATTTGCTGCACTGTTGTCTTTCTGTTGTCTGTTACCAGTCTGGACACTCTCCGTTCCGCCCGAGCAGTCACTAGTCGATGACGACCACACGTTGCACGTAGAGACCCAGTTTTTTTGGCTGACAGTCCAGTCTTTAAACACTTTAACAACAGCTGCTCTTGGACATTTCACGAATGCGGCGGTTTCGGTGATACTCGCTCCATGGCTCCGAGCTCCTACAATCCTCCCACGTTGAAAGTCCATCAAATCGTATTTTTTACCCATCTCGTCACCCAAAAATCACTTCTACTGCGGTCGCAAGCACTAAGCTTTCCCTTTTTATACTAGCCTCGCCCTAAGGCGGCAACAGCGTGCAGCCATAGTTCATTTGCTTAAACTTGTCAGGTGGTCATAATAAAGTGGCTTCTCACTGCGTGATATTGAACAAAGAAACTGAGTTACTTTCAGACCATACTTTTTATCGCATTTCTCGTTTTTTGTCTAGAAATTGCAATATCTTTCCAGCGTAATAAGCAAAAGAAATCTAATTGTTTTAATGCTAGCTTTAGTGACAATGTGCTTGTTATGGAGGACTCCATACCATGTGGGTCTGGATTCGAAAATGACAATGCGCATGGGCAGTCCCGGTGACGCTGGCTTGCGACGTTCGTTTACGTAGGTCTGTGTTCGAAACCCCGTGAGGCATGGATATTGAATTTGCCTGACGGCACTGGCGTCCGCCATTTCCTGGAGCCAGTTACCCTAAATTAAGACGGGAGACTGCTTGTATTCCCCTCCAGAGAAATAACGTTTGGTACCATTTCTAAAACATCACTCTTTAGGAGGTTCAATTCTTCTAACGTTTTCGTGTAGTACACCAGAGGTTCAAACGAATAATGTTCACGAAAAGTGAAAATCGACTAGTAGGACATGTCTCTCTGGCAGTGAGATGTTTTGTTTTCTTCTAGATGAATCCTACTAACTGTAGTAAAGGAAAAAATGCCTCCCCGTGGCTCAGTGGTCAAAGTGCTGGCTTCTGCCATTCGTCTGAGATAGGTTCGGGTTCGATTCTCAAGGATGTTGGGTTTGTCACACGGCACTGGCTTTCTCCTTTCCCTGGAAACAGTGTCCCTAACTCAGGGACGGGGGACTGCTTATAGCAAATCGAGTTCTTCACGGTTGTGGTTAAGCCCCACCAGAAAAGAAAAACAAATGCATTTCGCCGTATGTCAGCGAGAAGTCACAACATCCGATATTCAACTTTCTGTGTCAAGCTTTTCTATAGCCACAACGGTACATGCTTTATGAAAGTAATAGACAGGAATCGCTTTTATATGGGCCGAAATGTCTCTGGCTGTGTGCCTTGCGTAACAGACCCTTCCCTAAGATATCGTCAAAACGTCAAAATAAGTCACATGAACTTCAACCCCCCCCCCCCCCAGCTGTGAAATAAATTCCTTTAAATAGTGCCAAATTAGGCTTACCCAAAAAAAGAAAGTTACGAACATAACAATAGCAACCGGTAAGGTATTTCCTTAATATATAAAATTTTACAATTATTAAACTGAAAACTACTTATGAAAGTCAAATTCCGTTGTCTTTGTAAGAATTTTTTTCTTTTGCACAATCAAAGACCCGAAAGGAAGATATGTCACTGGCAAAATGATTAAATTGCTATTTTTAGTGTAGTTTCAAATTGCCAAACACTAGCTTCTATTTATTAGAAAATGTTAAAAGACTGTATTTGATCTACTTGGTAACCTGAAGGGGGGGTTGAATCGTATGCATCTGATATGCATTAATTTAAAAATATTTCCTCAAAATTTTAATTTGAAGATATGGATACATTACGAAAATTTTAAAATATGTTGTCCAACACGCACCTCACATTTCGCTTATATAAAATTAAAGAGAAATATTTACCAAATTCATGCCGACATGAATTCAATTAGTGCTGCAATACTTCAGGTGAAGTCTTTCTCAGTAACTTGGTCCACTTTTTCGCATGTTAATCCAATCACTGAATGCGAGCCTACATTCGTTGTTCTAGATTATTTTATATCATTACCCAGCAAAAAATTAATAAACTAAATCCGTGTCAATACAGTAATAATTGTTATAAATTTCATTTAATGTTAGTATGGGGAGGAAATGGAGTTTAAAATAGCTCAGTACTTTTTCTATACTATGTTATATTATGTTACTAGCAGGGGTACCCGGTATTTCCCGGTAAATATTACTATTCGTGGAATCACCAAGTTCAGCGGGTGAAAGTTAATGAAAGGAAAAGATATTCCTATAATTTTCCAGTAAATTTATTTTAATTCATTTAGGTTATTGCTTTTTCAAAAATATTTTTGTTTTTTCCAATGGGAGCAAAAATGTTGAATTTTTTAGGATTGCCATCCATTGAGCAGGCGACGTAGAGTTGTTCGTGTGAAAAGCAGGTTCCTCCAAATTAACGCCAGCCACTGCCAATGACTGGCCTTGCGCTTTGTTGATGGTTATGAAAAAGGCCAGACGAATCGGGAATTGCAGACGCTTAAAGTCAAACGGCATATCTGTGGGAATCGGTGGAATCCTCGGAATGAAGACGTCTTCCCCTTTTGCACAGCCAATAAGAATAGTTGCTTCGATGATGTGCGTGAACAAATTCTTGATGCAAAGTCTGGTTCCATTGCATAGTCTTGGTGGGTCTAAGTTCCTGAGCAGCATGATTGGCACCCCATTCTTTAGGAGCAAATTGTGGGGAGGCATACCTGGTGGCTCCAATGAGTTCAGGAACTCTGTCGGGTAGAGAATTGCCTGTGCTGCTTCTATGTCAATTGATTTGTAGGATGTGGTGCTCCAGGAAAATTTTGAATGTGAGCATTGATATTGTTGACGCTGTCATTTTTGGGAGCTAGAATTGCTTTCTCACACAACCACTCATGATTCAGCAAATTGAGTTTAATGTTTGGAAAAGCATTTCCCGCAAGGTCTTCGACCGTCTTTAAAACATTGCAAAGTCCATTTGGAAATGTAATCAGTCCAGTTTCTGGATCAGCTGGAATTTTACCATTACCAAGTTAAAGCTGCTGGCGGAAAAACTCTCCCTGTGAAGTGTGCCTTTGCAGATGAACTCGCATGTTGATGGTCAATGACATTTTTGACATGCCTCCAAAGATGAGATGCTTTTAGGCATACATTGAGTTGTCAGCTGGAGTTGACCTCGGGATAACTGGCAGAGTCTGGCGAAAGTCTCCAGCCAACACACCAACAGTTCCTCCCATGAGCTACTGGTTTGTTCACAGATCTTGTAGTGTCCTGTTTAGAGCTTCCAGGGGTCGTTTGTGAGACATCGTACACCCATCCCAAACTATGACACTGCAGTATTGCAGGACTTTTGCATGTCCAGATTCTTTGGTAATGTTGCATTCTAGATATTCATCATGGACCAAGTTCGAGGGCAATTTGAAGGAAGAATGTGCTGTCCGACAACCTTTCAGCAGTGTTGAGGTGATGCCAGAAGAAGCCACTACAACTGCCATCTTCATTTGCTGGCGAACTGTTGCCAAGAGTAAGTTCATGACAAATGTTTTGCCTGTCCCACCTGGTGCATCGAGGAAACAGATGCCTCCATTTGCATCGCTAATCATGTCCAGAACTTTACTGTAGGCCTCTCTTTCGTCTGTAATTAAGAGCGGTTCATTGGCAGCAGCATATGCTTCCAAGTCATTGGATTGTAATTCACCTCCCGCAGAAGTTCATTGCAAAGATTGTTGGTGGTGTTTCTTTGGGGAGATGGCAGTCCGCACTGTCTGAGCCCCTCGTCTAGCCATTGACAAACACAGGTTCTCTAGAAGGATGAGAGCCTTGTCGAAGATGTTTGGTGGAAAGTCAATTTGCAGAGTTGAATTTTCCCATCTGACTCTCAAAAGAATGTCTTCGCCCAGATACTCCTTGTATTTTTTCCACAATTGAGGTGGAATTTGAGACAGCGCAGGTGGTCAGCAGAATGCAAAAGAGATGTCTCAGGCGCATTGGTGATTGGGATTGGGTGTCAGTTGCTTCAGTCATTGCTAAGTCCCAGTGGTCATAATTCTACAACAATCCTCTTTTTCGGCATGCCTCTCTGAAGGTTTCACAAACTTGATTGTTCACCTTTTTTAAGTCACCGAAAGATGTTGGTCCCTTGATAATGTGAAGCAGCATTCTCAAAAAGAAGCACTCGGCCATTGATGGATGAACTGCGCGGACTCGGCCAAGAGCATCCGTGGATTTTACTCGAGAATGTCCTTCAACATTAGCTCCCTGTTTGCGTAGCTCGAAATTTTTTTCCGGATGCATTCCAAGTGTATTAGCGCGGAACATCACAATAAAGAATGGTTTTAGCAAAAGGATCATGCTTGCACAGTTCAAAGAAAGCTGCCAGTGTTGTGTTCGGTGGCCCTTGAAATTGCTGCTGCTGAAAGTTGTATGGATTGAAATAGACTCTTCGACCATTTTCAAGGTGGACACTGAGATGAACAACAGTCGGATAACGTTCGTGAATTGGGAAATTGAGTATTCGCCAAACTCTCTCGTTGCTGCTGATGTATCTTCCTAATTGAAATCTCTCATCTTCATCAACAATTGCTGTTCGTTGTTCCAACCCAAAACCTGCTTGATCACTTCCTTTGTTTACATACTTGCAGATGTACTTGATGGCTTTGACAGACTGCCAAGATTCAACATTTATGCGCGCTTCAAACATTTTGGACAACATTAGAGAGTATGGAACCACCCATCTGTTGTCTATGACCACGTCCTGGTATGTTTGGCTAATGCTCACTTTGACCTTTGTTGAGAATCCACCATCTCCAGGCTTTCTTCTCCTGTACAAAGTATACCCATCTTGGCCTGTTTGAGTTTCCTGGGGCAGTTCCGAAGGAAATTTCTTGGAGCATTTACCAATCACCATGCAAGGAGCTTTCCTGTTGAGTGCACCACATGGGCCGTGGAGCATGTTTTTTGTAATGATTTCAAACAGCAAAAGGTCTTGTTCGGGATCTGACAATTCTGCTGATATAACTGTGTCAATTTCAGTTGGTCGGATTTTTTCTCATTCTCAATTACATGTTATAGAAGACTCCATGCCATGTGGTTATGGGTTCGAGAATGACAATGCGCATGAGCAGTCCCGGTGACGCTGGCTTATGATGTTCGTCCACGTGGGTGTGTGTTCGAATCCCTGCGAGGCATGGATATTGAATTTGTCTTACGGCACTGGTGTCCGCCATATCCTGGGGCCTGTTACCCTAAATTAAGACGGGAGACTTCTTGCATCCCCCTCCCACGGAAAAATAACTGTTGGAAATCAAACCTTATTTTCTGTTTATTCTCATGTAATGACGTAATTAATTCATTTGTTATTGTACAATGCAATTCAAGTCAAGTGAGATGTATATATATTATGTCACGCATTGTTCTCGTGACAAACTTTTTTCAACGTACGTGTTGTAACGGCAAAAGTATAGTCAGTGCTGTTCCTGCTTTCGCAGTGTATGTTTGTGACCGAAAAGTCGTTGCTGAATTCTATTTCTTTTTAGATTGTTTATATTTAATAGATTCTTAATCATCGTAATAAATAATCTAGTTACATCTACGTCGAATCATGTCTGACTAGTGGTAATTTCACTGCACTACTTGCTGCATTTTTAATGCACCTTCACCCCACAAAAACATTTGGTACCATTTCTAAAATATAACACTTTACGCTGGTTAGTTGAAATTCAGTGGCGCAAAGGCCTCGAAAGGCCAAAGAGTGCCTATAACACTTTAGGAAGTGTAATTCATCTTAAACGTTTTCGTGTGGTACACCAGAGGTTCAACGAATAATGTTCACGAAAAGTGAAAATCGATTAGTAGGACATGTCTCTCTGGCAGTGAGATAGCAGTACTTGTTTTCCTCTAGATGAATTCTACTAACTGTAGTAAAGGAAAAAGAGCCTCCTTCGTTGCTCAGTGGTCAAAGTGCTGGCTTCTGCCATTCGTCTGCGATAGGTTCGGGTTCGATTCTCGGTGAGGGAATGATGTTGTGTTTGTCACACAGCACTGGCTTTCTCCTTTTCCTGGAAGCAGTGTCCCTAAATCAGGGACGAGTGACTGCTTATAGCAAATCGACTTCCTCACGGTTGTGGTTAAACCCCACCGGAAAAGAAAAATAAATGCATTTCGCCGTATGTCAGCGAGAAGTCACAATATCCGATATTCAACTTAAAGCATATCTGTAGCCACAACGTTGCATGTGTTATGAAAATAGTAGACATGAACAGCTTTTATAGGAGCCTAAATGTCTCAGTCTGCTTCCCTTGCGTAACGGACCCTTCCCTAAGATATCCTCAGAACGTTACAATAAGTCACACGAATTACAAACCCCCAGCGGTAAAGAAATTTCTTTTAAATGGTGCCAAATTAGGCGTACCCGAATCAAAAGATCTGTGAATAAATATGTAAAGACGTGATAGGTACTTCCTTAATGTATATAATTTTACAAATATTAAACTGAAAACTGCTTATAAAGATAAAATTCCGTTGTCTTTGTAAGAAATTTTTTTTTTCCTTTGCAAAATTCAAAAAGAACTGATGGCGTGAGATGAATTAGATTCAATGTTTTGTTCCACGGTGTTTTATTTTCTGGATAAATAAATATGAAGAAACATCGTACGACAATAAATTTCAAAGTTTTACCTTTGATTAAGATGATTTATTCTTGGAACATTGGATTGGATTGGATTGTAGGTTTAACGACCACCGTGAGCAACTCAATGGGGTATAAGCAGTCACCCGTCCCTAATTTAGGGTCACTGGTTCCAGGGAAGGGAGAAAGCCAGTGCCGTAAGACAAACACAACATCCATGCCTGACCGGGATTCGAACCCAGACCCTTTTCGGACGAATGATCAGAGGCCATAGCTTAGACCACTGCGGCACCGGGGCGGCTATTCTTGGAACAATAAACACGTTATAACCGATATATTCTATTTACACGATGAAAAATACTAATGAATTCGAACAGCACAATTAGAATTCTGGTACGTTTAAAACATCTATCTTTCATGATCAAGCACAAAAGTGACATTTATAATCAATCGTGCCCCGTACTTTATTGCATTGCAATAAGTTTCGATTAGATCTCACCTATGTGGCTTAAAAGCACTATAATGGACTTGCACTGGTTACTGAGTGAGCAAACACTCCTGAATGCTTTAACCTTGTAAGCTTTTACAGGATAATTGCAGTTGTTACTTTTGTCACCCATCAACACATCGCTCTGATAATTGTCGTTGGGAACATCACATCACACTCTCATCACGGTTAGCACATCTATGAACGTTCAGTCACGAGATGCTCACTTGACTTCACTTTAAAAAAAGTTGTTTGGAGCAGATACTCATGACCTCGATGTCCAACAATGCATTTCAAGTAAATCCACTAGTAAATATTCCATCCGCAGCACATATACTGTATGTACGAGTCTTGACAATAACGAAACAAGCTTTTCTTGCACACTTCATTTTAGTTAATATTGATGCCTTATACTCCGGGAAGAAACAGCTGGGTAACAAGTGATTTAGTGCGGACGGTGGTTAACCAAAGAGGCAGTAATTAATAGTCTTTCTGAAAGTTCTCCGTATACCCATGTTAAAATGAAATCATGCTCATATGAGAATTTTTTGTCTTGTGGTCTAAGTAGTAATAGAGGAAACGTGACGATTCATTATTGTACTTCCTAAAAAAGTACGAATGGGCAAAATGAAGAAACCTACAAACCATAATTCCGTAATAACCTAATACAAGTAACTTTGAAATCCACCGAGAGGTGCAGCGAAGTCTCTCGGCATAGAACGCAGGCCAAAACGTCAGACTTCTTCATTCTCGTCTGTCGATGTTGAGAGCCCTAAGGGGCCCATTTACAAACTGCGTTGTAACGGTGTCCTTGGAAACCCTCCTGGGATTGTGAAGAGGTGGTACAAAAAATGAAATCTGACTTACCACATTGACAGAAAAGCATCTGTGCTTTATTGTAGTGCGATGACATTATTCATCCATACCCTAGTACATGTTCTTCTCTTTTCTCGTATTAACACGTTGAGCTCTTTCAAAATGTGGTGTTCTTAGAATAGGGAAGGTCACCTTTTCTCCTTTCCCTACCTGGTATTACACTGACGGAAAAAAATCCCAACACCAAGAAAGGGTTGTGTTAGATAAACGACAGTTGGTAGGCGGTGAGAGTACATCTGTGAGATGACGTCTATGCAAATTTCGTGCTCGGCGCATACGTGTGGCGCTAGTTGCGCCCTCGGAACATGCAAAGCAGGTTTGCTGTAAATACGCGCTGTAACGTTCGTGAGCGTTAGTTATCGTTGAGAATCGACGTAGGGTGTTGATGTTAGTCAAGAATGCTTTTAAGAAGACGAAGAAGCCATTATCAACAGCTCACGGAGTTTGAACGAGGTCGTGTAATAGGGCTACGAGAAGGTGGATTTTCTTTCCGCAATATTGCAGAACGATTTGCAGGAATGTAGCCACTGTGCATGATTGTTGGAAGTGGTGATCAAGGGAAGGTACTGCCTCAAGAAGACCGGGTTCCGGCCGGCCACGTGGCACTACTGAGAGGGAAGACCGCCGTGTACGGCGTATGGCCGTGGCGCATCGTACCGCGTCTGCGGCAGCAATTCGAGCTGCAGTTGCCACTACAGTGACACAACGAACTGTTACAAATTCGTTACTTACAGTTCAAGATATGTATGGTTGATAAGACCGAATTTTTTCGCAAATGGCTTTTTCAAATGTAATTGAACAATTTACATGTGATTACACTATCACTCCATATACAGGCAGATGTACTATGGTGACTTTAATCACATAATGCAATCTGAAAAATAATGAAAATTCTTAGTTTTCCACAAGCAGTGACTGCTTATGAGGTACCATTAATGGGGGATAAAATCAAGAATACATTCCCAAATCACCGGTACAGAATTGCATTAGTTCTATTATTCCGTCGTAAATTTTAACAGACGAGCAATTATTACTATGCAGTTGTTCAGGATTTGAACGCATCTCAAAATGTTTGTGATATGTAATGAATCTAGACTTAAATAGTTGTTTTCACATTGTAGAAAAAAATCTGGAAGAATGAAGACAGTTTTTTTGCTTTTGAACTTTTTCTTCGCTATTTTCCTGCGAAAGACTTTTTCAATTGATCTTACGCAGGTTTCAAGGAACAGTAATAACATTTATTTCATTGCATATTATTTAGGTATATCATTACCATGAGCTTAAATAGTAAAACTAGACTTTAGCTTTGGATGTTACTTTCGACTAAATGCATATCATTGAACGTGTATTAAATTCATAGTAACTCGTATTATACTTATTGTACTGCAAACATTTTTGTATCAAAAGTACATATTCCATCCGCTATCTATAAAAGATTGTACGAAATTGAATTTTGAAGAGCTGCGAGATACTAAAAACTTGGAACTATTAATATTTGTAATTATTTTTCGATCATAACACATTCCACACGTTCATGTATTTCAAAGGAACACGCCAATTGGTTATCCAATTCGTCGGCGTCACCTGAGCGCGGCCCAATCAGACGAGGAGTTAGATGGACCCACCGGCCTGGCCTGACTCCAGACAACAGGCGTCGTTTTGTTAAAATCCTGAAGAATTCGCGTTTTTCTACCTGCACCAGTAAATGGGCAAGCGATTTGTAAAATTTATCTTTGATCTAACAGTTACACTCACCAATTCAACATGCAATAGCATAATATTTGTTAAAACTCTCGATGCTTCGTGAAAACCTCAAAAGTTTCTTCGATGCATCGCAAGAAACGTCTGTGTTTCCATGTTTTGCTAACAAACTGAAACATTTTCCCCTTTCCATCTGCAGCAAGGAATGGGCAGTCGATTTGTAAAATCTCTGTTCAATGTAATATTGATACTCACCAATGCAACATCTAGTAACGAAATACACAGTCGAGTCACATTATTGTGACTACCTCGTACTTTTGACGTCAACAGCACTTAGCCAATGAAAGAAGGCACGTGTCGTGCGCTGGTTTGGAGGGTATATAAGGTGTGATGCAGGCAATGTGAAAACATATCACTCGTTGCTGTCATGGTAAAAAGGAGCGATTTATCAGATTTGCAAAAAAGGATGATTATCGGCTTTCGGGCCAAGGGTGGCACTGTTTCTGAAATATGCACAGTTTGTGAAGCTACTGTATGCTGCTGTGGTTAAAGTGTATCGTGCTTGGAGGTATGTAACCATTGCGAATAAGCGACGTGGAACCTGCGGATCACCACGTGCCATTGATGTGAGAGGTGAAAGTTTTCTACCAAGGTGCATAAGGCCAATCGAAAGGCTATAGTGGATCAACTCACTGGCCGAATGAACCAGGGGGCTACCGGAAGTGTGTCTAAAACGACAGTGCAGCGTACCCTGCTGCGTATGGAGCTCCGATGAAGACGGATGGATATTGCACCTATGCTAACGTAGGTGCATCGGTAGAAAAGGCTTACATTTGTATTTCAGTATCAGAATTGGACCTCTGCTGATTGGCAAAGTATTGTCTTCTCCGATGAGTCACATTTTTTGCTTCATCGAATGGATGGACGTTGGCGTATAAGGCGAGAAACATCGGAGACCAAATTCTCTTCAACCATTGCTGGCAGAACACAAGTTGGTGAGCGCAGCGTTACTCTGGGTCCACTCGTGCCTGTGGAAGACACTATGGACCGAATTTGTGATGAATCCATCCTTGCAGACCACATGCTTATTGTTTTCTCCGGCGCGGCTGGGATCTTCCAGCACGACAACTCGACGTGTCACACAGCGAGAAATGTCCGAGAGTGGTTGGAAGAGCGTGATGAAGACTTCAAAATACTTTCTTGCCCTCCTAATTCCCCAGACTTAAACCCAATTGAGCATCTGTGGGACCACCACGATCGTGTTGTTCGCTCTATGGATCATCCACCACGGACCCTCCAGCAGCTTTCAGATGCACTGCAATCAGCATGGCTCCACATACCCGTGAACACTTTACAGCACTTTTTTTGGTCACCCCCAGCCCGTCTAGCTGCTGTACGCTCTGCGCACGGCCGTTACTCTGGTTATTACAAGGTTGTCACAATAATGCGACTCCACGGTGCATTTCTTAAAACGCCCGATGTGTTGGTGGATTTCTTTCCTAATGAAAGTTTACTATAAACTATACTATATAGTGGTATCCGGTGCAGGAAGCGTTTTTCAAATAGGAGTTTTAGAATCAGAGGTACCGGAGGGAACGTAATTTGCTTTTGCGCCCCCTAGCGGAACGTGTATGAATTACTTGAAAATTTTTGAAATTATATAAAAAACATGTCGCACTGGATACTCTATCCAATAAAGAACGAATTTTTCAAATGGGACAATTACGAGCAGATTTATTGATAAAAATAAGATATACGCCTACGCCCATAGCTGATAAACCATGCTAAATTTTAAGAAGAACATATTCCGAAAAGGTTTATCGACGTGAATGGCAACGGTCCACGAACGAATTTTTTCAATCAAGATATTAGGAGCTAAGATTTTGTGGCAAATACATTAGAAGCAGAGATTAACGCTTACGCCCACTGGTAACCAAGCGATTCTCTGCCAGAAATTAGAATTTATATGCAAAAGATTTCTCATCAGGACCTGTATCCACTGAAGAAAAAAGTTTTCAAATCGGAGTTGTAGAAGTACAGATATCGGGGAAAACGCAATTTATTTTTACGGCCCCTAGTGGAAAGTCTATGCGTAACTTGAAAAAGTGACTATACCTAAAATACTCTTCGACATAAATGGAATCGAAAGATAAAAGAGTTTTTTTAATCGAATGTTTAGAAGCTAATACGTGGAATAAAATGTATTCTGAATTCGATATCACCTGCGTTTACTCCCACTAGCCGCGAAATTGTGCATCGCAAAAGAGAGGGGGGACGAAATGAGGGATTAGCATTCGCATATTTAAAGCTTCCCAATGCAATAACAATTTTTCTGATCGGACTAATAGTTGAAGAGATATGGTATCTACAGTCGGACAGACGGACGGAAAACCCGATAACTTAAGCACGATCTTTTTCTACAAAAGACGTGCTAAAATTAAAACAAAAAGCGAGATAAGTTCAAACAAAGCAAAGCGTGCAGCAGAACTGTTTCTTTACATGTTACCATTTCTTTCCTGATGTATGATACAGAACACGAAATTTGTAAATTTGCTTGCACTCTAATAATTAAAAAATAAATTTATATAAATTTTCAGTTTTCTGTTTCCCAATTTGCTTGCACTATAATAATTAGAAAATAAGAATATATAATTTTTCACTTTTCTTTATTCTTTTCCTGAAGATGACAATAAGTTATAAATCTTTCTTGACGCTGTCTGCCACGGATAAACCTCTGGCAGGTACGAACCACTAAATAAACGCCGTACGTCGCATGGTCACGTTAAGCTATCGGACCCTGGACACTAGCCCCCTGTTAACAAATAAGGGCGTCTTTTATCCCCTTTCTAGCTTCCTATTTCAAAGGGTTGTTTAAGAACTGCGGTCAGATACTCCCTTTCTAAAACCCTCAACATGTGATCTGATCTGATATAATCCCGGTGGCGCAGTGGTCTAAGCGATGGCCTCTGATCATTCGTCCGAACGGGGTCCGGGTTCGAATCCCGGTGAGGCATTGATGTTGTGTTTGTCTTACGGCACTGGCTCTGTCCCTTTCCCTGGAACCAGTGACCCTAAATTAGGGACGGCGACTGCTTATCGCCCATTGAGTTGCTCACGGTGGTTGTCAAACCTCCAATCAAAAAAAATATTAAGAAGAAAGATAGAAAAGAAATCCATATAGTTTAGCATTGCATTCAATACACCGCAATAACGTCGTCGCCTCATTCTATCAACGATGTTTTAGACCGAAATAATTGTGAATTCTGTCAAGTTTTTTGAGTGCTTTTGTAAAGCAGACAGAAGTGGAACGTGTAAATACTGTGTAGCAGTAATGCTTTACTGTAATAGGTAATTTTTATTTTTACATTTTCCGACAAGCGATATAGTAATACCGACATGGGTGTAGCAAGAATTAATGGGACCCTGGAAAAAGTCACATTTTGGTGCCTCCTTCACCCACTACACCACTAGTAGGTATAGTGGCAGATTAGAGTTTTGATTTTTCCGTCTGTAAAGTAGACAAAACAATTGGATCTGTAAAGTCGAAGTGACTATTGACAGAACTCTGCAAATTTTGTTCCTTAATAGAGTTTACATTTATATGGGTAACTTCATTTACTTCTTGAAAAATGCATGTAGAAATACGGAATTTTAAATTATGACTATGCAATACAAACACTTTGTCTTGTTCATTATTCATTCAAACACGTTGTCTTGTTTATTATTCATTTAAACACGTTACTAAGTTAGTATCATTTCACTGGAAGGATTTCAAATGCAAAGCACATACGATTTAGATAAATGTGTAGATTCTAAATTATTTCGTCAGAAAAACGTTAGTACTTAGAAAAAGTGTGACGTACAGATTTTACGTTATTGAAATTAATGACAAATGGTGCAGAAATTTCATGTTTTAAATGTCTTTTAAAGATTTTTATCGTAATATTTACCTGTAAGTGCGATCAATCTGAAGAATAATGGCGGGTCTAACGCATCGCTGCCGCGACGATATCAACCTTTTCTCCGTTTTAAGGAAGATTCAGGCGCGGAATACTACAAGTGCAGCCGCCTACGTTCTTGCCAGCGGAGTGAAGCCTCGTGTGCTCATACGTTACAGAATATAGTTCGTTCATGTATTGTCATTGTTTTTAAAGCAGGCGTCGAGAAATGTTTTTTTCTTTACATATGATTTTCTGAATCCAAATAGAAAGTACGAGTCTGGCTTTCTATGCTGTACAGAAACTGGGGAAGTAAAACTTTCGGTTCTGCTTTGAACGGCTTCCATTCGTAGCTAATTTGCTTTGCCACTTTACTTTTCGTTTTCCTGTTAATACTTTCTTCGCAGGTCAGTTTGTATCTCACTGATACGTATATTTTGCAAATCAAAGAGGTTTTTTCCTATTTTTCCTGCCAACAACGTACAGGATGCAACGACATAAAGGGTGGATAATTTGCACCTATTTTCTGTAGCGTATCACTACAACATTTATCGCTGTCCTGCCAACAACGTAACAGATTTTTCTTGTACTCTTCCACCCGTCATTTTGATACAGCAACGAACCTTCTTCCTTTTCACGGAGCAAAGCTTGGCATCGGCGTGGTAACGATACGTTAGGCCTATCGCAACGTGTCTTTACAGCATCGCACTTACAGGTGAATATTAAGATAAAAAATTTTAAACACATTTAAAATATGAAATTTCTACACCATTTGCCATTATTTTCCGTACTCTAAAATCTGTACGTCGCACTTTTCCCAGGCTCTTTCTTACATTTTCCCGACTAAAAAATTTAGGACGGTAATCTACACATTTACCAACGTTTATACTAACTTGTAAAAAACATAGCTGGAACCTTGGGAACAACACTGCGACACGCAACAATATGAATTGTTCTTCACAGAATTATCCATTATATTACTCTCTAATTCCACAATGTATGCGAAAACTGCCCGTAAACAAGCAAACGAAACTAATCTAACAACAGCTAAGAATGTTATTCCTACCACGGCTAACTGGGATCATCAACTATTGATGTTACTGCTGATCCGTCAACGTACAGGTAGTGTTTCATATTTCTGCCACCGTGGCGCTGAACGCCGACCCCTAACGATTCTTGTCGGGAAAATTTCCAACTGGAATTTCGTGGGTGCGGAATCTCATCCATTCGTTTCGTAGTGTCTTGTGTGGAACATTTTGAAATGTAAATAAACAAGCGTTAGATGAGAAGTCATTTGATTTGTCTTGCTACACTTGCGTGCAAAAATTAAGGACGAGACGGTTTTTCGAATATAACGTCGTGCAGAAGTGATCCACGTCGACTCAAATCATACAATAAGATCCCCAAGATGTAAGAATATGGGACAAGTGAGCAAAACCGGCCAAACAAGGAATCCAAAGGATACAAAGGCACTTTATTGAAAAGGTAGCTTCGAGCACAACTGGACAGAAGACAGAAACGTCCATGGGACAGGCGGCTGCCAAGAGAAATCCAGTCTTTAGTAGGGGATATGATCCCCCTGACTGCGTTGCAGGATTTACAACGTCTGTCCATGCTGAGCACGAGGTTGTCAAGGAGCTGTTGTGACATCGCGGCCCATTTCTCTTGTAGCGCCAATCGCAGCTGCGGAATCATGGCTGGAGGCTGTTGACGTTCTGCCAAGCGTCTCCCGAGAAGGTCCCACACGTGTTCGATTTGATTTTGGTCCAAGAACCTTGCGGGCCAATCCATGCGTTGAATATTTTCACTCTGCAACAGCCACTGTACGATGAGGTGTAGCGTTGTCGTCCATGAAGAGGAACTCAGGACCCACAGCACCTCTAAACAGACGCACGTGAGACAGGAGAACCTCGGTACAATAGCAGACACCAGTGACTGAACCTCCTTGGAAGATATGTAGGTCAGTACGGTTACCAAGCCTGATACCGCCGTAAACGAGAACTCCGCCATCTCCAAACCGGTCCCTTTCGATGATGTTGGAGGTGTGATTGCGTGTTCCTTGCTCTCTCCAGATGTGTATACGTCCAGAATAGCTCGTCAGACTAAATCGGCTCACATCCGTAAAGAGAACTCGACCCCATTGCTGATGTGTCCAGTTCTTGTGTTCCTAGCACCACAGAAACCGCCGTCTCCGATGAGAAGGCGTTAATGGCACACACCGTACTGGTCGTCGTGCAAATAGATCCCCTTTGTGCAGCCTCCTGATCACCATAAAACGCGATAACGGACGTCCAGTTGTCTGTTGCATGTGCCTTGCGATTTCTCCCGCTGCCTGCCGTCAGTCTCTTCTCGCCTGTAGGACAATATACCGGACGTCCGCCACCGTGATTGCTCGTGGACGACCACTGGTAAACTCTCGGACAGCTGTTCCTGTCATTTGAAATGCTCTCCAAGCTCGTGAAACGAAGCTGTGAGCGGTCCCGAACTCCTCGGCCACACTAGTCGCACTTCGACCTTCTTCCAACTTTCCAATAACGCGGACTCGGGTAAAGTCATCCAGATGTCCTCTACTGGATTGCCTGTTGGCCATATACGGTGGCAGCAACTCGACGTCGTTCAAACCGATGTACAACGTGCAATAGCTTTAACCGAATTGCTGAGCGTACACCGCCTGTGTGCTTTATACCCTTCCGACAACCTTCCCTCCTTACGTCATGCTGCATATATGCGCATGCCCTACCTTAACGGACCGTAGTCTATCTCCTGTGTGGTCTTTCGTTCCGTTCTGCCTGCTTGTTCCGCTGTTATGCTAATTTCTCCTCTTCGTCCTTAATTTTTGCACACCAGTGTATTAAATTTCTTCAGCTGCTAAAAAACAACGAATTCGTAATTTTACAAAAGAGCTAGCCTGATGTTCCATTGGATGGAGTAAAGAAACGGATAGATGAGATAAACTAATTTGTAATTACCACAACAATAACGAACTCTCGCAGAAGATTGTATTTTTTTTATTACATTAAAATATTTATTAACCAAACAAATTTTTGTAGGTTAAAAGGTTTTAATTGCGTAGTCCGTATACACCTAAAAAACCCCATTAAAACTGTATTTCTGGAAATATGGAACTGATTATAAAAAACATCTGCAGAGAATTACAAGAATTATTGTTCTTATACAATTCAAATTCTGACATTGGCTTCTCATTAAAAAAATGCTGATGGGAAGCATGGGGCAATTTATTTGAATCACTTACGCAGAATTTTAAAGAAAAAAGTGTATAACAATTTGCTAAGGAATCTATTAATCGTTTACCTAATTTTTCCATTTAAGCACACATTTATACATTCTTTTAACAAATTAAGACATTTAGTGGATACTTTTATTGTTATTATTATTATTATTATTATAATTATTATTATTATTATTATTATTATTATTATTATTAGAGGATATTTTAGTAATTGTCATTTGCTCATTATTCCAGACAGAGGAGACAACCAACTGAGAGTGTGGAAGCTTGCACATGTTTCCGTTTGTTATAGGAAGTATACAATATATTTAGAAATCACCTTTTTGAACACTACATATGCTTAGTAAGAGGTACTTGTTAAAGGCATTTCACATTAAAAAAAATGGCAAAACTTAGAGAAAGCAAAATAACTTTTTGCTTTCTCTAAGTTTTGCCATCTTTTTTTTTAGAAACACCAATGGATGCAGATTTTCTTTAATAATATTATTACAAATTACTTTATTTTTTATGCGTGATGTTCCATTATTTTAGATATATCACTGAATACATAATATTAATTAGTAAATTATTGAAATCGAACAATTTTAGTAGGAATTGATTTTAATATTATATTTTAATTTTTTAAACAAAATACTGACACAATATCGGGAACAAAAATTATATTTATTTAAAAGTTTAGGTTACTAATTTATACTGTTCAGTTTTATTATATTTCAAATTTTTAGTATTAATATTTTAATTTTAAATGCTTTATATTATTATTTTATTTAGTACTTTTGTTCTTTTTTTATATATTACTGGTGCTAATACTTCCCATTTTTTAAAAGCTTTGTGATCTCCAATCGTTCTAGTTTTAAACTCCAGTATTCTTCTGAGATCACATTCAATAGCTATTTTAATATGCTCCGTATTTTTTGATTTTTTTTCGTAAGATAAGGCATTTCGATTTTTCCATATATTATATTTTGTTTTTGCTATTAAATAATGAATTGTTAGGTTTTTAGCTTCCGAGCAGTCTAGAGGTACGTGGTGCAAAATGGTGTGCAGTAAATTTACGTCTATAATTTAAGTAGTTGTAACCAATCCCAGATATATTTTGCAAAATTGCAATCCACAAATAAATGTTGAAGAGTTTCTTCTGAGCCACAGTAGTTACAGTTAGGATTAGATATTACTTTAAATCTGCACAACTATTTTCTTGTCGGGATACTATTGTGCGAAAATTTAAAAAGTAGATCTCTAATACGAGCGCTTAGTTTTATTTTTGATTGCAGTGTCCAAATGCTATGTACCATATTAGATTGCAGTGTATCCACACCCAAGGCTGTTACAGATAATATCTCACTAGCATTCTCTTCCTCCTCTGGAGTCTCTGTAGTTTTAACGATTGGAAGTCTTATACTTTAACAGTCTTAAATTATATTACTAGTGAAACAAGAGTGCCATGGCAGGACTTCAGAATGTCTCAGAAAAACCTTTTTAGGGATTTTTTTCCCTGGAAATTTCACATGAAGGCATTTTTTCTCAAAATGTGAAACAAATCGAGCACTTTTGTCGTTAAATGTGAGGAAATACAGTTTTTTCGGAATTTCAAAGTACAGGAACGTAAACAATACTTTTCCTGAAGCAATGATTTTCCCGAAATACTGCACTGACTACAAAAAAATCTAATTTATACTCGATATTTAATAAATAAACGACTTACCTATTTTTAAAAATCCAAACCAGAAATATCACAATAACAAACTTTCCAAATCATGTGGCGAAGCCACACGATAAACATTGAGAAAAAACATTCAAAGTATGGCAATCAGATAAAAAATGTATCAAAAATAATCGAATCGAAATGAAATGGCAATAGGAAACATCGCGCCAACAGTGTGTGTGTGATCGAACCGATAAACCTAACTGGAACGCCAACTCGGCAATGTCGAAATTCAAAACTTTCCGAATCAGAAACTCTCCCCTTTGATTAAGGTTATTGTTCTGTTTTAGTGTGTCTTAGGCACACAATAACTGAAGATACTCAGTAACCGAAATATACTCAATAATCTTTGGTTTTCCCTTTTTTGGAGTTACAATAAGGTTCAAAGCAGTACACCATGGTAGCTACTGAATTCAATCAAGAAAACCTTTGCAATTTGAGTGCGATATAGGCTATAAAATAAATTCTGCACTTTACTTTGCGTTCATACAGTTGCTTAACTGAAATGATTAACTTCACGAAAATAGATTAAAACAGACTCGATTTACCTCGCTATAATGCACGTTTAAACATGACGGCACATGAAAAACTAATTACGATCAGCAAAAAAAAAAAAAAATAAAAAAAACCACACTCACTGGGGTCGGGATCTGCACCCTCTGGTGAGGAAAAGTGTCATTTTTCTTGTACGCGAATCCCCGTAGAGATCGTCGAAGTGACAGAGCCTTGAGCAGTAACAGTTACAGTTGATAATCCCAGTTAGCCGTGTTCCTACTATAGTAATTCTTCCTTTCGCCGCTAGAGGGAGAGAGGACCGCTGAGATGTTTTTTTGATGCATTGGTGTGAACCACATGTTTTGACTAGTGTCTGCAGCCAAGCCTGGGATCACTCTACGCGCCATCTCATTAGGTCGCGCTGAAGTGGCAGAGGCCAATTAGATGAAACACAAAAAAAAGTAGGTGTTCGTTTGAGACGTGTGTCAAACGTATGGTGAAACCAAACACTTGCAGCAGAGATGTTAGAGAAGTAGTGTGTACGAGCATATCGCGGGGACCCCGTTGAGAAACCGCCCTCTCCTGTACGCAAGTCAAGTACTTGGCGCGAACTTCATGGGTTTTTGGCGGGTTGCATCACTTCTAGGATTGACTACCCCAAACGAAAGTGTCATTAGACAGTTCTTCCTTTCCACGTTTCTCCACGTAATTAATTGATCTTATAATAACGTAATCAATTGATTTATTCTGAGAGATAGACACCATCCTACTTATTAGGAAACAAAACCTTTTCGACTTAATAAATGCTTCGCGGTAGGGGCGAAATAAACATTCCTAAAGGTCCTTTTAATTCTCCAGACAAAGTAGTCACGAAACCAGATTCTCATGCGCAACCCTTTTCACAGAGACCTGATATAAGGCAGCACATCAGCACTGACATGTAAATCTCTCAGATCGGGCCCAGATTGGAAGTACCACCACTGTTTCAGTTACTTCTAATGGTGTGATATGTAAACAAGCAAAAGCTGCTTATTCCCATACTTGAAGTACAATAAGCATAATGCTTATTCCTCGCTTATTCCACTTTTTTCAAACAAGAATACACAAATGCAATATTCAAATTAAGATTTGAGATCAGCATGTTCTGTTTGGGTAGCCCAGGTATTTACTTTACACGATGCAGTAAAGGAACTACGTAGGAGAAATGATTTGTTATATAAAACATTACTTTTGGATTGAATTTATGCAATATAGTTCAAGATATGTATAGTTGATAAGACCGAATTTTCTCGCAAATGGCTTTTTCAAATGTAATTGAACAATTTACATGTGATTACACTATCACTCCATATACAGGCAGATGTACTATGGTGACTTTAATCACATAAGGCAATCTGAAAAATAATGAAAATTCTTAGTTTTCCACAAGCAGTGACTGCTTATGAGGTACCATTAATGGGTGATAAAATCAAGAATGCATTCCCAAATCACCGGTACAGAATTGCATTAGTTCTATTATTCCGTCATAAATTTTAACAGACGAGAAATTATTACTATGCAGTTGTTCAGGATTTGAGCACATCTCAAAATGTTTGTGATATGTAATGAATCTAGACTTAAATAGTTGTTTTCACATTGTAGAAAAAAAATCCGGAAGAATGAAGACAGTTTTTTTGCTTTTGAACTTTGTTTTCGCTATTTTCCTGCGAAAGACTTTTTCAATTGATCTTACGCAGGTTTCAAAGAACAGTAATAACATTTATTTTAGTGCATATTAATTAGGTATATCATTACCATGAGCTAAAATAGTAAAACTAGACTTTAGCTTTGGATGTTCTTTCGACTAAATGCATATCATTGAACGTGTATTAAATTCATAGTAACTCGTATTATACTTATTGTACTTCAAACATTTTTGTATCAAAAGTACATATTCCATCCGCTATCTATAAAATATTGTACGAAATTGAAATTTGAAGAGCCGCGAGATACTAAAAACTTGGAACTATTAATATTTGTAATTATTTTTCGATCATAACACATTCCACACGTTCATGTATTTCAAAGGAACACGCCAATTGGTTATCCAATTCGTCGGCGTCACCTGAGCGCGGCCCAATCAGACGAGGAGTTAGATGGACCTACCGGCCTTGCCTGACTCCAGACAACAGTCGACGTTTTGCTAAAATCCTGAAGAATTCGCGTTTTTCTACCTGCACCAGTAAATGGACAAGCGATTTGTAAAATTTATCTTTAATCTAACAGTTACACTCACCAATTCAACATGCAATAGCATATTATTTGTTAAAACTCTCGGTGCATCGTGAAAACCTCAAAAGTTTCTTCGATGCATCGCAAGAAACGTCTGTGTTTCCATGTTTTGCTAACAAACTGAAACATTTTCCCCTTTCCATCTGCAGCAAGGAATGGGCAGTCGATTTGTAAAATCTCTGTTCAATGTAATATTGATACTCACCAATGCAACATCTAGTAACGAAATACACAGTCGAGTCACATTATTGTGACTACCTCGTACTTTTGACGTCAACAGCGCTTAGCCAATGAAAGAAGGCACGTGTCGTGAGCTGGTTTGGAGGGTATATAAGGTGTGATGCAGGCAATGTGAAAACATATCACTCGTTGCTGTCATGGTAAAAAGGAGCGATTTATCAGATTTGCAAAAAAAGATGATTATCGGCTTTCGGGCCAAGGGTGGCACTGTTTCTGAAATACGCACAGTTTGTGAAGCTACTGTATGCTGCTGTGGTTAAAGTGTATCGTGCTTGGAGGTATGTAACCATTGCGAATAAGCGACGTGGAACCTGCGGATCACCACGTGCCATTGATGTGAGAGGTGAAAGTTTTCTACCAAGGTGCATGAAGGCCAATCGAAAGGTTATAGTGGATCAACTCACTGGCCGAATGAACCAGGGGGCTACCGGAAGTGTGTCTAAAACGACAGTGCAGCGTACCCTGCTGCGTATGGAGCTCCGATGAAGACGGATGGACATTGCACCTATGCTAACGTAGGTGCATCGGTAGAAAAGGCTTACATTTGTATTTCAGTATCAGAATTGGACCTCTGCTGATTGGCAAAGTATTGTCATCTCCGATGAGTCACGTTTTTTGCTTCATCGAACGGATCGACGTTGGCGTATAAGGCGAGAAACATCGGAGACCAAATACTCTTCAACCATTGCTGGCAGAACACAAGTTGGTGAGTGCAGCGTTACTCTGGGTCCACTCGTGCCTGTGGAAGACACTACGGACCGAATTCGTGATGAATCCATCCTTGAAGACCACATGCTTATTGTTTTCCCTGGCGCGGCTGGGATCTTCCAGCACGACAACGCGACGTGTCACACAGCGAGAAATGTCCGAGAGTGGTTGGAAGAGCATGATGAAGATTTCAAAATACTTTCTTGCCCTCCTAATTCCCCAGACCTAAACCCAATTGAGCATCTGTGGGACCACCACGATCGTGTTGTTCGAACTATGGATCATCCACCACGCACCCTCCAGCAGCTTTCAGATGCACTGCAATCAGCATATCTCCACAAACTCGTGAACACTTTACAGCAGTTTTTTTGGTCACCCCCAGCCCGTCTAGCTGCTGTACGCTCTGCGCACGGCCGTTACTCTGGTTATTACCAGGTTGTCACAATAATGCGACTCCACGGTGCATTTCTTAAAACGCCCGATGTATCGGTGGATTTCTTTCCTAATGAAAGTTTACTATAAACTACACTATATAGTGGTATCCGAAGCAGGAAGAGTTTTTCAAATAGGAGTTTTAGAATCAGAGGTACCGGAGGGAACGTGATTTGCCTTTACGCCCCCTAGCGGAACGTGTATGAATTAGTTGAAAATTTTTGAAATTATATGAAAAACATGTCGCACTGGATACTCTATCCAATAAAGAACGAATTTTTCAAATGGGATCATTAGGAGCAGATTTATTGATAAAAATAAGATATACGCCTACGCCCATAGCGGATAAATCATGCTAAATTTTAAGAAGAACATATTCCGAAAAGGTTTATCGATGTGAATGGCAACGGTCCACGAACGAATTTTTTCAATCAAGATATTAGGAGGTAAGATTTTGTGGCAAATACATTAGAAGCAGAAATTAACGCTTACGCCCACTGTTAACCAAGCGATTCTCTGCCAGAAATTAGAATTTATATGCAAAGGATTTCTCATCAGGACCTGTATCCACTGAAGAAAAAAGTTTTCAAATCGGAGTTGTAGAAGTAGAGATATCGGGGGAAACGCAATTTATTTTTACCGCCCCTAGTGGAAAGTCTATGCGTAACTTGAAAAAGTGACTGTACCTAAAATACTTTTCGACATATGTGGACTCGAAAGATAAAAGAGTTTTTTCAATCGAATGTTTAGAAGCTAATACGTGGAATAAAATGTATTCTGAATTCGACATCACCTGCGTTTACTCCCACTAGCCGCGAAATTGTGCATCACAAAAGAGAGGGGGGGACGAAATGAGGGATTATCATTCGCATATTTCAGGTTTCCCAATGCAATAACAATTTTTTTCTGATCGGACTAATAGTTGAAGAGATATGGTATCTACAGTCGGACCGACGGACGGAAAACCCGATAACTTAAGCACGATCTTTTTTTACAAAAGACGTGCTAAAATTAAAACAAGAAGCGAGATAAGTTTAAACAAAGCAAATCGTGCAGCAGAACTGTTTCTTTACATGTTACCATTTCTTTCCTGATGTAAGATACAGAACACGAAATTTGTAAATTTGCTTGCACTATAATAATTAAAAAATAAATTTATATAAATTTTCAGTGTTCTGTTTCCCAATTTGCTTGCACTATAATAATTAAAAAATAATTTTTTTTTTTACTTTTCTTTATTCTTTTCCTGAAGATGACAATAAGTTATAAATCTTTCTTGACGCTGTCTGCCACGGATAAACCTCTGGCAGGTACGAACCACTAAATAAACGCCGTACGTCGCATGGTCACGTTAAGCTGTTGGACCCTGGACACTAGCCCCCTGGTAACAAATAAGGGCGTCTTTTATCCCCTTTCTAGCTTCCTATTTCTAAGGGTTGTTTAAGAACTGGGGTCAGACACTCCCTTTCTAAAACCCTCTACATGTGATCTGATCAGATATAATCCCGATGGCGCAGTGGTCTAAGCGATGGCCTCTGATCATTCGTCCGAACGGGGTCCGGGTTCGAATCCCGGTGAGGCATTGATGTTGTGTTTATCTTACGGCACTGACTCTCTCCCTTTCCCTGGAACCAGTGACCCTAAATTAGGGACGGTGACTGCTTATCGCCCATTGAGTTGCTCACGGTGGTTGTTAAACCTCGAATCAAAAAAAAAATTAAGAAGGAAGATAGAAAAGAAATCCATATAGTTTAGCATTGCATTCAATACACCGCAATAACGTCGTCGTCTCATTCTATCAACGATGTTTTAGACAGAAATAATTGTGAATTCTGTCAAGTTTTTTTAGTGCTTTTGTAAAGCAGACAGAAGTGGAACGTGTAAACACTGTGTATCAGTAATGCTTTATTGTAATAGGAAATTTTTATTTTTACATTTTCCGACAAGCGATATAGTAATACCGACATGGGTGTAGCAAGAATTATTGGGACCCTGGAAAAAGTCACATTTTGGTGCCTCCTTCACCCACTACACCACTAGTAGGTATAGTGGCAGATTAGAGTTTTGATTTTTCCGTCTGTAAAGTAGACAAAACAATTGGATCTGTAAAGTCGAAGTGACTATTGACAGAACTCTGCAAATTTTGTTCCTTAATAGAGTTTACATTTATATGGGTAACTTCCTTTACTTCTTGAAAAATGCATGTAGAAATACGGAATTTTAAATTATGACTATGCAATACAAACACTTTGTCTTGTTCATTATTCATTCAAACACGTTGTCTTGTTTATTATTCATTCAAACACGTTACTAAGTTAGTATCATTTCACTGGAAGGATTTCAAATGCAAAGCACATACGATTTAGATAAATGTGTAGATTCTAAATTATTTCGTCAGAAAAACGTTAGTACTTAGAAAAAGTGTGACGTACAGATTTTACGTTATTGAAATTAATGACAAATGGTGCAGAAATTTCATGTTTTAAATGTCTTTTAAAGATTTTTATCGTAATATTTACCTGTAAGTGCGATCAATCTGAAGAATCATGGCGGGTCTAACTCATCGCTGCCGCGACGATATCAACCTTTTCTCCGTTTTAAGGAAGATTCAGGCGCGGAATACTACAAGTGCAGCCACCTACGTTCTTGCCAGCGGAGTGAAGATTCGTGTGCTCATACGTTACAGAATATAGTTCGTTCATGTATTGTCATTGTTTTTAAAGCAGGCGTCGAGAAATGTTTTTTTCTTTACATATGATTTTCTGAATCCAAATAGAAAGTACGAGATTTGCTTTCTATGCTGTACAGAAACTGGGGAAGTAAAACTTTCGGTTCTGCTTTGAACGGCTTCCATTCGTAGTTAATTTGCTTTGCCACTTTACTTTTCGTTTTCCTGTTAATACTTTCTTCGCAGGTCAGTTTGTATCTCACTGATACGTATATTTTGCAAATCAAAGAGGTTTTTTCCGATTTTTCCTGCCAACAACGTACAGGATGCAACGACATAAAGGGTGGATAATTTGCACCTATTTTCTGTAGCGTATCACTACAACATTTATCGCTGTCCTGCCAACAACATAACAGATTTTTCTTGTACTCTTCCACCCGTCATTTTGATACAGCAACGAACCTTCTTCCTTTTCACGGAGCAAAGCTTGGCATCGGCGTGGTAACGATACGTTAGGCCTATCGCAACGTGTCTTTACAGCATCGCACTTACAGGTGAATATTAAGATAAAAAATTTTAAACACATTTAAAATATGAAATTTCTACACCATTTGCCATTATTTTCCGTACTCTAAAATCTGTACGTCGCACTTTTCCCAGGCTCTATCTTACATTTTTCCGACTAAAAAATTTAGGACGGTAATCTACACATTTACCAACGTTTATACTAACTTGTAAAAAACATAGCTGGAACCTTGGGAACAACACTGCGACACGCAACAATATGATTTGTTCTTCACAGAATTATCCATTATATTACTCTCTAATTCTACAATGTATGCGAAAACTGCCCGTAAACAAGCAAACGAACCTAATCTAACAACAGCTAAGAATGTTATTCCTACCACGGCTAACTGGGATCATCAACTATTAATGTTACTGCTGATCCGTCAACGTACAGGTAGTGTTTCATATTTCTGCCACCGTGGCGCTGAACGCCGACCCCTAACGATTCTTGTCGGGAAAATTTCCAAATGGAATTTCGTGGGTGCGGAATCTCATCCATTCGTTTCGTAGTGTCTTGTGTGGAACATTTTGACATGTAAATAAACAAGCGTTAGATGAGAAGTCATTTGATTTGTCTTGCTACTCTTGCGTGCAAAAATTAAGGACGAGACGGTTTTTCGAATATAACGTCGTGCAGAAGTGATCCACGTTGACTCAAATCATACAATAAGATCCCCAAGATGTAAGAATATGGGACAAGTGAGCAAAACCGGCCAAACAAGGAATCCAAAGGATACAAAGGCACTTTATTGAAAAGGTAGCTTCGAGCACAACTTTACAGAAGACAGAAACGTCCATGGGACAGGCGGCTGCCAAGAGAAATCCAGTCTTTAGTAGGGGATATGATCCCCCCTGACTGCGTTGCAGGATTTACAACGTCTGTCCATGCTGAGGACGAGGTTGTCAAGGAGCTGTTGTGACATCGCGGCCCATTTCTCTTGCAGCGCCAATCGCAGCTGCGGAATCATTGCTGGAGGCTGTTGACGTTCTGCCAAGCGTCTCCCGAGAAGGTCCCACACGTGTTCGATTTGATTTAGGTCCAAGAACCTTGCGGGCCAATCCATGCGTTGAATATTTTCACTCTGCAACAGCTCTGCGACAGCCACTGTACAATGAGGTGTAGCGTTGTCGTCCATGAAGAGGAACTCAGGACCCACAGCACCTCTAAACAGACGCACGTGAGACAGTAGAACCTCGGTACAATAGCAGACACCAGTGACTCAACCTCCTTGGAAGATATGTAGGTCAGTACGGTTACCAAGCCTGATACCGCCGTAAACGAGAACTCCGCCATCTCCAAACCGGTCCCTTTCGATGATGTTGGAGGTGTGATTGCGTGTTCCTTGCTCTCTCCAGATGTGTATACGTCCAGAATAGCTCGTCAGACTAAATCGGCTCACATCCGTAAAGAGAACTCGACCCCATTGCTGATGTGTCCAGTTCTTGTGTTCCTAGCACCCCAGAAACCGCCGTCTCCGATGAGAAGGCGTTAATGCCACACACCGTACTGGTCGTCGTGCAAATAGATCCCCTTTGTGCAGCCTCCTGATCACCATAAAACGCCATAACGGACGTCCAGTTGTCTGTTGCATGTGCCTTGCGATTTCTCCCGCTGCCTGCCGTCAGTCTCTTCTCGCCTGTAGGACAATATACCGGACGTCCGCCACCGTGATTGCTCGTGGACGAAAACTGGTAAACTCTCGGACAGCTGTTCCTGTCATTTGAAATGCTCTCCAAGCTCGTGAAACGAAGCTGTGAGCGGTCCCGAACTCCTCGGCCACACTAGTCGCACTTCGACCTTCTTCCAACTTTCCAATAACGCGGACTCGGGTAAAGTCATCCAGATGTCCTCTACTGGATTGCCTGTTGGTCATATACGGTGGCAGCAACTCGACGTCGTTCAAACCGATGTACACCGTGCAATAGCTTTAACCGAATTGCTGAGCGTACACCGCCTGTGTGCTTTATACCCTTCCGACAACCTTCCCTCCTTACGTCATGCTGCATATATGCGCATGCCCTACCTTAACGGACCGTAGTCTATCTCCTGTGTGGTCTTTCGTTCCGTTCTGCCTGCTTGTTCCGCTGTTATGCTAATTTCTCCTCTTCGTCCTTAATTTTTGCACACCAGTGTATTAAATTTCTTCAGCTGCTAAAAAACAACGAATTCGTAATTTTACAAAAGAGCTAGCCTGATGTTCCATTGGATGGAGTAAAGAAACGGATAGATGAGATAAACTAATTTGTAATTACCACAACAATAACGAACTCTCGCAGAAGATTGTATTTTTTTTATTACATTAAAATATTTATTAACCAACCAAATTTTTGTAGGTTAAAAGGTTTTAATTGCGTAGTCCGTATACACCTAAAAAACCCCATTAAAACTGTATTTCTGGAAATATGGAACTGATTATAAAAAACATCTGCAGAGAATTACAAGAATTATTGTTCTTATACAATTCAAATTCTGACATTGGCTTCTCATTAAAAAAATGCAGATGGGAAGCATGGGGCAATTTATTTGAATCACTTACGCAGAATTTTAAAGAAAAAAGTGTATAACAATTTGTTTAGGAATCTATTAATCGTTTACCTAATTTTTCCATTTAAGCACACATTTATACATCCTTTTAGCAAATTAAGACATTTAGTGGATACTTTATTATTATTATTATTATTATTATTATTATTATTATTATTATTATTATTAGAGGATACTTTAGTAATTGTCATTTTCTCATAATTCCAGACAGAGGAGACAACCAACTGAGAGTGTGGAAGCTTGCACATGTTTCCGTTTGTTATAGGAAGTATACAATATATTTAGAACGCACCTTTTTGAACACTACATATACTTAGTAAGAGGTACTTGTTAAAGGCATTTCACATTAAAAAAATGGCAAAACTTAGAGAAAACAAAATAACTTTTTTTTAGAAACACCAATGAATGCAGATTTTCTTTAATAATATTATTACAAATTACTTTATTTTTTATGCGTGATATTCCATTATTTTAGATATATCACTGAATACATAATATTAATCAGTAAATTATTGAAATCGAACAGTTTTAGTAAAAATTGATTTTATTATTATATTATAATTTTTTAAACAAAATACTGACACAATATCGGGAACAAAAATTATATTTATTTAAAAGTTTAGGTTACTAATTTATACTGTTCAGTTTTATTATATTTCACATTTTTAGTATTAATATTTTAATTTTAAATGCTTTATATTATTATTTTATTTAGTACTTTTGTTCCTTTTTTCTATATTACAGGTGCTAATATTTCCTATTTTTTAAAAAGCTTTGTGATCTCCAATCGTTCTAGTTTTAAACTCCAGTATTCTTCTGAGATCACATTTAATAGCTATTTTAATATGCTCCGTATTTTTTTATTTTTGTTCGTAAGATAAGGCATTTCGATTTTTCCATATATTATATTTTGTTTTTGCTATTAAATAATGAATTGTTAGGTTTTTAGCTTCCGAGCAGTCTAGAGGTACGTGGTGCAAAATGGTGTGCAGTAAACTTACGTCTATAATTTAAGTAGTTGTAACCAATCCCAGATATATTTTGCAAAATTGCAATCCACAAATAAATGTTGAAGAGTTTCTTCTGAGCCACAGTAGTTACAGTTAGTGTTAGATATTAGTTTAAATCTGCACAACTATTTTCTTGTCGGGATGCTATTGTGCAAAAATTTAAAAAGTAGATCTCTAATACGAGTGCTTAGTTTTATTTTTGATTGCAGTGTCCAAATGCTATGTACCATAATAGATTGCAGTGTATCCACACCCAAGACTGTTATAGATAATATCTCACTAGCATTCTCTTCCTCCTCCGGAGTCTCTGTAGTTTTAACGATTGGAAGTCTTATACTTTAACAGTCTTAAATTATATTACTAATGAAACAAGTCTGCCATGACAGGACTTCAGATTGTCTCACAAAAACCTTTTTAGGGATTTTTTTCCCTGGAAATTTCACATGAAGGCATTTTTTCTCAAAATATGAAACAAATCGAGCACTTTTGTCGTTAAATGTGAGGAAATACAGTTTTTTTCGGAATTTCAAAGTATAGGAACGTAAACAATACTTTTCCTGAAGCAATGATTTTCCCGAAATACAGCACTGACTATATAAAAAATCTAATTTATACTCGATATTTAATAAATAAACGACTTACCTATTTTTCAAAGCCCAAACCAGAAATATCACAATCACAAACTTTCCAAATCATGTGGCGAAGCCACACGATAAACATTGAGAAAAAACATTCAAAGTATGGCAATCAGATAAAAAATGTATCAAAAATAATCGAATCGAAACGAAATGGCAATTGGAAACATCGCGCCAACAGTGTGTGTGATCGAACCGATAAACCTAACTGGAACGCCAACTCGGCAATGTCGAAATTCAAAACTTTCCGAATCAGAAACTCTCCCCTGGGACTAAGGTTATTGTTCTTTTTTGTGTGTCTTAGCCACACAATAACTGAAGATACTCAGTAACCGAATTATACTCAATAATCTTTGGTTTTCCCTTTTTTGGAGTTACAATAAGGTTCAAAGCAGTACACCATGGTAGCTACTGAATTCAATCAAGAAAACCTTTGCAATTTGAGTGCGATATAGGCTATAAAATAAATTCTGCACTTTGCTTTGCGTTCATACAGTTGCTTAACTGAAATGATTAACTTCATAAAAATAGATAAAAACAGACTCGATTTACCTCGCTATAATTATAGCAAGTTTAAACATGACGGCACATGAAAAACTAATTACGATCAGCAAAAAAAAATAAATAAAAAAAGCCCACACTAACTGGGGTCGGGGTCTGCACCCTCTGGCGAGGAAAAGTGTCATTTTTCTTGTACGCGAATCCCCGTGGAGATCGCCGAAGTGACAGAGCCTTGAGCAGTAACAGTTACAGTTGATAATCCCAGTTAGCCGTGTTCCTACTATAGTAATTCTTCCTTTCGCCGCTAGAGGGAGAGAGGACCGCTGAGATGTTTTTTTGATGCATTGGTGTGAACCACATGTTTTGACTAGTGTCTGCAGATAAGCCTGGGATCACTCTATGCGCCATTTTATTGGGTCTCGCTGAAGTGGCAGAATCCAATTAGATGAAACATAAAAAAAAGTAGGTGTTCGTTTGGGACGTGTGTCAAACGTATGGTGAAACCAAACACTTGCAGCAGAGATGTTAGAGAAGTAGTGTGTGCGAGCATATCGCGGAGATCCCGTTGAGAAACCGCCCTCTCCTGTACGCAAGTCAAGTACTTGGCGCGAACTTCATGGGTTTTTGGCGGGTTGCATCACTTCTCGGATTGACTACCCCAAAGGAAAGTGTCATTAGACAGTTCTTCCTTTCCACGTTTCTCCACGTAATTAATTGATCTTATAATAGCGTAATCAATTGATTTATTCTGCGAGATAGACACCATCCTACTTATTAGGAAACAAAACCTTTTCGACTTAATAAATGCTTCGCGGTAGGGACGAAATAAGCATTCCTAAAGGTCCTTTTAATTCTCCAGACAAAGTAGTCAAGAAATCAGATTCTCATGCGCAACCCTTTTCACAGAGACCTGATAGAAGGCAGCACATCAGCACTGACATGTAAATCTCTCAGATCGGGCCCAGATTGGAAGTACCACCACTGTTTCAGTTACTTCTAATGGTGTGATATGTAAACAAGCAAAAGCTGCTTATTCGCATACTTGAAGTACAATAAGTGTAATGCTTATTCCTCTCTTATTCCACCTTTTTTAAACAAGAATACACAAATGCAATATTCAAATTAAGATTTGAGATCAGTATGTTCTGTTTGGGTAGCCCAGGTATTTACTTTACACGATGCAGTAAAGGAACTACGTAGGAGAAATGATTTGTTATATAAAACATTACTTTTGGATTGAATTTATGCAATATAGTTCAAGATATGTATAGTTGATAAGACCGAATTTTCTCGCAAATGGCTTTTTCAAATGTAATTGAACAATTTACATGTGATTACACTATCACTCCATATACAGGCAGATGTACTATGGTGATTTTAATCACATAAGGCAATCTGAAAAATAATGAAAATTCTTAGTTTTCCACAAGCAGTGATTGCTTATGACGTAACATTAATGGGTGATAAAATCAAGAATGCATTCCCAAATCACCGGTACAGAACTGCATTAGTTCTATTATTCCGTCATAAATTTTAACAGACGAGCAATTATTACTATGCAGTTGTTCAGGATTTGAGCACATCTCAAAATGTTTGTGATATGTAATGAATCTAGACTTAAATAGTTGTTTTCACATTGTAGAAAAAAATCTGGAAGAATGAAGACAGATTTTTTGCTTTTGAACTTTTTCTTTGCTATTTTCCTGCGAAAGACTTTTTCAATTGATCTTACGCAGGTTTCAAGGAACAGTAATAACATTTATTTTATTGCATATCAATTAGGTATATCATTACCATGAGCTTAAATAGTAAAACTAGACTTTAGCTTTGGATGTTACTTCGACTAAATGCATATCATTGAACGTGTATTAAATTCATAGTAACTCGTATTATACTTATTGTACTTCAAACATTTTTGTGTCAAAAGTACATATTCCAATCGCTATCTATAAAAGATTGTACGAAATTGAATTTTGAAGAGCCGCGAGATACTAAAAACTTGGAACTATTAATATTTGTAATTATTTTTCGATCATAACACATTCCACACGTTCATGTATTTCAAAGGAACACGCCAATTGGTTATCCAATTCGTCGGCGTCACCTGAGCGCGGCCCAATCAGACGAGGAGTTAGATGGACCCACCGGCCGGGCCTGACTCCCAACAACAGTCGACGTTTTGCTAAAATCCTGAAGAATTCGCGTTTTTCTACCTGCACCAGTAAATCGGCAAGCGATTAGTAAAATTTATCTTTAATCTAACAGTTACACTCACCAATTCAACATGCAATAGCATATTATTTGTTAAAACTCTCGATGCATCGTGAAAACCTCAAAAGTTTCTTCGATGCATCGCAACAACGTCTAAAACTACTTATCCGCTCATTAAAATGGCCCGGGGACAGTGAGAGAGCAGTACGTGACTGACGATTATTTTGAGGGAGGTGAGTGCAAGACCAGGTCACTGGCTTGAAGGAAAGTAGTTAAAGAGGTGGAAGGTATTGTGCCTGCATGGCACGACGTTATGATTTTGATTTAGACAAACAAAAACGACGTCTTCCTGTATATAAAATATTAATGTACAGTACCAGTTTCGTAAGCAAAAATACAAAATTTTAAAAAGGAATTAATGCATTACAGCAAGAAGAAAGTTGAAGACGACATTCAACCAACACTTGTATCTTGCAGCAGAGTCGCGACTAGTCAGACCGATGTGTGTGTGTCCAGATGGAGGAGTGGGGATCGAACGACTTCCTTCGTAGCCGGCAGTGAAAAGCATTAGACATTCTTTCTTTCAGCGTTTCTTAAAAAAGTTGCTATCAGACTTGCCCCACCCAAAACAATGCTCTCCTTTCTAATTTCGAAGTCTATCAACGTCTCCCACTGCGTGACCTGGGTGTCAATGCAGAAGATATAAAGACTGTTATAAAAAAATATCGATGCACACAAATTTCAGCATTAATCATTAAAAGAATATACTTTTTTTACAAAAGTTGGGGTGCCAATTTTCCGATTTCTGAAAATACCGTGGTAACCATTACCAATGTCCTCTAGGCATAAGTCCAACAAATAGTTAACAAGAAAGATGACACCGAATTTTCTTTTGTAATGAGCACGTCTTTTGAATCCGTTCTGATGCAAATTAAATTTTTCAAAGCTATTCAAAGTCAATGGAACCGGTATGGAAAACAGTAGTATCTCACCGAAGAAAGAAGTTTTTCAGGGGGTTTTTAATCCCGCAGATATTGCTGTAAAGGGAATCGTGATCTTACGCCCTCTGGTTGCAAATTTGTGCGTTAAGAAAAATTTGAATTTATAGGAGAAATATTTCGCGCGGAAACGCTATCCAACACAGATGGAATTTTTCAAATTGACTCTCAAAAGTAGAGTTATTGACAAAAATAAGATATATATACCTACGCCCCCTGGCGTAGAAACCATGCAGTATTTTAAAAAGAAAATATTCCGAAAAGATTTGTCGGCGTGAGTAGTATCGGTCCACAAAAGAGTTTATTTCAATCGAGATTTTAGAAGCTCAGATTTTGCCGCAAATACACCAGAAGCGGAAATTAGGGCTTATTGAGGTCACACCATTTTTTTTTCAGAAATTAGAAATTATATGCGAAGAATTTCCCACCAGGAGTGGTATCCGGTGCAGGAAGAGTTTTTCAAATAGGAGTTTTAGAATCAGAGGTACCGGAGGGAACGTAATTTGCCTTTACGCCCCCTAGCGGAACGTGTATGAATTACTTGAAATTTTTTGAAATTATATAAAAAACATGTCGCACTGGATACTCTATCCAATAAAGAACGAATTTTTCAAATGGGATCATTAGGAGCAGATTTATTGATAAAAAAAGATATACGCCTACGCCCATAGCGGATAAACCATGCAAAATTTTAAGAAGAACATATTCCGAAAAGGTTTATCGACGTGAATGGCAACGGTCCACGAACGAATTTTTTCAATCAAGATATTAGGAGCTAAGACTTTGTGGCAAATACATTAGAAGCAGAAATTAACGCTTACGCCCACTGGTAAGCAAGCGATTCTCTGCCAGAAATTAGAATTTATATGCAAAATATTTCTCATCAGGACCTGTATCCACTGAAGAAAAAAGTTTTCAAATCGGAGTTGTAGAAGTAGAGATATCGGGGAAAACGCAATTTATTTTTACATCCCCTAGTAGAAAGTCTATGCGTAACTTGAAAAAGTGACTATACCTAAAATACTCTTCGACATAAATGGAATCGAAAGATAAAAGAGTTTTTTCAATCGAATGTTTAGAAGCTAATACGTGGAATAAAATGTATTTTGAATTCGATATCACCTGCGTTTACTCCCACTAGCCGCGAAATTGTGCATCGCAAAAGAGAGGGGGAGAACGAAATGAGGGATTATCATTCGCATATTTCAAGCTTCCCAATGCAATAACAATTTTTCTGATCGGACTAATAGTTGCAGAGATATGGTGTCTACAGTCGGACAGACGGACGAAAAACCCGATAACTTAAGCACGATCTTTTTTTACAAAAGACGTGCTAAAATTAAAACAAGAAGCGAGTTAAGTTCAAACAAAGCAAAGTGTGCAGTAGAACTGTTTCTTTACATGTTACCATTTCTTTCCTGATGTAAGATACAGAACACGAAATTTGTAAATTTGCTTGCACTATAATAATTAAAAAATAAATTTATATAACTTTTCAGTTTTCTGTTTCCCAATTTGCTTGCACTATAATAATTAGAAAATAAGAATATATAATTTTTCACTTTTCTTTATTCTTTTTCTGAAGATGACAATAAGTTATAAATCTTTCTTGACGCTGTCTGCCACGGATAAACCTCTGGCAGGTACGAACCACTAAATAAACGCCGTACGTCGCATGGTCACGTTAAGCTGTCGGACCCTGGACACTAGCCTCCTATTAACAAATAAGGGCGTCTGTTATCCCCTTTCTAGCTTCCTATTTCTAAGGGTTGTTTAAGAACTGGGGTCAGACACTCCCTTTCTAAAACCCTCTACATGTGATCTGATCTGATATAATACTAAAAGGAAATTATGATTTCCTGCTCATATTGGTTGCTTGGACATCACATATTTGCACCACCGTTTGCCGTTATATTTTTGGGACGCCCTTCTATTTTTATTGTATCCCTAAGCATTCATATGCAAGGGAATGTTTTGCGACGAAACTTCGTAAAGAACCATAAACATGGTTATGAGTAAGGATGGACACATTTGGTGGGTAACATAGATGATCAACACTGGCGATTACTTATTCCCGAAACATCGATATCACGGGTGGAAATTTTCGATGTATTGGTGAAAACCTCGATGTTTTTGCTAATACGTCGAAAAATTCGTAGTTTTCAATCTGCAGCAGTAAATAGGCAATAGATGTGCAACATCTCTGTTCAATATAACAGTAATATACTACCAGTAAACATGGAGTAATTAATAATATTTATTAAAAAGGTCGACGTATTGGCAACCTAAATGAAATATAGATGGACGCTGCGCAAACGTAAACAAACTTCTTTTAGTACGGATAAGGTCACACGTGTTCCCGTGAAGTCGTATGAAACAATGGCTGGTTTAACATTCTCCATCCTTGAGATAATGAAATTTGCGGACGCTACAAAAAAAGAAGGGGAAGTGATTCTTCATGCAGGTCATATCATTGCATGTGGAATTAAGAAGGCCGACCCGGTGGCGCAGTGGTCTAAGCGATGGCCTCTGATCATTCGTCCGAACGGGGTCCGGGTTGGAATACCGGTGAGGCATTGATGTTGTGTTTGTCTTACGGCACTGGCTCTGTCCCTTCCCTGGAACCAGTGACCCTAAATTAGGGACGGCGACTGCTTATCTCCCATTGAGTTGCTCACGGTGGTCGTTAAACCTCCAATCAAAAAAAAATTAAGAAGGAAGATAGAAAAGAAATCCATATAGTTTAGCATTGCATTCAACACACCGCAATAACGTCGTCGCCTCATTCTATCAGCGATGTTTTAGACAGAAATAATTGTGAATTCTGTCAAGTTTTTTAGTGCTTTTGTAAAGCAGACAGAAGTGGAACGTGTAAACACTGTGTAGCAGTAATGCTTTACTGTAATAGGTAATTTTTATTTTTACATTTTCCGACAAGCGATATAGTAATACCGACATGGGTGTAGCAAGAATTAATGGGACCCTGGAAAAAGTCACATTTTGGTGCCTCCTTCACCCACTACACCACTAGTAGGTATAGTGGCAGATTAGAGTTTTGTTTTTTCCGTCTGTAAAGTAGACAAAACAATTGGATCTGTAAAGTCAAAGTGACTATTAACAGAACTCTGCAAATTTTGTTCCTTAATAGAGTTTACATTTATATGGGTAACTTCATTTACTTCTTGAAAAATGCATGTAGAAATACGGAATTTTAAATTATGACTATGCAATACAAACACTTTGTCTCGTTCATTATTCATTCAAACACGTTGTCTTGTTTATTATTTATTCAAATACGTTACTAAGTTAGTAGCATTTCCCTAGAAGGATTTCAAATGCAAAGCACAGACGATTTAGATAAATGTGTAGATTAGCGTCTTAAATTATTTCGTCAGAAAAACGTTAGTACTTGGAAAAAGTGTGACGTACAGATTTTACGTTATTGAAATTAATGACAAATGGTGCAGAAATTTTATGTTTTAAATGTCTTTTAAAGATTTTTATCGTAATATTTACCTGTAAGTGCGATCAATCTGAAGAATAATGGCGGGTCTAACGCATCGCTGCCGCGACGATATCAACCTTTTCTCCGTTTTAAGGAAGATTCAGGCGCGGAATACTACAAGTGCAGCCGCCTACGTTCTTGCCAGCGGAGTGAAGCCTCATGTACTCATACGTTACAGAATATAGTTCGTTCATGTATTGTCATTGTTTTTAAAGCAGGCGTCGAGAAATGTTTTTTCTTTACACATGATTTCCTGAATCCAAATAGAAAGTACGAGTATGGCTTTCTATGCTGTACCGAAACTGGGGAAGTAAAACTTTCGGTTCTGCTTTGAACGGCTTCCATTCGTAGCTAAGTTGCTTTGCTACTTTACTTTTCGTTTTCCTGTTAATACTTTCTTCGCAGGTCAGTTTGTATCTCACTGATACGTATATTTTGCAAATCAAAGAGTTTTTTTCCGATTTTTCCTGCCAACAACGAACAGGATGCAACGACATAAGGGGTGGATAATTTGGACCTATTTTCTGTAGCGTATCACTACAACATTTATCGCTGTCCTGCCAACAACGTAACAGATTTTTCTTGTACTCTTCCACCCGTCATTTTGATACAGCAACGAACCTTGTTCCTTTTCACGGAGCAAAGCTTGGCATCGGCGTGGTAGCGATACGTTAGGCCTATCGCAGCGTGTCTTTACAGCATCGCACTTACAGGTGAATATTAAGATAAAAAAATTTAAACACATTTAAAATATGAAATTTCTACACCATTTGCCATTATTTTCCGTACTCTAAAATCTGTACGTCGCACTTTTCCCAGGCTCTATCTTACATTTTCCCGACGAAAAAATTTAGGACGGTAATCTACACATTTACCAACGTTTATACTAACTTGTAAAAAACATAGCTGGAATCTTGGGAACAACACTGCGACACGCAACAATATGAATTGTTCTTCTTCACAGAATTATCCATTATATTACTCTCTAATTCCACAATGTATGCGAAAACTGCCCGTAAACAAGCAAACGAACCTAATCTAACAACAGCTAAGAATCTTATTCCTACCACGGCTAACTGGGATCATCAACTATTGATGTTACTGCTGATCCGTCAACGTACAGGTAGTGTTTCCTATTTCTGCCACCGTGGCGCTGAACGCCGACCCCTAACGATTCTTGTCGGGAAAATTTCCAACTGGAATTTCGTGGGTGCGGAATCTCATCCATTCGTTTCGTAGTGTCTTGTGTGGAACATTTTGACATGTAAATAAACAAGCGTTAGATGAGAAGTCATTTGATTTGTCTTGCTACACTGGCGTGCAAAAATTAAGGACGAGACGGTTTTTCGAATATAACGTCGTGCAGAAGTGCTCCACGTCGACTCAAATCATACAATAAGATCCCCAAGATGTAAGAATATGGGACAAGTGAGCAAAACCGGCCAAACAAGGAATCCAAAGGATACAAAGGCACTTTATTGAAAAAGGTAGCTTCGAGCACAACTGGACAGAAGACAGAAACGTCCATGGGACAGGCGGCTGCCAAGAGAAATCCAGTCTTTAGTAGGGGATATGATCCCCCTGACTGCGTTGCAGGATTTACAACGTCTGTCCATGCTGCGGACGAGGTTGTCAAGGAGCTGTTGTGACATCGCGGCCCATTTCTCTTGTAGCGCCAATCGCAGCTGCGGAATCATTGCTGGAGGCTGTTGACGTTCTGCCAAGCGTCTCCCGAGAAGGTCCCACACGTGCTCGATTTGATTTAGGTCCAAGAACCTTGCGGGCCAATCCATGCGTTGAATATCTTCACTCTCCAACAGCTCTGCGACAGCCACTGTACGATGAGGTGTAGCGTTGTTGTCCATGAAGAGGAACTCAGGACCCACAGCACCTCTAAACAGACGCACGTGAGACAGGAGAACCTGGGTACAATAGCAGACACCAGTGACTGAACCTCCTTGGAAGATGTGGAGGTCAGTACGGTTACCAAGACTGATACCGCCGTAAACGAGAACTCCGCCATCTCCAAACCGGTCCCTTTCGATGATGTTGGAGGTGTGATTGCGTGTTCCCTGCTCTCTCCAGATGTGTATACGTCCAGAATAGCTCGTCAGACTAAATCGGCTCACATCCGTAAAGAGAACTCAACCCCATGGCGGATGTGTCCAGTTCTTGTGTTTCTAGCACCACAGAAACCGCCGTCTCCGATGAGAAGGTGTTAATGGCACACACCGTACTGGTCGTCGTGCAAATAGATCCCCTTTGTGCAGCCTCCTGATCACCATAAAACGCGATAACGGACGTCCAGTCGTCTGTTGCATGTGCCTTGCGATTTCTCCCGCTGTCTGCCGTCAGTCTCTTCTCGCCTGTAGGACAATATACCGGTCGTCCGCCACCGTGATTGCTCGTGGACGACCACTGGTAAACTCTCGGACAGCTGTTCCTGTCGTTTGAAATGCTCTCCAAGCTCGTGAAACGAAGCTGTGAGCGGTCCCGAACTCCTCGGTCACACTAGTCGCACTTCGACCTTCTTCCAACTTTCCAATAACGCGGACTCGGGTAAAGTCATTAAGATGTCCTCTACTGGATTGCCTGTTGGCCATATACGGTGGCAGCAACTCGACGTCGTTCAAACCGATGTACACCGTGCAATAGCTTTAACCGAATTGCTGAGCGTACACCGCCTGTGTGCTTCATACCCTTCCGACAACCCTCCCTCCTTACGTCATGCTGCATATATACGCATGCCCTACTGTAACGGACCGTATTCTATCTCGTATGTGGTCTTTCGTTCCGTTCTGCCTGCTTGTTCCGCTGTTATGCTAATTTCTCCTCTTCGTCCTTAATTTTTGCACACCAGTGTATTAAATTTCTTCAGCTGCTAAAAAACAACGAATTCGTAATTTTACAAAAGAGCTAGCCTGATGTTCTATTGGATGGAGTAAAGAAACGGATAGATGAGATAAACTAATTTGTAATTACCACAACAATAACGAACTCTCGCAGAAGATTGCATTTTTTATTACATTAAAATATTTATTAACCAACCAAATTTTTGTAGGTTAAAAGGTTTTAATTGCGTAGTCCGTATACACTTAAAAAACCCCATTAAAAGTGTATATCTGGAAATATGGAACTTATTATACAAAACATCTGCAGAGAATTACAAGAATTATTGTTCTTACACAATTCAAATTCTGACATTGGCTTCTCATTAAAAAAATGCAGATGGGAAGCATGGGGCAATTTATTTGAATCACTTACGCAGAATTTTAAAGAAAAAAGTGTATAACAATTTGTTTAGGAATCTATTAATCGTTTACCTAATTTTTCCATTTAAGCACACATTTATACATCCTTTTAGCAAATCAAGACATTTAGTGGATACTTTTCTTCTTCTTTAATAAGAAGAACTATTAATACTAAAATAAGAAGAAATATTAATACTTATTAGAGGATACTTTAGTAATTGTCTATTTCTCATAATTCCAGACAGAGGAGACAACCAACTGGGAGTGTGGAAGCTTGCACATGTTTCCATTTGTTACAGGAAGTATACACTATATTTAGAAATCACCTTTTTGAACACTACATATACTTAGTAAGAGCTACTTGTTAAAGGCATTTCACATTAAAAAAATGGCAAAACTTAGAGAAAGCAAAATAACTTTTTTTAGAAACACCAATGGATGCAGATTTTCTTTAATAATATTATTACAAATTACTTTATTTTTTATGCGTGATATTCCATTATTTTAGATATATCACTGAATACATAATATTAATTAGTAAATTATTGAAATCGAACAGTTTAAGTAATTGATTTTAATATTACATTATAATTTTTTTAATCAATATACTGACGAAATATCGGGAACAAAAATTATATTTATTTAAAAGTTTAGGTTACTAATTTATGCTGTTCAGTTTTATTATATTTCACATTTTTAGTATTAATATTTTAATTTTAAATGCTTTATATTATTATTTTATTTAGTACTTTTGTTCCTTTTTTATATATTACTGGTGCTAATACTTCCCATTTTTTAAAAGCTTTGTGATCTCCAATCGTTCTAGTTTTAAACTCCAGTATTCTTCTGAGATCACATTCAATAGCTATTTTAATATGCTCCGTATTTTTTTATTTTTGTTCGTAAGATAAGGCATTTCGATTTTTCCATATATTATATTTTGTTTTTGCTATTAAATAATGAATTGTTAGGTTTTTAGCTTCCGAGCAGTCTAGAGGTACGTGGTGCAAAATGGTGTGCAGTAAAGTTACGTCTATAATTTAAGTAGTTGTAACCGAACCCAGATATATTTTGCAAAATTGCAATCCACAAATAAATGTTGAAGAGTTTCTTCTGAGCCACAGTAGTTACAGTTAGGATTAGATATTACTTTAAATCTACACAACTATTTTCTTGTCGGGATGCTATTGTGTAAAAATTTAAAAAGTAGATCTCTAATACGAGTGCTTAGTTTTATTTTTGATTGAAGTGTCCAAATGCTATGTACCATATTAGATTGCAGTGTATCCACACCCAAGACTGTTACAGATAATATCTCACTAGCATTCTCTTCCTCCTCCGGAGTCTCTGTAGTTTTAACGATTGGAAGTCTTATACTTTAACAGTCTTAAATTATATTACTAGTGAAACAAGAGTGCCATGGCAGGACTTCAGAATGTCTCAGAAAAACCTTTTTAAAGATTTTTTTCCCTGGAAATTTCACATGAAGGCATTTTTTTCTCAAAATGTGAAACAAATCGAGCACTTTTGTCGTTAAATGTGAGGAAATACAGTTTTTTCGGAATTTCAAAGTATAGGAACGTAAACAATACTTTTCCTGAAGCAATGATTTTCCCGAAATACAGCACTGACTATATAAAAAATCTAATTTATACTCGATATTTAATAAATAAACGACTTTCCTATATTTTTAAAATCCAAACCAGAAATATCACAATAACAAACTTTCCAAATCATGTGGCGAAGCCACACGATAAACATTGAGAAAAAACATTCAAAGTATGGCAATCAGATAAAAAATGTATCAAAAATAATCGAATCAAAACGAAATGGCAATAGAAAACATCGCGCCAACAGTGTGTGTGATCGAACCGATAAACCTAACTGGAACGCCAACTCGGCAATGTCGAAATTCAAAACTTTCCGAATCAGAAACTCTCCCCTGGGACTAAGGTTATTGTTCTGTTTTTGTGTGTCTTAGCCACACAATAACTGAAGATACTCAGTAACCGAATAATACTCAATAATCTTTGGTTTTCCCTTTTTTTGGAGTTACAATAAGGTTCAAAGCAGTACACCATGGTAGCTACTGAATTCAATCAAGAAAACCTTTGCAATTTGAGTGCGATATAGGCTATAAAATAAATTCTGCACTTTACTTTGCGTTCAAACAGTTGCTTAACTGAAATGATTAACTTCACGAAAATAGATTAAAACAGACTCGATTTACCTCGCTATAATGCACGTTTAAACATGACGGCACATGAAAAACTAATTACGATCAGCAAAAAAAATAAATAAAAAAAAACCACACTAACTGGGGTCGGGGTCTGCACCCTCTGGTTAGGAAAAGTGTCATTTTTCTTGTACGCGAATCCCCGTAGAGATCACCGAAGTGACAGAGCCTTGAGCAGTAACAGTTACAGTTGATAATCCCAGTTAGCCGTGTTCCTACTATAGTAATTCTTCCTTTCGCCGCTAGAGGGAGAGAGGACCGCTGAGATGTTTTTTGATGCATTGGTGTGAACCACATGTTTTGACTAGTGTCTGCAGCCAAGCCTGGGATCACTCTATGCGCCATCTCATTGGGTCGCGCTGAAGTGACAGAGGCCAATTAGATAAAACATAAAAAAAGTAGGTGTTCGTTTGAGACGTGTGTCAAACGTATGGTGAAACCAAACACTTGCAGCAGAGATGTTAGAGAAGTAGTGTATGCGAGCATATCGCGGAGATCCCGTTGAGAAACCGCCCTCTCCTGTACGCAAGTCAAGTACTTGGCGCGAACTTCATGGGTTTTTGGCCGGTTGCATCACTTCTAGGATTGACTACACCAAACGAAAATGTCATTAGACAGTTCTTACTTTCCACGTTTCTCCACGTAATTAATTGATCTTATAATAACGTAATCAATTGATTTATTCTGCGAGATAGACACCATCCTACTTATTAGGAAACAAAACCTTTTCGACTTAATAAATGCTTCGCGGTAGGGACGAAATAAGCATTCCTAAAGGTTGTTTTAATTCTCCAGACAAAGTAGTCACGAAACCAGATTCTCATGCGCAACCCTTTTCACAGAGACTTGATAGAAGGCAGCACATCAGCACTGACATGTAAATCTCTCAGATCGGGCCCAGATTGGAAGTACCACCACTGTTTCAGTTACTTCTAATGGTGTTGGTTGGTTGGTTGGTTGGTGGATTTTATTGGCGCAAGGGCCAGGTTTGGCCAAAGAGCGCCAGACAAAGAACTATCAGCCACAGATTTTTAAAAACGTGGAAAATGATTAAGAGCAGACAGGCTTGGTAAAAGTTGAAAAAGAGTATGATGAAAGCTGTGAAGACAAGGTAGTTAATTAGGTTTATATAAAAATTTATTAATTTACTATTATAATTATATATATATATATACACACATATATACACACATATATATATACATATATATACACATATATACACACACACACATATATATATATTTTTTTCTTTAAACACAACTACACAAAGGATGAGTCACTCTCCTCCCCCCACACTCCTCTGCAATGCTGGCAGAGGGCGGGGACGAACTGTCACTCTCTTCCCCCCATGTTCCTCTGCAATGTTGTTTGAGGCTGGGGACGAACTGTCACTCTCCTCCCCCCTATGTTCCTCTATAATGTTGGTTGAGGGTGGTGACCTCGCTGAGGCCGAGACAGTTGGATGGACACTGCACGTCTTTGCGGATTGAGGGCCGGGTCTTCCGCACGTGCAGGCTGTCGGATGGAAACTGGAAGAGACGGTCGGCAGCAAAAGAGAAGGCCCAGAATCAGGTATTCGAAAAATCTCGAGCTCGGGGAAAAACACCTGTGTCGATTGGTCAGCTGTAGATCGCTTGGCAAGGGCGGCGAGAGCTACAGGGCGCGGAACAAAGGGCTGCACGGGTTGTGGCAGAGACTGAACTACTGCGGCAAAAGTACGCTGTCGGGTGGTGGGTATACCCAACTTGGCCTTGGCAGCAGGGTACGAGAGGCCCTCCAGGGTCTTGAGGCGCTGGATAGCCATCTCGTCCTTCCATTTCATACAGTTGCGGGAGTAAGCTGCATGGGCCTCACCACAGTTAACACAGCAGGCCGCAGAAGTGCAACCTTCCCCGTCATGTTCACTGGAGCCACAATTAGCGCAACGAGCGGAACTCTTACAGAAACGTTGTGAATGCCCGTACCTCTGGCATCTGAAACAGCGCAGAGGACTGGGAATGTACGGGCGAACTCCACAGACCAAGTAGCCAGCCTTGATTTCGGTTGGAACTTTCGGGGAGTTAAAAGTCAAGATCACATTTTTAGACTTAATCAAAGAACCATCGCGCCGAAACATCATACGGCGTGCAGCAATAACACCTTGATCTGCAAGTTCAGTCACCAATTCTTCTTCACTGCATGGCAAGAGATCAAACTCCGAAATAACACCCCGAGAGGTGTTAAGAAACGGGTGAGGTGTCACTTTGACAGGAATGCCTTGAAGACTAGTGAGGTGCAGAAAAGTGTTACTCTGAGAAACACTGCAAGTTTGGACAAGCAGGTCCCCAGAGCGAAGCTTCCTCACAGACTTCAAAGGGCCAACTGCAGCGTCCAAAGCTTTAGAAATGAAGAATGGAGATCTGGTGGACAGTCTCTCATTCGGATCGATGGATTCTACAACTAAGTATGTAGCATGCGTATTCACAACAATCGAGGGGAGACGACGCTTCGGAGCGACTGGTACAGCTGCCGAAGAAGAGGTTCCACATTCTTGGTCCAGATCATGGTCTAAAGATCTTTTAAGGGTATGAGAATTGGTAGGTTGAGAAGACGAAGGAGAGTCGTTGTCAACGATCATTTGCTCAGGTGACTTGAATTTGGAGCGTTTGTTTTTGGGTTTACCCATGAAAAAAAGGAGAAGAATTCGTCTGCAGACTACTCCACCCACCACCGAGCCCTACAAGGGAGAACTGGAGGTCTGCAAGCCAAGAAAATGACGCTGGACACAGTTCTGGAGCTTATACGTTGCAGATATAGTCCGTTGGCTGTGATCACACGCACTCGGCGGACACTTCGGCCTCCGGGTACCGTCATGCCAACGCCTTTGGCATGATCCCACAGCCCCGGGCTCACCCTGCCGTGCTATACGACAAAAAAGCCGCTAAAGCCCTGCACACAACTTGATACAAGACTTCTGACTAGAGGTGGGTTAGTCTCTAGCCTCCCGTTTACAGCGAAGCCGGGGTCGAAAAGGAGTGTTGGTACACAGGAGGCACTTATCCGGTCTCCTGCGACCTCAGCCGCCAGACATCCCATTTCCGCCTCACGGGTCTCCGCACGCGACAAACATGCAGGTAGGTCTAGCACCCAAACCAGCTAAAAGGAAAAAAAGAAATCTAAAGAAGACAAATCCTGGAAGGGAACCTAAACGGAATCTCAGCAACCTACGAACTGAGCGGTTAATATAAAACAGTTAGTGGTGGAGGGTAACAAAACCACAAGACCGGGGTGTTAGTACATAACGTGGTAGCGATTAGGTAGAGGATACAACACGGGCAACTAGCCAGTGGAGAAAATAAACAAAAACAAAAAAGCGAGACACAAGACCAGCTCGGGATCGTGGGGCCGCGACTCCCCAACAGCTGGATGAACAGCCGTCCCTGCATACACCATCAGCACCAAAATAAAAAACAAGCGGTGGCATGACCTCAGATGTTGACCAGTCAAAAGGTCAGCTCGGGCCGTGGGGGCGCCGCTCCCCAAATAACTGGAAAACCAGTTATCCCCGTGCGGGGTTCTAATGGTGTGATATGTAAACAAGCAAAAGCTGCTTATTCGCATACTTGAAGTACAATAAGTGTAATGCTTATTCCTCGCTTATTAAACTTTTTCAAACAAGAATACACAAATGCAATATTCAAATTAAGATTTGAGATCAGCATGTTCTGTTTGGGTAGCCCAGGTATTTGCTTTACACGATGCAGTAAAGGAACTACGTAGGAGAAATGATTTGTTATATAAAACATTACTTTTGGATTGAATTTATGCAATATAGTTCAAGATATGTATAGTTGATAAGACCGAATTTTCTCGCAAATGGCTTTTTCAAATGTAATTGAACAATTTACATGTGATTACACTATCACTCCATATACAGGCAGATGTACTATGGTGACTTTAATCACATAAGGCAATCTGAAAAATAATGAAAATTCTTAGTTTTCTACAAGCAGTGACTGCTTATGAGGTACCATTAATGGGTGATAAAATCAAGAATGCATTCCCAAATCACCGGTACAGAACTGCATTAGTTCTATTATTCCGTCATAAATTTTAACAGACGAGCAATTATTACTATGCAGTTGTTCAGGATTTGAGCACATCTCAAAATGTTTGTGATATGTAATGAATCTAGACTTAAATAGTTGTTTTCACATTGTAGAAAAAAAAATCCGGAAGAATGAAGACAGTTTTTTTGCTTTTGAACTTTTTCTTCACTATTTTCCTGCGAAAGACTTTTTCAATTGATCTTACGCAGGTTTCAAGGAACAGTAATAACATTTATTTTATTGCATATTAATTAGGTATATCATTACCATGAGCTTAAATAGTAAAACTAGACTTTAGCTTTGGATGTTACTTCGACTAAATGCATATCATTGAACGTGTATTAAATTCATAGTAACTCGTATTATACTTATTGTACTTCAAACATTTTTGTGTCAAAAGTACATATTCCAATCGCTATCTATAAAAGATTGTACGAAATTGAATTTTGAAGAGCCGCGAGATACTAAAAACTTGGAACTATTAATATTTGTAATTATTTTTCGATCATAACACATTCCACACGTTCATGTATTTCAAAGGAACACGCCAATTGGTTATCCAATTCGTCGGCATCACCTGAGCGCGGCCCAATCAGACGAGGAGTTAGATGGACCCACCGGCCGGGCCTGACTCCAGACAACAGTCGACGTTTTGCTAAAATCCTGAAGAATTCGCGTTTTTCTACCTGCACCAGTAAATCGGCAAGCGATTAGTAAAATTTATCTTTAATCTAACAGTTACACTCACCAATTCAACATGCAATAGCATATTATTTGTTAAAACTCTCGATGCATCGTGAAAACCTCAAAAGTTTCTTCGATGCATCGCAACAACGTCTAAAACTACTCTTCCGCTCATTAAAATGGCCCGGGGACAGTAGGAGAGCAGTACGTGACTGACGATTATTTTGGAGGAGGTGAGTGCAAGACCAGGTCACTGGCTTGAAGGAAAGTAGTTAAAGAGGTGGAAGGTATTGTGCCTGCATTGCACGACGTTATGATTTTGATTTAGACAAACAAAAACGACGTCTTCCTGTAAATAAAATATTAATGTACAGTACCAGTTTCGTAAGCAAAAATACAAAATTTTAAAAAGGAATTAATGCATTACAGCAAGAAGAAAGTTGAAGACGACATTCAACCAACACTTGTATCTGGCAGCAGAGTCGCGACTAGTCAGACCGATGTGTGTGTGTCCAGATGGAGGAGTGGGGATCGAACGACTTCCTTCGTAGCCGGCAGTGAAAAGCATTAGACATTCTTTCTTTCAGCGTTTCTTAAAAAAGTTGCTATCAGACTTGTCCCACCCAAAACAATGCTCTCCTTTCTAATTTCGAAGTCTAGCAAAGTCTCCCACTGCGTGACCTGGGTGTCAATGCAGCAGATATAAAGACTGTTATAAAAAAATATCGATGCACACAAATTTCAGCAATAATCATTAAAAGAATATACTTTTTTTACAAAAGTTGGGGTGCCAATTTTCCGATTTCTGAAAATACCGTGGTAACCATTACCAATGTCCTCTAGGCATAAGTCCAACAAATAGTTAACAAGAAAGATGACACCGAATTTTTTTGGTAATGAGCACGTCTTTTGAATCCGTTCTGATGCAAATTAAATTTTTCAAAGCTATTCAAAGTCAATGGAACCGGTATGGAAAACAGTAGTATCTGACCGAAGAAAGAAGTTTTTCAGGGGAGTTTTTAATCCCGCAGATATTGCTGTAAAGGGAATCGTGATCTTACGCCCTATGGTTGCAAACTTGTGCGTTAAGAAAAATTTGAATTTATAGGAGAAATATTTCGCGCGGAAACGCTATCCAACACAGAAGGAATTTTTCAAATTGACTCTCAAAAGTAGAGTTATTGACAAAAATAAGATATATATACCTACGCCCCCTGGCGTAGAAACCATGCATTATTTTAAAAGAAAATATTCCGAAAAGATTTGTCGGCGTGAGTAGTATCGGTCCACAAAAGAGTTTATTTCAATCGAGATTTTAGAAGCTCAGATTTTGCCGCAAATACACCAGAAGCGGAAATTAGGGCTTACTGAGGTCACACCATTTTTTTTTCAGAAATTAGAAATTATATGCAAAGAATTTCCCACCAGGAGTGGTATCCGGTGCAGGAAGAGTTTTTCAAATAGGAGTTTTAGAATCAGAGGTACCGTAAGGAACGTAATTTGCTTTTACGCAACCTAGCGGAACGTGTATGAATTACTTGAATTTTTTGAAATTATATGAAAAACATGTCGCACTGGATACTCTATCCAATAAAGAACGAATTTTTCAAATGGGATCATTAGGAGCAGATTTATTGATAAAAAAAGATATACGCCTACGCCCATAGCGGATAAAACATGCAAAATTTTAAGAAGAACATATTCCGAAAAGGTTTATCGACGTGAATGGCAACGGTCCACGAACGAATTTTTTCAATCAAGATATTAGGAGCTAAGATTTTGTGGCAAATCCATTAGAAGCAGAAATTAACGCTTACGCCCACTGGTAACCAAGCGATTCTCTGCCAGAAATTAGAATTTATATGCAAAAGATTTCTCATCAGGACCTGTATCCACTGAAGAAAAAAAGTTTTCAAATCGGAGTTGTAGAAGTACAGATATCGGGGAAAACGCAATTTATTTTTACGGCCCCTAGTGGAAAGTCTATGCGTAACTTGAAAAAGTGACTATACCTAAAATACTCTTCGACATAAATGGAATCGAAAGATAAATGAGTTTTTTCAATCGAATGTTTAGAAGCTAATACGTGGAATAAAATGTATTTTGAATTCGATATCACCTGCGTTTACTCCCACTAGCCGCGAAATTGTGCATCGCAAAAGAGAGGTTGAGAACGAAATGAGGGATTATCATTCGCATATTTCAAGCTTCCCAATGCAATAACAATTTTTCTGATCGGACTAATAGTTGAAGAGATATGGTATCTACAGTCGGACAGACGGACGGAAACCCCGATAACTTAAGCACGATCTATTTTTACAAAAGACCTGCTAAAATTAAAACAAGAAGCGAGATGAGTTCAAACAAAGCAAATTGTGCAGTAGAACTGTTTCTTTACATGTTACCATTTCTTTCCTGATGTAAGATAAAGAACACGAAATTTGTAAATTTGCTTGCACTATAATAATTAAAAAAATAAAATTATATAAATTTTCAGTTTTCTGTTTTCCAATTTGCTTGCACTATAATAATTAAAAAATAAAAATATATAATATTTCAGTTTTCTTCATTCTTTTCCTGAAGATGACAATAATTTATAAATCTTTCTTGACGCTGTCTGCCACGGATAAATTTCTGGCAGGTACGAACCACTAAATAAACGCCGTACGTCGCATGGTCACGTTAAGCTGTCGGACCCTGGACACTAGCCTCCTGGTAACAAATAAGGGCGTCTGTTATCCCCTTTCTAGCTTCCTATTTCTAAGGGTTGTTTAAGAACTGGGGTCAGACACTCCCTTTCTAAAACCCTCTACATGTGATCTGATCTGATATAATACTAAAAGGAAATTATGATTTCCTGCTCATATTGGTTGCTTGGACATCACATATTTGCACCACCGTTTGCCGTTATAATTTTGGGCCGCCCTTCCATTTTTATTGTATCCCTAAGCATTCATATGCAAGGGAATCTTTTGCGACGAAACTTCGTAAAGAACCATAAACATGGTTATGAGTAAGGATGGACACATTTGGTGGGTAACATAGATGATCAACACTGGTGATTACTTATTCCCGAAACATCGATATTACGGGTGGAAATTTTCGATGTATTGGTGAAAACCTCGATGTTTTTGCTAATACGTCGAAAAATTCGTAGTTTTCAATCTGCAGCAGTAAATGGGCAATAGATGTGCAACATCTCTGTTCAATATAACAGTAATATACTACCAATAAACATGGAGTAATTAATAATATTTATTAAAAAGGTCGACGTATTGGCAACCTAAATGAACTACAGATGGACGCTGCGCAAACGTAAACAAACTTCTTTTAGTACGGATAAGGTCACACGTGTTCCCGTGAAGTCGTATGAAACAATGGCTGGTTTAACATTCTCAATCCTTGAGATAATGAAATTTGCGGACGCTACAAAAAAAAAAGAAGGGGAAGTGATTCTTAATGCAGGTCATATAATTGCATGTGGAATTAAGAAGGCCGACCCGGTGGCGCAGTGGTCTAAGCGATGGCCTCTGATCATTCGTCCGAACGGGGTCCGGGTTCGAATACCGGTGAGGCATTGATGTTGTGTTTGTCTTACGGCACTGGCTCTGTCCCTTCCCTGGAACCAGTGACCCTAAATTAGGGACGGCGACTGCTTATTGCCCATTGATTTGCTCACGGTGGTCGTTAATTCTCCAATAAAAAAAAATTAGGAAGGAAGATAGAAAAGAAATCTATATAGTTTAGCATTGCATTCAATACACCGCAATAACGTCGTCGCCTCATTCTATGAACGATGTTTTAGACAGAAATAATTGTGAATTCTGTCAAGTTTTTTAGTGCTTTTGTAAAGCAGACAGAAGTGGAACGTGTAAACACTGTGTAGCAGTAATGCTTTACTGTAATAGGTAATTTTTATTTTTACATTTTCCGACAAGCGATATAGTAATACCGACATGGGTGTAGCAAGAATTATTGGGACCCTGGAAAAAGTCACATTTTGGTGCCTCCTTCACCCACTACACCACTAGTAGGTATAGTGGCAGATTAGAGTTTTGTTTTTTCCGTCTGTAAAGTAGACAAAACAATTGGATCTGTATAGTCAAAGTGACTATTGACAGAACTCTGCAAATTTTGTTCCTTAATAGAGTTTACATTTATATGGGTAACTTCATTTACTTCTTGAAAAATGCATGTAGAAATACGGAATTTTAAATTATGTTTATGCAATACAAACTCTTTGTCTTGTTTATTATTCATTCAAACACGTTGTCTTGTTTATTATTCATTCAAACACGTTGTCTTGTTTATTGTTCATTCAAACACGTTACTAAGTTAGTAGCATTTCACTGGAAGGATTTCAAATGCAAAGCACAGACGATTTAGATAAATGTGTAGATTAGCGTCCTAAATTATTTCGTCAGAAAAACGTTAGTACTTGGAAAAAGTGCGACGTACAGATTTTACGTTATTGAAATTAATGACAAATGGTGCAGAAATTTCATGTTTTAAATGTCTTTTAAAGATTTTTATCGTAATATTTACCTGTAAGTGCGATCAATCTGAAGAATAATGGCGGGTCTAACGCATCGCTGCCGCGACGATATCAACCTTTTCTCCGTTTTAAGGAAGATTCAGGCGCGGAATACTACAAGTGCAGCCGCCTACGTTCTTGCCAGCGGAGTGAAGATTCGTGTGCTCATACGTTACAGAACATAGTTCGTTCATGTATTGTCATTGTTTTTAAAGCAGGCGTCGAGAAATGTTTTTTCTTTACACATGATTTCCTGAATCCAAATAGAAAGTACGAGTATGGCTTTCTATGCTGTACAGAAACTGGGGAAGTAAAACTTTCGGTTCTGCTTTGAACGGCTTCCATTCGTAGCTAATTTGGTTTGCCACTTTACTTTTCGTTTTCCTGTTAATACTTTCTTCGCAGGTCAGTTTGTATCTCACTGATACGTATATTTTGCAAATCAAAGAGTTTTTTTCCGATTTTTCCTGCTAACAACGTACAGGATGCAACGACATAAAGGGTGGATAATTTGACCTATTTTCTGTAGCGTATCACTACAACATTAATCGCTGTCCTGCCAACAACGTAACAGATTTTTCTTGTACTCTTCCGCCCGTCATTTTGATTCAGCAACGAAACTTCTTCCTTTTCACAGAGCAAAGCTTGGCATCGGCGTGGTAGCGATACGTTAGGCCTATCGCAGCATGTCTTTACAGCATCGCACTTACAGGTGAATATTAAGAAAAAAATTTTAAACACATTTAAAATATGAAATTTCTACACCATTTGCCATTATTTTCCGTACTCTAAAATCTGTACGTCGCACTTTTCCCAGGCTCTATCTTACATTTTTCCGACGAAAAAATTTAGGACGGTAATCTACACATTTACCAACGTTTATACTAACTTGTAAAAAACATAGCTGGAACCTTGGGAACAACACTGCGACACGCAACAATATGAATTGTTCTTCTTCACAGAATTATCCATTATATTACTCTCTAATTCCACAATGTATGCGAAAACTGCCCGTAAACAAGCAAACGAACCTAATCTAACAACAGCTAAGAATGTTATTCCTACCACGGCTAACTGGGATCATCAACTATTGATGTTACTGCTGATCCGTCAACGTACAGGTAGTGTTTCATATTTCTGCCACCGTGGCGCTGAACGTCGACCCCTAACGATTCTTGTCGGGAAAATTTCTAACTGGAATTTCGTGGGTGCGGAATCTCATCCATTCGTTTCGTAGTGTCTTGTGTGGAACATTTTGACATGTAAATAAACAAGCGTTAGATGAGAAGTCATTTGATTTGTCTTGCTACACTGGCGTGCAAAAATTAAGGACGAGACGGTTTTTCGAATATAACGTCGTGCAGAAGTGCTCCACTTCGACTCAAATCGTACAATAAGATCCCCAAGATGTAAGAATATGGGACAAGTGAGCAAAACCGGCCAAACAAGGAATCCAAAGGATACAAAGGCACTTTATTGAAAAGGTAGCTTCGAGCACAACTGGACAGAAGACAGAAACGTTCATGGGACAGGCGGCTGCCAAGAGAAATCCAGTCTTTAGTAGGGGATATGATCCTCTCTGACTGCGTTGCAGGATTTACAACGTCTGTCCATGCTGAGGACGAGGTTGTCAAGGAGCTGTTGTGACATCGCGGCCCATTTCTCTTGTAGCGCCAATCGCAGCTGCGGAATCATTGCTGGAGGCTGTTGACGTTCTGCCAAGCGTCTCCCGAGAAGGTCCCACACGTGTTCGATTTGATTTAGGTCCAAGAACCTTGCGGGCCAATCCATGCGTTGAATATCTTCACTCTCCAACAGCTCTGCGACAGCCACTGTACAATGAGGTGTAGCGTTGTCGTCCATGAAGAGGAACTCAGGACCCACAGCACCTCTAAACAGACGCACGTGAGACAGGAGATCCTGGGTACAATAGCAGACACCAGTGACTGAACCTCCTTGGAAGATGTGGAGGTCAGTACGATTACCAAGCCTGATACCGCTGTAAACGAGAACTCCGCCATCTCCAAACCGGTTACTTTCGATGACGTTAGAGGTGTGATTGCGTTTTCCCTGCTCTCTCCAGATGTGTATACGTCCAGAATAGCTCGTCAGACTAAATCGGCTCACATCCGTAAAGAGAACTCGACCCCATTGCTGATGTGTCCAGTTCTTGCATTCCTAGCACCACAGAAACCGCCATCTCCGATGAGAAGGCGTTAATGGCACACACCGTACTGGTCGTCGTGCAAATAGATCGTCTTTGTGCAGCCTCCTGATCACCATAAAACGCGATAACGGACGTCCAGTTGTCTGTTGCATGTGCCTTGCGATTTCTCCCGCTGTCTGCCGTCAGTCTCTTCTCGCCTGTAGGACAATATACCGGTCGTCCGCCGTAGTGATTGCTCGTGGACGACCACTGGTAAACTCTCGGACAGCTGTTCCTGTCGTTTGAAATGCTCTCCAAGCTCGTGAAACGAAGCTGTGAGCGGTCCGGAACTCCTCGGCCACACTAGTCACACTTCGACCTTCTTCCAACTTTCCAATAATGCGGACTCGGGTAAAGTCATCCAGATGTGCTCTACTGGATTGCCTGTTGGCCATATACGGTGGCAGCAACTCGACGTCGTTCAAACCGATGTACACCGTGCAATAGCTTTAACCGAATTGCTGAGCGTACACCGCCCGTGTGCTTTATACCCTCCCGACAACCCTCCCTCCTTACGTCATGCTGCATATATGCGCGTGCCCTACCGTAACGGACCGTAGTCTATCTCCTATGTGGTCTTTCGTTCCGTTCTGCCTGCTTGTTCCGCTGTTATGCTAATTTCTCCTCTTCGTCCTTAATTTTTGCACACCAGTGTATTAAATTTCTTCAGCTGCTAAAAAAACAACGAATTCGTAATTTTACAAAAGAGCTAGCCTGATGTTCCATTGGATGGAGTAAAGAAACGGATAGATGAGATAAACTAATTTGTAATTACCACAACAATAATAATACGTAGAAGATTGTATTTTTTGTATTACATTAAAGTATTTATTAACCAACCAAATTTTTGTAGGTTAAAAGGTTTTAATTGCGTAGTCCGTAAACACTTAAAAATACCCATTAAAACTGTATTTCTGGAAATATGGAACTGATTATACAAAACATCAGCAGAGAATTACAAGAATTATTGTTCTTATACAATTCAAATTCTGACATTGGCTTCTCATTAAAAAAATGCTGATGGGAAGCATGGGGCAATTTATTTGAATCACTTAAGCAGAATTTTAAAGAAAAAAGTGTATAACAATTTGTTTAGGAATCTATTAATCGTTTACCTAATTTTTCCATTTAAGCACACATTTATACATCCTTTTAGCAAATTAAGACATTTAGTAGATACTTTTATTATTATTATTATTATTATTATTATTATTATTATTATTATTATTATTAGAGGATACTTTAATAATTGTCATTTTCTCATAATTCCAGACAGGGGAGACAACCAACTGAGAGTGTGGGAGCTTGCACATGTTTCCGTTTGTTACAGGAAGTATACAATATATTTAGAAATCACCTTTTTGAACACTACATATACTTAGTAAGAGGTACTTGTTAAAGGCATTTCAGATTAAAAAAATGGCAAAACTTAGAGAAAACAAAATAACTTTTTTTCTAAAAACACCAATGGATGCAGATTTTCTTTAATAATATTACTACAAATTACTTTATTTTTTATGCGTGATATTCCATTATTTTAGATATATCATTGAATACATAATATTTATCAGTAAATTATTGAAATCGAACAGTTTTAGTAGGAATTGATTTTAATATTATATTATAATTTTTTAAACAAAATACTGACACAATATCGGGAACAAAAATTATATTTATTTAAAAGTTTAGGTTACTAATTTATACTGTTCAGTTTTATTATATTTCACATTTTTAGTATTAATATTTTAATTTTAAATTCTTTATATTATTATTTTATTTAGTACTTTTGTTCCTTTTTTATATATTACTGGTGCTAATACTTCCTATTTTTTAAAAAGCTTTGTGATCTCCAATCATTCTAGTTTTAAACTCCAGTATTCTTCTGAGATCACATTCAAAAGCTATTTTAATATGCTCCGTATTTTTTGATTTTTGTTCGTAAGATAAGGCATTCCGATTTTTTCATATATTATATTTTGTTTTTGCTATTAAATAATGAATTGTTCGGTTTTTAGCTTCCGAGCAGTCTAGAGGTACGTGGTGCAAAATGGTGTGCAGTAAATTTACGTCTATAATTTAAGTAGTTGTAACCAATCCCAGATATATTTTGCAAAATTGCAATCCACAAATAAATGTTGAAGAGTTTCTTGTGAGCCACAGTAGTTACAGTTAGGATTAGATATTAGTTTAAATGTGCACAACTATTTTCTTGTCGGGATACTATTGTGCGAAAATTTAAAAAGTATATCTCTAATACGAGTGCTTAGTTTTATTTTTGATTGCAGTGTCCAAATGCTATGTACCATATTAGATTGCAGTGTATCCACACCCAAGACTGTTACAGATAATATCTCACTAGCATTCTCTTCCTCCTCCGGAGTCTCTGTAGTTTTAACGATTGGAAATCTTATACTTTAACAGTCTAAAATTATATTACTAGTGGAATAAGTCTGCCGTGGTAGGACTTCAGAATGTCTCAGAAAAACCGTTTTAGGGAATTTTTTTCCTGGACATTTCGCATGAAGGCATTTTTTCTCAAAATGTGAAACAAATCGAGCACTTTTGTCGTTAAATGTGAGGAAATACAGTTTTTTCGGAATTTCAAAGTATAGGAACGTAAACAATACTTTTCCTGAAGCAATGATTTTCCCGAAATACAGCACTGACTACATAAAAAATCTAATTTATACTCGATATTTAATAAATAAACGACTTACCTATTTTTCAAAATCCAAACCAGAAATATCACAATCACAAACTTTCCAAATCATGTGGCGAAGCCACACGATAAACATTGAGAAAAAACATTCAAAGTATGGTAATCAGATAAAAAATGTATCAAAAATAATCGAATCGAAACGAAATGGCAATAGGAAACATCGCGCCAACAGTGTGTGTGATCGAACCGTTAAACCTAACTGGAACGCCAACTCGGCAATGTCGAAATTCAAAACTTTCCGAATCAGAAACTCTGCCCTGGGACTAAGGTTATTGTTCTGTTTTTGTGTGTCTTAGCCACACAATAACTGAAGATACTCAGTAACCGAATTATACTCAATAATCTTTGGTTTTTCCCTTTTTTATAGTTACTATAAGGTTCAAAGCAGTACACCATGGTAGCTACTGAATTCAATCAAGAAAACCTTTGCAATTTGAGTGCGATATAGGCTATAAAATAAATTCTGCACTTTACTTTGCGTTCATACAGTTGCCTAACTGAAATGATTAACTTCACGAAAATAGATTAAAACAGACTCGATTTACCTCGCTATAATGCACGTTTAACATGACGGCACATGAAAAACTAATTACGATCAGCAAAAACAATAAATAAAAAAACCCACACTAACTGGGGTCGGGGTCTGCACCCTCTGGCGAGGAAAAGTGTCATTTTTCTTGTACGCGAATCCCCGTAGAGATCGCCGAAGTGACAGAGCCTTGAGCAGTAACAGTTACAGTTGATAATCCCAGTTAGCCGTGTTCCTACTATAGTAATTCTTCCTTTCGCCGCTAGAGAGAGAGAGGACCGCTGAGATGTTTTTTTGATGCATTGGTGTGAACCACATGTTTTGAATAGTGACTGCAGCCAAGCCTGGGATCACTCTATGCGCCATCTCATTGGGTCGCGCTGAAGTGGCATAGGCCAATTAGATGAAACATAAAAAAAAGTAGGTGTTCGTTTGAGACGTGTGTCAAACGTATGGTGAAACCAAACACTTGCAGCAGAGATGTTAGAGAAGTAGTGTGTGCGAGCATATCGTGGAGATCCCGCTGAGAAACCGCCCTCTCCTGTACGCAAGTCAAGTACTTGGCGCGAACTTCATGGGTTTTTGGCGGGTTGCATCACTTCTCGGATTGACTACCCCAAACGAAAGTGTCATTAGACAGTTCTTCCTTTCCACGTTTCTCCACGTAATTAATTGATCTTATAATAACGTAATCAATTGATTTATTCTGCGAGATAGACACCATCCTACTTATTAGGAAACAAAACCTTTTCGACTTAATAAATGCTTCGCGGTAGGGACGAAATAAGCATTCCTAAAGGTCCTTTTAATTCTCCAGACAAAGTAGTCACGAAACCAGATTCTCATGCGCAACCCTTTTCACAGAGACTTGATAGAAGGCAGCACATCAGCACTGACATGTAAATCTCTCAGATCGGGCCCAGATTGGATAAACCACCACTTTTTCAGTTACTTCTAATGTTGTGATATGTAAACAAGCAAAAGCTGCTTATTCCCATACTTGAAGTACAATAAGTATAATGCTTATTCCTCGCTTATTCCACTTTTTTCAAACAAGAATATACAAATGCAATATTCAAATTAAGATTTGAGATCAGCATGTTCTGTTTGGGTAGCCCAGGTATTTACTTTACACGATGCAGTAAAGGAACTACGTAGGAGAAATGATTTGTTATATAAAAAATTACTTTTGGATTGAATTTATGCAATATAGTTCAAGATATGTATGGTTGATAAGACCGAATTTTCTCGCAAATGGCTTTTTCAAATGTAATTGAACAATTTACATGTGATTACACTCTCACTCCATATACAGGCAGATGTACTATGGTGACTTTAATTACATAAGGCAATCTGAAAAATAATGAAAATTCTTAGTTTTTCACAAGCAGTGACTGCTTATGAGGTACCATTAATGGGTGATAAAATCAAGAATGCATTCCCAAATCACCGGTACAGAATTGCATTAGTTCTATTATTCCGTCATAAATTTTAACAGACGAGCAATTATTACTATGCAGTTGTTCAGGATTTGAGCACATCTCAAAATGTTTGTGATATGTAATGAATCTAGACTTAAATAGTTGTTTTCACATTGTAGAAAAAAATCCGGAAGAATGAAGACAGTTTTTTTGCTTTTGAACTTTTTCTTCGCTATTTTCCTGCGAAAGACTTTTTCAATTGATCTTACGCAGGTTTCAAGGAACAGTAATAACATTTATTTTATTGCATATTAATTAGGTATATCATTACCATGAGCTTAAATAGTAAAACTAGACTTTAGCTTTGGATGTTACTTCGACTAAATGCATATCATTGAACGTGTATTAAATTCATAGTAACTCGTATTATACTTATTGTACTTCAAACATTTTTGTATCAAAAGTGCATATTCCATCCGCTATCTATAAAAGATTGTACGAAATTGAATTTTGAAGAGCCGCGAGATACTAAAAACTTGGAACTATTAATATTTGTAATTATTTTTCGATCATAACACATTCCCCACGTTCATGTATTTCAAAGGGACACGCCAATTGGTTATCCAATTCGTCGGCGTCACCTGAGCGCGGCCCAATCAGACGAGGAGTTAGATGGACCCACCGGCCTGGCCGGACTCCAGACAACTGTCAAAGTTTTGCTAAAATCCTGAAGAATTCGCGTTTTTCTACCTGCACCAGTAAATCGGCAAGCGATTAGTAAAATTTATCTTTAATCTAACAGTTACACTCACCAATTCAACATGCAATAGCATATTATTTGTTAAAACTCCCGATGCATCGTGAAAACCTCAAAAGTTTCTTCGATGAATCGCAAGAAACGCCTAAAACTACTCTTGCGCTCATTAAAATGGCCCGGGGACAGTGAGAGAGCAGGACGTGACTGACGATTATTTTGGAGGAGGTGAGTGCAAGACCAGGTCACTGGCTTGAAGGAAAGTAGTTAAAGGGTGGAAGGTATTGTGCCTGCAATGCACGACGTTATGATTTTGATTTAGACAAACAAAAACGACGTCTTCCTGTAAATAAAATATTAATGTACAGTACCAGTTTCGTAAGCAAAAATACAAAATTTTAAAAAGGAATTAATGCATTACAGCAAGAAAAAAGTTGAAGACGACATTCAACCAACACTTGTATCTGGCAGCAGAGTCGCGACTAGTCAGACCGATGTATGTGTGTCCAGATGGAGGAGTGGGGATCGAACGACTTCCTTCGTAGCTGGCAGTGAAAAGCTTTAGACATTCTTTCTTTCAGCGTTTCTTAAAAAAGTTGCTATCAGACTTGTCCTACCCAAAACAATGCTCTCCTCTCTAATTTCGAAGTCTAGCAACGTCTCCCACTGCGTGACCTGGGTGTCAATGCAGCAGATATAAAGACTGTTATAAAAAAATATCGATGCACACAAATTTCAGCATTAATCATTAAAAGAATATACTTTTTTACAAAAGTTGGGGTGCCAATTTTCCGATTTCTGAAAATACCGTGGTAACCATTACCAATGTCCTCTAGGCATAAGTCCAACAAATAGTTAACAAGAAAGATGACACCGAATTTTCTTTTGTAATGAGCACGTCTTTTGAATCCGTTCTGATGCAAATTAAATTTTTCAAAGCTATTCAAAGTCAATAGAACGGGTATGGAAAACAGTAGTATCTGACCGAAGAAAGATGTTTTTCAGTTGGTGTTTAATCCCGCAGATATTGCTGTAAAGAGAATCGTGATCTTACGCCCTCTGGTTGCAAACTTGTGCGTTAAGAAAAATTTGAATTTATAGGAGAAATATTTCGCGCGGAAACGCTATCCAACAAAACAGGAATTTTTCAAATCGACTCTCAAAAGTAGAGTTATTGACAAAAATAAGATATATATACCTACGCCCCCTGGCGTAGAAACCATGCATTATTTTAAAAAGAAAATATTCCGAAAAGATTTGTCGGCGTGAGTAGTATCGGTCCACAAAAGAGTTTATTTCAATCGAGATTTTAGAAGCTCACATTTTGCCGCAAATACATCAGAAGCGGAAATTAGGGCTTACTGAGGTCACACCATTTTTTTTTCAGAAATTAGAAATTATATGCAAAGAATTTCCCACCAGGAGTGGTATCCGGTGCAGGAAGAGTTTTTCAAATCGGAGTTTTAGAATCAGAGGTACCGGAGGGAACGTAATTTGCCTTAGCGCCCCCTAGCGGAACGTGTATGAATTACTTGAAATTTTTTGAAATTATATGAAAAACATGTCGCACTTGATAGTCTATCCAATAAAGAACGAAATTTTGAAATGGGACCATTAGGAGCAGATTTATTGATAAAAAAAAAAAGATATACGCCTACGCCCATAGCTGATAAACCATGCAAAATTTTAAGAAGAACATATTCCGAAAAGGTTTATCGACGTGAATGGCAACGGTCCACGAACGAATTTTTTCAATCAAGATATTAAAAGCTAAGATTTTGTGGCAAATACATTAGAAGCAGAAATTAACGCTTACGCTCACTGGTAACCAGGCGATTCTTTGCCAGAAATTAGAATTTATATGCAAAAGATTTCTCATCAGGACCTGTATCCACTGAAGAAAAAAGTTTTCAAATCGGAGTTGTAGAAGTAGAGATATCGGGGAAAACGCAATTTATTTTTACGGCCCCTAGTGGAAAGTCTATGCGTAACTTGAAAAAGTGACTATACCTAAAATACTCTTCGACGTAAATGGAATCGAAAGATAAAAGAGTTTTTTCAATCGAATGTTTAGAAGCTAATACGTGGAATAAAATGTATTTTGAATTCGATATCACCTGCGTTTACTCCCACTAGCCGCGAAATTGTGCATCGAAAAAGAGAGGGGGAACGAAATGAGGGATTATCATTCGCATATTTCAAGCTTCTTAATGCAATAACAGTTTTTCTGATGGGACTAATAGTTGCAGAGATATGGTGTCTACAGTCGGACAGACGGACGGAAAACCCGATAACTTAAGCACGATCTTTTTTTACAAAAGACGTGCTAAAATTAAAACAAGAAACGAGATAAGTTCAAACAAAGCAAAGCGTGCAGCAGAACTGTTTCTTTACATGTTACCATTTCTTTCCTGATGTAAGATACAGAACACGAAATTTGTAAATTTGCTTGCACTATTATAATTAAAAGATAAAATTATATAAAATTTCAGTTTTCTGTTTCCCAATTTGCTTGCACTATAATAATTAAAAAATAAAAATATATAATTTTTCAGTTTTCTTCATTTTTTCCTGAAGATGACAATAAGTTATAAATCTTTCTTGACGCTGTCTGCCACGGAAAAACCTCTGGCAGGTACGAACCACTAAATAAACGCCGTACGTCGCATGGTCACTTTAAGCTGTCGGACCCTTGACACTAGGCCCCTGGTAACAAATAAGGGCGTCTGTTATCCCGTTTCTAGCTTCCTATTTCTAAGGGTTGTTTAAAAACTGGGGTCAGACACTCCCTTTCTAAAACCCTCTACATGTGATCTGATCTGATATAATACTAAAAGGAAATTATGATTTCCTGCTCAGATTGGTTGCTTGGACATCACATATTTGCACCACCGTTTGCCGTTATATTTTTGGTACGCCCTTCCATTTTTATTGTATCCCTAAGCATTCATATGCAAGGGAATCTTTTGCGACGAAACTTCGTAAAGAACCATAAACATGGTTATGAGTAAGGATGGACACATTTGGTGGGTAACATAGATGATCAACACTGGTGATTACTTATTCCCGAAACATCGATATTACGGGTGGAAATTTTCTATGTATTGGTGAAAACCTCGATGTTTTTGCTAATACGTCGAAAAATTCGTAGTTTTCAATCTGCAGCAGTAAATGGGCAATAGATGTGCAACATCTCTGTTCAATATAACAGTAATATACTACCAATAAATATGGAGTAATTAATAATATTTATTAAAAAGGTCGACGTATTGGCAACCTAAATGAACTACAGATGGACGCTGCGCAAACGTAAACAGACTTCTTTTAGTACGGATAAGGTCACACGTGTTCCCGTGAAGTCGTATGAAACAATGGCTGGTTTAACATTCTCAATCCTTGAGATAATGAAATTTGCGGACGCTACAAAAAAAAAGAAGGGGAAGTGATTCTTAATGCAGGTCATATAATTGCATGTGGAATTAAGAAGGCCGACCCGGTGGCGCAGTGGTCTAAGCGATGGCCTCTGATCATTCGTCCGAACGGGGACCGGGTTCGAATCCCGGTGAGGCATTGATGTTGTGTTTGTCTTACGGCACTGGCTCTGTCCCTTCCCTGGAACCAGTGACCCTAAATTAGGGACGGCGACTGCTTATTGCCCATTGATTTGCTCACGGTGGTCGTTAATTCTCCAATCAAAAAAAAATTAGGAAGGAAGATAGAAAAGAAATCTATATAGTTTAGCATTGCATTCAATACACCGCAATAACGTCGTCGCCTCATTCTATGAACGATGTTTTAGACAGAAATAATTGTGAATTCTGTCAAGTTTTTTTAGTGCTTTTGTAAAGCAGACAGAAGTGGAACGTGTAAACACTGTGTAGCAGTAATGCTTTACTGTAATAGGTAAATTTTTATTTTTACATTTTCCGACAAGCGATATAGTAATACCGACATGGGTGTAGCAAGAATTATTGGGACCCTGGAAAAAGTCACATTTTGGTGCCTCCTTCACCCACTACACCACTAGTAGGTATAGTGGCAGATTAGAGTTTTGTTTTTTCCGTCTGTAAAGTAGACAAAACAATTGGATCTGTATAGTCAAAGTGACTATTGACAGAACTCTGCAAATTTTGTTCCTTAATAGAGTTTACATTTATATGGGTAACTTCATTTACTTCTTGAAAAATGCATGTAGAAATACGGAATTTTAAATTATGTTTATGCAATACAAACTCTTTGTCTTGTTTATTATTCATTCAAACACGTTGTCTTGTTTATTATTCATTCAAACACGTTGTCTTGTTTATTATTCATTCAAACACGTTACTAAGTTAGTAGCATTTCACTGGAAGGATTTCAAATGCAAAGCACAGACGATTTAGATAAATGTGTAGATTAGCGTCCTAAATTATTTCGTCAGAAAAACGTTAGTACTTGGAAAAAGTGCGACGTACAGATTTTACGTTATTGAAATTAATGACAAATGGTGCAGAAATTTCATGTTTTAAATGTCTTTTAAAGATTTTTATCGTAATATTTACCTGTAAGTGCGATCAATCTGAAGAATAATGGCGGGTCTAACGCATCGCTGCCGCGACGATATCAACCTTTTCTCCGTTTTAAGGAAGATTCAGGCGCGGAATACTACAAGTGCAGCCGCCTACGTTCTTGCCAGCGGAGTGAAGCCTCATGTACTCATACGTTACAGAACATAGTTCGTTCATGTATTGTCATTGTTTTTAAAGCAGGCGTCGAGAAATGTTTTTTTCTTTACACATGATTTCCTGAATCCAAATAGAAAGTACGAGTATGGCTTTCTATGCTGTACAGAAACTGGGGAAGTAAAACTTTCGGTTCTGCTTTGAACGGCTTCCATTCGTAGCTAATTTGGTTTGCCACTTTACTTTTCGTTTTCCTGTTAATACTTTCTTCGCAGGTCAGTTTGTATCTCACTGATACGTATATTTTGCAAATCAAAGAGTTTTTTTCCGATTTTTCCTGCTAACAACGTACAGGATGCAACGACATAAAGGGTGGATAATTTGACCTATTTTCTGTAGCGTATCACTACAACATTAATCGCTGTCCTGCCAACAACGTAACAGATTTTTCTTGTACTCTTCCGCCCGTCATTTTGATTCAGCAACGAAACTTCTTCCTTTTCACAGAGCAAAGCTTGGCATCGGCGTGGTAGCGATACGTTAGGCCTATCGCAGCATGTCTTTACAGCATCGCACTTACAGGTGAATATTAAGAAAAAAATTTTAAACACATTTAAAATATGAAATTTCTACACCATTTGCCATTATTTTCCGTACTCTAAAATCTGTACGTCGCACTTTTCCCAGGCTCTATCTTACATTTTTCCGACGAAAAAATTTAGGACGGTAATCTACACATTTACCAACGTTTATACTAACTTGTAAAAAACATAGCTGGAACCTTGGGAACAACACTGCGACACGCAACAATATGAATTGTTCTTCTTCACAGAATTATCCATTATATTACTCTCTAATTCCACAATGTATGCGAAAACTGCCCGTAAACAAGCAAACGAACCTAATCTAACAACAGCTAAGAATGTTATTCCTACCACGGCTAACTGGGATCATCAACTATTGATGTTACTGCTGATACGTCAACGTACAGGTAGTGTTTCATATTTCTGCCACCGTGGCGCTGAACGTCGACCCCTAACGATTCTTGTCGGGAAAATTTCTAACTGGAATTTCGTGGGTGCGGAATCTCATCCATTCGTTTCGTAGTGTCTTGTGTGGAACATTTTAACATGTAAATAAACAAGCGTTAGATGAGAAGTCATTTGATTTGTCTTGCTACACTGGCGTGCAAAAATTAAGGACGAGACGGTTTTTCGAATATAACGTCGTGCAGAAGTGCTCCACTTCGACTCAAATCGTACAATAAGATCCCCAAGATGTAAGAATATGGGACAAGTGAGCAAAACCGGCCAAACAAGGAATCCAAAGGATACAAAGGCACTTTATTGAAAAGGTAGCTTCGAGCACAACTGGACAGAAGACAGAAACGTTCATGGGACAGGCGGCTGCCAAGAGAAATCCAGTCTTTAGTAGGGGATATGATCCTCTCTGACTGCGTTGCAGGATTTACAACGTCTGTCCATGCTGAGGACGAGGTTGTCAAGGAGCTGTTGTGACATCGCGGCCCATTTCTCTTGTAGCGCCAATCGCAGCTGCGGAATCATTGCTGGAGGCTGTTGACGTTCTGCCAAGCGTCTCCCGAGAAGGTCCCACACGTGTTCGATTTGATTTAGGTCCAAGAACCTTGCGGGCCAATCCATGCGTTGAATATCTTCACTCTCCAACAGCTCTGCGACAGCCACTGTACAATGAGGTGTAGCGTTGTCGTCCATGAAGAGGAACTCAGGACCCACAGCACCTCTAAACAGACGCACGTCAGACAGGAGATCCTGGGTACAATAGCAGACACCAGTGACTGAACCTCCTTGGAAGATGTGGAGGTCAGTACGATTACCAAGCCTGATACCGCTGTAAACGAGAACTCCGCCATCTCCAAACCGGTTACTTTCGATGACGTTAGAGGTGTGATTGCGTGTTCCCTGCTCTCTCCAGATGTGTATACGTCCAGAATAGCTCGTCAGACTAAATCGGCTCACATCCGTAAAGAGAACTCGACCCCATTGCTGATGTGTCCAGTTCTTGCATTCCTAGCACCACAGAAACCGCCATCTCCGATGAGAAGGCGTTAATGGCACACACCGTACTGGTCGTCGTGCAAATAGATCGTCTTTGTGCAGCCTCCTGATCACGATAAAACGCGATAACGGACGTCCAGTTGTCTGTTGCATGTGCCTTGCGATTTCTCCCGCTGTCTGCCGTCAGTCTCTTCTCGCCTGTAGGACAATATACCGGTCGTCCGCCGTAGTGATTGCTCGTGGACGACCACTGGTAAACTCTCGGACAGCTGTTCCTGTCGTTTGAAATGCTCTCCAAGCTCGTGAAACGAAGCTGTGAGCGGTCCGGAACTCCTCGGCCACACTAGTCACACTTCGACCTTCTTCCAACTTTCCAATAATGCGGACTCGGGTAAAGTCATCCAGATGTGCTCTACTGGATTGCCTGTTGGCCATATACGGTGGCAGCAACTCGACGTCGTTCAAACCGATGTACACCGTGCAATAGCTTTAACCGAATTGCTGAGCGTACACCGCCCGTGTGCTTTATACCCTCCCGACAACCCTCCCTCCTTACGTCATGCTGCATATATGCGCGTGCCCTACCGTAACGGACCGTAGTCTATCTCCTATGTGGTCTTTCGTTCCGTTCTGCCTGCTTGTTCCGCTGTTATGCTAATTTCTCCTCTTCGTCTATAATTTTTGCACACCAGTGTATTAAATTTCTTCAGCTGCTAAAAAAACAACGAATTCGTAATTTTACAAAAGAGCTAGCCTGATGTTCCATTGGATGGAGTAAAGAAACGGATAGATGAGATAAACTAATTTGTAATTACCACAACAATAATAATACGTAGAAGATTGTATTTTTTGTATTACATTAAAGTATTTATTAACCAACCAAATTTTTGTAGGTTAAAAGGTTTTAATTGCGTAGTCCGTAAACACTTAAAAATACCCATTAAAACTGTATTTCTGGAAATATGGAACTGATTATACAAAACATCTGCAGAGAATTACAAGAATTATTGTTCTTATACAATTCAAATTCTGACATTGGCTTCTCATTAAAAAAATGCTGATGGGAAGCATGGGGCAATTTATTTGAATCACTTAAGCAGAATTTTAAAGAAAAAAGTGTATAACAATTTGTTTAGGAATCTATTAATCGTTTACCTAATTTTTCCATTTAAGCACACATTTATACATCCTTTTAGCAAATTAAGACATTTAGTAGATACTTTTATTATTATTATTATTATTATTATTATTATTATTATTATTATTATTATTATTAGAGGATACTTTAATAATTGTCATTTTCTCATAATTCCAGACAGGGGAGACAACCAACTGAGAGTGTGGGAGCTTGCACATGTTTCCGTTTGTTACAGGAAGTATACAATATATTTAGAAATCACCTTTTTGAACACTACATATACTTAGTAAGAGGTACTTGTTAAAGGCATTTCAGATTAAAAAAAATGGCAAAACTTAGAGAAAACAAAATAACTTTTTTCTAAAAACACCAATGGATGCAGATTTTCTTTAATAATATTACTACAAATTACTTTATTTTTTATGCGTGATATTCCATTATTTTAGATATATCATTGAATACATAATATTTATCAGTAAATTATTGAAATCGAACAGTTTTAGTATGAATTGATTTTAATATTATATTATAATTTTTTAAACAAAATACTGACACAATATCGGGAACAAAAATTATATTTATTTAAAAGTTTAGGTTACCAATTTATACTGTTCAGTTTTATTATATTTCACATTTTTAGTATTAATATTTTAATTTTAAATTCTTTATATTATTATTTTATTTAGTACTTTTGTTCCTTTTTTATATATTACTGGTGCTAATACTTCCTATTTTTTAAAAAGCTTTGTGATCTCCAATCATTCTAGTTTTAAACTCCAGTATTCTTCTGAGATCACATTCAAAAGCTATTTTAATATGCTCCGTATTTTTTGATTTTTGTTCGTAAGATAAGGCATTCCGATTTTTTCATATATTATATTTTGTTTTTGCTATTAAATAATGAATTGTTCGGTTTTTAGCTTCCGAGCAGTCTAGAGGTACGTGGTGCAAAATGGTGTGCAGTAAATTTACGTCTATAATTTAAGTAGTTGTAACCAATCCCAGATATATTTTGCAAAATTGCAATCCACAAATAAATGTTGAAGAGTTTCTTGTGAGCCACAGTAGTTACAGTTAGGATTAGATATTAGTTTAAATGTGCACAACTATTTTCTTGTCGGGATACTATTGTGCGAAAATTTAAAAAGTATATCTCTAATACGAGTGCTTAGTTTTATTTTTGATTGCAGTGTCCAAATGCTATGTACCATATTAGATTGCAGTGTATCCACACCCAAGACTGTTACAGATAATATCTCACTAGCATTCTCTTCCTCCTCCGGAGTCTCTGTAGTTTTAACGATTGGAAATCTTATACTTTAACAGTCTAAAATTATATTACTAGTGGAATAAGTCTGCCGTGGTAGGACTTCAGAATGTCTCAGAAAAACCGTTTTAGGGAATTTTTTTCCTGGACATTTCGCATGAAGGCATTTTTTCTCAAAATGTGAAACAAATCGAGCACTTTTGTCGTTAAATGTGAGGAAATACAGTTTTTTCGGAATTTCAAAGTATAGGAACGTAAACAATACTTTTCCTGAAGCAATGATTTTCCCGAAATACAGCACTGACTACATAAAAAATCTAATTTATACTCGATATTTAATAAATAAACGACTTACCTATTTTTCAAAATCCAAACCAGAAATATCACAATCACAAACTTTCCAAATCATGTGGCGAAGCCACACGATAAACATTGAGAAAAAACATTCAAAGTATGGTAATCAGATAAAAAATGTATCAAAAATAATCGAATCGAAACGAAATGGCAATAGGAAACATCGCGCCAACAGTGTGTGTGATCGAACCGTTAAACCTAACTGGAACGCCAACTCGGCAATGTCGAAATTCAAAACTTTCCGAATCAGAAACTCTGCCCTGGGACTAAGGTTATTGTTCTGTTTTTGTGTGTCTTAGCCACACAATAACTGAAGATACTCAGTAACCGAATTATACTCAATAATCTTTGGTTTTCCTTTTTTATAGTTACTATAAGGTTCAAAGCAGTACACCACGGTAGCTACTGAATTCAATCAAGAAAACCTTTGCAATTTGAGTGCGATACAGGCTATAAAATAAATTCTGCACTTTACTTTGCGTTCATACAGTTGCCTAACTGAAATGATTAACTTCACGAAAATAGATTAAAACAGACTCGATTTACCTCGCTATAATGCACGTTTAAACAGGACGGCACATGAAAAACGAATTACGATCAGCAAAAAAAATAAATAAAAAAATCCCACACTAACTTGGGTCGGGATCTGCACCCTCTGGCGAGGAAAAGTGTCATTTTTCTTGTACGCGAATCCCCGTAGAGATCGCCGAAGTGACATAGCCTTGAGCAGTAACAGTTACAGTTGATAATCCCAGTTAGCCGTGTTCCTACTATAGTAATTCTTCCTTTCGCCGCTAGAGGGAGAGAGGACCGCTGAGATGTTTTTTGATGCATTGGTGTGAACCACATGTTTTGACTAGTGTCTGCAGCCAAGCCTGGGATCACCTATGCGCCATCTCATTGGGTCGCGCTGAAGTGGCAGAGGCCAATTAGATGAAACATAAAAAAAAAGGTGTTCGTTTGAGACGTGCGTCAAACGTATGGTGAAACCAAACACTTGCAGCAGAGATGTTAGAGAAGTAGTGTGTGCGAGCATATCGGGGAGACCCCGTTGAGAAACCGCCCTCTCCTGTACGCAAGTCAAGTACTTGGCGCGAACTTCATGGGTTTTTGGCGGGTTGCATCACTTCCCGGATTGACTACCCCAAAGGAAAGTGTCATTAGACAGTTCTTCCTTTCCACGTTTCTCCACGTAATTAATTGATCTTATAATAACGTAATCAATTGATTTATTCTGCGCGATAGATACCATCCTACTAATTAAGAAACAAAACCTTTTCGACTTAATAAATGCTTCTCAGTAGGGACGAAATAAGCATTCCTAAAGGTCCTTTTAATTCTCCAGACAAAGTAGTCACGAAACCAGATTCTCATGCCCAACCCTTTTCACAGAGACCTGATAGAAGGCAGCACATCAGCACTGACATGTAAATATCTCAGATCGGGCCCAAATTGGAAGTACCACCACTGTTTCAGTTACTTGTAATGGTTTGATATGTAAACAAGCAAAAGCTGCTTATTCCCATACTTGAAGTACAATAAGTATAATGCTTATTCCTCGCTTATTCCGCTTTTTTGAAACAAGAATATACAAATGCAATATTCAAATTAAGAATTGAGATCAGCATGTTCTGTTTGGGTAGCCCAGGTATTTACTATACACGATGCAGTAAAGGAACTACGTAGGAGAAATGATTTGTTATATAAAACATTACTTTTGGATTGAATTTCTGCAATATAGTTGAAGATATGTGTAGTTGATAAGACCGAATTTTCTCGAAAATGGCTTTTTCAAATGTAATTGAACAATTTACATGTGATTACACTATCACTCCATATACAGGCAGATGTACTATGGTGACTTTAATCACATAAGACAATCTGAAAAATAATGAAAATTCTTAGTTTTCCACAAGCAGTGACTGCTTATGAGGTACCATTAATGGGTGATAAAATCAAGAATGCATCCCAAATCACCGGTACAGAATTGCATTAGTTCTATTATTCCGTCATAAATTTTAACAGACGAGCAATTATTACTATGCAGTTGTTCAGGATTTAAGCACATCTCAAAATGTTTGTGATATGTAATGAATCTAGACTTAAATAGTTGTTTTCACATTGTAGAAAAAAATCCGGAAGAATGAAGATAGTTTTTTTGCTTTTGAACTTTTTCTTCGCTATTTTCCTGCGAAAGACTTTTTCAATTGATCTTACGCAGGTTTCAAGGAACAGTAATAACATTTATTTTATTGCATATTAATTAGGTATATCATTACCATGAGTTTAAATAGTAAAACTAGACTTTAGCTTTGGATGTTACTTTGACTAAATGCATATCATTGAACGTGTATTAAATTCATAGTGACTCGTATTATACTTATTGTACTTCAAACATTTTTGTATCAAAAGTACATATTCCATCCGCTATTTATACAAGATTGTACGAAATTGAATTTTGAAGAGCCGCGAGATACTAAAAACTTGGAACTATTAATATTTGTAATTATTTTTCGATCATAACACATTCCCCACGTTCATGTATTTCAAAGGGACACGCCAATTGGTTATCCAATTCGTCGGCGTCACCTGAGCGCGGCCCAATCAGACGAGGAGTTAGATGGACCCACCGGCCTGGCTTGACTCCAGACAACAGTCGACGTTTTGCTAAAATCCTGAAGAATTCGCGTTTTTCTACCTGCACCAGTAAATGGGCAAGCGATTTGTAAAATTTATTTTAATCTAACAGTTACACTCACCAATTCAACATGCAATAGCATAATATTTGTTAAAACTCTCGATGCATCGTGAAAACCTCAAAAGTTTCTTCGATGCATCGCAAGAAACGTCTAAAACTACTCTTGCGCTCATTAAAATGGCCCGGGGACAGTGAGAGAGCAGGACGTGGCTGACGATTATTTTGGAGGAAGTGAGTGCAAGACCAGGTCACTGACTTGAAGGAAAGTAGTTAAAGAGTTGGAAGGTATTGTGCCTGCATGGCACGACGTTATGATTTTGATTTAGACAAACAAAAACGACATCTTCCTGTAAATAAAATATTAATAAAATACAAAATTTTAAAAAGGAATTAATGCATTACAGCAAGAAAAAAGTTGAAGACGACATTCAACCAACACTTGTATCTGGCAGCAGAGTCGTGACTAGTCAGACCGATGTGTGTGTGTCCAGATGGAGGAGTGGGGATCGAACGACTTCCTTCGTAGCCGGCAGTGAAAAGCATTAGACATTCTTTCTTTCAGCGTTTCTTAAAAAAGTTGCTATCAGACTTGTCCCACCCAAAACAATGCTCTCCTCTCTAATTTCGAAGTCTAGCATACTTCGAAATTAGAGAGGAATAAAATGTATTTTGAATTCGATATCACCTGCGTTTACTCCCACTAGCCGCGAAATTGTGCATCGCAAAAGAGAGGGGAAGAACGAAATGAGGGATTATCATTCGCATATTTCAAGCTTCCCAATGCAATAACAATTTTTCTGATCGGACTAATAGTTGAAGAGATATGGTATCTACAGTCGGACAGACGGACGGAAAACCCGATAACTTAAGCACGATCTTTTTTTACAAAAGACGTGCTAAAATTAAAACAAGAAACGAGATAAGTTCAAACAAAGCAAAGCGTGCAGCAGAACTGTTTCTTTACATGTTACCATTTCTTTCCTGATGTAAGATACAGAACACGAAATTTGTAAATTTGCTTGCTCTATAATAATTAAAAAATAAAATTATATAAATGTTCAGTTTTCTGTTTCACAATTTGCTTGCACTATAATAATTAAAAAATAAAAATATATAACTTTTCAGTTTTCTTTATTCTTTTCCTGAAGATGACAATAAGTTATAAATCTTTCTTGACGCTGTCTGCCACGGAAAAACCTCTGGCAGGTACGAACCACTAAATAAACGCCGTACGTCGCATGGTCACGTTAAGCTGTCGGACCCTGGACACTAGCCCCTGGTAACAAATAAGGGCGTCTTTTATCCCCTTTCTAGCTTCCTATTTCTAAGGGTTGTATAAGAACTGGGGTCAGACACTCCCTTTCTAAAACCCTCTACATGTGATCTGATCTGATATAATTCTAAAAGGAAATTATGATTTCCTGCTCAGATTGGTTGCTTGGACATCACATATTTGCACCACCGTTTGCCGTTATATTTTTGGGACGCCGTTCCATTTTTATTGTATCCCTAAGCATTCATATGCAAGGGAATCTTTTGCGACGAAACTTCGTAAAGAACCATAAACATGGCTTTGAGTAAGGATGGACACATTTGATGGGTAACATAGATGATCAACACTGGTGATTACTTATTCCCGAAACATCGATATTACGGGTGGAAATTTTCGATGTATTGGTGAAAACCTCGATGTTTTTGCTAATACGTCGAAAATTTGTAGTTTTCAATCTGCAGCAGTAAAATGCGGAATAAATGTACAAAATCTTCGTTCAATATAACATTGATTATTCACCAATAACATCGGGTAACTAATAACATTTATTAAAATGTTCGACGTATTAGTAGAAACCTCTATTCTTGTTCGATGCATTGGCGTAATCTTCGATGTTTGCTAATAAACTGAAGAATTCGCACTTTTTCCATCTGCATCAGTGAATGCGCAATAGATCTAAAAAATATCTGTTTAATACAAAAGTAAAATTCACGAATTCAGCTTCCAGTAACATTTGTTTAAACGTTTGGTGTATTGGTGAAAACCTCGATGTTTTTTCCGATTCATCGGTGCGAACCTCGATGTTTTGCTAATAAATTCGTAGTTTTCAATCTGCAGCAGTAAATCGGCAATAGATGTGCAACATCTCTGTGCAATATAACAGTGATAACTCACCAATAATATTGAGTAATTAATATTATTGTTTAAAACACTCGAGGTATCGGTGTAAACCTCGATACTTTTTCGTTGCATCGGTGTAAACCTCGATGTTTGGACTAGTGTCTCCAGCCAAGCCTGGAGTCCCTCTATGCGTTATGTCATTGGGCCGCGCCGAAGTGGCGGAAGCCAATTAGATAACAGAATAAAATATTGGGTGTTCATTTCACACACGCGTCGAACGTATGGTTAAACCAAACAGTTGCAGCAGATATCTTAGGAGATTTATGTTTGTGAGGATAACGTGGAGACCCCGATGAGAAACCGTCCTCTTCTGTACGCAGCTGAAGTACTTAGCGAGAACAGGGATTTTTGGCGGGTCATACTACTTCTTAAATTGACTACCCCAAACGAACGTGACATTAGACAGCTCTTCCCACGTTTCTACACGTAATTGATCTTATCGTGACGCAATCACTTGATTTATTCTGCGAGATAAACCATCCTACATACACTGACGGAAAAAAATCCCAACACCACGAAAAAATAGTTGTAGAGGAATGAAATGGCGGCAATACATTTGTATAGGTAACATATTTAATCGATTAAAGTTTCAAGATCACAGCTTATTGTAAGCGCGAGAAGATCCATTTTAAATGTGAAATGCTGGTACATTAATAACCGGTGTAACCGCCAGAATGTTGAATGCAAGCACGCAAACGTTCATGCATTGTGTCGTACAGGTGCTGGATGTCAGTTTGTGGGATGGAGTTCCATGCCTGTTGCAATTGGTCAGTGAATACAGGGACGGTTAATGCTGGTTGGGGGTGACGCTGGAGTTGTCGTCCAATGATGTCCTATACGTGCTCGATTGGTGAAAGATCTGGTGATCTAGCAGGCCACGGCAACATGTCGACACTCTGTAGAGCATGTTGGGTTACAACAGCCGTATGCGGGCGAGCGTTATCCTGTTGGAAAACACCCCCTGGAATGCTGTTTATGATTGATCTCGATGTGTTTTAGAGAAAATTTCAGGTCTCGTGAGCAAAAACTGAGCATTTTATATTTAATTTTTTCAATCGCGTGATGACATTTTACCAAATGTAGATAGGCGCCATCACACCTTAAATTTATGGATAGCGCAGAGAAACATTCAAAACGAGCTCTATGATATTTCCTCATTATAGGGACAAAATTACTGTGGACTATGTTTTGGTTTGAATATTACGTATTGTCTTTATGCACTTAGGTTAAAACCTACGATAAAAGGCAATGTCTGATAAACAACAAATATTCCCACATTCGTGATTTCATATTAAACTAGTATTCCCTAAGCAGTACTTCCATATCAACTCGCGCTAAAACAATGTTCAAGCATATTCCCTACGGTAGTTATTATAATATTTTATTCGAAATTATTCCGTGTAAATATATTTCCGGGAGAATATTTCAAGGGACATTTTTATTATTTCCCTAATTCATCCGCATAAATACATTTCACGGAGGCAGTTTTTATTCCTTGTTATCGTCATATTTATTATTAAAAATTTGATCCTCAAAAATATTTCCCAGGAGGAGCTTTGTGATTTATTGTGGTTAATGTTATTACTTGTGCGTTATTGATTAGCATGAACAGTCAATATGTGGTTATCATTTTTTAATTTCCAAATTATGGACAATGTTGGATAATGCTAGAAATTCCATGCCGTAAATATTATTACACTATTTTTAAATTTCCAGTTATGGCCAATTATGGTCAATGTATGAAATTCTATGCCGTGAACATGTCTTAACAAAGTCAGATGTTCAGATATGTAAATTTTCTTCTTACGATTGTTATTTCTATCGTGAAATACTTTACATGGAACTGAAGTCCCCCGGATCGTTGTTCTAATGAACTATATTATTTTTGGCAGAGTATTATTGAAAGTTAGTGGGAATTTTATATTCTGGTGGCCAAATCGTTAGATAAACGCACAAAACGTATTACAGTAGCAATGGATCAAACTAAACTTACGGAATCTCGATACTGCTGTTGTAACTGTTGTAAATTGTCCTACCTATTTCCAAGTGAGGTAAGGGAAAACTAGCAGCAGAGGAAGGCGAACAGTTTATATAAATGTATTCACTTTATGAAAAATTCTTTAGGTAGAGGGAAATGCTTTTAAAACTAAGATGGCATGTTTTGCTTTTTGTTTTTTCATATTTTTCCACATGCTTTCATAAACCTGGTTTTAGTTGACAGGAAAGAAATAAAATCGCCCACTGTCTGAATTAACCGACAATACCAACATCAAAACATCAACAGATTAACATTCTTCTCTCTTTTTATTCAAATTATATGTAAAAAAAAATGTTCCCCAATTGAAATATCTAGTATAAGTGTACTTTGCGAAACGTTAATCTGGCAATCTGAAAAGAAACTCTTGAGATGTTATTATAGTAATTAGTAATAAATATGTGTCTTCACAGAAACACTGGAACCGCTTTGTTACTCGACCGGTCAACATGGTGTTATCATTTATCGCAGTCACCTAAAGGGTCTACTGCTAGGTTTTGCGAGAGGCAACGGCTAGAACACTTGTCACGAGTATCATTCTTTTCTCTGGGAACATTACTGTTCCTTCATTATGCCTAGTACATCCCAGAAGGTGATTCCTACAAATTAACGATGATTCCCACCATCTTCTTCAGGTGAAGAATAACATGGAAACATTAAAAATAAATTAGCAAAAACTGACATATCGATTAAATGCCCAGTTTATTTGTGAAGAACGGACAAGAATAAATGAGATAAGCGACAATAATTGTTGCAAGTAAATAAATAGTGTTTTGTACTAAATGTCACAACTGTAAAAGAGTTAAAAAAGAACTCTGCTCAGGATAAAGTAATGCCTTTAGTCTCTGTACTAAAAGAAATAGGCAACTGTCAATTCGAATAATTGCTCTGAAAAGGTTTTGACCAACAATTTTGTTGATCCTATATTTTAAAAGATGCATGTAAGTGACATATTGCATTTCTCGGTATAGCTTCATGGTAATGCGTCCACAATAAATTGGATAATACCTGTGAAGAAACGTTCAGAGATCTTAAGTCGGTAATCTGGAAAGAAGCTCTTGAGAGCGAGGTGAAATAAAGCCGCTATTTTTAAAAACAGTACACCACCGCAAAGAACATTATGAACACTATTCCTGAATCAGAACGGGAACTTGAAAGAATATGTGACTCCTAAAGGGAGACCAAAAAAAAAACGATAGCTATTTACAATGCGATCACAGCCAAATTATAAATTAATAAGGTATTATAAGGTATAGTAAATCCGATCTTTGAATGAGTTCATGAAAATTATGTAAGCATTCTTTATAGCAATTATTGCTTCATTAAAGGTATAACTAAAAATCAAATTTTGAATTGCTGTAATTACATACCATTGGTACCGATAACTACAGGGACCGAGGCAGGTTTCATATAATCTCGAGTGAAACGGGAAAAATGTTTTAAATTCACTGTCCGAATGAATTTTGATTCTGGTAGAAATAGAATCATCTTTTATCCACTTCATATAAAGATGAGTTTTTGCTAAAACACATAAACACCTCACTAACGTTATTTAAGAACTGCCGACATTGTCTTTTACACTCTGTATAACTCCTCTGTGGTTGACTACATGAAAGAATGTATGAAGGAAAAGTTGGTGGAGGCTTAAAGCGGTTCAACAGTATATTTCTGATTTTGAACAACATTTTGAGTACAACAATTCTGTATTTGACATTGCTTGTGGGTGAGTAACGAACATAATGCTCCTTAAATAAGGAACAGTTTACCCGATAAGGAAAATTATGGACAAATTATTTTATCTACCTTTTTGTGCTTCTGTATATAGTGTATAAAACTTTATTAATCCATTGCATAGCGTATGATATAAATGCTATATTCACATAAATATATTCTTTTCATATTTTAATTCTGCTGCAGCGGGCGTCAACGTGCAAGAGGCGTTTGATATTTGATAAATTATTTGTAAAAGTTCTTCAAACCTTCTCTTCATTTTGAGGAATCGTTTACAAGCGTTTTCCTTTTTAACAGATTGACATCATTCCCATGTGGCGCGGATAATTATATCGCATATATGTCCATGAATGTACTTTTTACAGTCTTATTCGTAAAACACCCTGGTTCTCGGAATGCGTTCGTTACGATGACGATTTTTTCCAGAATTTATGAATATGGGTAAATCACATTTCTGAAACCAGTGAGCGTAAGTAATTATTTCTATTTCCTACAGTGTTAATAATCATACAGAAGCGGTAATTTTTTTCAGTAATCTGCATGTGATCCAATCATCACAGAAACAATTCCTTCAGTAATGCGATTTTTTCCACAAGTGCCGTAAGCGTATTCTTTTATGACTGTATATCTTCTATTTTAGGAAATCTTCTTAAAATATTTGTAATGTGTCGGAAATGATGCATAGTACAGTATTGGCCAAAATTGTGGAAACCTTTTGGAAAAGTGTATTTTTGAGAGTTGATGGCTTATAACACCACTTGTTTTTGGAGTAACACCACAAAATTGTATACCAATGGAAATATAATTTCATCAAAAATGTAATGCAATAAGGTGTGTTCCATTATCTGTATTCTGTGAAAATGTATTGCGAAATAACCAGAAAAATGAAGCACAACTTGCTTAGGTTGATATGAAGTAGCTTTTCTTCATTTGAATGTAGCCAATGAGTATGAGTGTTTAGAAAGCCAATCAGGTGTCATCTAGTTTTGGCAATGAGCCAATCAGGTCACAGTAGGTTTCAGCTTTTGATGTGATGTATTGGAGCTGAGAGGAGGACATTTGTCAGTGTGTCATATGATTGCCATCAAGTTTTATTTTTTTGTGCGTGTTCTTTCATTTAGTGAGCTTGTGAAACTTAATAAAATTAAAGAAATGGCGTAAAGGTCACCCAGAAAGCAATGTAAAATAGTACTTTTGACTGAACAAGTATTCAGTTATGAAGAAATTAGGAGAAATATTGATGGAAACTTAACCAAAGGTGGCAATTCTAAATTTTTGAAGAGGTGTAAGGAGATTCCGTCCTTACAAAACCAGACTGGTAAAGACAGGAAAAGGTGCACAACAGCAAGTGATGATAGAAAAATTAAGAGACTATGCCTAGGTGACAGAAGAAATCATCTGGGTGTACACAAGATGAAATGGCGCAATGCAATGTGAAGTTGAGTGCAAGGACTGTTTGGCGCAGACTGCAGGAATTTGGTCTAAAAGCTAGAATTCCCCGGAAAAAGTCATTTTTATTTCTCAAACAGAGGTTGAAAAAGATTAAACTGGGCTAAAATACATGTTAACTGGACTGCGGAAAAATGGGACAGTGTTATTTGGAGTGATGAGACCAAAATCTCCCTGTCTGGTAGTGATGCAGAAGAATCGGTAAAGATTTATATCCTGATTGCATTACATGTAACGTGAAACACCCAGTTAGTGTTACGATCTGGGGTTATATGACATCAAAAGGTGTGGGCAGAATTTGCGTGATTAATGGGAATATAAATCGCCAGAAATACGTTAATGAAATACTTGAGCCCAAACTGAAGCCTTCCACGCGTTATCTTTTCCAATATAATAAAGCAATTATATTTTTTAACAGGTTTCAGGTCCATGTCATGCTGCTTCTGTGTGCAAAAATTGGTTTCAAGATAATCATATGCCACTGCTGGACTGGCCTGTGAATAGCACAGACCTTAACCCCATGGAAAATCTATGGATCCAACTAAAGAAGATTGTTATTCAGAAGCAACCCAGCAATAAAACCCAATTAGTAGAAGCAATAATTCAATCTTAGTTTCATATTATAACAGCTGCAGAACTAAAAAACTTGGTTCACTCCAAGGGATGGCGTTGTAAGGCCATAATTAACGCTAAAGGTTACCCAACTTAGTAATAACTGACATGGCGAGAATTTTTGTATATCTCATTTTTTCTATGTCTTTCACTTTTCTTCGTTATAATTGCTGCTACAATGCAAACTCTTTCAGAAAACGTATTGAATTACATTCTTGATGAAATTATCTTTCCATTGATATAGAGTTTTATGGTAGTACTCCAAAAACAAATTTTGTTATGAGCCCTCAAACCTCAAAAATACACTATTACCGAAAGATTTCCACAATTTTGGCCACCACTGTATGTATTACTTTGGCTTTAGAATTCACTTTTGGCTTTGTTGAAACCTTCTATTTTCGCTTAATATTTTTTTAGAATTATAGAAGACTGACAGTAAAATATTAAAAAATATGCATATATTAAAAAATTGCCGAATTAAATTATCATGGATCACTAAGGTTCTTTGTGTAAGCATTAGCCTTTCAGTAGGCATCTGATTGTGACATTGTTATCGTATTCTACTACCATAACGGATCGTGCAGAAATCACCGCAAATGCCATGCGTCGTTTTTCACGAATGACCTAAAATTTCTCTGATGTTTTCTCATAACTAAAATATCTTTTTTTTTTAACTTTACCTTTTATTTTGAAATTATAGACATTGACTTGAAAGAAGGATCGTTCGTGAATTTTTACCGAAACATTTTAAAGGTTTTCTCTTAAATGTCAGAGGTTTAATTTGTGAACAAACGTATGTCATCCGTCTTCCATACTAAAGCGCACGGATCAGTATAATACCAGAAAAACAGCTTAGCACCCTCTACAAATGTCTCAAAGAGGGTTTTTGCGCCAGCAGCGGTTAATTTAATTCCGAAAGTTTACATGCAGTACAAACGATATAAAAGTGCTCACTTGCCTAGTTTTCGTCAATATATTTGTGAGGTGAGCTTCCGTATTGGCACATTTAAATTTTGCAGGTATAGACACTAAGGAAATTGTTCAATACAGCTAAAAAATTGGTTCCAATATTTTTACGTAAGTTTTCCACGAAAGACTGCTACTCACAATAATATTTCGAGTCAGGCATTATTTTGAAACTGATTATACGTCAACACAAACGCCGAATTAACACTGAAAAGAAATATTTTTTTAATTTAACAGGCATATTTATAGAGATTAATCGCTTTATATCTTCGGGAGCGTTCTCATGAAACAGGAGCTTCTTTTGAACGATTTTAAGAAACCTTTTATAAAAATAGCCTGTAAAAAATGGAGGGAATTAAGCAAAAAAGGGACTTTTTTATGTTTCTTGAAACGTCTATAAAGAGTGCTATTTTTTTTACAACCGCAACACATTTATATTCCCCAAAAATGTATGTTACACTGGTCTCAAAACTCGCTTGGTCACACTTTCGGATATGAAATTATGTAACGATGTATTGTCAGGTGATGCGCAACATCACAGCCTCTCCTTGACAAATGTCAACCCCACCTTCTCGTGGTGCATCCTGTTCCCACTAAAGGGGCTCTGACGACCACCAATAGCGGTATAACTATACCAACGTGATTAGATGAAATGCTATCCCTCACTCACCAAACCGATTGGCCAGCATGGTGAGTTATGGCCAAACCCCTCTAAAATGACTCCACAACTTAAATCTTGGCCGTCAGTCTCCGGCAGCTGGAATGTACCTGGCCAAGGCAGCGGCCAGTGCGACGTGAAGGCAGAGGGTGCTAAGAATCCCCGGAGGGCCGGACTAGGCTGCCATCTGATGCTGACCTTGGCTACGTATAATGGACGCTCCCTATCCTCTGATTCAAGGCTTCTTGAATTGGAAGAGGAACTACAAAGGATCAAGTGGGACATCGTCGAGCTAAGTGAGGTAAGGAGAAAAGGAGAAGATCTCATTGAACTGAAAAGTGCACATTTCTTCTGCTATCGTGGGACAGATACTGGCAGAACTAGTGGTGTTGGATTTATAATAAACAAGAAACTGAAGGATAAAGTTGTAGAAGTTGAAAGTTCCTCTGACAGAGCTCCACGACTCGTTATCCAACTCTCGAGAAGATACAAGGCTCAAATTATTCAAACTTATGCACCCACCACAAGTCATACTGAAGAAGAAATCAAAGAATTTTATGCGGAAATTCATCATCTAAATAATAAAGGTAAGAAGCACTTGAAAATAATTATGCAAGGTTTAAATGCAAAAATAGTGAAACGGCAACAGAATGAAACTTCAGTAGGTAAATTCGGTCACGACAACAGAGTCCAGCGTGGAAATACTCTCGTAGAATTTGCAGAAGAAGAAGGGTTTTCCATCTTGAACTCCTTTTTTAAGAAAAAGCCACACAGGAAATGGACATGGAGACATCCAAACGGGACGACAAGTGAAATTGATTTTATTATGTGTAACAAACAATTCGTCATAGAACACTGCAGTGCGCTAAACAAGTTCAACACAGGTAGTGAGCATAGATTGGTGAGATGTAAGATGCACCTCAACACTAAACTCGAAGGTGGCAAGCCCATAAGACAAACCACATGTATTGATATAACTAACTTTAAAAAACACCATAATACCTTTAAGTTGGAACTGAAGAACAGATTATCTGCTTTAGAAAGCCTAACATCGGAAGAAGTGGATATTTCTGAAGTTAACAGAGAAATAACCAAAGCTCTTATGGAAACAGCAACAAAATTAGCTGGGTCTAAGAACAAGTTGCATGTGAACAAATTATCAGGAAAAACCAAAAGGTTGATGCAAAAAAGAAGAGAGATGAGGACAACTAAAGAAGATGTGACTTCCAAAGTGGAATATATAAAGCTATGCAAGACAGTACGACAAAGTATCACAGAAGACGTAAGGAAATTCAACTGTGAACTAGTTAGGAAAGCAATGGAAAACAACCAAAGCCTAAAGATAGCAAAAGGGACATCTCAGTAAGGGAAGAAATCATATTATAGCACTGAGAAAAGAAGATGGTTGTGTAACAAAAAATAGAGGCGAAATTTTGAGAAGAGTGAAAGATTTCTACTCCAAATTATATGAAAGGGATGGTACATGTACTCAAGACATCATGAAAATACCAGTATCAGAGTTTTTCTAGTCCTTCCAGCAGAGGTTGCACATGCAATCAAGAACATGAAGCGGGGAAAAGCTTCAGGAGAAGATGGAATTACTGTAGACATCATACAAGAAGCAATGGGGAAATCGAACCAATACTCGCCCAAATGTTCACTAGATACCTTAATGAAGGGAAGATTCCCAAGGATTGGAACCACGCTACAATGATCCTGCTACATAAAAAATGTGATATTGATGATCTCAGGAACTACAGACCTATCAGCCTCCTATCAGTGGTTTATAAATTCTTCACCAAAGTTCTTTCACACCGCTTGAAGCCAACACTGCACATGGCTCAACCGAGAGAACAAGCTGGATTCAGGAGTGGCTACAGCAAAATAGATCATATCCACGTGCTGAGAGAACTAATTGAAAGAGCGAGGGAATGTGAACTTTCATTGTACATGGCTTTTATCGATTATGAAAATGCCTTTGATTCGGTGAAACCATCAGCAGTTACAATGGCTTTGAGATCCTGCGGTATTGAAGATGCATATATTAATATTATTAATAACATCTATGAAAATGCAAGTGCAAAGATTCGGCTGTTTGAAAATACAACACACATAAAAATTGGAAAAGGAATTTGACAAGGTGACACCATATCTCCGAATCTCTTTAATGCCACATTGGAAAATGTCTTTCAATCACTGAACTGGGTAAACAAAGGGATAAATATTAATGGAGATTATCTAACCCACCTTCGTTTTGCTGATGATGTAGTCATGTTTCCAACTACCCCACCAGAGCAGCAGATTATGATTTAGGAACTTGCTGACAAGACTAAAGGAGTGGGAAAAAAATGAACTTTCAGAAGACAAAAGTGATGTTCAATGCTTTTACAAGAAATGAAGATGTATCGATTGATGGAGAAAAGCTGGAGATAACAGACACGTACATTTATCTTGGACAGCAGATATCAAGTGAGGATCACATTGATGAAAAAATTAAACGGCGTACAGAACTTGTCTGGAGAGCTTTTGGAAGAAACAGCATAATTTTCAAGAGCAATATGCCATTATGTCTTAAAAGAAAAGTGTTTGATCAATGCATCCTTCCAGTGGTTACGTATGGTGCAGTGACGTGGACCTTAACTAAAAGAGACATTGAAAGGCTGCAGACAACTCAAAGAAGCATGGAGAGGTGCATGCTTGGTGTAACCAGGAGAGATAAGAATAGGATCTTGTGGATCCGAAAGATGACAAGAGTGGAAGACATCATGATCAGAGTTAAATACCTGACATGGCAATTGGCTGGGCATACTGCCAGAAGGACAGACTATCGATGGACAGCCGAAATTTTAGATTGGATTCCAAAGGACAGGAAAAGGCCCAGAAGAAGACCACATAGGAGATGAGTGGATGAGATTCGAAAGTATGCGGGAGTAACATGGAGGAGACTGGCACAAGACAGACCGTTGTGGATTAAACTTGGGGAGACCTTCGTCCAGCAGTGGATTGATAATGGTTGACGATGATGATAATGATGATATTGTATAAAGATTAAAAGTTTTCTAGCTGTTATATGCGAAAATGATTACCGTAATAATTAAGTCGGTCGGTCAGGGAAACACAAAGGTATGAGAATATACGTAAACAAAATTTCTGGTACCTTTTTTTGATGTGATAACTAATACATGTAGAACTGGTAAATTTGATTTTGTACCTAAAGTTTTATAATCTAACAAGATACCTACGGATAGGTTGATAAAAATGCATGATATATTTTTTCGAATAGCTAAAAATTTCGACGAAAGTGAGAGGATCTCTCTCTCTCTCTGTCTGCAATAAAACTACACATTATGGGCTCAGTGGTTTTAAATACAAGAATTTTTTATCTACTGAGCCCATAAATGCTTTTTGCAATATTAACGTTTTACAGCAATTCGAAATTCAAATTTTCAAAACGGTGTGTTTTAAAATAAAACCGTTGAGCCGGTAGCCAAACATGAAGTTATGAAATCCAGAATAAAGCTAATTTTCTTTAAATCCCTATTCAAAAGATGTTTGGTTAATATCTGTTCCAGCCCTCTGCGTTTCGAATGAAATTTTTCTTTCTCGAACTCATAAGTTCAACTACTTTTGGCTCTTAATTTTACTCACTGAAGGAGGATTTGTCATTAACAAAAGATAAGGCTTTAGCTTCATCCGGTGCTCTTTAGAATTACAGTTAACCGCATATGGTAATAGATCGCGCGGAGCCAGATAACCTGTAGAAGTAGAAAATAAATCTTCAGGATTTCATTAACTATATTCGAAGCGCTTTCGCTCTTAATTACTCCAGTGAACCCATAATATTAGCACCACTTTCTTATCGGACGATGTTAAAATATGTAAAGAGACAGGATGTTTTTCCAACACAGGTTGTGCTACGTTTCAGCGTTTCAGCACTTTCGGGAACTCAATGTATCCCTCTCCTGATTCTGGAAATCATATTTTAGCATAAAACTTCAGTGATAACTTCGTTTTTTTTTTCAGTCCCGCTAGTTAAATTACGGTATTTAACGAAAATTCTAATTAGAAGTATAACGTCACTCGTTTAGAAAAGTTTATTTCCTCAAAATGATCATTAAGTATTTCAATTACTTATTTGTTAAAGTTTCGATGATTTCGTACTTTAAGTAACGCTAGCGTATATGCAAAGGACTGCCACACTAGCAGAAAATATAAAACCAAATTGAAAATGCATACTCTTGGATTTCGAGTGGAACTTTCGCAAGCTGGACGATTTGATACCAGAACTTAGGTTCTGATGCTGACTTGATTGCCGCTTTTGCACCCTCCGCATCAGAAGAAGTCTGTACATTTTCAGACCACTCATGTTTCTACATGTGACTGCGTTCACATTTTTCATTAAAATGTGTTTTTAGCACGTCTTTTGTAAAAAAAGATCGTGCTTCTGTTATCGGTTTGTCCGTCAGTCCGTCCGTCCGTCTGTACCCACGATATCTCAGCAACTATTAGTCCGATTTGAAAACTTCTTTTTGCATTGTGAAGCTTAAAATATGCAAATGATAATCCTATATTTCGTTTCTTTTTACGATGTACAATTTCGCCGGTAGAGGGCGTAAATGCAGATGATGTCGAATTCAAAAATACCTTTTATTCCACATATTTTCTTCAAAACATCCGATTGAAAAAAAATTTATATCTTTCGATTCCATTTATGTCGAGGAGTATTTTAGATATAGTTACTTTTTCAAATTACGCATAGATTTTCCGTTACGGAACGTAAAAATACACTACATTTTCCCCGATAACTCTTCTTCGGAAACTCCGATTTGATTTTTTTTTCTTCAGCGGATACATCTCCTAATAGAAAATCTTTTGCATATAATTCAAATTTTTGGTAAAGAATACTTTGGCCACCAGGGGCGTAAGTGTTAATTTTTGCTTCTGATGTATTTGCCATAAAATCGTAGCTTCTAAAATATCGATTAAAAAATTATTTCGTGGACTGATGCCACTCACATCGTAAAACCTTTTCGGAATATTTTATTCTTAATATATTGCACAGTTTCTCCGCCAGGGGGCGTAGATGCACATTTTATATTGGTCAATATCTCTACTTCTAGGAGTCCGATTTGAAAAATTCCTTCTTTGTTGGATAGTGTTTTCCGTGTGACATGTTCTTCATATAATTTTAAAATTTTCAAGTAATTCATAGACTTTCCGATAGGGGGCGTATCGGTAGCATGCGTTTCCCCTATATCGCTGCTTCTAAATCTCCGATTTGAAAAATTCTTTCTGCACCGGATACAGCTCCTGATGGGAAATCGTTTGCACATAATTTCAAATTTTTGAAAAAAATAGTTTGGCCACCAGGGGGCGTAAATCTTAATTTCCGCTTCTGTTGTATTTGCAACAAAATATGAGCTTCTAAATTCTCGATTGTAAAACACGTCGTTTGTCGACCGATACTACTCATGTCGACAAACCTTTCAGGAAAAATTTCTTCTTGAAAAATGAATGGTTTGTACGCCAGGTGGCGTAGACGTATATCTTATTTTTGTCAATATCTCTACTTCTAAGAGTACGCTTTGAAAAATTCTTTCTTTGTTGGATAGTGTTTCCGATGCGAAATGTTTTTCCTATAAATTCAAAATTTTCAAGTAAATCAGACTCTTTCCGCTAGGGGGCACAAAGGTAAATTGCGTTTTTTGCGTTATTTCTGCTCCTGAAGCTCTGATTTGAAAAATTCTTCCTGTATCGCGTACAAGACCTGATGGAAAATATTTTTCACATAATTTCTAATGTTTGGTAAAGAATCGTTTAGCCACCAGGGGTCATATGTGTTAATTTCTGCTTCGGAAGTATTTGTTGCAAAATCTGGGCTCCTGAAAATTCGACTAATTATTTTTCTTCGACCGATACCGCTTATACGGATAAACCTTTTGAAAATACTTTCTTCCTAAAATAATGAATGGTTTTCCCACCAGGGGACGTAAAGTCACATCTTATTTTTGTCGATATCTCTGTTTCTAAGAGTTCGTAAGCTCACGATTCCGTTTACAGCAATATCTGAGGGATTAAAAACCCGATTGAAAATCTTCTTTTTTGGTCAGATCTATTGTTTTCCGTACCGGTTCCATTGACTTTGAATAGCTTTGATAAATTTAATTTGCGTCAGAACGGATTCAAAAGACCTGCTTATTACACCCGAAAATTCGGTGTCAACGTTCTTGTTTTTTTTTATTGGAGGTTTAACGACCACCTTGAGCAACTCAATGGGCTATAAACATTCTCCATTAAAATTTCTAACGAGACAGGATGACTTCAACTATCCAATAACAAAAATTTCAGTTTTTGTCTAAAAGTCCAGGTCAATTACAAATTATACCTAAATTCCAAAATATAAACTGATTATTGTTTCCTACTTTGCTTCATTCCCGAACACCGACTTCACGCATTTAGTACTGATTCTGTTCGAACAAATGAATGACGTCGAAGAAATAATATGAAAAATATGTATATATTTGTGATGAAATATAAAAGTATGATACTCATATAAAGGATACTTTCTTCAATATAATTATTTCGAACAATTTTATATATACAGATACTTATAGTAAAAATTATAAAGCCTATCGTCACATGCAGTAAAAATAATATGAAATACTTTGATATGCAGTAATTAGCTTTCTTTAAAATTAGTATTAGATATTACAGCCATAAAACAGAATATGGCAGGCCATACTTTGGATTATTATTCCAAAGGAAATCTCTAGTAATGTTCGCACAATGGTTTAGTTTTTTTAATCCCCATAACTAAAAGAATATCTATCTGAGATGGCAAGAACAATTTTTTTCATTGTAATAATAAGTCTAAATGGCACAGTGATTGACCAGGTGAATAAGTTTGCGTAATTAGGAAGCATGTTTAATAAAGGGAACTTATTGAATGGTGAAATTAGTAGGTTAGTGAATTCTTCATTAAAAGTAATAGCTGTTTTGGGAGGCTTTCAAAGGAATTCTGTGTTCTCAAGAGAGTCCTGTATGGCTGCGTATGAAAGTGTAATTCTTCCTGCTCTGATGTGCCGCAGCAAACCCACAGAGCACGAACATTTTAAAAATTCCATTTATTCGATTTTAAAAATGCCCAGTCATATCGTGTGCCTTAACAACAGTTGTTACTCTTTCCCCCAGCAATTAATATTTCTATTGCAAGATTCGTTTAACCATTTAATGACCATGACCCCAAAAACTTTCATTACTCTAAATACCATGACCCCAAAAACTTTCATCACTCTAAATACCATGACGCCCGAAACTGTGGGCTGGTTCACTTCTTTGTTTAATAAAAACAATAGTGGCCGAGGGTGATTCCTACTGATCCCTCATAAGTCGTTCAAATTGGAAACACAGGTAAGTATACGAAATCTGACTCACTTTAGGTGTTTCGGTTGGCTATAGGCGTTTGTACGTACGGCCGTTTTGGGCGTTATGGTCTTTAAAGGGTTAAGGCATTATCGTACCAGATTGTTACAATTACAACATTCCAAAAGGTGTCATATAACTTATATTAAATTAAACTTTCCAATAAAAACTTCAGAACTAAATTTATGTACTGAAAATATTGATTATTGCTTCCGAAGTTCATCACTTAGGGCATATTGTGTTACGTTAATAAAAAATTACCTAAGCTTTGAATTTCGAAATAATATCGAAACAAAGCTAAATAATAAATTCGTCGAAAGCAGCAGACAGAAAAAAGAGGGGATAAGCTATCCTTTTCTAAGATTCTCAACTAGGAAGCCAAGCTTCTAATGGGGATAATCAGCCCTCAGAAATTAACTGGGGCTTTCTAAAACTCGCATGGGAAAACAGGATTTTACGAAAAAGAAATTGATTAACCCAGAGTGCTACCTGAGCTATAGTCCAATGCGTACCGACATTAGTTAGCTCTTAGCTGAAATTAAAATTCATCGACAGAAAAACAGGGGCGTGTGGGCGACACCGATACACCAATTGGAGAATTATAATCAAATCTTCTCCTGCCATTTACCGCTCAAGAAAATCCAGGTGGGGCGAGACCCTTCACCGTAAAGTAAAGAGGTATCTTGAAACAAAAAGCACCGTATCTCAATAATTGGAATACGACACCTATAAAAGATTTAGTATGTTTTTAACTACTGTAGAAAAACAAACGACAGCAAAAAAATTCTGAGGTTAGTCGATTTTTATAAGATTTACAATTCTTGATAAGGTTCACTCACAACAGCTAAGATGTCACGAATCCTTAAAACAATACTTCTGAGGTTATGCGGAAGCCCTTAAAACATCCAATCCGAGGTTATGGAAAGCCCTTAGAACCTTTCTTCTGAGGTTATGGGAAGCCTTTAAAACATACCTTCTGAGGTTATCGAAAGCCCTTAAAACCTTTCTTCTGAGGTCAGGGGTAGCTCTTAAAACATCCCTTCTGAGATTATGTGAAGTCCTGAACAAATCCTGTTGATTTTCAGTGAAATGAAAATACCTAAAATGCAACGTCCGGCAGAAAACAATTTTTCAAATTATCTTCCAGATTTTTTTATTAGTTAATTTAATTTCAGATATTCTACCATGTGTATTACCAACAAATTTCTCTGTTTCCAACATATCCTTTCCTTGGATGTAAGTAAATCGAAATTCTTTGATGAAGGAAATCTGTGCGTTCGTGCTAGAAGAAACAAGGTGAAGAACTTGTTGACGGGACAACGGCCCGGGAATCCGAGGGATTCAGCTCACCATACGTGTAATGTGGACAGTAATGATCGCGGAAAACTCAGAAGCTTTACTTGAGAGAGAGAGTGCAGCGTCATAGGACGTCTTTCAGCTGTGACCGGAAAGGTATCAGAAAGAGTTGATCCTCCGGAGGTGTCCGAAGGAAGCGAACGGGACAGTTGACGCATCTTTTTCTGTTTGGTAATTTTTTTAGGAAAGAGACCTCTTAGAAGAGGTAGTAGCAGTCGATAATCTATCTGCTGATCAGGGACTGCCTCAAACTCGGTGGGAGGGAGATTAGTTTGCACGGAGGAATCATCAGCGCGAGAGTTGACTCCCCCAAATAGACAAGACAGGACAAGACGCATCAAATGTAGAGTTTTCCAGGACAAGGGAGACTGGTGGATCCATATTGGGGCTTTCGGTCCCAAAGGTAACATCGGTGATTCCCCAATGGGAAGCACGGAAAGAACACTTGGCACATCAGAGTCGGAAAGTTCCGTCGTGGAAATGTAAGTACAGTCTCCAGAGGCATGGAGAAGAAAGCAGTACCTTTCTTTGGGACAACGGTGTAAAAGGGCTAGAGTCTTTCTGATGTCCATGTGGAAGCACAGAATATGGTGGAGCCACATCAGTAGATGTACTTGCGGAAACATCAGACGAAAAGAAGGAGCCAGCTACCGCATTAAGAACATTCTCCGTTTTACATATTCGGAGTAATAACGAAGTAATAGTTTGCCAATGAAGGAGTTACGTTGCGAGGCATACCGATTTGATCGCAGCCAGATAGTTGGGGCCCGTAGTGGAAGTGACAGTATTTCGGAAACAGCACCACTTCTCAGCTGCTCTCGTACTGCTGCGTCAAATGCGTACCAGGACTGGATTAAACATGAACAGTCATCGAGTACAAAGGCTATCATTTATCAGTCATTCCCAGTTGATCTTAGAAGTGAGCGTCGGGTGTCATAACTGGTATCTCAGCTACGACATGCAAGAGTTAACCAGAGTTACAGCTCACGTGCAAGAGTTACCCAAGAGTTACCCAGCTTACCCACCAGTACAACACCAGTGAGATTACCTTATTTTAACATGTCAACATGCATCACGCGCTGAATATTGTTACGCCTGGGGTTTCACAGCCGAAGACCAACGTGGCTGCCTATGATGACGCCCAGTCACCGGAAACAATCCCTCGCATTTGCCTAGGAACGTCGCCAATGGATATAGCGCAAATGGAGAAAAGTAACCTGGAGTAACAAGTTCCATTTCCTGCGGCACTATGCTGATGGTAGCGTCCCCACACGCCGTAAGCAATTACCGCTCACCGATGCACTTCGTTACGCAACACCACAGTTGTGTTGTACCAGATATGAGCTACCGGACAAGTGGAATCATTCCTAACCGGCGATAAATTTTATTGTGTTTCATAGTTTTGGGTGCTCATTGCCTTTCATGCCTCATTTCCTTTCATTGCTTTATGGGTTTGTGTGCTCTCAGTTTGGCAGCCGTTCATCTCTCAGAAGCTTAATGTGTGCTTAGAAGATACATCGATGGAAGTTGCAGTCTGTTTTTGTTGCTGTATCTCCGTGGTGTTCCTGGTACCTTCTTCCAACAGATAACGCCAGTTCAAACAACACCTAAAACTTAGGGTCACTGCTGGCGTACCGGTATAATTATTTGCTTCACACAAGAGCAGTGTACTGTTCAAATGAAACTAATTAATTAATTAATTAAATGAAAATTTGGGAGCGATTCCTAATTGAACTGAGGAATCGCTCCCATATTTTCGGGTTATCTGTGAAAAAAACATATAGCAAATTCCCAGAAAGAAAAGTATTTTCTAAGCAAGATGAGGTTCTTCAGATTAGTGCAATGAAGCTATAGGATTATTTTCTTAATTGTTGATGAGCAAATAGTTTTATAAGTAAACACGGCGGATCACAGATGCAGAGGAAGACCTTATAAGTAAGGCAACCAACTTTTTGCAAATAAAATCTAGACATTATGCTTTCAAATCCAAAAATTATGCAAATTGTGCATTTTGTGTTTAAATACATATAAACTAGGTAGAAAACCCCTGCTGCACTTGGTAGAGTTTTTTTTATTATGTTTTTTTTGTTTATGTGAGAAAAAGATAAAATTTGAATAAAGAATTTATTTTAAAAATGCCTTTAATTAATGCCTAGGCTTTAATGTCTACAGTATTTAAACAAATAGCCTGTGTTACAATTCAAATATTACAGGATTAGCTCACCATTTATTCAGAATCTGAATCCCGAGCAGCAATATGTTCCAGTTCTGAATCCAACTCTTAAGCTGCTCCGCTAAATGTCACTCGAACATGGGCTTCCAGGTTGGCTTCGGTAAATCTGGATGTACCCGCAGATAATATTTTGTGTGGTAAGAGAAGCTTCTTTAACGTCAGCAGTGCTTGCTACGACGGAAAGCGACTTTAGTGCTGCGTCAATTAACAGGAGACATTCCCTGCTCATCTTTCTCCAGAAAGACACCGCATCTACCTCTTTCGTTGACATGTCTTCTTCCAGTGTCGCAGCATAGAGTAAGAACACTCGGGCTGGTATATTTTTTTAGCGAAAATCGTTGCTGTACCGGGTGCAGAGACAGTTCCACCTCTTCCGTACAACACTTACGAGGAGCAAGAATTTGTACTTCTTTCCAGAATTGAGCACTAGGGTGCCTGCCGTCTAGGTTTGCCTGCAGCTTGCAGCATGGGAGCCCACTTCTTTGCAAGAACTTACGGATCAAGGTTAACAGCAACCAAATCTCCGAGAAACGGATTCTACCCGCTTCCAACTTCTTCATTACAACGTCCAAATCGACGGCAGGCAATGGAACCCGCTACATTTGCCGAACCAAGTTGGGATTGCAGAGCAGCTCCTTCAGTTCCTATACGGTCAGGCTGTCGTCGTCAAGAGCTTCTACCCACTGCACTTCTACCTGAACGTTTTCGATATGGTACTTGGTGGCTCGAAGCCAGGTCCCCCAACGGGTAATTACTGAAGAGGGCGGAAGTATTGCGTTTTTCCTGGCAGCGGGTAGACAGTCTTGTAGGGCTTGCCGTCTAACTGGAGCCTTAGACAAAGCAGACTTGACACATGCAATGTAGTGATCAAGGATATTATGCGAAGATCGTATTTCTTTGCAGGCTAGGTGCAGAACGTGCGCCCAACACGTGCTGTGTACAAGTCTGCTGCAAACGCCATTTCAACCGATTTGCAGAGCACACATATAGGGGGCATTGTCCGTGGAATACACCACTAGATTTATTCTATTGACGCCTGCGGTCTCCAAAACAGTGAGGGTGAAGTCTACGACAGTATCTGCGTTGCACTTGTCTATGACTTTTGAAACGACTACCCTTGCGCTGAGTGGTTCCCCGGTGGGGTCAGCAACACGTTTATTATTTTCCAAGTAACAAAATCCTGTGTTTCGTAAACTATTTCACAAACATCGCAATCTTTGCAAAGGCGCCTCTTTTCTTGGAGGTGAGAGTTGCTTACGTGAGGAAGGATACATCTGAGTGTGGTCTCAGAAGGGAGATTCTGGCCATTACGGACGTTTTTCTTCATCCACTGACGGAACTTTTGGTTCCGAAATACGTGCAACGGAATTTAGGCACCAACGAAAACCGACACCATTTTCTCCCACTGTTGTGTACTGCTATTGTGGAGGTCAACGTTTATTTCCAAAGTCTCGTGATGGGTGTGTTCTCTTTGCGCCACAAATGTTTCCCCACTTGCGGCAAGGCCAGACACGATAGAATGTCTTGTAAAATCGACTACGTCTAAACAGTACTTGCACCACTGATTATTCGATTTCAATTCAAGTCCAGTTCTTGGAAACTGTAGAAGACGATATCTCGCTGTAACTTTGTTTTTCCCATTTTTGGCGGCTTCGTAAACTTTTTTAACTAAACTTTAACACACCACCGGAAAAAAATGTGCTTATGCGCTGCTTTCAGACGGCTGACTGGCGCTGATGTGATAGGGAGAGAACTCAGAGAAGTTTGGACTTTGTTACCTGAACTACTTCATCTCAGCATATTCCCAGCTCACACTCTTACAACCGATCCAATGAAACCTAAAACACCACTCAGCTATGCCCCATCCCCTCTATCTCAGGTGACAAATCCATTTCGTCGCGTCGCCGGTCGAGTTGTCATAAATGCACATCTCAATTTTATCAAATAAAAAATTTTGAAACCCAGATATTGCTTGGAAAAATGTAGCTTATGCTTTTTGTGACGGAAAATGCATGTAATGCAAATTTATGGAAAATTAATGCATTTTATGCATATTGATGACAAATTATGCATTTTGTGCATTTCATGCAAAATGGGTGCCCAGGTTTAAACACTTTCTCAGCATATTTTGTATAAGTATCTTATTTAATATAGCTGCCCAGGGTCTCCGCGGTTGAAACACATTTTATGCATTTGGGTTGCTCTAGTGATTACTTTTTCAACGTGTGTATCCTGTTACCAAGATACTGATTTAAGGATATTTCAATTCAGCAGCATGAAGTTCTATATTTGTAAAAAAATATTTAATTTAGAAAATGTAATAAACAATTGTATTTCTTTCGGTCGGTAGGTACATTTACTGTTTGCCTTTAGATAGGTTTGTTTACCGAAATGCAATTGCTTTTATTCATTTAGTTGGCAGTTCCAAATTTAATGGGATTAGGAAAGTGATCTGGAATAAGCTCGGACAAATGTACTCAATGTCTAAGTGGACGGAATCCGCCCATCAGAAAGCTTTTCTCTCCTCTAAATATTTTATTGAAAGTACTTTTTATGACGATGGTTAACATTAAGCCTTTCTGCGTGATTCCCTTTTCCCCTGAAAATGGAATAAAAATGGAGACAAGCCTAACAAATGAGTGAGATGATGTTGAAGTCACTTTTTACTACCCAGTGGTAAGACATGCATGTCAGGAAGACTAACCTTTCTTAAGTATCGTTGTCAAACAAAAACACCCTAAAGAGTTCTTTTCGAAGTCAGAATCAAGTGCAAGGATTTAAATTGAGATGGCGGGTGGAAAGAACTCTAGGAAATGTTAACCGAGACCTTCAGAAAGTGTGTGGTAACAAAGCATTATCGTATCGAATGGTGATACGATGGAGAACAGCGTTCCGTTGTGGTCGTGATACCGTGAAAGATATAATATGTTACGTTCAGGTCGAGCTGGCATCCAATAACATCACGTTGAGTTGCAATCATTGACCCCGGTGGATGGAAGATATACAGCAAGACATTTAGCTGCAGAGGTAGAATTATGCCGGAAAACAGTTGTGCACATGTAGAAGGTACTTGGTTATTTCAGAGTTCGAGCACAATGGGTTCCTCATCATGTTACGGAAAATTAAAAATATCACCACTGCGACCTTGAAAGTGAACATTTGTAACGTTACACCAGAGAAGATGCAGCGTACTTCGAGAAGATCGTCGCTCTGGAAGGAACGAGGGTCCGGTCGTACGAATAGAACTGAAACTACATTCCAAAATGACGGCATCCATCGTCTTACCGGCTAAAAAAAGGTTTGCCACGAATTTCGGAATCTACGTTCTTTAATGACAGATTTTCTCTTTTAAAGCACCACAAATAAAATAATTCATCCTTTCCTGTTATTTAGTTCAAGAGTGAGTCAGTAAGCGAATCGAAGGTCATGTAATTTTTCTTAAAAAAGGGAAATTTAATTACATGTTACTGAAAACGACTAGCAAAAATAAATTTTTGATTTTAAGATGAGAAATGAGTCGGATATTTAGCTATTATAAATGAGAGCGTTTTCTCACCCATGGATTCCGTGACACTGCAAAAAGGCATTTGATTATCGTAAACCTTGCACCCCTTTTCTTCTTTTCATTTCCTGCCCATAATTTTATCATGCTGATATTACAGGAATTCTCTGACAGAAATCCTAAGATGTCCTTCAGGTATCTCAGAACATCAGTGATTCCCCAGATCAAGTTGAAAACTCTGCTTCGTGTGCGAATCAAATGTTTCACAAATAACCGGGATAAGGTACAATTTATTGTATCCAAATTTGTAACATATTAAGCTAATGGGCACACATACTACCTCAAGGTCTTTTCAAAAGAATCTGCAATAATATCATGTGCTTAGAGTAAAATACAGCATTCACTATTTAATGGCACCTTTGTGATTTAACACAACACTTGTAATATTTACTTCATGTAAACAATATTCAGTAGCTGATGGTAATACTTACGCAACAGAAAAAAATCGCAAACTAAAATGATACTCGTACTTATACTTGTGCCACACAACTTTGACTTTTAAAATAACACCCAATGTTATTTCACAGCGTATCGTATTTTTTAAAGAATATCAGCGATATATTAATTTTAAATTAAACATACTGGTCTTAAATGTAAATCCGAGTACCAAAGTAATTTTTAATATGCCGTAAAGCAGAAGCTACACATTCTGATAAGTTTAATGGGAGCTTTTAACAATTATTACAATTAAAAAAGAAAATTTTTCATGAAAAAGGAAACGCCAGATTTTGGTCATAGAATGGCATACCAGAAATGGGTATTCCTTCGCAAGAAGCACAATGTAAAAATGACACTGCACATTATCTTATTCAACTTTATCGTATGTAAATTGTGATAGCTGTTATATCCAATTATTTTATATACACTGCTGGCCACCCAAAATGCAATACCAAGAAAGACACGAGATAGCAAAGACAGATTTACTGGAAACATAACAACAGATACAAAGATGAAACGAATGAGATTACAGGCCCGTGCGACTTGCGGAACATGCAGATATTAACATTTCGTGAGGCCCCCATGGATAGCAATAACGGCCCCTACACGCCGCAGCATCGAACGAAAGAGGCTTTGGATGTGGGCTTCTGGTATGTCTGTGCAGGCTGCTTCCACACGTTGCCACAGTTAATCAGGCGTAGCTGCGGGTGGTGCTTGCCAGGCCACTCGGTTACTCATCAGCGACCTGACGTGTTCGATGGGCGACATATCGGGAGAACAGGCGGACCACGGCAGCAGTGACACCTGGGGGCCGTAAAGAACTGTTACACGATGCGTGCCACGTGCGGGTGCGCATTGTCATGTTGAAACGTGGCCGCTAGCAGGTCTTGCAGGTAAGAGAGGACTACGGGCTCCAAAACGTCGGATACGTTGTGGTGGCTGTTCAGTGTACCGGCGCCGCCCCGGTGGCGCAGTGGTCTAAGCGATGGCCTCTGATCATTCGTCCGAACGGGGTCCGGGTTCGAATCCCGGTGAGGCATGGATGTTGTGTTTGTCTTACGGCACTGGCTCTCTCCCTTCCCTGGAACCAGTGACCCTAAATTAGGGACGGGCAACTGCTTATAGCCCATTGAGTTGCTCACGGTGGTCGTTAAACCTCCAACCAACCAACCAACCAACCAGTGTACCGGCGATGCGTACCAGAGGGATGCGGGTGTCATATCCAATTGCGCCCCAAACCATAACGCCAGGCGACGGACCGGTATGGCGATGCATAATACAGGCATCATACAGTCTCTTGCCGCGGTGCCGCCACACGCGGATCCGACCATCGTGGTGTTGCAGGCAGAAGCGGGATTCCTCGGAGAAGACAATGTCGTGCTATTCCGTAGTCCAGGTGCGGCGCTCAACGGCCCACTGCCGCCGCACATGCTGGTGGTATAACGTCAATGGTAATCGGAGCAAATTTCGCCGTGCGACAAGTCCTCGCTACTGAAAACGACGTCGAACGGTACGCGCTGACACAGGTTGTTGAACAGTACACCCTAATTCCTGCGCTAACGTTCGTGATGTGGCGGTGCGAGCCGACAATGCCCGCCTTACAACATACTGGCCATCTTGTTCAGTGGTGTGCCGTGGCTGCGGCAACCGCTCACGTCGGTCCGTCCGTTCCTCCTGCAGCCAGCGAATCCATACTCGCCTCACTGTGGCGTGATGTCGTCCCACACGGACGCCGATATCTCGGTAAGATAAACCGCTGTCGCGATAAGCCACTATTCGTCCTCTGTCGAACTCCGAAACGTATTGGAATGACTGCCGTATTCTGCGACGAGTCATCAGAAAGCTTCTCACGCACAGTTCCGGCAGCACAACACACTTCCACTACTTTCACCCCGACTTCTGTGAACCGTTTTTAGAGTGCTTCTCAGTGGCGTGCCGGGCGCACATGATTGGCATATGTCCTGCAATGCTTATCGTTTGCAAGTGCTCTCGCGGGCGATGCATGCTGCAAATTTCAGGCCAATCGGATGCTTCCTTAATCTTGGTGTATCATTTTGGTTGTCCAGCAGTGCATAAGAAAGACAATGGTAAGCATTTGTTGATGAATTTGTAAGTCATGACTTTTTTGTTACAGCGTACTCCCTACATTTTCTGTTTCCCTCGCTTCGGCTTTTCTTCGAAAAGTTGTAATCCTCGTCTATATGTTCAGTGCTATACTATTGTCCTTTGTGTAAAGAGTATAGACCGAAATATCAACAGGAATTACATATTTCAGCTTCCACTTTAAGTGAACGCCTGTCACAGCTGTGAAGTATAATGAAGTCCAGAATCGATTGTTATGAAGAACCGCGTAGTCCAGTGTGCCACAATCATATCAAGCCTAGTCCAGTGTGCCCCGAGGCTGACGAGAACGACAGGCTTCGGTGCGAAAGGGCATCGACGAGATCACGTGTCCAACTTAGTGCTGTTGCCTCTGCTTGGGCTGCCGAGAGCAAACGGTGACCGAGTAGAGAGCTGTATTTTCCAACACGCAGCGAATATAAGGTGGCACATCTAATCATTGCATATTAATTTAAAACTATTAGAGAAGAAAACGTTTAAAAGGAACATTATTAAAATGGGATTTCTACTGAACTTAATCGTTTAACACTACTGAATTAATTTTTTCGTTTTCCGTGTAGTGTGGATTTTTGCGTTTAGCCGTTCCTTTAGCAAAGTCGTATCAAGAGACATATTCGAAAGTTTTATTGCTCGATTTAATGAAATTAACTATATTTTCTTCGTTGTCCGTGTAGTTCATTTTTTTTCTTTTTGCCTTCATGATTTTCTAGCAACAATGAAAAGCAAATTCGTTTAATAAATAGCGTACAGAATATTAATAGCAAACGGAAAACGTCAAGCGAAATCATATTGAGGTCGAAGAAAAAGTGTTTCCTCATATATATATATATATCTGGCTAAAACGTTCCTTACTAAATTAAAAAAAGTTATATTTTTTTCTTGTTCTGGAAAAAATAATTTTTTTTATATTATTGAATGTATTTTGTTTAATAGGGCTATTTCTAGGACAATGCTTCTGTACACTAAAAGTACATAATTTGGAAATAATTCCTTCTTAAAAAAATGCTTAGGATCCCTTTTATTACAAATCATCTCAGTGCAATACAGTTTATTTAACTTATTTCTACTTGGGGGAAGAAAAAAAAATTAATCCTTATCTGTATATATTTCAACACTTTAAAATTATGTGACAACACATTCTGGCACAAGCTATTTTCTTGGTAATTGAAAAAAAAAGTTAAATGAAGGACACTGTCACAAAAAATGTTCTCATTGTTTTGTGAAAAATTAATGCAAGAACTTTTTTTTCATAAAATTATTCATTTCTGTCACTATTAAAATTTCCTTTCATTTGTAAATTTACAATTACTATAATTGAACACTGTTAGGTAAGCAAAAATTGAAAAAACTATTTCCATACTAGAATTTAATTCAAACTATAGCTCAGTAAACATAATTCTTGCTCACCATTAACAGAAATTTAATTGCATTATGAGCCTATAAGCAATCTGAAATTGCAGATTTAGCGCCACTGACAAACTCTTTCAACCAGAAAATTTGAAACATTCATCGCCGTGGAGCAGGAAGCGAACCTGCATTTCCCGATTTCCATTCGAGCATGCTACCGTTACACCATCCAGGATGGGGAAGTCCCAAACATCCGAGTGATTTAATCTGAATAATCTCAGATTTTCGCCAGTCAAAGCGAGCCCTGCTTCTCCGTAGCTCAGCTATTTAGAGTCAGGTCGATGCTTAGCAAATTCCCAGTTGTTCAGGTAAACATTGGGGAAGAAATATTTCTTCTTATTATACATGGGAAATATATCTCTATAAGTAATCTGAAATCACATATTTACTGTTACATAACTGAAATCAAACGATCGTCCATGGAATGGAAACATGTCACCTTTCCAACAAGGAAGACGTGAAAAGTCCAACTGTCTCTGTCTGCGGGAGAGGTCATGGCGACTGTGAATCTGTTGTTTACACAGAATTTCTGTCAAAAGAGATGACCATCAATAGTGACTCATATTGCCAAACACTATTAAATTTGCGAAATTCAATTAAGGACAGATGCCGGGGTAAGTTGAGCGAAGGTGTCACTCTGCTGCCCAACAATGCTACACAGCATGGAAAACAAATGGAATTGCTGTAGTCATTCAAGTCGGAGGTGTGGCAACATCCACCTTACAGCCCCAAATTATCCCCATGCGGCTACCATTTGTTCGGTACAATGAAACAGGACCTTAGTGGACAACGATTCCCAACCGATGAGGCTGTGAAAAGTGCGGTCCTTAACTAGTTGCACCAAACTGGACTTTTTCTGTACAGGTATGGAAAAGTTAATCGCACGTTCCGATAAATGTTTACAGTCCTTAGGCGACTATGTCGAAAAATGAATTAATGTTGTACCTTTAAACCAACATACATCCCCTGAGTATATCTTTGTTTGTTTGTTTTATTCTACAGTGTAACTAACTTTTTGATCCACCCTCATATTATTAAAGCACTTTATGGCAATTCAGAAATCAAATTTTTAGTTTGCTTTAAAAATTAGCATAAATACTACATTTGGAAAAAGTATCAACTTACCTATTGACTATCAATTTGTCTTGTATCTTCAAGCGGAACGAAGTTAAAAATACTATTAAAAATAAACAAATGGGTCCATTTGTTTACATAAATGTACCTCAAATGTCTGTTTCAAATAGTTTGAAAGAAGGAAGTCATCACAAGCTGCAACTGTATTCAGCTTCAGATTGTTTACCCCAACTTTCCTTATGTGATAGCATCTGCAACAAAGTTATAGATACACACAACAAAATAAATAAAGAATTCTTGCTAACCAATGGCAGAAATTAAGACATCTGTTTCAAATAGTTTGAATCATCACAAGTTACATCAAAATTACCTCAGCTTTAGATCCTCCAGTATGTGTTATAATCTGAATATTTTATGTATGAGTTGTGTCCATTATTTTCTTTACCTAAAATCTACTTTTGTAATGTTCATACCTAACTGTGATCTACTTTTTTATAAAACATATTTGATATCACATTTTGGATTAGACAACATTTCAAAAGTATAAATAATTATTTCCCACACATTTCTAATGGAATTAAGCACAATTGGTTAGTAGTTTTTCATAACACTAGGGAATTTATACATTTTACTAACATTCTTTACTAGAAGCCAAATTTGCTCATTATGGTAAAATTAAATTTTTACTTTCAATATACCTACTATAAATGTCAAGCTAAGCACTAGTACACAGTCACACCAGTGCTGAGACTGGCTGAACCCGAACCGGGTGCTGGCTGCGTAATACTTACTGGAGTTCGAGCTTGGAGAGAGGGGAAGAATTTTCTTCCTTTTTCTTTTAATGTGATTTTATATGATTTAGCACACGAGGCTTTTTTTCCACTTTCTAGTTGTTAAAGAGAATTCTTCAGCAACTGGGTCTAAATGGGGAGTAGGAATTCTCTAGGGCTATCCATTCCGGGCTTGGATAACAAAATACCATAGGCCATGAGTTACAGGATTTCTGCCAAGGATAAGTTTTAAGAAGTATAGATAGTAGATAGCAAGCTGACGGAATTTTGCTCCCTACCTCAAAGGGGCAGCTTCCTGCTAATTCTATTGAGCAACATACGACGTAGTTTGTTGTGCCACCAGATGTTTCCCGATACACCCCCCCCCAAAAAAAAAACATTTCAGGAAGAAATGAATGGTTAAAGAAACTATAGAAGTAGATAGACATCCCTTCCCCACTCTGCAGTTGAGAAAGACGTCGGATAATTGCATGGGCAGGAAAGAGTGGAAGTTTGGAAGACTTTTTTAATTCCTATACAGGTTAATCATAGTTTTCGGGCTGACATACTTCAGGCTCGGGCTCTTAAAATTGAGCCTGAATTCAGCTCTGACTCACACACAGTAACACTTCAGTTAACTTCTCACAGGTGTTTTTATCAAAAACTTTATGGCAATGAAGTCATAGTGGCAAGTATGAAAAATAAGAGAAATTTCCTGGAATTTTTTAGTACAGTATTAAAACGCAAACAAAAATGCTACAATATTACTGCTAACATTTATTAATCTGGAAATAAGTGACATGGAACTCTTACGGGTATGGTGTCTTTGAGGGACTAGCCAGACCCCATGACGTGAAAGAGTACAGCATCATCTTCCACGGAAAGAAAATAGTCTATAGATTTTCAAATGAATTTGGACTGATGAAATCAAAACTGCTATTAAAATGAAGACCTCTGGCCCATTTTGCTGTGAAACGGCTTGGCAAATTAAGATGCACATCTTGGGATAGGAGAATACAAAAAAGGTATATCACAGGCACATTGCGTAAGACGGGCAACAACTGCACAAACAATATTAGTTCCAATTTGAAAAAAAAAAGAAAAAAGACCACTACCAAAAATTAAATACAAATCTTCAGTACATAATGCCACCACCACTCAGCATCACTATGTGATGAAGCAGAAAAAAGATCAGAAATATGTTACGAGACGCTAACTGAAGTACTGCTTCCTGGTATACAAGTTTCAAAGACAACTTTTCAGAAATGTTATCTTCATTTACTACAGACGAAAAATACATTTCAATGCTTTAACCAACCTGGCTAAACACTTTACATGCATATAAAATATTTGATAAGTTTGAACTCTTTTTCCTATCTCAGGACTTTGTGCACACTATGCACTAAGGAAAGACACGGAAAACTAAGCGTTCAGACTTTCAACTTCTTAATTTTTTTTTCACATGATTTCAAATCATTTCGGTTATCATGTTTGGCTTTTACTAAGTTGTTCAAGAGTATTTTGCAGCTGAGGAGTTATGTTTTCCTTTTTAGTTTTCAAGCTACTCATACACAAACATTCAACAGAAAATGAATAAAAAAATCTAAAATCAGAATTTTGTTTAAACGTATGCAGCAGATTTTGTATAAGACAATGTTTGTCTTATACAAAATCTGCTGCATACATTACTTTGGTATGGCAAAAGTTGTAACAGTCTCCTTTTCACTTCTATAATTTGACTTGCAGCCACTAACACTGTGACACCGTGGCATAGCAATTCCTCTAAAAATCATTATACCTTTTAATACAAGTGAAGAACTAGATATGAAATTTTTAATCGAAAGTAGTTCCCTATGTTTTGTACAGTTAAAATAAAATTGATCATGCAGTTTTTCAACATAATCTGTCCACACTGTTCAGACAGCTTTAGTAAATTCAATCAAACAAATGCTATATCACAGTTGCATTAAGTTATGAAATTAAAAAATGTCCTCTTTAATTCAGAGACACATTACAATGCAACAGTTCAAGCATTAATTTCGTAAAGAAAGGGCTAACGATTGTTCGAGATGCAAATGTTATACAAATTTCGAAGGCCAATTACCTGAAAAGTTGCCCTGATTTCTGGTAATATTCAAGCTCTATGTGAATCGGCATTGGCAAAAAATATTAATTATTCTATTTGAAATAAGAATTCAACACCACAGAATAACTCACTTCTTTATACTTCAGTATTCACGCGACATGAACAGATTTCAACACGTGTGAAACTAAGATCTACTCATTAAACCTATAACTATCACTAAAACTAAATAAAACGTTTACTAAGAATTAACCTTATCTTAGAAATATACAAATACCTACCTCACAAAACTATACGTGTATCCAAATGACAATAAACGGAACACTCACTCAATACAAATAACTGTGAACAAACGATGCAATGGCTGTTCAACCGATTGACTTGGCGACAGCACTAAGTTGTGCACGTGACTATTTCGCACCGTAGCCTGTCTTTTTCGCTTTTTCGTGAGCCTCGGTGTGCCCAATCTGACGTATATACAGTGCATAACTACTGCTTTTCCTGATATTGTTCAAATTCGCAGCTGAGGAAACCAAAAGAAAGGCGTTAAAAATTGTTCTAGTCAACCAGTACCAGAAAATATCCGTACTAAAATAATATTTATTAATATTTTTATAATATTTTACTGAAAACTGTGACTTTTAAATAACCTTTGATAAGGTCATTTCTCAAATCAAAAGGTCATATCTATGTAAATTATGTCTAAAACGTAGTCTTCAACTTTTGCGTATGTAAAATTCTTATTGAAAAAGTAAGGTACCACTCATTACTGATACTATTGTATTCGTATCTAATGCTATAAGTAATGTTCAATCTTAAAATCCAAAATATGTAAGTGCGTACTAAACATTTATGGAATTTAACAGATGTCCAGTCTTATGTTCCCATTGGCTTCGTGGTTTGCCGTGGAAAGCAATTTCGCCATACATTTCATTGCAATTGTTTATAGCCAAGAAACATGTTAGTAAAGGCCAAAACAAAACTGATATTTCATTAATGAACAATAAAAGCAGATTACTACAAAAGATGTTGTGCACGAATTTGGAAAAGAAGATTTTTCTTATTAAAAAGCTTCTCTGTGTCAATATACCAAAAAACATAGACATGTCATTGCTGACGGAGATTGCTCAGGATACATGTGAGCCATTATTCTTTTTTCTATGTTTTTTTACGTGCCAACGAAATTAAATTATGTGATATGAGTTAAAAGCTGTGCTACTTGCTACAACTATGTTACGATAAATTACATATTTCAGTTGGGTAATACAATGTGAACAGATATTTTGAAAGGGAAATATATGTTATGGTCTCTGTACATATCGTTTTCGACATTAGATCTAATATACATGATTTAATTTTTCGTTCCAAGATCTGTGATTTTCTCTTGCGACTTTTTCCTCCTTAAATAAATTTTCATGTATATTAGACTTAAGAGCAACACTATCTGCCTGAAAACATTCGTGAAAAGAGAAATCCTTATGGATTCAAAAAACAATTTCACTACAGGATACAAACATGGCAAATTTTAAAATAAAAACTTACTGAGAGGTTTTGTGCTTTGCTTCGGATTTCGACAACTAGCATGAACAGAGCTAATTTCTACACTGGCAGAAAGTAGAAAAAGAAAACCAAGAAGGAGACGTCTGATACCAACGAAATTTATAAAGCATAATAACGGAATACAGAGGATAACGTGATCAAAACATTATGGCAAAATACAGCTGTATTTGCTGGTAAACTGTAAAATAACATTTCCAAGTAACATGGTTAGTACGAGGTTGAACCGACATGAACTGCGTCACACTGTGCAATTCTGGCATGGAGTCTGTCGTATAGATGTTGGATGTAAGATTGGGGTATTGAGTTCCAAGCATCATCAACCTGGACGCGTAAACCGGGGATGGTCGTGGCTGGCCGTGGAGACCAGATAAGTCGTTGTCCCATAAAATCCCACACGTGCTCAATGGCGGACAAATCCGGTGAATGTGCAGGCCATGGAAGTTGTCTCACACCCTGAAGTGCATGTTGCGTTGCACGTGCCGTGTGTGGGCGTGCGTTATCTCGCTGGAAAACACCACGATGGACCGACCTTACAAGTGGCACAACAACGGGCTGAATGATGTTGTTGATGTAGGAGGTGCTGCTTAACGTACCCGGTACAAACACTAGTTTGTACAAGAGTGATAGCTGATCGCTCCCCACACCAGGAGACCAGGTGTAGGCCCTGTGAGTCGCTGGCGGATGCAAGAAGGGTGGAGACGCTCCCCTGTTCGTCTACGGACACGAATACGGCCATCCGAGGATCCCAAGCAGAATCTCCTTTCATCGCTGAACACGACAGATAGCCATTGCGTTCTTCAGTGCAAACGTTGGCGACACCACTGCAGCCGTACCTGACGGTGGCTGGAGTCAGAGGTACACATGCCAGAGGCAAACGTGCACGTAGTCCTGCATCCAGTAGACGGTTGCGGAATGTTCGCACAATCACCTCAGGTGCAACGGTAACTCGGATTTGCGTCGCAGTGGATGTTCTGCTTGACAACGCCACTCTTCTTATGCGTCGATCTGTCCGCTCATCAGTCCGTCTGTGACTCCCGGTTCCACGTCTTCTCGTGTGGGAATGTTCCTCCGACCATCTACGCCATTATCGTACCACCACCGATACTTCCCGCCCAATTCGCTCTGCAATACGACGATACGACCACCCGGCCTCGCGGAGTCCGACTAGACGACCTCGGTCAAAGTCCGATAACTGCTGAAATCGTGCACGTCTTCCATGTCCAGGCATTGGAGCTTCTTCAGGTTCTTCGCACGTGTCCGTTCGCCGACGACTGATTACATTCACTTTGCCGTACTCCTTAAATACCACCAACGATAACTTGCATATTATTCCGTGCTGTGGCGTACGCGCTCACCGGTTGGTCTCGAAATTAACATCACACCTACGTAAACTCGACCCCATTAACTTATGTAAATTTCATGATCGTCCGCCAATTCCTTCTTGTTGTTCTTTTTTCACTTTCCGCTAGTGTATAAAAAGTTACACATGTCGAACATAGGGTGACTTCTTTAAGAAAAGGACAAAATTCAGTGTCGTAGGGCGTACTCAAGTTCAGTACCTTGTTCTAATCTAAAACTATCTTTCAACTCACATGTGTGATCATATGCCAGCGCATCAGAAAAAATTGCCTTTCGGAAGCCAAAAAGTCTTCAAAAGCATTATTAGGAATTTAAACCAGCGGTCATTTCGTGTTTTACTTTGACCGAAATAAAACGCATAAAAACGTGTAACGTTTCTTAACCGAACAATGAGACATATAACATTTATATGCTTTGTGTAACACAGTTGTAAGACCATATTTATAATCTAAGTTCCATAATGATAATATTTTAACGGATTAAACAATAGAGTTCTCAAGAAGTCTCTTCTTAACTAAATCTCTGTAGAAAATTAAAAACCCGTGTTGTTTAAAAGCACAAGTCTTAGATGAGTGGTAAATTTCACCCTAGATTCGTGACCGTATTGTTAGTGTTGACACATTGATGGGAAATGTTGGGTCCTCATTAATTTGTTAGTCAGAAGACGGATGTATAAATTTATATGAAAATTATATTTAATGAATTGAATACACTTATGTAAATATATTTATTTATGATAGTATACATGTATATCAGCAAAGTGATTCAGTCGTATAATAAGTTCGATAAATACAATATTACTCTCATGACATAGAAAAAAATGCATGTAAAACTGCACTTATATTTAAACATGTGTAAGATACAATGCAGTTGCCGATATTTATATCGAATTAGTTTTACGTATTCAGCATATTATGCCACAATGTGCTACTCCGGTGACACAGTGGTTTAAGCGATGGCTTATGATCATTCGTCCGCGTTTTGTACAGGTTCGAATCTCCGTGAAGCATGATGGATGTCGCGTTTGTCTTACGGCATTAGCTCTTTTCCTTCGCTGGAACCAGTGACTCTAATTTAGAGATGGGCGACTGCTTACATCCAATTGAGTTGTTCACGGTGGTCGTTAAACCCTAAAAAAAACATGCCGCATTGTACGCATTCCGTAAAATTGTTGTGCTGCGAAATTGTTCTTCGAAATGGTAAATAAAATTTCTACGTTCCATTAAACGAAATAATAAATGAAACGGTGAAATCGTGGTAGAAAGGAAATTCATTCTTTCCCTGCTCATATGGAATGAAGTAGTACAGGATAAAACCTTCTTATTTGGTTTCAACGATTACGGAGCACTCGTTCTTTCGTTTTCGTAATTATTACTCAGCGGAATAAGGCGCCACTGATTACCTTCTGTATATTCTGTAAATCCCTACTATGTACCGACTTGATGAACGCAATTTGGTTTAAATTATTTCGTAAATTAAAAGTGCTAGTTTAATATATGACTATTTCCTGACGGTTGAGATGATTCTTTCAAATCTAATTCCATGTGTAACAAAATCATTACTTTTTATGTTTTTCTGAGTCTTGGACCATTTTTTACAGAAAACGAAGTCGGAATGAGACCCACCAAGTTTCTCACGCCTCTATGTTTAAAATGTGGCATTTCGGTATCGTTATTCCAAAAGGCACGCACAAAAGTTTGCTTCAGTGTTACCTTTCTGAAGATGTTACCTTTCTGGAGTAGTTGTCCATTTTGAACTACAAAGGTTTCAATAACATTCGGGTAAATATCTTGCAGTTAATTATAGATAATTGTCGCTACGCATTTAGGACTTTGATAGTACACGACAGAATATTTTATATCGAGTAGAAAAAAGAAGCATTGAAATGATATTTGAAACATGCAGCGACAATACTTATGACATTCGTTGTTAACTTAAGCTCCGGTACATTAAACGACCTACGCTGTTTAACTGAACTTAAAGGACGATAATCTTCCTAGAAAGAACGGCATAAAAAGGTTTTAGCAATGGATAGGGAATGATAATCGGCACTTCGTTGTACCATTACTACTTCTGAGACAAGAAAGTATAAACTTATTCTGTATATGAACCTCACAAATGCGGTTTCCTATAATTTTCAACTTTTTTGAAGAGTTCCATTAAGAAGTGGTCATTTAAATTTAATGTAATTAATTTTCAGTGTAATATATTACAAAGTAATATTAAACCCAGTAAGACAGAGGAACGTGTACTCATTTGAGGAAGAGAACAATTCCAGAAACATTGGCGTACAACCTTAGAGAAATAAAAGAATATGTATAATTAAAAATGCAATAATATTTTATTTTTTAAAAACATTACAGAAAACTCCTGTTGATGGGTGGTAGGCGTAAATGTATTCATGGGCTAAGGAGAGAGAGCGACGCCAACTCAGGTCCTCACACGATTCTTAGAACACATACTCCGTCGAACAGATAAGTTTGAACTCTGACCCACAAAACGGAAATCTTAGCTAAGATGTCCGTATGACATGTTCAAAAATGAGAAGTGAGATTACACGCATATATTACATGTAAATCGTTTTTAAATCCCAATTGATATTGAATATTCAAAGGATTGTAGCAGTACAATAATTTTTAAATATATTTGTAGCAACATGTCTCTGCTTTTCGCTGCAGGAAGCCACATGCGAGACAACCGTTCTTTAGTAGAGTAACTGGTGGTTGTATCGTACCGAATGAGCCGTATGCTGGAGCGTCCCTGGTACATGCATGCTGGGTGCAAAAGTCTTGAAATATTTGATAGCACCACAGATTTAATGAGCTGTCCGACTTGGGAGAATCAAGATCAAATCTTTTTTTTTTTTCATTAAGCTGACCAAATGGATGTTTTTCCATACAGCACTGGTTTTGTTAAAAATAAATTACTCATATTATCGGAACGTATGTCAGTCGTTATGCTCGACACTGTATGTATGTCCTCGCTTCTGTCTGGAAGGATGGTGTGTTAAGGTTGTATCATAAGCACGGAATATGTTAAGTCGTAAGTGGAGTTCCTTTCATTAAACTCTCTTCTTTGACCAAAGTTGCTTGTGCACCAGGTAGAATATTTATTTCGCTGCTTGCGTTTGATGCAGGGATTTGGAAAACATGCTTAGTAAATCTAGCTAGCTATGAACACTGGTCTGAATTTAACCTACACCATGGTAACAAATCTGCGAGATTTTCACCATATGGTAACCAGTCACCCGCCTTTTAAATTTTTCCCGAATCTCAGGAGCTCAGTAAAACGCGTCTGAATAGCACGTGTGGGAACACGAAAATATTCCTTCCGTTTACCATTTTCTTTAAGCTAGCGCCATCACCCGAAGCTCTGAGGTGGAGTCTTTATCTACTCCAAAAATAACTGTTTGTGTGCAAATGTTTGCTTATGAGTGAACTTGATGTGCCATTGAGTGTATAGGGATATTTCAAACCGTTGTGTGTTTTCTTCTCAAATACTACAGTCAAAATAGGGTTTTTAGCGGAGTAATTCCCACAAAGGTGATTTTTGGCACAGATTTTCTCTAGGTCAACCTTACAACACACAAGAATGTCCTGGTCGTTCCGAGTTGAGGTTTGGTCGCCATCTTGGAAAAATGGCGGCCGAAATTAGTTTCCGCATCATATGGGGAAACTATGCGTTGTAATGCTAAAAATGCAAATAAAAATTATTTGAATGTAAATTGGCAACACGTCATCATGACGTTTGCGTTTAAAAGGACATTGTTTGTGCTTGTATTTGCTAAATAGGACACTAGGACACTAGAAGCCACTGTCTCAGTTAACATGATGGATATTACCGAAAATGTGTTGTTTGCGAAACCGATCTATCGGTACGACAATATATAACTGTTGAAAAAGAAATTGTAATCCTTAGAAATTCCATCGTGAATAGAAGAGATGGGAAGCATTTGCAATTAGAAAGTGTCAAGAGTGTACAAGTTCATGTAAAATGCCGGAAAGATAATACTAAATTAGACTCTATTATAGCTGCCCAGAAGAAGGTGGAGGTTGGCCCAGTTTTATCGACATTTAAAGTCAAATTTAAGGTCAGGGGTCGAGGTGACAAAATTAAATTTTCGCACCTCTGGCTTATTTTGGGAAGAAGTTTGTAGTGAAGCAGATGAGTTGAAAAAATTATTTGCCAGACGACGGAAAATAAGTCTTGTTTCTACTTTATCGTTTCTAATTGCGTTAATGAAACAAGTAAGTGAAAGAAGTGATGAACGAAGCAAAGAAGTATGGCTTCGTGTATTGGGAATATCCGATTTTGTGGCCGAAAAAGTGACATATCATCATGATTGCTCAACGAGATTTCTTTAATTCAAAAAATCAAGTGGGAAATGTAGAGGACGCCCTGAAGACGTACATCAAGCCTGGACATTTGAACAACTGGGTTTACATATCAAGAAATCCTAGGACTGTCAATAAAGCGCGGCATCTATTCTTCCACTAGCTTATGTATAAACTGAGTGTGAGGTGGGACCCCAGAAGAACACGCTCTACAGTTTAACAACCAGTGCACAAACTTGCAGGTGAGATTACTTCATTTGCTTACAGAATATGGAAATATTTATGAAGGATGAATGATTTAAATTATTTTCAAACAAAATTATAAAATTAGTTCATATTGCAATGAACCGCCGTACAAGTTCAAGACATGCTTTCAATGCTTTCTTGAAAAAAGGAGACCAATATATAGGACATTTTTAACGCTATTGCTGAAGTGAATGGTGAATCTGAGAGAAAATGTGACCCTAAACAGAAGCAGAGAATAATTGGCAGCTAATTTGGATGCGAAGAGACTTGCCCAATAATACGGTAAAGGATTGTATAGTATACTAAGCTCACCCGTTGAATGAGTTCATGAAAAGTTCGTTTAGCATGCATTTATTGTTATATAACATATCTCACTAATAATTGAATTTTGTATTGATATTCGCACTTGCCATTATTACGATACCTGTAGTCGACATATTGTTTATACGACTATATAACCTTTTATTGTTTCTACAAATGTTTAAAGAAAGATGAAATGAATTTTAAAAATGCTCTCCAAAAATACAAAGCCTTTTGATTTTAGAAATAAAAAAAACGCAATTCATCAATTCTATATGCATATTAACGCTTTTTTAAGAAACGTAGATTCTTCGCTTAACGTTTCTGTAATAATGAGCGTCGTTTTAACTCACCCTTTTTATAATTCCACTCTCGCTGACGACCAAAAAAATGTATGAAACAAGTATGGAGGTTTAAAAAGCCTCGGAGAAATATCTCTTTAAAAAACAAAACATGGCTGATAAAACAAAATGTACGATATGACATCCACTGATGTAGACATTATGAACATTGTGTTTTTAAGTGCTTTTTAAGTAATGCCCAGTTTACCAACTAGGGCGTATATGGACACACTATTTTAATATCTCTTTTTGTGCTTTTGTATGTCGTGTACAGAAATATATTACACTTGTGCGTAGCCTCTGAAACAAATGAATATTTTGCGCTCATTTCATTTTCTGATTAAGCCACAAGAAGAGTCAGAGCACTGTCACAATTGAATGTAAGCATCTGATTTTTTTAAGTTTCTTGCTAAAATCATTACTTAATATGACTCTTTATCATGAAGAAAATTTCGCAAACATTTTCTTTTATAAAATATGCACATCTTTTCCAGTAGCGTGGAAAATGTTATCACTCGCTTCATCATATAACTATTTCTTTTTTAATTGAAAAATGTTCTCTTCCTCAGAATCATTCTGCTGTTATGAAGATCTTCCGAACAGTTTGAAAATCTGCGTATGTCACCTTCCATTCGCCATGTGAATATTAGATAATTCCATTTCCGGTAGTTTTACTGATCGCATAAATGTGATTATTATTTTCGGTTTGCAACCGTTTCCGGTCATCATAAAAATAACGGTTTTATAGATAATGCATAGTTTTTGGCCAAGGAATGTAAACCCATTCTTCACGACTGAATATGTTCTTTGTTTTTTTTTCTAGTTTTTTTTTCGCTTTTGTTTGGGAAATGATACAAAGAATGGGAACTTTAAACGTGACTATTCAGTGCATACATTGCGGTTTACGTTTGATATAAACATAGCGTATAGCAGAAAACGTACAGCAAACTATTCGAAACATAAGGTATTAATAAAAAAGTCCCAGAAATTTTTTCCACGTCTTTAATCTTCTGGATTCTTTCAGTTCACCATTTAGTTGGCTTTCCTCGGAAACTTGGGAACATTAACTTGTTATGTTCCGTGCAATTTACACAAACTGTCTTGCTAATTTTAATCCTCAGAAATACAAAGATGGTTTCTTATCAAATAAATTTTTTTTGCCGAAATCTACTCATACTTGAACGCTTTTGTTTTTATGATGAAAAACAAATCGTTATTTAAGACTTGCCGCGATAATAGAGTACTTTGTATATACTCGGTGAAACATTTGAAAAATTCAATCTCCAGAAATATCAGTGGCTTATTTTATGAACAAAAATATATCGCTGTACTTTTCTATTAAGACATGATTATTAGAAAATTACCATATAAAAATTTTTAAACAGTCAACAAAAGCTTGAGAGAAGGCATTCACACCAACAGTAGTTAATTCCATTACCTAAGTTAACGTGAGACAGAAATGTTATGAAAGTGCTTTCTTAACTAATTTGAACCAATCAGTTTGTTAGATGCACTTCCCTAGCAGCATGTTTAAATTTCTCAGGTACTGATAAAATGAAGACCCATAAACCTGGCCACCCTTTCAGATTACTTGTCTCAGGTTATGCTAGCCGGATTAGGCCACTCGAGACGACTTTGACTTCTTACTTGAAACATTTAACTCTATATTCTCCTGTTTCTATTTCCAGCTCTACTCAGGCCTTAAATAGGATTAAAGACTTTGATTCACACGGAACTGGTTTCATCATGGCTTCATTGGGCGTTGAGTCGTTATTTCCGAAAGTCCCACTGAATGTAGTCCATTCAACCATTGCTAACAGACTGCAAGAGGACAATTCTGTCTCCAACCTTGAAATTGAGGATATAATTTCAGCCCTTAAACTTGTTTCCAAGCGTTCCTATTTTAAATTTGATGGCAGGTTCTTTCAACAGACAGAGGGTGCCGCTACGGGGTGCCCCCTTTCCCCAGTTTTAACTGAAATTACTTTACAACCCTAGAGGACAATGTCTTACAGGCTTTTCCTCATAAAACATTGCTTATTTTAAGATACGTTGATGATTTGTTGATCTTTTGTCCACACTCATTGCCCCTTTTGGATAAATTCATCGATTGTCTTTCTTCACAACTTCCTACTATTAAGTTTACTAAGGAACTTGAGAGAGGAGGGATATTACCCTTTCTGGATTGTATGCTGATTCGGGATTTAAATTCACATTAAATTCATTATTCTGTTAATCGTAAACAGACTTCTGTCCCTTGTATGATTCCTGTTTCTTCGTTACACCCCCCTGATCATAAAGCTGCTGCACTCCGTTTTTTGATTAAACATACATATTCTTCTACCTGTAAGGCCAGAACCGATGAACTGTCCAGATTTTTAAACTTAGCCCGCTCTTCTGGTTTCTCTGTCCAATTTTTCTGGAAATAATTCCTCATGCACCAGAGGCTAAACCTCACGACCTTGTCAATTGCTACTATCCTAGCCACGTACATTGGCAAGATTGAAATTTACCCTCCCATTTTGTCTATCCTGAAGAAAGCATTCAACCGACATAATTCTTCATTCAAAGTGAAAACAAGGAATATTGTTTCGTTGGTAAGAAATGATAGAGATAAAGTCTCACCACTGGTTAAACCTGGTGTTTATTGCATACCATTGATTCAAGAGGTAAACACTGATACTAACATGTTCTACATTGGATCAACACCTCGGACATTTAACACACGATTGGCTGAACACAAATATGCCCTCCGCTCAGAAACATCTAGCACGGCGTTCAATGTTCCTGCTAATCAGGAGGGTTACGTGCCTGATTGCAAGAATGCAAAAATCGTAAACTCAACTATCAACAGGCGCTTTGCCTTTTTCACTGAGAGCCTTTATGGCCTTAAATTTTGGGACTCTTGCTGTAACTTTAACCTCCCGGCTTATGTTCCGAGCCAGTGGAGACGATTTGTGGCACCCTCCGGACAACCAGCTGTTGATAAAGCCCCTATGTAGTTTATTTCTTATTTTCGAACTTCAACTTTTGTAACCTGGCATCATCTCGAAACGAATGGTGAGATGTATTCTGGGTAATTACATGTATTTTATAATGACTGACTCTGTATTCTTGCGACACTTAACTTGAGGATGGGGCCATGAGTGCCCCAAAAGTTCTTGCTTTTTAAATTAAATTATTTTAATTTGTAAATAAATTTGATTTTATTCTGCAAATTTTTAGTGATTTTACTTATCGTACGAAGCCAGCATTTGTGAAACTATTATACTGATAATCTACATGTAATTTTCAATACAGCTGAAATATTGCTTAGCTTTCGTTAAAATATATGCATTTGACCACTGGTACCATTATCCTGACTGTGTTCTACTCTTTGAACTTCCCGGACAAATCACTGGTATTTCCTTTACAAATGTAAGAATTAAAACATCTTGGTAATATGTAAAATTCAGTTTATCATTCTTTTCAACTTTTCTTAACTTGTATTTCCCATTGTAAGAGCAATCAGCAATAACCATGTTTCGTCTAGTGGAACTTCCTTGTGGTTCTTAGAACCACATTTGTGAGACGTTTCTGCCCATTTGTGATTGTAATTCCAAGTTTTCTCATCACAGTCGTTTAGGTAGAACCGTGCTTCATCAGCAGCCGCACTAAATTTCCATCTGTCTCCGGTTGAATGATGATTTCATAAAGGAGTCTACATCGTGCCCTGCGCTCTACCATCTGCCACGGCAAAAGACGATAAGCAATTCGCTTTTTTTAGATTCAAATTTTTGTTACCTGTTTACAGTTGATTTACCTTGTTTACAAAAAGAGATTTTTGACGACGTAAAGATTTCGTTTGGTTGATTTTCTTTTGGGACAAGATACCTTGCTTTTGAAAGTGTAAGAGTACGTAACTTCTTTGTATATCCGGTTGTTTTTCTTTTTTCTGCTAAAAACAATGCTTGACGATTTTCTCTTCTATTATTAATAACATTCCTTATTCTACCTGTAGAAATGCTACTTCCATGTTTTTCACATCGTTTTTTAGTTACAGAATACGAATATTTCTCTTCGTAAAAAGAAAACTTCAGCTTTTATCCACTTGCTTACGTTCGCCATTTTCTTTTTAGACCACATTTAGCTACCAATGTTACTTTCGTGTTCAGGTAAAACGTGGTTGCTAGTTAAAATTATCTGAATTTTCTTTTATTTTCCCTAATTTTTTAAAAAATAGGTTCCAAAACGTCTGAACTTCACCATAGGAATTTTTTGTATATTATTTTGAGACCTATCCATGTGTGACCTAATTCATCATTGGTACGATTTTATTTCTGGTTTCCCTTACCTGAGCTGGAAGAGAAGGCGTTAATATCCAACGTGCGGCGAAGAAACGAGTCGTCATGCATATTTATGTATTTATTATGCTAATTATAGAATATATATTTTCATCTAACGATAAATAATACAACAATTGTACTTAAAATGCTAAATCTATGATGGTTACTTTAATCTGATTTTGTTGACATGAAATAGAAATCCAAGTTTCTTCTTTCATTTTCGTTACCTTCAACGTGCGTTCGGTGGGTACTTACGAAGATTGCAGGAACATCCCTTAGTATTTTCTTTTCAGACTTCTTTCAGACTTCTAATATTTCGCAATTCTTAAATTATCTAGTAGTCCACTGGAACTTAATTACTTAAAACAACTATGTTTATTATCATTAAATTTTTACTTCTTTTGCTGGCGATTAATGTGATAACAGGTATTTAAGCCAAAAAATTTCCTATCGAGTATTGATTAGTAAAACAAGAGAAAAAACTATGTTCCTTGAAAAGGGTGAAACTCTAAACGTAAACTGAAAATTATCTTCAAAAAGTAGAACCTTGCAAATAAGTTTCGTGAGTAAACATTTCAAGGAAAAGTGGAAATACGATTTAATGTGAGCCGAGCCCCTCCATATTTGTTGACAAAAACTTTCTCAATTTCATTTTTGCACTTCCTTCAATTGAAATTTTCAAAGAAATTGCCTGTTTCACTGTCTTAAAATAATTTCAAAAACAAATATGAATTGAATAAATTATAATTTAAAATTGCGGTCATCGATATAAATACTGAAATATTCCAATATTTATATTAGTCTTTAAAATATTTATTAATGTATTGAATATCATATCGGAAATATTTTTATTCTGTTAACTCTACGCACAAATGCACATGGAATGTGAAGACGAAATATTTTATAACATGTTTATCAAATTTATAGGTCTTCAGAACATTAGTTACGAAACTTAGAACAAATAATAGAAATGAACCGCATGTACATTTTGTTTCAAAATGCACATAAAAGAAAATAGCGTTCAATCAAAAAATTATTTCCCTGGTTCAAACTTAGCCAATTAAAAATCTAGCTCTGCAATTTCGAGAACTCCAGGATCAGTTCTTTCATATGTCTCAATAAAATGATTTGTTATAAATTATTAATAAACCAATAAGAATATTCTTCTGAGACAATTGCAATGCCTTGCAGTAATTTCTTGTTAAAATAAATTAAAATAATAAAACTTTTTAAATTTCTTTGGCTTATTGTTGTTAACAGAACAAACCTTCTTAGCTGAGGAAACCTCAACTTGAAGAGAGCAGATTGCGAGGACTCAAAGTTGGAGGTATTTATTTTTCGTTACAAGACATGGAAAAGCGGATTTAACCAAGAATTATTTTAATTAAAAAATATTTAGCAAACAGCGGCTTGAAGAAAAATTTTAAACTACTGATGTCTTCATCTCGTTCATTATTGACAGGTTTATGGAGGACAATACCACTTCTAATTATATAGCTACTCCACTGTACTAACAGATGCGTTGCATAATTTAGAGACCACTAAGTGAATGCGGTTTGTCTTTCGAAGGAAAATGAATGACATTCTATTAGTAAAGGCGATGTCTTTGCAGTTCATTCACTTTTGGATTTGCAAGTTTCTTTTAAACCGTTTTATTTTTTTAATCAGTTTCAGGTTGCAGACCATTGTAACGTCGTTTCTGAACATCCAAAACTACATATTTCTTAGGTTCAGATTTTGGTTAGTTCCATGACGGTAACTGAAATTTGACAGGTGTTGCTTTGTACTAAATCGAAAGCGTGACCTTCTATGGACTCCAGATAAATGATGTCAGGTTTGAACATAACATGTGGAGTACATACTAATCGCAAAATATTCCGATAATTAAAATTTTTGAATCAAACCGATGCGTCAGACTTGTCATACGAATGTAAAAACTGTGCTGTCATACTTCTTGGGCCCTAGTAGTAGGACTGCTTCCTGCCATACATTATTCTTGGATAATTCGCCAGTAAGGCAGATTCGTGCCATACATAATTCTTCCACATTGTACTAGTAAAACGGCTGTCTGTCTTACATCAAATAATTGCCAGAAATTCTTAGAACTCTTCCACCTGGGTTCTTCAAGCACCAGCATGTAGATGTAATTTTTGTGGGATTGTTATATAACATGTATTACATGAATGACAATTTTATATGCTAGTACATTTTAAAGCAATGCGCTTCCCAAACATCTGACTGCCGCTCTCTTAAAAATAGAGTAGTTTCAATTTCTTTTCTGTGTATTGTTTCAAATTAATACCTTTACGAAAATCTGATTTAAGATCACCTAAAAGTGAGGCATTAAAAATTCGACATTTCTTTTACGCTGAAAAAGTTTGAACGCATTGTTTTTCTACTTACAAACTCATTCTTCGTTAAGAGCGAATAGGCGAAACGAAATATTTCCTTAAATTTGTATTAAAAGTGTTTTTTTTTCAGATTTATGTGGAAGAGTAAAGGAAAGCAATTTGTTAATTTCCCATAAAGGCAAACCTACTTCTTTCCTCTGAATTTTGTAAGGATTCTTTTTAGAGACTTTTGTTAAATTTTAACGGAAAAACAGGATTCCTTTGCCCTTCAGGCACCTGCAGCTATTGTGCGCTGTACTCTCATAATAACAGATCATCGGCATGAAGCAAATGAACATCAAAGGCAAATTAGGTTTTCTTGGAAAAACTTTTTTCTTCCACTTCGAAGACGATAATTTATCTTCCATTTGACGGATAACTGACACACACATTCCAACAGACATTGTTTTTTGAAACAGCTATACATATAAATTTTATGTACATATTATTTAAACAAAAGAAACCTAGAAGCTTACATTTCTAAAATATTTTATCAGAATGAATATCTTAAAAAATATATTTGGGGCAGAAGCCAAAGCACTATCTTCTGATTGAGAGATGGATCAGAATTCGAATCCAACACTGGCATGGATGTTGTGTTTTTCTTGTTTTACTCTCTCCCCATGCTGAAGCATGCTGCCCTAAAATAAGGACGGGATACCTGCTTCCAGCCCACAGAAGTCTTCACGATGGTTAATATCTGCTCGATCGGTATGGCGCGCAATTTGGCGATAAGACCGTTCCGCTTCCAGGCATTCAGCTACCCAGGCCCTCTCGAACTTCCCCAACTCCTAGAATTGCCTCCGAACCTTTCTTCAAGGCATATTTCTCTTGTAAAGTATGCAACCAACACATTACCACGAGACAGAATGGAAAGCACGCGCAATGAAGCTACCTCATACAGCCGATCTGGCCCAGCGCCACGAACCCTACTTGCTTACGTCACATGTGCGGCCGAGGGTGATACTTGAATTATTTGTATGTATCATGATGTCAAACCTACTCACCAATTTTCATTCTTGTCGGTTGCTTCCTTCTGGGTGCCACTATTTTTTTGTCGATGAGTTGTATTTCACAATTTTTCAACCTTATTCCCACCACTGAAATAATTGGTTTATTGGTGAAAAAAGTACACATTTGCTTTAGTTTTCCTTTTCCTATATATTCTACATTGAGATTAGATTTCTATTTCTTTCACAGCAGCAATACTTCTGCGGATACTTCCTTTTGCGATGACAGCAGTTCTTATGCTATATAATCTGCAATTTTCTTTCAGTCTCAACAATCCGTTAGTTCCCGTTTGCTCCATGCTTTGCCGAATCATACTCCATGACCTATTTTTTTCCTGAGATAAAGCAGAATGTAAAAACTTCAAGCACGGCACATTCTTGCTCTGGGGTTCAGGTAAGTACCAGGTAACTCAAAAGCCCATATAAATGTCGATACCCTATATGTAAAAAAAAACAAAGGGGTGTAATACATTTCCGTTTACACAAAGAGCGTCAGCTAATAGAGACATTTCATTTAGCAACGAAAAGGCTTTCAGCTCAGTTACCGATAGATCGATATAATTTTAATTCAAACTGTCAGTGACAGAGGGAGCAAATACAATGATAATCGATGAAAATGTATACGTTTCATTAATCTGATGACATCATCACAAATGTAATTGTCCAACATAGGTCCACACACATGCTATTATATCATTCGACCAAGTGCCATCTCTGATAACGCCCGAAAGTATCATTCCGGATTAATGCAGTACTCATAGCGGAGAATGCCTTCTTCACCACAACTATGAATCGACGGGTGTCCTATCAGGAGACTGCAGTGTCTAAGAGACGCTTCGGTGCCTGCTGATTAGTCATTTTACTCCAAATGTTGGGGCAAGGAAGTACTTCGTCGGAGATGCCAAGTGAGGTGGCGCACTATCTAGCTTCAAAGTGAACATGTGCAGCAGGATTTTTCTTGTTAACATGGCATCACGTTTGTGCAAAACAGTTTCAAGTGGCTCTCGGTATTCACTGAGCAAATCGTCCAGCCATTTCTAGGGCACGCTTACTCAAAGTAAAAACAAACTAACCCAAGAATGACGACTGCACTAAATCCTCATCACAACTTAACTATTGGTGTGTGCACTGGTCGCTATTTTGCACATGTGTATAATCATGTTCGTATATTTGGTAATGCGTGCTGACAAGACCAAGTAAGAGAAAGTGAACTACATTGTTCATAAAACATTCAGCATTACCTGGGAACCATTGATGATTTTTGCAATAGGCTATTTTGCAAATTGCGCTTGCTTTGTGGTACCCGCCGGTAATAGCTGTTCTAAAGTTTGCAGATTTGTATGGGGAAACATTTAATACACCGTGAAGCATACTATTTACGATGCTCTTGGTACGTCCAAACATCTTATCGCTTCACGAGCACTGTTTATTCCACTTCACGCTTGAGATGCTGGTTTGTCTTTTCGGAATGCCGCAGTATTTGAACGGCACTACTTAACTCAGGACTGCTGTGTCTGGAGAGATTCAGAAAACTTGCAGTTCCTGAATTCGTTTCACAACACTCTGAAAATCCGCGCAGCGGATAGGACCTTGGCCCTTATATAGTTCTTTATATGTTTGCAATATGTTTGCTATTTTTTCTGTTGTCGATTCTCCGCATACATTTAAAAAGAAAAGCTTCACTAACAACGCTCGATCCGTCAAAGCTAATGTTGTACTAACACTACTCATAAAATCGTTTTAAATAACAAGAGGCCTGACCGGACAATTCACAGAAAATTGTAGCGTCACATGATCACTTAGTGTTTTAAAAAACAAAAACGATTTGAATATCTTTCATGTTTTGCATAAGTGTAAAATGGACGGTTTGCTGCATTTTCGAAGTAAAATGTTTTCGGTTGCCTAAAGGAATCCCCTACAATTTGATGCTCTTCTTAGAATATGCACTGTGACACACGTTTATACCTTTCTTATAGTTTTACGATACTATTCTGCGATGCGTGTATTCAGTTAGGTGACGCACGGAGTGACCTTACGTATACTACCTTGGAAGGATGTGCGAGATATCGCACAATGTAAAATTCGCAGTGGGCATAACGGTTTCTCTGTGAAAATCATTATTGTGTTGCGCACACGCACAACGTAGTATACAACTGAGAGTTAGGTCAGGGAACTTCATTTATGGAACACACATTAACTGCTCCACTTGGACGAACGCTCTTAGAACCCCTGATGTAGGTATATGGCAACATCAAAGTGTAATATCATGTGAAATACACCATATCCAAGCTTCTCCCGACCTTTATTTACTGTCAGTCATCCTCAGCTCTAAACAGGATTTATGCACAGGTAGAAAACACTGAATTATTGAAGGATAAAGTATGTTTTTCACGGATGTAACCAAATTTTATTTAAGTTATGCAATATCTAAGAATCGAATGTCGAGCCATTTATAAGCAACCGTCGTAGCATATACATTGTGGGTCAAAATATCAAGTGAAAATTAATGCATAGCTCTAGGATGCTATCCCTGTAGAGTGCAACAATCATGGTGACACCTGGAAATTTGCAATGCCATACGTACATCCAATAAGTGGTCATCCCAAACCAGAATTCATTCAGCACCGTAGAGGTAAACTTCTCTAATAATGGAGAGTAAGTTTCACCGTACATCGACCCTACAAATGGCCACACTTCAAGAGTCCGTGTTTACGCTGTCCAACGATTCGTCACTAATTACGGCACAGGCGCATTGATTAGGGGAACAGGGGTGATGCTTGCAAGCTTATTTTAGACGGACTTTTCTGTGCGATGCTGCCATAGGAATGCTTACTGTTGGTCTTCTTAAATGCAGAATTCTCCCGTGGAGTTTTGTGCAAATCGTTTGTCTCGATATCGCGTTCCCGTAGAAGAGGAGATCTCCTGCGAAAATTTCCTGGCTGTTGGTTTTCTGTGGCCGAGAACATCCGCCGGAAATCTTATTTCTGAAATATTTCATATGCCTGAAAAGAACACATAGCAAAATGTTCGTTTAGTGGGAGGTTATTAAAGGAAAGTTGCATAAAACGTCTTTGTGAGAGTCTACCTAAAATAAGAAAAATGGGAAAATAAAGATGTTGCTCATTCTTCAGCTTCATATTAACATCAACGGCATTCTGTTGTATAGAATAGGGTGTTTCCAACGGAAGTTAGGTGGCGTATAATGTGCCTGATGATAGATTTTACCAATTATTTTTCATGGTTTCTGACTGCCTAAAATTTGCTACCACCGACGTGTCTTTCTTGTTTTAGGTATAAAAAAAGAGAACTGACATAATGTACTCTGTTATCATTCCTTCATGATTCACAAAAGGCTCAGAATAATAAATTTTATGGAGAATCAGGAAATTTTACCATATATCCCGTATAATATCGTTATTATCTCCGATAAATTAATGTTGTTCGTAGCACTGCGGATTACAGTTTATGTATTGCCGAAATCGCTTCGTATGAATCATATGCTATCGATATTACTTCGCATGTATGTATGTCCTTCGTACGTACGGATGGTTGATAAATTTGATGATTAATTTTTTCAGCTTTTGAAAATATTATTTATCACCTGCTCTGATGATCATCGTAAGAAAGTTTACATGCATCGGAACAAGAAGTTTCATGTATTTTAACAATTTATAGCCATTGATCTATCTACCGCAATAACAGCTTTTTCGAACTATGTTGCCGTTATTTAGGAAATCAGCCTAATTTACCCCCTGTATATTTTCTTTTCACTGTAAAAACCACTAAACGTTTGCCTTGAGTTTCTATTTTTTGTGGCGTAGGAAGCAAATATTAATTCACACATTGAGGTAAATCCACCTTCTCATTAAATACATTTTTCGCTTTAATTTTTCAAACTGAACGTTTCTTAGGAAACCCAATTGACAAGCTCCAATAGCAAATACATTACAACACATACCTTTCTAATGGCCAGCTCAAGGCAACAAAATCTTTTAATGAGTGTCAAGGTAAAGTTATTTTGTTGTAAATAAGAATTTATAAACAAATTTATTTTCGTTTAAAATACTGAAAGATGTGCTTCATTTGTCAGATTATTAAGATTTCTTAAAAGGCCAAACACATATAAATCTGTTCTAAATGTCTAAAATGTTTAACACATACTGTTCACTTATAATTAAAAATGTGATAAAAATGTAGAGAATAAAGGAGAAAATTAAAGAGAATGTGATGAAATTTCCGAGAATATAAATAGAAAATCATTACGAAATGTGATACATAATTACATGTACCGAGAACGAATAAATCGTTAAGTTGCAGTTATACCATTCTAACACCATATTATTGGTGTTAACTTACGAATAAATCGATAGTTTGCAGTAATACCATTCTAACACCATATTATTGTTGTTTTCATTTATGGAAGAAAAAAGTAATAATGAGGTTGGGATATTTCAGAGAAGACATATGTCGTACTGAAAATTCGTGTCATCCTTTAGCCATACAAAAGGAAACGCAATTGCTAATATTTTGACGAGATTTCGAAGAACATATGATTTTCATTTACTTACCTTATTTTACTTAAACACTGTTTTTTAAAATTTCAATTGATTAGCTCAAATTCGCACTTGATGTAGATTAAAACTCAATTGTATGCCTCAGAAACAAGATGCGCTTAGTAAGATAAACACTCTATAAATAAATATTCCTGCACGTCTTCTGCTCTTTTTGCGGAAAATGAACACGCTGTACTTCGCTATTGCTTACCGGACCTGAAGTGCCCCGAGGCCCCCTAAGATTTAAACCCGGCCCTGATGGATCCATCGATTGGTCCTGATAACGTGATGTTCTGTGACGTCCATTGGCATGTATTAACTGAAAGGTGACACATCTGAAGAGGCGAAGTTTTTCGCTCCTTATGTCTCGATTTGTAAAATCCATTCACATCAACGACAAATTTCTTCCTTTAAAGAGAGACGAGTTGTATAGGAAGTAGGCGCGATTGTTACAGACCATTCGTGCTAAGATGCCGCAGGATTGGTATGCTAAATTCTTCCTCTTGATGAATTTAATTAAAAATACTAAATTTCGTTTGATTTATTTAAAAAATGCGAAGGTGCAACATATCTCTCGTAATTCGCTCGAAGTTATGCTTAGGAATTGCAAAATTTGAATCCCTGACTTTAACAACTACACCCTCACCTCTAGTCTTTCTTTCTGATCTTGAGACAAAATCTGCAATACTGATAGGAGTCTATAAGTGTCACAGAGGACGTGGTACCAATATGTGAGAAATATTCTTCAAGAACGTCAACGTAGGTCAAATACGTAGCAGAACAGTAGGCAAGAATTTACTTTACATCTCATTATTGTGGCTCCGTAAATAAGCATACCGTTTCTTAAAAGCTTTCCAGGAGAGATTTCGTTTTAAATCCGTGGCTTGAGGTTTTCTATTTTTAAAACACTTTTACCTTTTCTGTCTGTTACATTGGAAAGAATAAAATGTAGAACTATGTAAAATAATTAGCGTTTATAATAAAAAATACTGTCATTTTTGTTCAGAAAGGCAGAAATCATACTACACTCCTGGCAACCCAAAATGCAATACCAAGAAGGACACGAGATAGCAAAGCCAGTTTTACTACACACATAACAACAGATACAAAGATGAAACGATTGAGCTTACAGGCCCGTGCGACTTGCGGAACACGCATACTTCAACAGATCGTGTAGCCCCCATGGCTGGCAATAACGGCCGCTACACGCCACGGAATCGAACGAAACAGGCTTTGGATGTGGGCTAGGGGTATGTCGGTCCAGGCTGCTTCCACACGTTGCCACAGTTCATCAGGCGAAACCGCAGGTGATGCTTGCCGGGCCACTCGGTTGCCGATCTGCGACCAGACATGTTCGATGGGCGACATATCGGGAGAACAGGCGGGCCACGGCTGCAGTGACACTTGGTGGGCCGTTAATAATTGTTGCACGATGCGTGCCACGTGCGGGCGCGCATTATCATGTTGAAACGTGGCCGCTGGCACGACCTGCTGGTAAGGGAGGGCTACAGGCTCGAAAACGTCGGCGATGTAGCGGTGGCTGTTGACTGTAACGGCGATGCGTACCAGAGGAGTACGGGTGTCATATCTAATTGCGCCACAAACCATAACGCCGGGCGACGGACCGGTATGGCGATGCATATTGCAAGCGTCACACAATATCTCGCCACGGTGCCGCCCTAAGTGGATCCGAACATTGTGGTGCTGCTAGCAGCAGAAGCGGGATTCGTCGGAGAAGACAATGTCGTGCCATTCCGTAGTCCAGGTGCTGCGTTCAACGGCCCACTGCCACCGCGCTCGCCGGTGGTGTAACGTCAATGGTAATCGGAGCAATGGGCGCCGTGCGACGAGTCACCGCTTCTGCCGACGACGTCGAACGGTACGTGCTGACACAGGTTGTTTCGCAACACACCCTAATTCCTGCGCTAACGTTCGTGATGTGGTTGTGTGAGCCGTTAATGCCCGCCGCACAACATGCCGGTCCTCTCATTTGGTGGTTTGCCGCGGCTGAGGCAATCGCTCACGTCGGTCCGTCCGTCTCTCTTTCACCCACCGAATCCATAATCGCCTCACTCTGGCCGGTTGTCGTCCAACATGGGCGCCGATGTCTCGGTACGATAAACCGCTGTCGCGATAGGCCATTATTTGTCCTCTGTCGAACTCCGAAACCTGCTTGTATGACTGATGTATTTTTCGACGAGATATCAGGAAGCTTCTCACGTACAGGTCCGGCAGCACAACACACTTCCACTACTTGCACCCAACCTTTTGTGCACCCTTATTATAGTGCTCCTCAGTGGCGTGCCGGGCGCACATGATTTGCATATGCCCTGCAATGCTAATAGTTTGCATGTCCTCTCGCAGGCGACGCATGCTGCAAATTTCAGGCCAATCGGATGCTTCCTTCTTGATGTGTCATTTTGGGTGGCCAGCAGTGTAATATACTGGCGTGCCAAAATTAAGGACGAGACGATTATTCGGTGTAACGTCGTGCAGAAGTGCTCCACATCGACTCAAATCATACCGTAAGATCCCCATGATGCAATAATATGGGACAAGTGAGCAAACCCGTCCGAGCAAGGAATCCAAAGGCTACAAAGGCACTTTATTGAAAAGGTAGTTTCGAGCACAACTGAGCAGAAGAAAGAAACGTCCATGTGACAGGCGGCAGCCAAGAAAACTCCAGTCTTTAGTAGGGGATATGAACACCCCTGACTGCGTTGCAGGATTTACAACGTCTGTCCATGCTAAGGACGAGGTTGTCAAAGAGCTGTTGATGCATCGCGGCCCATTCCTCTTGTAGCGTGAATCGCAGCTGCGGAATCGTTGTAGGCGACTGGTGACGTGCTGCCAAGAGTCTCCCAAGAAGGTCCCACACCTGTTCGATGGAATTTAGGTCTAGAGACCTTGCGGACTAATCCATGCGTTGAATATATTCACTCTCCAACAGCTCTGCGACAGCCAATGTACGTTGAGGTGCAGCGTTGTCCTCCATGAAGAGGAACTTAGTACCCACGGCACTTCTAAATAGACGCACGTGAGGCAGGAAAACCTCGGTACAATAGCGGACACCAGTGACTGAACCTCCTTGGAAGATGTGGAGGTCAGTACGGCTACCAAGCATGATAGCGCCCCAAACGAGAACTCCGCCACCCCCAACTTGGTCCCTTTCGATGATGTTGGAGGCGTGATTGCGTGTTACCTGCTCTCTCCACGTGTGTATACGTCCAGAATCGATCGTCAGACTACATCTGCTCTCATCCTTAATGAGAACTCGGCTGCTGATGTGTCCAGGTCTCGTTTTCCTGGCACCACAGAAACGGCCTTCTCCGTTTAGCAGGCGTTAATGACACATACCGTGCTGGTCGTCGTGCAAATAGACCACCTTTGTACAGCCTCCTGGCCACGGCAAAACGCGATAACGGACGTGCAGTTGTCTGTTGCGTGTGCCTTGCGATTTCTCCCGCTGACTGCCGTTTGTCTCTTCTGGCCTGTAGGACAAAATGCCGGTCGCCTGCTTCCGTGGTTGCTCGTGGACGACCACTGCTGAACTCTCGGTAGCTGTTCCTGTCGTTTGAAATGATTTCCAAGCTCGTGAAACGATGCTGTGAGCGATCCCGAAATTTTCCGCCACACTAGTCACACTTTGACCTTCTTCCAACTTCCCAATGACACGACCTCGGGTAAAATCATCCAGATGTCGTCTACTGGATTGCCTGTTGGATTAATCGCACGGTGGCAGCAACTTGACGTCGTTCAAACCGATGTACACCGTGCAATAGCTTTCAACCAATTGCTGAGCGTACACCGCCCGTGTGTTTTATACCCTTCCGACACCCCCCCTACGTCATGCTGCATATATGCGCTAGACCTGCCGTACCGGTCACTAGTCTACCTCCTGAGTGATCTTTCAGTCCGTTCTGCCTGCTCGTTCCGCTGTTATGCTAATTTATCTTTTGCACACCAGTGTATAAAGCTGCGACACTGAAAAAAAAAGGTAAGCGATCTTCATCTGTTTCAAAGTGTCAAACAAGTGTCTATATATATAGTGAAGTATCAGTTAGGGAAAGGTTAATATAAACTGTTCAAAAAATATATGAAGCTTCATTTAGTGACATTAAGAGGCAGCTTTGCTTACAATTGCCACAAGTATCCGACGCAAAACAGTTGAGTTTTGCGGCAGAGTTTCTTTGGATCCAAAGATAAAAAAAAGCTTTCCAGGAAAATATTTCGGCAACTCAGATAAATTTGCTGGAAGAGAACATCAAATTTGAATAACCATTTCCAGGATGTTTCTCATCAGGATTGCGATCAAGGTATATAGTGCCAAGGAGCGTGCTCAATATTATTTTCCCGCTCATCAAACCATTTGTGTGTTTGCTTTGTCACCCATAATGTTGCCGTCAAAGTTCAAGGAAATAATGTATCACTGCTTCTTTTTTTCTCCGTTTCAGTTTTTCATCTGCCACAGCGTTTAGTTATTTCCTATACAGATACCAACAAACGGAACCGTACGGAAGGAACTTTCTGCATATCATGGTAAGCCATTCATTTGCTTGCTTCAAGTTCACGAAGGAAGCTGGGTCCATCGCTTAATTTGGTTATCTCGAAAGCCTCTACAGACCTTAGAGCTAAACAACTTACGGCGTGATTCATTCGAAAGCATCTTTTGTTTCACAATTATCCCACTCTTGATTGGCGACGTTTTCAGCACAACTAAAAGAATAAATTTCATATAGTTTGCAGAGCTATGTCACTGAAACTTCAGTTAAATATGAATGACTTCCCCAAAACACGTCTTAGGTACGACAAATCAGTAATGTGATTCTTTCAACCACGTTTTGTGCTTACGAGAAATCGATATAGTCGCAGAGAAGAAATGAACACATTTATATATTTCAGCGGAAAAATTCAAGAAAGATTTCTTTTTCTTTTCCTAAAAACATATGTAATGAAGAATTCAAGAGATTAGGGATTAGGAATTATCTGACCGGATATGGACAATGACTTTTGTCTGTAGGATTGAATCAAGATACTTCATTTTAGGAAATAGCCGAAAAAGGAAGAAAATAATTCCTTTCTAATGAGGAAGCCATTTATTTCTGTGAATTACAAATGACTGTCAACAACACATTCAGGTGAATCATCATCATGCGCATTGGTTAAATGAACTGAAGAACGAATTAAACACCAAATGTTTAAGAATATCAATAGAAATAGAAATGTAACTGTCCACCTGCCGCATTCTTGAAATTCATTCACCATATATTTTGAATTAAAACCTACTGAAACACTCACAGAACTAATTAACATCTAAGTGGTTTTCATGGTGAACAAATTAACTTATTTATATTTATAGTCATACAAATGATGCAAGAATTGGAAATTCCTCACAATCTGCAATTTCCGGGATAGTTTTAAGTTTTAAAACGGCCGCACAATTGTACTCCTTCGTTTTATTCAGAGCACGTTGCCTTCGGATTTAATCTGAAGATTTACTTTTAGGCAGTGGTACGGGTAATTGCTAAAAGAACTATCGACTGATTAGTCGACAGTTGGATTCTACTGCAAATTGCATTAGTTACGACATTTTGGTCGAAACAATCGAGTTGTCGCGTTACTGATTTAGTTATTTACTAATCTTAGAGTACGTTTATGTTGCAACCTCGATACTGGCACATAGATGCTCGCTCAGGCACCTCGCTGCTTGCATGTAGCTGTGATGCTCACCATGGAGCATTTACCCTGCAGCTGTTCACATCGCTTTTATTATTATAGGAATCGCGACTGTATCTCTTATTGTCAAACAGACTTTACCAGTGTTATGGCAAGTTTTGCAACCATCGCATATGAAGCCACCAACTAAAGAATAATTCAAAAAAAATCGCTGATATGTTTTACAAGAAATGGGGATTTCTTAACTGTCCAGGTTCTATTGACGTAAATCACATTAGAATACTTCGCCCTCAATGGTCAAGCTCCATGTTTTTTAATTATAAAAGCTACTTTTCTATAATTGGGCAGGCCGTAAGTGATGCACACTGTAAATTTATTTTCATTGAGGTCGGAGCCTATGAAAAACAAAGGGATGGAGGCACTTTTTGAACGTCTGCCTTGTGTGAGAGAATTCAAAAGGATTTGCGTAACATTCCTGAAGATAAATTCCTACCAAGTACTGACATCCAAGCCCCCTTTGTGTTCTTAGGTGATGAATCCTATCCCTTAGTAAGACACATGGTAAAGCCTTATGCTAGGAAAAGTCTTGATCAATTTTAGGAGAGTTCAAAAAAAAAAGTTAAAATCACAGGATAACTCCACAAATAAAACTTGATTCTATAAAAACACAACACGGTTTTTATAAATGCGAGACAGATGACTGCGTAGTTTCACACTCGGTTGGGAAAGCGGGTCAATGGACGGAAAGAGGGGTCTTGCAGTAACCAATCACAGCGTAAGTTTGAGGATGCCTGGCGATGGTCGAGGCTCGAAAAACAACCAGTTGGATACCATCGCTGTCGCGATGATCGCAGCAAGCAGCGCAGATAGCACCGCTGCTCCACGATAAATGATCCTGTAAAGATTTATGATTTTGTTTCATCATTGCCTGGCATCCATGTGCAGAGCTCAGCGATGTGCCATCAGCCAGGATGCAGCATAAATGTAGCATTACTAACTAAGGTACTGATTCAGTAATCAAATGACTATTCGTGTCATCTCGATAGTTACACACAGTCTTGCTCTCCACACAGACACGACATCCTCCCTTCGTAGGCAAAGAAACACTTTCCAGCAATCCATACTTCCATTTGGTTTTGCGCAAGGGAACGACAGGGAATTACATTGAATTATTCGATACGTTAGTGGTTAGTGGCAACAATGATTAATTGGAGAGCTAGTGAATAAATGACCAATTTGTTCATTTTACTACTTTTGAAATTATTCGATTTATTCGATGATTCGGAACTACCAACTAAGTTATTGATTTTCAGTCGAAATCGCCCGTCAGTGCTTTCAAGCTGGACTTCAAAGAATAAAAATAAATGTTCCGAATTGTTAAGCCCTTCCACCGTTTTTTTCGTGATACCACCGAGCTGGAAGTTGCCTCAAGGTCATTTTCAAGTCGGTTTCTCGTTTTCATTCGTGCGTCCTGTTATCCTACATTACCCTGCGCTTTGGTTTGTGGGAAGTTATAAAAACAACATATTATCTATCGGAATTATAACCGGTTTCTACGCTGGCAAACAGACGCTGACAAAACGGCTGCGTAGAAATCCAAGAAGAATGCCATAAATATTGCTGCAGTGGATATGTGTAAAAGTTATCCACGTACTTTCAGCATTTTCGAAGGCATAATTTTTTGTACTACTTACGATGTCTCCATTGATTTCACAAGAAAGTCCGTAATCAGTCAAGATGTGAGAAGTGCTCGTCATGAAGAAAAGAAAAGAAAAGAAAAGAAAAGAAAAGAAAAGAAAAGCCGAGCAACAGGACTCCGGCAAACAGAAAAAGGCGTCAAGCGCGTGTACAATGAATGTTCAGAAGCCAAACCGAATGTGGCGAAATGTGCAATATCCTGCACTTCAAAATTGTCAACAGATTTGCAAGATCAATATTCCCATAGAAAAACTAACTCATCCCAAAGTGAGATAATACCCTACTAAGAACGCCACAGATACAAGCGCCCTACCCTGTGCTAATTCCCTACTCCAGAACTATCTACCCAAAGATCTTGAGGAAGAGAAGTAAAGCATAAAATAAATTCTTAAGAGGATTCGAGCTAACAAGGTAGTACTACGTACACTACTTCCTAATTCGGTGCACAAAATTTGCAAATATAATATTGTAAACCTCTAACAAATGGCGTGTGCATTTTGCTGAAGTGGACATGCTTACTGGATGTTAAAAGAAGTTTTTCAATGATTATCGTGCGAGAAAGTGATGTAATCTACAGTTTGTAGCAGAAACAAACAAACAAACGAGTTAAAGTGTGCCCACTAGTCCTGATAACACGCTGTAATTCCTGATTAGAAACAAAAAAGTAACATGCAACGTACTGCAACGTTTATGTAGACCTCTTCGTCAGTAAAATCAAACTTCTTCTGACGCTGCGAGTCTCAACGTGTGCAAGTCCCTGGTGGAAATTAAATACATCTGTAAAGACTTTCAGTTCATTGCAAAGCATACCCATATCCTGATAGTCACGCTGCTCTTCTTCGAAAGATGTGGAATGTCTAAAGGAATAGAACAAGATACTCACTGGATGTGCGATTTAAATTACAGCTTAAGTCTGAGTCAGCCAATTCCCAAAAAAAGCTGCATATAATTCGTATCCGCTGGAAGCGTTTCACAAAACCATAGCAAAGTTGGAAATTTTCTACTGCCCAGAAGTGACCATCTCCAAAAGCGATGACCCAACCTGCTTTGAACTTCCCGAAGGCTGTTCGAATTTCTTTCCCAGATCAAATAGCCAACCTGGAAAAATAACTTCTCCCTTTTTATTGTGTCCTATTTCTTCACGTCCAAGTATATCATGAGAAATGACGCCTTTCTCAACTACAGAATAACGAACCCACCCTATCCGCTGTGCTTCATTAGAAATGCTCGTTGACCCATCAATCTGAATACAAATCGCTTGCCAAGTTAAAATTTTTTCCACAGTTTGTTCAACAAAATCTTGTGCTATTTCGTGAATTTGGCGACCAAATGTCGTATCAGAATTCTTAATATTTTTTATTGTGATTGTAGATTCATTGTCTAACATTTTATTATCTATAATTAAAGCAGCAGGAATAAATATATACATATACTGATCTGTGAAATTCACATGCGCCACCGTTCAGTCTTCAGGCGCGCGCATTTCTCTAGGCTGGCGGAGGATATAATGGAATGGCTCATCGGTGTAGGTCCTAATGCCAGGCTTTTTGCTAGGTCAGACTCAGCAATTTTTTTGGGAAAGTCAAACTAAACTGAAACTATTTACTGTCATGCAGATTGCTTGTTGCAGCCTTTGTGCGAACCTCAATCTATTTGAAAAAATCTGCGCGTCTAATTGCCTAAAATGAATTAAATTTTAATCACCGATTCCATTTTTTTGTACCAAAATATATAGCCTCATTACACCGTACACCCAAAAGTTGACACTTTCGTTGCTGAAAGATATTAGTTTTCTCAGTTCCGGAAATTTGAATGCACCACAAAACTTACGAGCTGCGAAAAAGGAAACAGTCCTTTATTAAAAACAAAAAAAAAATCATGCTCCTTAAACCTTTAATCGTCTGGAACCGATTGACCCTGGGTTAGCGAAATGGGCTGGAATCAGCTTGAATGAACATATTCGTTGTCTAAGAAGAGAGAAGAACGCTGGTAGAAGGTATGAAACTACGCATCAAAAAACGTTTCCAATTAGTTTTGTTAATTCAAAGTGCCGATTTAGGTTGATGATTCACAGTAATCCTTTCTGACCGATTACCCGCTGAAAGGGCTATAGCGATAGCTTCGAACTAAGAAAAGACAGAATTGTTTGAGTAATTTTTTTTATCCAGTGGTATAATGTCCATCCCAGAGGGACTAGACCTTTCCCACCATGTCCTTGGATATAGAGCATAGAATAGTGCAGTAGAAAAGACCGCTTATCAGTAATGAGAAGTTTTTTGCCGGTGCCGCTAAAATGAGCGAAAGGAAAAGAATGCTTTGCAGTAGATTTCGTAAAACCCAGCCATTATATAAACATTTCTGTTTGGAAAGAGCAGAAATTTTGGGCACTATTTGCTGTCATATTCACCGCAACTTACAGAAAAAGTGTTAAGTAATGTGTGGGGACAAATGACTAGGTACAGAAAACGAGGATTAGTGATCTAGCTTCCATGTTGCTTGCATCGTGAGAGCCTTTGCTTCAAATTTAAAAGCGGTGTGGTACTATTCATAAACTTCACATTACAGTTGCATGTCAGAAAAATTCAATTTCATAACTGCGAACGTATAATCACAGGCCTTTGACATTTGCGCCGGGTAATAAGGTGGTTTTAAATGCAGTATGTAATCCGGGGATTGACTGTGGAACGCAGTCGGATGAACGCGCTTCGTGAGAGCTTAGCAGGAAGTATTTCATGGCGTTTTGGGCTGGAAGAAAATAAAAATACCTTATTAACCGCGTAGGACGACTTCATGTCATGTCTACAGAGATGATTTAGTGATGCTAAGCAAAATTTTGGACAAAAGTCAAATAAGGAGTTTAACAAATTTGGCAATACGATAGATAAATGTAGTTTTCTATACTCAGATGTTTTTCCATTCCTCGAGGAATTGAAAGTGATTTTTTTTAAATTTTAAGCTTTTACGCATTCGCAAAAGTTCCATTTGATATACATATTAGGTGTACAAATAAGTTTTAAAGAGTTTTTTGTATGACGTTTACCGCTAATGTACATACCCGACATTCTTCCGCTTTGTTGTCATGTTACCGTAACTGGTCCAGAGTATGAAATGTTACACAGAAGTTTTCCCAACAGCTAAATGCCCTTGCAAATCGGTAGGTGAAAGATGGCAAGCGATAATGCATTTATTCGACACTGCATTCGTTACGAATTTCATCACGTAAAAAGTGCTGCAAAAGCATTGCATGAATCTGCTATGTTCTGGGGAGAATAAAGTATCGAAAAGCAAGTGGGAGTTTTGGTTTAGAAGGTTTAAAACAGGTTATTTTGATGTAAGAGATCGAGAACGTAACTTCACCCCGCCAAACGTTGCACATGAGGAACTGCAAGCATTGATAGATGAAGATTCGTCTCAAACGCAAAACGAACTAGCTGAACAACTGGAGGCAACTCAACAAACCATTTCCAATCGTTTACGCGCAATGGGAAATATTCAGAAGGAAGGAAAATGGGTGCTACATGATCCGAACCAGAGGAACAAAGATGAGCTCGTCATCAAATGTTGGAATCTGTTAAATAAACAACACAGAAAGTATTTCCTGTGGAAAAGCATCACGGGTGATGAAACGTGGATATGGTACGACAACACCAAACTCAAAAACACTGGGTATACATCAGTGAAGCAAAGACTTTGACACCGAAACGCAATATTCACTCCAAGAAAGTTCTGTTGTGCATCTGGTGGGATATGAATGCTATGCTCTATTATGAACTACTGTAAGAGGATCAAACTGTTACTGCTGATCGCTACAAGCAACAATTCCGGCGATTGAACCAGAAAATCTGTCGGAAACGTCCATTCAGAGGCAAAGGATTGCATCCCGTGAAATTGCTGCATGAGAAAGCTAGGCCGCATATCGCGATATCGGTCAACGAAACGTAATTGAGGCTTGGCTGGGAAGTTTTGAAGCCCCCGGCGTATAGCCCCTTCGGACTAACATTTGTTCATCGATGCAACATGGTTTGCCTGCTGTACGGTTCCGGAAATGTAACGAAGTGCAAAAAAGGGTTGATGACTTGATCTCGTCACATGAAGTATTTTTCACGGATGGAATCCGTCAGCTGCCCGAGAGGATGGCGGAAGGTGATAGATAATGTCGCACATATTTTGATTCGTAAAGGTATTGTTGTTTTCCCTTAAATTAACACAGACCATTTGACGTGGCCTAGGAACATCAAACAGAAGTCATCGCTCTTTCTACTGTCTTTCCAGGTTTATAAGTGATTCTTTTCCATGACTCACGTATAAACATTGAAAGAGCGATGACTTCTGTCTGATGTTCCTAGTCCATGTCAAATAGTCTGTATTAAATATTCATTCGCCTTTTAGTTATTTGTTCAGTTGCTGCTTACCATCTTTTTTTTTTTTTTTTAATTTATTGGAGGCTTAACGACCACCGTGAGCAATTCAATGGGCTATAAGCAGTCGCCCGTCCCTAATTTAATGTCACTGGTTCCAGGGAAAGGAAAGAGCCAGTGCCTTAAGACAAACACGACATCCATGCCTCACCGGAATTCGAACCCGGACCCCTTTCGGACGAATGATCAGAGACCATCACTTACACCACTGCGCCACCGGGGCGGCTTTTACCATCTTTGGTGGATCCCCAGCACTGTGCGGGGCTCCAAGAAACAACCTGCCAAGTGGCTTAGCAGTTATTTGTATGTGAGTCTGGAGGAATTCCTGGCCGCTATGGTGCAGTGGAAGCATGTCCGGCGTGTGACTGGAACACCCTGGGTTCGATTCCCGGTAGCGGCCAATGAAAATGTTTCCGTGATTCACTTTTAAAGGTGTAAAGAGCCGTGACTTCCGTTTGATGTTCTCTCAAATTACATGTTGCGTTGCGTTAAAACGCTTTACAACTTATTTGTACACACATATAAACATCACGTTATTTCACCAGATGGATAGTACTGAAAGTACGCATTATGAATTACCGTCATTTTGACTAACGTACTCGTTGGTACTAAAAGCAGAATTCGTACCAAAATGGATGAACAAAAATGGACTACCGAGGGAATTTCTTAAATAAACACTCAAAGTAATCCGTCACTTCCAGCACACGGTGAATAAATTTTAAAAATTGCATGAAAGAGGTGGTGGAAATTCAATTCAGTTTCTTTTTATTTCGATTCATTTACTCGGTATTGTATTTGAAGTGCTGCTTTGAAAAATAACAATGTTTTACCCTTAATAAAATGCTTACTTTTAGTTTTAAAATTATACGAATTGAATTACAAGGCTTACCATTGTTGTACCAATTGCTCTTATATCAGAGATATATTGGTCAACTATCACCTTCGTTCAAGGACCAAATAAACACTAACAGGTAATTTATAGATATGGGTAATTTTTCCATATATTATCCCTTCTTTCCTAATATTTCACAAAATATTTTAACTTTTTCCGCGTCTGAAATCTGCACGGACGTCACACGTAATTGGTGGAACTTGAAATTTAAAACAATTTGAAAATTGAACTGTAAGTTAAGCAGCTAGAACTTTATTTACTAGTAAACAATTGAGGGGTTATCATTTACAGAAAGATAAATTTCCACGTACACGAAAATTCTTTTAGCTCAATAATAAAGCAATACATTTGTAAAAAACTTGGATTTGTTTCAACAGAAAATAGCAGATACTTATCATGGCCACATTATACTACAAGGGATTCAACATCAATTCCTAATTATGCGTAATACTAATTGTAATTGGTACGGCATTTGAAGCCATTTTTTTTATTCTTGAGCGTTTTACCAGTATGACTGAGCATCTAGTTCACTATTCAGATGCTTTGTTTACTGATACATTGGCTTTTATTTTAATGAGAATTTCGAAAATTCGCGGCCTCGTATGCCATTAAACAAAGCGTAATTCCTCCTTGAAAGGGCCTAAGAACTAGTCGCAGGCCTGAGAATCAGGTATATGTTTTGCCTGCCAGACTAAAACACCACTATTTTAGTCCAGTTCAGGCTTTAACTGTGGATGTTCAAGTGACAGCCTAGAAGTGACAATGCACGATTTGCGAAATAATTCCATTGCATTATTTGCTCTCCATACAAGCAAAAGATGAATATTTTTATTTTATTTCTGAAAATAAACGCTGGTTTCAATGTAAGAACCATTGTGAATTTCTGTTTTGGACGAGCTTTGGTTTTGAAATATTTAAAGAAAATTTTCTCACGTGCTCGTATCCGGCAAGCTTTGCATCATAGAGTTTCCGGTCAAACAATTTCATAATAATTTCCACTTATTATATAGCTTATTTCAGAGATAGAAATAATAAGCCTTCTTTCCGGAAAATACACACTGCCACGAAATTCGCAAATTATCAAAGATCCATAATTTTATTCTCTCAGTTATCCAACATTTAAAATTTAGATATATCTACATAATTGTGTTATTTATTGTCAAAGAAATGTTCTATAAACTGCGCTGCATTTCATAAACAACAGAAACATGTTAGTGTCTACAAAGGAAACAATTCAGATTATTGAAGTCACTGTCCAAAGTATTTACTTGTTTTCCGCTGGGTATTTACAGATGGATATGTAAATGTAATTTAATACAATGCGCAAAAAGAAAACACGTGCAATACGTTTGTTAATTATGTTTTATTTCTCGAACGAGTGGTCAGAAATTCCAGTGCTACAGATTCCGGTTAACTGGGACATGATGTCCGAGTCAGATCACTTTGTCCCAATTAAGCACCGACCATAATGATACGCGATTTATCCCGGAGAGCTAATTTGGGATATTTTTCAAGAACTGTCCAAAATAAGAGACTACCTTATTAACCGATGGCCCAATTAAGCAGGATATACTGTATGTGGCGATTTCTGTACTTTAAACTTTTCTAATCATGCAAATTGATATTTCAGTGTTTCGTTGTTTGAAGACTTATTAAGTAAAACTTTCCGTAGAATCCGCCAATAAAGTGGAGCTCGGGAGCAAAGAAAATAATTATTAACTTCGGTGCTTGCTAAATGAGTTTTTGGGTGAAAACCCAAACTATGCGTTCATATTATACAGGGTGCGTAGTAAAGTCCTTATACACCCACGTAACTGTCGAACGCAGATAGATATAGTTATGAACGTGATGTGTAGGCATAATAGAGTGACTAAGCGCTACAAGATGAGACCGCTTGTAGCGTTTCTAGTGGTCTAAAGTTAGCGCTTCTATTTCGAAAACTTCGAAAGATACGAAAACAAAGACAAATAAAAAGCTGTGGAGCATCACCGACTTGGTACGAAACGACATCTTGCATACAGGAATTGCGTGAAATGCTAATTTGTCGGTATTTGAATCCCGTCAATATCTGTCACTAATAGAGTCTCAAAGCAGCTAAAAGTGGAATGCGAGCCCTGGAGTCGTCTGGCATGCGGTGCATATAATATGCAAATCTGTACAGCACGTGAATTGGCAAACATAAAATAGTGGCTAGGCAATGATTGCCAGGCAGTGTGGGAAGTAAAACTGCGCTTTAGACGTATACATGGTGAATTGTTTCAACAAGGAGTTTGCCGCCCTGGTGGCGCAGTGGTCTAAGCGATGGCTTCTGAGCATTCATCTGAACGGGATCCGAATTCGAATCCCGGTGAAACATGGATGTTGTCTTTGTCTTACGGCACTGGCTCTCTCCCTTCCCTGGAACCAGTGACATTAAATTAGGAACGGGCGACTGCTTATAGCCCATTGAATTGCTCACGGTAATCGTTAAGCCTCCAATAAATAAAAAAACAAGGAATTTTGCGAGATGGTGCTATTATAAGGGGAATGTGGTCGTCATGCCAGAGAAGCTTCACGACATTAAGCCATCGTTATCATGCTGGACAAAATCCGACTCTTATGACCATCACTAATGTTGTTCGATGTCTAAGGAAGACGGGCTGCGTTACAAGGCATCCCGTTCCGGCAGACCAACACTTGTAAGTCAGCGCGTGAAACCAGAGTACGTTTTAGTATATGTTCTGGTTCACCCACGGTGCAGTACGAGAGACGATAGTGAGGAGTGAGGCCTAACCGCCGGGCCTGTGTGGCAAATCTTGCAGAAACTAGGTCCTCATCCGCACCGTGCAATATTGATGCATACATTACTGCCAGTGGAAGCATAGCGACTTTTCGGTTGGTGCAACTTTATGATGAACACATTAGAAATTCATCCGACCTTTTTAGCTAACATGCGTTGGACGGACGAGACAAAATTCAGCCGATACCGTGTGTTAAATAAACAAAACAACCATTATTGAAGGATAGAAAATCCGTCATTAGAATAAGTACGGCATCAGGTGCGGTGGTTCATTAATGTTTGGTGTGGCATCTGATACAATAGAGTGATAGGACCTGTGTTCTACGCGGGCACTGTAACGGGACATCGATATGTAGAGCTGCTACAGAACCAATTACCGGACAATTTGGATGATCCGCCGTTGCTCGAACTGTGAACTATGTGGTTTCCACATGACATTCCCCTGTTCATCAACCGGCAGAAGTACAACAGTTTTTATTTTACACTTTCGGCCAACAGGTCATCGGCTATGGTGGTAGTGTAGAGTAGCCTTCATCATCACCGAATCTGACTCCATTCGACTTCTTTGTCTGGGGTTATCTCAAAGAACAGGTATATCGGATCCAACCGAGCGGCGACTGTGCAGGATGTATGATATTCCATTATTGGTGCATGCACCAGCGTGACAACCGAAATCCTGCTGAACTTGCAACGAGAAGCTCGGTCCCGGATACAAATATGTATTTCGTCCAATGACGGGAACATCGAACACATATAGTAAAATGTACTCTTTCCATGTGTTTATTCATGTGTTATCATTCATTTCTCATGTGTTTATGTCTAACATGTGTGTTTCTCATTCTCCTATGTCTTCGTGCTGCATTCATTACTGTGCGTAGTATGTTGTTCGTCGCTCACACATGTCAGCTTTTTCAGTCTCTTATCTATTTCTCGCAATTGCTGCTTTGTGATGCGATTAGTGAAAGACGTTAACAGAATCAAAGTGCCGACAAATTAGCATTTCACGCGTTCTATTCACTATACACCTGTACGCAGGTTGTCATTTCATACCAAGTCGGTGTTGCTCAAAAACGTCTTGTTACTTTGTGACATGATTAGTGACAGACACTGACGGGATTCAAATACCGACAAATTAGCATTTCACGCGTTCTATTCCATATACTCCTGTACGCAGGGTGTCATTTCATACCAAATCGATGATGCTCTATAATTTTGAAGTTGACTTCTTTTCTGTATCTCGCACAGTTTTCGTGATAGGAGGGTAGAATTTTACTTGTACGGGCACTGTAAGAGATATCATCTTGTAGGGCTTAGACACTTTACTATACCTACACATCACGTTCATAAATGTAGCTATCGGCGTATTATCTGGGTGTATAAGGATATTATATATACATGTAGGGTATATATGAATCCTGTGTGAACTCAGAGTGCACACATGCTTTCTGTAAACAATGCAAATGTCTATATAAAATTTGGAAATGTTTTTAAATGAAGTTATACTGTTTTGTGGGATTTATTTTTTAATCTTATTATTTTACCAGTAAAGTTACTGCACGTGTTGAAAATTTATTAATGATAACTATTGAAAATTCATTTCTCTGCTGAATGTTTCTGTACAGTGATCAGGGAAAAGAAAAAAACCCGCGAGTTATTGAAACACCAATTCGAGGATATATGTGTTCCTCTATTTTACAGATAAACTAAATAATAGACAATTTTACTGGAATGTTATTTGTAGTTTGCAGTAACTTCTAAAAAAACTAATGATATTAAAACTTAATATTCAGTCATTTTTCGCCAATAACGATTTTATTGTCTTCTTATTTCCTTTTGCACTTAACGATGTGTCCTAAGTCAAAAGTACAAATGTCAAACGGTTAAGAGTAGAGTCTCATAGGTGAGAAAAGTGGGAATTTTTAATTGCATACCAAGAAATAAGTGTGCTGGCATTGCTCTGCCAAAACTTAACTTCCCAGAATGGTTCACAATTTGAATCAAATAACGTTTAATAAATGCTAGCAACGTTTTTTATGTAGTTGCATCGGGATAACTAATTTATAAATTATTGTGTTTAGAAAATAATGCGAATGATACACTGCAAAGATCCTTTCCTGGAAATTTGAAGAACATTTTAGTGAAAAACAGTTCGTTTTTATTACAAAGCAAAAGATGGGGCCACGATTGCATTAAACTTTAAATGCAAACTTGTTAAACTGTTATCTGCCATGATATTCTTCGAAATATTTTGACGGTGGTACTGTTTGTATTAGACGAATTTAAACTTGTTTCAGATTCGTTGACCAGGAAGAAACTAATTCGAAAATGTTACATCTAAGTAACGTTCTGTGGGTACGTTTACGGTCAGTATGACATACGTGAACTTCGTATCCAGCGCCGGCAACGATAGAAAACCTTTTTCTCGGTAAAAAAAATATGAGTTATGAATCATGTTAGATAGGGCTTTGATATTTAAGAATAAAACTGGTAAAGTACGTAATACACTCATGAGGTAAGGAAAATTGTAACGCATTCTTTTCATTAGTTTCTGTGTCCGGTATTGACTCATCAGATACTGAAAGTTAATATGGAGTTTTGATATTACAACCTACGTCCAATAAGTTCTAGGACTGACCTCGTACCTGATTTTACAGTGGTAGGATAAGCAATCACAAGACATTATGCCAGATGACAGAATCCTGGGCCAATCTGCGAACAGCTGGAAACCGGTTTGCTCCCGTACCGACACGCGGCAGACGGGCATTAAGCGAGACATACCTAGCCTTCTTGTCCCATTTAATTTTATCCATGGAAAAGCAAAGAGTGAACATCCGTTTTTGCTGGAAATTTGGCAAATCATCTATTGAAGCTTACAAAACGTTAAATAAAGTTTATGTATACACAGCATTATCCCGCAGCACAGTTTTCGAATGGTATGCATGGTTTCGTGATGGGAAGGGTGGTAATTCTTTAATGGTGATCCGAGATCTGGCCGCCCCTCCAGTGTGTGCACTGCGGAAAAATCGAAAAACGTGCAGAATCGTTAAAGAAAGTTATCCGAATTACAGTGAGACTTTTAGTTGAGTCGGGTAGCATTAGTAAGTTCACCTTTCATGAGAATCTACGCGACGGTCTGGGAAAACAAAAACTGAATGCTAGATTGGCATTTCGCATTTTGAATTGTGACCAGAAAACGATCGTTTCTCGATGTGTTTCGGTCTGCTGTGCACTGCAGCTAAGGATAATGATTTTTTCTCCAGAATTAATGCAGGAGATGATATATGGTTCCCGCAGTATGATTCCGTAAACTCAGGACTATTTCATAGGATAAACCGACCACTAAGCGGAGAGTATGATGCAGACATTACATCTAAGAAAACAGCCGTAACAAAACAATTTGCCGACATCCCGGAAAGTGCCTTCCAGGACTCTTTTTATGATCTTCAGAAACGCATAAAAGTGAGTGTTGTTTAAGGAGGGAGGAACTTCGAAAATGACAAGTATTAATTTTGGGTATGGTATTTTTTTATATTCTTCATTGTGTCAGTTCTGTAAATTTTCGGACGTAGGTTGTATATCAAAAACTACGGAAATAACAAGTAATTTCAGTCATTTGAAAATGTATAAGACCCCTGTTGTCATTAGGAGATTTATGCCGAATGCTTGTCATTAGGACGGCCCCAGCATTATCCCGCAGCACAGTCTGTATTACTCAACTTCCTGTCGGTGTTGCATCATCCTACAGCGGGAGTTCTTGATAGAGTTGGGGACAAGTGTCAGCGTTAGTTTGCTTCTGGTTTTCCTGCTGAGAGGTTTTGTACATATCTTCTATATAGCAAACAATTGGCAGAAAAGCGTCAATTAAGCGCCCCTCGGATTTTACAAATAGTGCCTTTATATCATGAAGGACACTCCGAACGTGACATAAGCAGAAATGTGAATGTGAGCTAGACGGCTATTGATAATACGACCATGAAATACCGTATTCAGATGAATTTAGCAACCGAGAGTGAAGTGGACATCTAAGAAAAACAGCCGCAAAGTTATGCGTCCTCCAAGGAGTTCGTGCAAGAAAATAAAATCCTTTCTACATTTAAAACAGTTTGATATTAGTACAAGTACTGTTTCCCGACGTCTTAGCAACGAATTTGGATTAACATCTTATAAACCTACACATAAAGTTAGACTAACTTCTGTCATGAAAAAGAAGAGACTAGTTTGCGAAGCGTCATCAATGGTGGATTGCTGAAAATTGGAGCCAAGTTATTTTTTCCAATGAATCAACTGTGCATCAATTTGAATCACGTGAACCGCATGTTTGACCACCAAAAGTAAAGAGGTCTGATGAAAAATACTACGTTAAAACCGTGAGACATCTGCCTAGTCAGATGATATGGAGTACCATGCTGGTACTACTGCATTATCCTTTTAACCGATAGGAATAAAATGGATGGTCATTTTCATGTGGAAATGTTACGTGAGACGCTGTTAACTCAGAGGTAAGTGCACTAATGCACAGTATTTATACATGATGGTACTCCATACCATAAATCAGAGACAGTAAAGGACTATCTGTAGAGGTAAAAAAATAACTATGCTTCACTGGACCGGTAATATTCTCGCCCTTAACTGAATCGAAAACTTGTGGACCATTTTAAAAGAAAAGGTTGCAGAAAAAGAGCCATCAAATTCCCAAGCGTTTATTGACACGGTAAAGTACGTGAGGTGCAAAGACATTTCAAGTGAGTACTGCAAATCTGTCATTGAGAGTACGACACATCGTATTCTGTCTCTTATAAAAAACAAAGGTGACCACAAAAAGTTCTGATTTCGGTCTTTTTCTGTTCTAAGGAATATAAGTACGGATTTGTAGTGTGTTTTTTCAAATGTCTCTGGCGAGTAATTAGCTGTTTCTTTGAAAATCTTAAATTTCGAAGAGTTGAAAACGGAGAGAAAAAGTCGGTTGTTATAGGAGAATTTAAACTTCCCAGAATCACTCTCAGTACACTTCTGAAAAACAAGGCAGAAATCAAGAAAATGGCCAGCAAACGTCCCAACGCTTACGCTCGTCCTCTACCCACGCCGGTCCATGACGATGTCAAAATGGTGCTTTACAAATGGTTTCTGGATGTTCGAGCTCGAAACAGTCTAGTGTCCGGGCCCACCTTGATGCAGACAGCCAAGGAATATGTTATACTCTTGGAAAAGAAAAACTTCAGTGGTGAGTCAGGATGGCTGCAGCGATTTAAAGATCGCTACGTCATCGTGGACAAAAGAAGCTTCGGCGAAAATGGTGGAGTATATGTGGAAACCACAGATCTGTTTTTCGAACAAAATTTGGAATACATATAATCCAAGTATAAGCCATGCGACATATTCACAGCAGATGAAACGTGCTTGTTTTGGCTGCTGCTTCCAAACAATACTCTCTCCTTCTGCAACGAGAAATGTTATGGAGAGGAGCACAGCAAAGTTCGAGTGACTGTGTTGTTAGCTACAAACCCGGATGGCGCCAATAAGCTTTGACCTCCAGTGATGGGGAAAAGCAAAACTCCAAGATGTTTTAAGAGATGTTCGACACTTCCCGTGAATTACACCTTCAACACTAAGTCCTGAATGGCGTGTGAACTGTTTTCAAAATGGCTGTCTGACTGGAATGAGTATTTAGTGAAGAAAGATCGTAAAGTGTGCTTACTCTTAAATATTTGTTCGGCTCACCACTGCACCTCAAGCTTTAGCAACATAGAGTTGCGGCTTTCGTCCGCAGACGTAATGTCTGTATTTCAGTTGTTGGATCAAGGTGCAATTCGAACATCCAAGGTCGGGTATCGGAGACGTGTTTTCGAATGCCTGCTTCTGAATTTGCGTTTGTGGACGGAACTTAAAGTAATCTTGCTTGACACCCTTAAAAGGATAAGCAGTTCGTGGATGACGTGTCAGTAGGCACAATTTTTAGCTGCTTTCTTCGTGCAGGGTTAGTTCTTGATGAAAGAGCAACAGTGGAAACTGAACATGATGAATTTGACTTTGAAGAGTTTGTGGCGTGACGTACCCTTACAACAGTCGTTTCGGAAGGTTTGCAGTTTGAAGAATTCGCTGATCCTGACAACAAAGCTGAGATAGCAACTGAAAAAACAGATGCGGAAATACTTTCCAAAGTTACGGGATTAAAAGCTCTGGCTGCCAGCAGCGATGATAATGATGAAGAGGCCAAACCTCTTCCAACCATAGCGGAGGTTCTTTGAGAGGCTACGGTACTCCAACAGTATTGTGGAACAATTGAGGGTAAGAGATACACTTTGATTGACTAATACGTAGGTTAATAATATGATTATTTGTAAAAAAATGTGAAGAGATGAATAACATGCTTCGAACGTCATATGAAATATCGTATTTACTCGCTCAAGAGAAAAAACACCTTTATCAAATGGGAAGGCTATTAAAGAAGTTATATCTATTTTTGCCGAACACTATGGTGACACACACATTAAAAAAAGGGCGGACAATATTTCCATTTCTCGAAATACAGTCATGAAGCGCATTTATGAAATGCGGATGATGTGTAAAACAATTAAAGTATTTAACTACTAATTCCATATACTTCTCTCTTGAAATAGATGAGAGCTGTGACATGACAGATAATGCTCAGTTGTTTATGTTTGTAAGGTACATAAACGAGAATTTTGTATTGTTTCAAGAACTTTCAGGACTCTGTCAACTATCGACCAGATCTTCCGGAAGGAATATTTTTGAGACATTGAAAAACTGTAAAAAATGTGATGTTAATGGCGGTAAACCTAAGTGGGCTACGCTTCAGACTATTTGCGCGGATGGTACCCCGTCCATGGTAGGGAAGAGAAATGGCTGCGTTTCTTTGCACTAGGAGTATTTAGAGCGGAAGTTGTTTTCATACCACTGTATCATTCACACAGAGGCTTTGTGCGGTAAAGAAATGAATTTCATAATGTTATTAATCCTGTCGTGCGTTGCGTTAATATGATTCGATCACTCGCGCTTAACCAAAGGGAGTATAGGGAACTTTTTGATGAAGAAATAAATGAATATGGGGAATATCTACTTCACAACCCAGTTAAGTGATTTTCTAAGGGATAAGTGGTTTCGCATTTCTTCAAATTAAAAGACCAAGTACTTTCACTTTCGGAGCTATAATACATGTATATTATGCGGGTGGAGTGCGGACTAGTTAAAGATCGAGCGAGGGTTTGTGATTTAGGATTTTTAGCGGACATTACGCATCATTTGATAATTCTTAACAGAAGATTGCAAGATAAATATTTTTTATTTCCACACATGTTCAATGAAGTTAACAGTTTTAAAACAAAGTTGAAATTATTTTATAACAATTCAGAGCAGGGCAAATTTCATCATTTCCAATCCATTCAGCAAATCTTAAGTAACTACAGTAATTTTACCGTGGATCATTTAAATACAAATCAGCTGCTGCATCTTTGTACGAGTCATTATTAATGCAATTTGTGCTTTTGAATCTGAAAGGAGTAACATAGACTTATTCATAAATTCATTTTGTATTTCAGAGCCTGATGCATATAAATATTCCCCATCAATCCAAATCGAAATATTAGAAATTCAAAGCCACTCCGAACTTTGTGTTAAATTTAAATAACTATGTGAATCAACCCACTGCTCCTAATTTGATTGAGTTCTGGAAATACTTCACTAAAGAACAATTTCCCGAGCGTCATGATCTTGCTCTGGGGTACATTTGCAGATTCGGTTCCACATGCATTGGTGAACAAATGTTTTCATGCATGAATGTTGTAAAACGTAAATTTCGTTCAACTCTCACAGATGCACACCAGGATGATATGCTTCTGTAAAGTACATTGAGAACTACACCCAACATTGACAAATTGTTACGTAAAAAGCAGGTTCAAAAATCACATTAGTATTGTAAGTGTGCAAATTTCATAGGAACTTAAATTTTTTAATTCATTTTGTCTCTTTAATTTCTAGTCAGAAAAATGGTTTTCTTTTAAAAATTCAGTTTTTTTTTCATTATCATAATTTTAATATTATGTGAATGATTTAATAAAAGGACTGTTTGAAGATGTATATGGGTTTCAATATTTTACAAAAACATACAAAATAACCCCATTTTTAGCTGATTATAATTGTCAATACTTAAGTTGGTTACGGTGGCCCTTTAAATGATTTTTAAGAATTTACTGACCCAATTTCAAGACAGGTTTGCCACCCCTGGTTTAGGCGAAGTGGATGACAACCTTGATCCGAAATTATCAGCTTAATTATTCTGTATGTTTCAAGAAATATTGAGTGTAGAATACATATTCAGTGTTTACGGTTTATACTAATTGAGCACATCTGAATGAGATTTGTCAGAGATTAAAATATGCAACTTCCCATACAGGGTGCCTTGAAAAAAGGCTGAAAGTGAAATTGAATACAGTCCCACAATCTTTGACTATATAGTATGAGATCGAAACAAACTTAATGGTGTGTCTTTTAGTAATGAATGATTTTACGAAATGTTTGATCATTAAGTTAAGTGCTTCTTTATAGGAAATGTGCATATCACCATTTTGTAAGAAAAGGATTTTGTGTGCATACTAAAATTATTAAATTAAATACAAAAAAATACTGCATAAAATCATATTAAAATGTCGTATTCGTGATGTCATTTGTGCACAAATAAAAAATGTAGAAATGTTTGTGAAAGGTATGAACTGTTGTTAATAATGTAAAGTTCCATTGCTTTCCGGAATGCGATGGACTGTTTTCGGGAAATTGTAATTTTCTCAATTACTTCACTTATGACAATATCTCCTCCCCCCCCCCAAAGAACGGGTTATACTAGAATTTTGATGCCCCTTCCCCATGATTCCCTTTGTAGATAGTTGACGGGATTGCTAATTAAGATACCGAAAAAGTAAGGAGTCATAGACCTTTCAAATGGTTAATCCGCTTATAAAATGTAGAAAAAGGCACAACGTGAAAAATAATGTTTTCCTTTTCCTTTGCCAGCTGGCATTTGTCGGGTTTAAGGACACATGCTCTGCTTTAAGCTACATTACGTGTTCGTTTCCTGCAAATGTTCAATGCTGGTCCGAAATTATGATGTTTAATACATTCTACAAAAGATACAAAACTTTACATCTTACACTGAATCAGGATCTCATATACAAATCTGTGAGAAACCATTGTGTTGTTCTTCAGCGAAACGAACCCAATCATTTGCACATGTCAACCTGTTACACTTATATGGTAAGTTTAAGCCTAATACCAACAGTCATCCGCAGTGTTACATTTTTCAAAAGCAGTACTTGAGAACCATAAATCGTACATTATTTTTCCAACCCTTCAGTCTTATGATATAATAAGAAGGTGTAGTAACCCTTACCCACGTAACATATTAGATGAGTTACACATAATCCTACAATGAACTAAAAAGAAAGAACGAAGTCGTCTTTCACACTTCAGCATACAAAAATGATTTTTTTCGATATTGGCGTCCACATTATTCGATTTGTATATGTTCAGCAAGTTCTTTGCATAGTGTAAGTTTTCAGGACACTTTCTCACATGAATAGATTTTTAAAATTCTGTTCTACTGATCTTAAGTACCGCACACATCGCCGTCCCGGTGGCGCAGTGATCTAAGAACTGGCTTATGATTATTCGTCCGTGAAGTGTCACAGTTCGAGTCCCGGTGAGGCATTGATTTTGGTTTGTTACGTCACTAGCTCTATCCCTTCCCTGGAACCAGTGTATCTAAATTAGGGACGGGCTACTGCTTATATTACATTGAGTTGTTCACGGTGGTCGTTAAACCTTAAATTTAAGAAAAAACTACAACACAGCTCAACAAATTCAACATTCCTAAAAATATGCTCCCGGAAATTTGAAAATAAATGTTTCAAAGTTTCGTTGTAGACGATCAGATGAAATATAGAGCAAAATTGTCATTATCTCTTAAAGTACTTGACAAAATTACGACCAGAAATCATTAGTAAGAGGCATTGCAGTAATATTGTGGAAGGCATTTTTAGATAGTTTTTTTGCTCAGTTTTCATCTTCTTCTGGGAATTTTTTCATTTTCTTTTTATAATCTATCAGACAGCCAGTAAGAAAAGTTTCACGGTACCATTAGTCTTGGTTCAAGCTATACTGTTTGTCTTGCTGCTAAAGAATAAGTAAAAAAAAAGCAATAGTATTTTAACATTTTACTCGTAATATATGGATGCCTAACAAAATAAAATTGCCTGATAAGGTAATGCAGTTTTAGGAGCGTTTATCCCTAAATTTCTTTATCCCGGGCTTTTTTAGTATATATTTATGTGTTTGGCATGCGTGAAAACTAGTAATATAGTTTAGTAAATTGCAAAGAAAATTATCCCAAAAGAATACCTGAATTCATTAGTGTAGCGATTGTGAAAGATACGTGTACTTCTCAAACTTCGGATAAATAAGGTGTGCTGTTGAAAAACGGAATGTTTTTTTTAATCCGTCATTCATTTCTTACTAATACAGGATGACCTATATTTCTCTGACCTTATTTAAAACATTTTTAGAGTACAAAATCAGGAATGCTCCCTTAAAGATGAACTGAAAAAATATTTGGCATGCTGAACCGATACAGTGTATGTATGGCATTCTGCAATAACCAAGATCAAAATTACCAATATCTCATTATAAACCAGATTCCCTGTAACGCGTTACCTGCAGTGCTACAGAAAATATATTTTGAAAACTGTTAGTATTTAGGTTTTTTCATTCATTTAGTTCTCAAAATGTTATTTTCATTTTCTTTTGACAAATAAAGTGACAATCATTTGCATCAGTTTAATATTAGAAAAATATATTACAGAAATTCATTTTTCACTTAAACCTTTCGATGTTTAATACTGTACTCAGAAGCAGAGCACCTTTAATTAGGCAATATTTTGAAGTAGACTATACAGTTCTAATTGTAAGATACGTGTGTTCACAACGGAAAAATCTGGCACGAACGCTAAAATCCTTAGGGCGGAGTGATTGGCGTGTTCTTATTACAGCTTGACGAATGATGATTGAGAATATATGCCAAAAGCGAAGCAGGTACATGGTCAAAGAAGGTATATCACACATCATTGATTTGCTAAATGTGTTCAAGAAAAACACTTCGTACAGCATATCTTGTCAAAACATTAACTTCAATTCCCTATTGATATACAATCATCATGAAAAAAATAGCTGCACCCAGAACGAAGTAACTAACAGGAATGAAACTTGGTGGGTACGTTTGACACCGTGAGACATGCAAATGATTAAAGTATCATGCTTGGCCGCGCATGTGACGCAAGCAAGGAGAGATCGTAGCATTGTGCCTGACCGGCTATATAAGGCCGTCCCGTTGCGCGTGTTTGCTATTCTGACTGGGTGCTGTTGTGTTGGTTGCATCATTTGTAAGTGAAGTATGCCTCCGAGAAAAGTTCGGAAGCAATTCCTGCAATTAGAGGGGTTCGACAGGGTCGTATCGTTGGATTCCGGGAAGCGGAATGGTATCATCTCTGTATTACGCGGCATACCGGTAGTGCGGATACCATCATCGCCCGCTGTTGCGGCAGTGAAAAGAACAATGCACGCAGAAGCGGTAGGAAGGGTCAAGGTGCCCTTGACGAACCACGGAATGAGAGGACCGACGGGTCGTTCAACATGCGAGGAATGACCCAACAGCCACGATTGCCGATATTCAGTGAGCAAGAATGGTGCGCTCCATGGATCGTCGGATTAATGCCAGCGCCATTGGCAAACGGCTGGAAGACGTAGTCCTACACGCACGCAGACCGGTACGACGACTGCCCTTAACAACAGTGCTTTATTCCCAAGAATTTAATGATGTCGTGTCAGACTATTACGGAACCACTCAGAATGGCAGCGGGTGATCTTCAGTGACAAGTCCCGCTTTTGTCTTTGAGAAGACGACCACCGAATCCGTGTGTGGATGCAACGTGGTCATGGTCAAGATGAAAGATGTGTTGTCGATCGTTACACGTCCAGAAGGCCTGGTGTCATGGTGTGGGGGTACACTTGCCTACGACGCGAGATCACCTTTGGAGACATTACAAGCCCTTTGACAGCCCAAAGTTATGATAATGAGGTGCTGCAACCAGTGGCCCTACCTTTTCTGAACGCTCACTCCGGTGCGATTTTCCAGCAGGACAACGCTCTCCCGCATACTGCTGCTGTGTCGCAAACTTGCCTTCAACGCACTGACACACTGCCACTGACAGCCGTATCGCCCGACCTATAAGTAACTTTTTGATAGTTTACATATAACACTACTATTTGTTATAAGTAATTGTAATTTGGTTATGCTTCTAACTCTGCCCCGCACTCCGCGACTTACAAGTCACTGCTGCCATCTGTTTGTCACTGTGAAAAAGGATGCGCGTGAATATCTCGTGTCGTGACTGTTTTCTATGGCCAATTAAAACAACCTATAGGAACGCTAATTGTGTCATTACTCCGAAACATTCATTAAGACGGAGGTTTTGTTTTTTCATGAATGGGAAGGTGTCCAGCTGGCAGATTAAAGCAATTGATTACATGACATACATTCAGGGACGTGCCAGGGAAGAACTCTCTGATTATTTCGTCGTTTGCACTGGATAGATACATTCCCCCCAAAATCCCAAAAGTTACCGCTAAATACCTCACCTAGCTACAGAAAACGACGATTCTTCAACTAGGGTCTCGCACCGTCCTCACGCCCTATCTTCTCATGTCTCTGCTATAACTGTTATCACACGTTCGACACGCATTTTTGAAAGAACACAGCAATTTGTTTATGTTTATTAGTTATCTATTCAGCTTTCAACACTTCAGCGCAGCCTATTCAGAAAACGTATAGAGGGTCGCCTTAACCTATTCAATACACCTGTCGTTTAACTAGAGGTGAAAGTAATATCGATAGTCTTGTCCAACTCAGTACATCGATAAATTTACGTTTTTCAATGCTGCAAGTTTAAATTATGACGGTGTAAACTGTTCAGCTTCCATCGATGGCTTGGATGAGTGGAACGCTCATTTTCACCTCATTTATACTGGTGTCGAAAACTTTGACCCCAGCCATTTTGATCATCATAACAATGCGAAACTAAAGTTAACTGTAATCAAAAGAGGAAACGGTGAGGGTATGCGGTTTTTGTTCTCTGTTGTTCTTCAGTCAAGCTCAAAGCGAAAGTGTATGTTTCAGTCAGATAAAGACCAAGTCAAAAAGCGTTGTTCTTGTTTTTTGTATTGGAAGTTTAAGGGTGCGTCAGGTGCTGAAACATTTTTTTGTTGAAGGTAAGTAATCATTAATAAGGGGTAACAGTAAAATATCTTTTGTGCAACATTATGTTTCTTTTGGTAAGAATAAGGTCTACGCAGAATGTAGCCTTTGCGGAAAGAACTACAAAATATCGGGCAATATGTCAAATCTTAGAGATAATTTAAAACGACTGGATCCAGCTGCTGTCCTTTTAAATGATCCCAGAAAAAAAACTGAGAAACAGCACCACTCAAATTTTAATTATTCAATTTCTCTCGAATTATTTCCACGATTTAGTTAAACATTATAAAAAAATATTTTTGCATACAAAACAAAATAATTTCTTTCTTTCATTCTTTTGTGAATAGAATCATAAAAAAATCGTACAGCACAAACAGAAAATGAGAATTAAGGAGCCACGAATTAGCTCGTTTTTAAGGCAAAACCTTTTTTTCGTGACTTTCGCTCACACCCTTGGGAGCATATCGTCCAAACGTAGATTCCCGCCCAAGTGGAGCACTGGTCTAAGTGCTGGCTTCTTACGATTCGTACGAAATGGGTCCGGATTTAATTCCCGTGAGGAACTGATGTGGTTGTGTTTGTCTTACAGCACCGGCTTCTCCCGTTCCTGAAACCAGTGGCCCTAAATCAGGGAAGAGCGACTGTTTACAGCACATAGTTTTGCTCACGTTTGTCGTTAAACACCTAACCGAAAAAAAAAATAGGTTGGTCTCAAAGTTTATCGGAGCTTAGCTTTCTGACAGTGTGGAAAAGAAAAATTCTTGTCAAATATAATTTTACATCCCAGAAAACAAATTTTCTCCCGGGAAATTTTCCCGACAAACTATCGATTGTAATTTTTTGACTATCGATAGTTAGTCAAAAAATTACAATCGATTGTAATTTTTTGACTATCGATTGTAATTTTTTGACTATCGATAGTTATCGATTGTCATTTTGACTATATATAGTTATCGATTGTTATTATTCGACTATCGATAGTTATTTTTTGTTTACCGATCATCATAACTATCGATAGTTCTCCACCTCTACGCTAAACGTCACAGAGCGTGAAACCATAGCCCACTAGAAAGAACAGGCCCTAAAACAAACGGTCATGTGACCAACGTAGTCCGAATTTTCAGTTTATTATTTGCAATTATTTATTATTGTTTACACCTGCAAGGAAATAAAGTTTATAAGTGCCGCAGATATAGTAATCTAAACCCTACGCAATATTTAATATTACACACACATCTTTTTCACAAAACTTGCACAAGAATATAGCAGTTTTGACAGTAAAACATAGTACAATAAGGGTTTATAAGAGACTTGAATCACAAGAATAATAACTGTATTCATTTGCGGTAAAAACTAGGAGAAATTTCACAAAATTGAGACCATTTCGGTCACATGACAACGGTGCGTTTTAAATCCTCCTCTTTCTAGTGGGCTATGGCGTGAAACATCAGTAAGATGCTAATGGAAAAAAATATACATATCTTTTGCTGTCATCGAAAATTATTTAAAATTTTGATAAATATCTAATTTTTAGAACTTTTACTGAAAAATCATATTCACCTAAAACACTGTATATGTCTAATAAAGGAAAAACACATTTCAATTTCATATTACATATATATTCGATGAAGGATTCACAAAATTGAGATAAAACTATTGTATGTTGATGCACAAAGTTGTTTTCATTATATATAATAGAGTTTTTTTACAATTTGCCATTAATAAGCGAACGCTGGAACCCATCTTCTGCCATCATCCGCTGGGCTATGTTTTCTTCCTTTTACATCCTTTGTAGGGATGGGTAACGCGATAACAACCTGTTATTCTGTCGCTGTTATTGCACAGTAGCAGTCACTGCCTGTTGTTGAGCGTGTGTGAAAACGGTTGTTTCCAGTAACAGTTACGCGACAAGCTGCAAATTTCCTCTGTGATTCAGTAACCAGTATCAGACCCTTTGATTCCCTTCTCTGCCCATTCGTAGATCATGGTGTTTGTGAAATCCTGTTACTGCGATTCCCTCACTAGCAGAGCAGCTCGTTGATCACTGTGACTGTGAGATGGTGTTGTTACTCTGTTCATTCAGTGATTTTTATAATACGTTTTCTGTTAGTGCATTCTGAATTTGTCGTGTAGTCCGCGGAAGCCAAGAAGTTTGCCATTCAATTTACTTGCAAATAGTGAGTTCTCTTCGTTATTAGTTAATGAAATGGATAGGAGATCTTCATATACGTGGCAATATTGAGAGGTTTCGGATTTCTCTCAATGTAAGGCATTGTGTGTTATTTGCAAACAAACATTTCCTTCAAAACTTCGATTTGGAACTTGAGAAACATATGCACAGTAAACATCCGATTGTGAAGTTAAAACCTTCTTCAGATCCTCGTGTACCAGTGGTAAACAGTTATGTAAAAGGGAGACAAAAGTACTGTACAGTATGATGCAGGCCTCTAAGGACACATACTGAATATCACATAAGCGAATTTCAGTACAGATCATGTTAATAACAGTGAAACTGATATTCAAATTAATGAATATGAGTCTTGCCGAATAACCAGACCCTCAAAACCAAAAGACGGACAACACACAAACTCCATTCTTTTGTGCTAAAAAAATGACTGTAAATGCAAACAGACAGATTGATAACTGCTTAATAAAAATGTTCACCAAAGATTTTCAGCCATTTCCCATTGTTGAGGATGCCGGACTTCGGGCATTTTTTAAAGCACTGAATTCTCAATATACCCTGCCAGACAGGAAATTGACATCGAATCAATGCTGCCGTTAATGTGTGAGAAATTAAAAACTTGTATCGAAACTGCATTAAAGGATGTGAACACTAAAAGCGACGACAGATTGTTGGATATCAATAAAAATACCGAAAGCTTTATAAGTGTTACAGCATACTACATAGAAGATAATTTTGCTGTGAAAACTGTTTTATTAGACGTCAGTTATTTCAGCGGTCGTCACAGGAGTGAGAACGTAGGCTATATTTTAGAGCGTGTCGCACGACAATTGCATATCAAGAGAAAAATTATATTAGCAGTGTCCTATAACGGCGCAAACATCAAAAATACAATAAAAATATCTTGAAATGGAAGCATTTCAGTTGTGTGCTTTACACCTTGAATCCGATAGGTCTATATGGACTCAAGAAAATTGTTTCGTTGCCGGAAAATGTCAAAAACATTGTGTCGTTTTTCGAAAGAAGCACGATAGCATCTCTAAAATTAAAGGAAGCAGAGCAGGAACTTGTCACTCCAAGGAAATTGATTGAACGTGTTCCAACTCGATGAAATACGACTTTTTATAAGTTTAGTAGGTTCATCGAATTGGAGGATGCTGTGAAAACTTTAGTAGCTTTGCTAGGCATAGACAGTTCGTGCCTTTTGTTTCTGACAGTTGAAAAATCAAAACATTGCTCAGGAATTGCAGAAATTTCAAAACCATTTGAGAATATTTCAAAACCTATGAGTACGGAATATTATGCAACATCTTCTTTAGTCTTAATTTTAACAAATGTGTTACAGAACGTTTACACCGAACTGTGAAGCAAGAATTCTGTAACACAACGAGGACAGTTTTACTGAAATTCAATGAAAAAATCAAAGTAAGATTTGAAAATGTATACTGTTAACATCAACGTTTCTCGATTCTTGTTTCGAAAATATTATGTTTGATCCCACACTGACAGCCACCGTTAAACGCATGGATGTTAATATGGTTGCTGCAAACATAAATTCGGGGGCAAAAGCCAAAGCGTTTTCCTCAGTAAAAACCCAGTCCACTGATCAGTTATCAGTATGGCACATATTTGGTAAAAAGTATTTAGATATCCAGCCATCAGGAACGAAGTAGTTGAAAGCCATTGTAGAAGCCCAACGATACTTAAAAGATGACTTACTGCCAAGAGATAATAATCTTATGGAGTGGTGGAAAGTAAATGGATACATGTATCCACATTTAGTTTCGTTGGTAAAACAGACATTTTCGGTGACTATCATTTCTGTTCCTTGCAAGCGCAGTTTCTCAAAAGCTGGATAAATTTTAAATGAAAGAATATCTCGCCTATCTGCCTATAGGGTGAAATTGTCGGTATTTCTAAACAGCAGAACCAGTTTTCGTTTTGGCATTCTGCTAGACTAATTTTGTATTATTTTTGAAGTAAATAATAATATTTAGGGGCATTTATTTGCTTATTGTCTAAATATTTATTTGATTATTATTCTTTCCAATAATCAAATATACTGTCTTAAAATTTGTTTCGTAGTTATCAATTTGTTAAGCAGTGTGTAATGATAGTTACACACTGAAAATAGGCAAGCCCCCCCCCTCCCTCAGTATTACACTGAGGATATTCCATCGTTACTGATCATTTGTCGGACGGTTATTTTTAATTTCCCTATGCACCGAGGAAAATTTTGTTCTCTTGGGAACTAATAATTACTCATAATTGGAAATAATAATTAACAACTAGAATAAGCTGCTTCTTTCGTGTAAACTAGAATAAGCTGTTTCTTGCGAAATTGTTTGTATTCATAAAGAGCAGCCTGCTATTAAGAATTCCAACTGGTCAACATAGATTCCTGCTCTGTCATTAGTCAGATGGAAGGGTGAACTCATCATGAACTTCCACAATTAAATGTAATATTTTTGGGAATTAATACTATAATCCTGTACAAAATTACAAATTAGATTGAATAATGAATAACTGTTACTGAACATAACAAATATAATAACTGTCGTTCGCTGTTACTGCAACAAAATGGATTTTCCCATCCCTGCTAAGAACATATTCAAGGATGACTAACCATACTTTATAACTCATCCTAATTAAAGGCTTTTACGTTCTAAGACAGTTGTTCCCAAACTTTTTCGTTTTTCGGCGCACTTGCTGAATCCAGGCTTTCCCAAGGCGCCCTATGTCAAATTCTAACAAATACAGTTAGGTAAAAATAAATAAAGCACGTATTGAAGATAAAAAAAATGTGTATTGAAAATATTCAACTAATTATAATTAGTGGGATGGATGAGATTGTTGATCACCGCAATTAGTCACAAATGACAACGGAGGAGGTATTTAAAGGATCTGGTGAGCTTCTCGAAATATCTGGACTGAGAGTCATTTCTAGATGCTCGGAGAACGAGGGAGGAATGTTTATCCGAAGCACGGGGGCTGGTGCGAAAGCTCAGGTTACTTCCGGTAGCGGCCGCGCGGAACACTCACGTGCGCCCGTCAGGCGGAAATCGTGCGGGGTGGGGGGAATCTCACGCTTCTAACATTATTATAGAGCACCATCTAGTAACCATTTGTAGAGGCTTCTGCAAACAATTATTACTAAGTAAGTTTCTAGGACGCAATAATATATGTCTTAAGCACGATTACAAAGATACTCTACAAATGTACATACCCGTCCTCAATGAACAAACACTTTTATTCGAAATTAAAAACATCTGTGTACAGCTAAGAGCATATTAAAAAGTTAAAAGTTAAAAGGCGAGCACTTTCGGTCACCCCAAGGGGCCATTATCAAGCCAACTAGTGAGCTCAGATTTCCTGCGAGTGGGACTATAATACATACAGGGTTACTCACGTGTAGTTTGTTACCATAGTAACGCAAAGTAGGAATAACAACGTGGTAAAGCATATATAGTTTTTATATCTTAAAGTCTTTAGGTTAAATTAAGTCTTCTTAGGTGGTCTAAGTGTTCGAATGTATTGTCGCCATGCATTTGGTACATACATGGTAAATCTTCGTTACAGCATGAATTATCGTACAATAGAATAAATAAGGCTTCATTGATAAAGGTATCAGTCTTGTTTCCAGTCTATGCCAAATGTCTCATTTGTTCCCAAGCTGGAACAAAATGTTCCACTTTAACTTTCCTGGCTACGGAGGTCGACATCACCTTTCTAGAAATATCGTATTTATGTTCAGACGTTCTCAAACCCAACGTCCTGAGGGTGGAGCCTATATAATAGCAAGGTTGAATTTCATGTTTAGGAGACTGAAGCGGTATACAGTATATTCCATATTTGTCATTTATTTTTTACTTGATCACGATCACAACGAACCATATAAAAAATATTTGTTGTTCGTAGTCCAAATTGTACCTGGTATTTATTACAGAAACGCTGCAGAGCATTTTAAATGTTAGGGTTATAATCTAACGATCTAACAAATGTTTTATTTACTATTTCTCTTGTCAGCGTAGTATGTTGCAAGCGTTGCTGTTTCCCAATCAGTTGTGAGATATGTTTCTGGGTACCCGAACTTTTTCGTGGTCCGCATAATATAATTAAGTTCTTTTTGTCTTGACTGTATGGATGAGAAATGTGTAAATGCTCCTGCCATATGTGACCGCACTTCTGCTAGTTTGTGTTGTAATGGGTGGTTGAATGCAAAAGGAATATAAGTCGGAATATGTGTAGGTTTACGATAAACTTCAAATGAAATATCATTGGTTTTTGAGTTCCTAGACAGAAGGACATCCAGAAAAGGTAGTTAAAAAATTTCTTTAAATTTTATTGTAAAATTAATGGTTGGGAATACTGATGACAATTCCAAGGTAAAAGATCAAAGTAATTCAATGGTGTGCGGCCAGAAGACCAGAACGTCGTTGACATATCTCATATATAACGGAGGTTTGTGCATACATTGATCAAGTACTGTTTTCTCTGCTTTCTGCATGACCACCTCTGCCAAAAGTGGAGAGAGGGGTGATCCCATAGGGGTTCCGTCTTGCTGTTGGTAGATAATATAGTCAAAAGTTTAAAAAAGTTCGCCGTGCATTGAGCTGTAATGCTTTGACTATAGCCAAACCTTCAGAGTGTTGGACATCAGGTATTTAAGTAAATTTCTCTTCTATAATAATATGAACCTCATGAGCAGGGAAATTTGGACAGAGTGCTGGTACGTCCAAGGATGCCATTATGAACTTCTGGCCACGGGCGCCAAAGTCACAAATTTCATGTAAGGCTTGTGAAGCACTTTGAAATGAATGCTTTGAGTATTGAAAGTGAGGTGCCAGGTAAGAGGCAAGAACTTTTTCCAATGTTCTAGTGCGATTATGAAGTCCTTAGACCAGAGGTCTAACAGGATTATCTGGTTTATGTAATTTTAGCTTTCCAAATGCTAGTAGCAATTTTGGTCCATTTGTGGGATGCATTTATAAAGAGATAGTGGTAGGCAGAAAATCTTCTTTTCTCAGGTCATTCAGACTGGAGATTGTAGAAGCGGTAGGATCTTTTTTAAAAAATTTGTGTGGAATATCTTTAAAGGCATCTTTCATCTTACCAATATACTCGGTCTTGTCCATAATTACAATTTGATGTGTCTTATCTGCACTCACAGTGGACAATTCTGTATTCCTTTTTAATACCATTAGTTGTTCTCTTTCATATTGAAGTATTGGTAGTTCGGGTACAACATGTCTCTTTTGTTCTAATTTAAGGGTTTTAGCCACAGATAGACGCACTAAATCTTGTTCTGTAGGTGGGGGTGACTTAACAATTTTACCTGAGAGATAGCCCTAATTGGATGCACTGGCAATGGAGGGTAGTTAAATTTAAAACCTCTTTATAGTGCCTTTTCCTGAGCGTTAGATAAGGTAAATGAGCTCAGGTTCAAAAAGGCGTCAGAAGATGATGACCTAGATGTAGGTCGATATTACTATTTGAAAAATTATAGTGCATTTTAGAATGCTTGAAATAAATTCTGACCATTAACAAATAATTCATTTCAGTGACAAAGCAGACGTGTTTCTAAATTATGTTTTTCTCCTACAAATGCAATGTTATATCCTGAGGTATGTTTTCAAAGGAGTACTTGGTCAGTTTGGATCGTGTTGAGGAACTTTGGGAGGTCAAACATTCTTTAAATATCGTTGCCGACCAAGTCCATTCAGTTATGACGATGGTTATCCCATTGGAGATGGATTCTTCCAAAAGAACAATGCTCCATGTCATTAGTATTCATATTGTACGGGAGTGGTTTGAGGAGGGGGGTCTGTACTGGTACATTATTCTCTCCAATCAACGGAGCCCAATGCGATGAAGCATTTGTGGGACGAAGTCCAAAGGGCATTAGAAAACTAGATCCGCTGCCATCAAATCTTCAAGAGCAGAAGGATGCAGTTGGGCTAATATATGTATATACCCAAAGCCAATTACTGGCATTTAATAAAGTCCATATCTATAATTCAAGCAGTATTAAAGGCAAAATGTGGCCCAACAGCGTACTATCCAGGTGAAATTTGGCCACTCAATGTATTAATATTTCCAAAATCAGTTTTGGTTTTGCAGAATTTGTATTAGTGGCCTGTCAATGTCATTTAGATCACATAACGATTGGATATATTATTGTTGCTTTCGTAAAGGAAAACGACATTGCAAACATACCATCAATAGGGAAATAAAGTGAAAATAATTTTTACATTATAAGGATCCTAATTTACACCCATTCTACTGCATCTAATTTTGAAAACCTTTTGTGATTTTTAAGTTACAAAATGTAATTACTTAGTTGTGTGCAAAGTTATGGTGAACACTTTCGGAATAATTATTTCTCATTAAAATCGCAATGGTAAGCAACGATATACATTTAAGAAATTCTTCAAACTAATCTAATGCCAATATATTACGTAAGTTCCGTAAAACAAAAAAAAACAGTTTCACAGTAATTATACAAAAATCTCGTCTAAGATTTAAATAGGGTATATTATAGTCTCATACACCATAAGTCCTTACAAAACATGAGGATTATCCGAAACTTTTGGTCGTATCTCTAAGAAACAAATAGCATTTTATTTAGTGTTCCGTTATTTTAATTGCAACTTTTCTTTAAGAGCCCATACGCCAGCAAATTATTGAAAACCAGGTCTATAGAAATAAGTGATGTATAAGTGCTCTTCATTTTGATCTTTTTACTGTGAGCAAAATGAGATGAATGTTTCTAACTTCTTTTCGCATCACATACTTATGATCGTGCAACGATTTCCGTCGAAGGTTTGACCTTATTTGTATCCCCGCACGGGGATAACTGGTTTTCCAGTTATTTGGTAAGCGGCGCCCCCACGGCCCGAGCTGACCTTGTGACTGGTCAACATCTGATGTCATGCCACCGCTTGTTTTTTATTTTGGTGCTGTTGGTATTTGCAGGGACGGCTGTTCATCCAGCTGTTGGGGAGTCGCGGCCCCACGATCCCGAGCTGGTCTTGTGTCTCGCTTTTTTGTTTTTATTTATTTTCTCCACTGGCTAGTTGCCCGTGTTGTTTACTCTACCTAATCGCTACCACGTTATGTACTAACACCCCGGTCTTGTGGTTTTGTTACCCTCCACCACTAACTGTTTTATATTAACCGCTCAGTTCGTAGGTTGCTGAAATTCCGTTTAGGTTCCCTTCCAGGATTTGTCTTCTTTGGATTTCTTTTTTCCTTTTAGCTGGTTTGGGTGCTAGACCTACCTGCATGTTTGCCGCGTGCGGAGACCCGTGAAGCGGAAATGGGATGTCTGGCGGCTGAGGTCGCATGAGACCGGAGCAGTGCCTCCTGTGTACCAACACTCCTCTTCGACCCCGGCTTCGCTGTAAACGGGAGGCTAGAGACTAACCCACCTCTAGTCAGAAGTCATGTACCAAGTTGTGTACAGGGCTTTAGCGGCTTTTTTGTCGTATGGCACGGCAGGGTAAGCCCGGGGGCTGTGGGATCATGCCAAAGGCGTTGGCATGACGGTACCAGGAGGCCGAAGTGTCCGCCGAGTGCGTGTGATCACAGCCAACGGACTATATCTGCAACGTATAAGCTCCAGAACTGTGTCCAGCGTCATTTTCTTGGCTTGCAGACCTCCAGTTCTCCCTTGTAGGGCTCGGTGGTGGGTGGAGTAGTTTGCAGACGAATCTTCCTCCTTTTTTCCATGGGTAAAAACAAAAAACAAAACTCCAAATTTAAGTCACCTGAGAAAATGATAGTTGACAACGACTCTCCTTCGTCTTCTCAACCTACCAAGTCTCATAACCTTAAACGATCTTTAGACCTTGACCTGGACCAAGAATGTGGAACCTCTTCTTCGGCAGCTGTACCAGTCGCTCCGAAGCGTCGTCTCCCCTCGTTTGCTGTGACTACGCATGCTACACACTTAGTTGTGGAATCCATCGATCCGAATGAGAGACTGTCCACCAGATCTCCTTTTTCATTTCTAAAGCTTTGGACGCTGCGGTTGGCCACTTGAAGTCTGTGAGGAAGCTTCGCTCTGGGGACCTGCTTGTCCAAACTTGCAGTGTTTCTCAGAGTAACACTCTTATGCACCTCCCTAGTCTTCAAGGCATTCCTGTCAAAGTGGCACCTCACCCGTTTCTTAACACCTCTCGGGGTGTTATTTCGGAGTTTGATCTCTTGCCATGCAGTGAAGACGAATTGGTGACTGAACTTGCAGATCAAGGTGTTATTGCTGCTCGTCGTATGATGTTCCGGCGCGATGGTTCTTTGATTAAGTCAAAAAATGTCATCTTGACTTTTAACTCCCCGAAAGTTCCGACCGAAATCAAGGCTGGCTACTTGGTCTGTGGAGTTCGCCCGTACATTCCCAGTCCTCTGCGCTGTTTCAGGTGCCAGAGGTACGGGCATTCCCAACGTTTCTGTAAGAGTTCTGCTCGTTGCGCAAATTGTGGCTCCAGTGCACATGACGGGGAAGGTTGCACTTCTGCGGCCTGCTGTGTTAACTGCGGTGAGGCCCATGCAGCTTACTCCCGCAACTGTATGAAATGGAAGGACGAGATGGCGATCCAGCGCCTCAAGACCCTGGAAGGCCTCTCGTACCCTGCTGCCAAGGCCAAGTTGGGTATTCCCAACAACCGACAGCGTACTTTTCCCGCAGTAGTTCAGTCTCTGCCACAACCCGTGCAGCCCTTTGTGCCGCGCCCTGTAGCTCTCGCCGCACTTGCCAAGCGATCTACAGCTGAACAAGCGACACAGGTGGATTTCCCCGAGCTCCAGCTTTTTCGAATAGCTGAGTCTGCGCCTTCTCTTTTGAAGACGACCGACTCTTCCAGTTCTCAGCAGAAAGCCTGCACGTGCGGAAGACCCGGCACTTAATCCGCAAAGGTGTGCAGTGTCCATCCAACTGTCGCTTTCCACCTGACCAACATTGTAACTGTCTCGGACTCAGCGAGGTCCCCACCCTCAACCAACATTATAGAGGAACATCGGGGGAGGAGAGTGACAGTTCGTCCCCAGCCTCAACCAACATTGCAGAGGAACATGAGGGGGAGGATAGTGACAGTTCGTCCGCGCCCTCGGCCAGCATTGCATTGGAGTGTGTGGGGGAGGAGAGTGACAGTTCGGCCCCCTCCTGGTGACTCATCCTATGTGTAGTTGTGTTCGATTTCGTAATGTGTTTTATCATTCTCATTCCTCAGTTTTACTTAATCGGCTTGTTTCTCAACATCGTACCATGTTTTTCATACTATTTGTTTCATTGCTTTTTTGGCCCTTCCTTCGTACTCATGGTTCGGTTTTACTTGGTCAGCCAGATTTTGCGATTTATGCTCCGTTTTTTAATTTTGTCTGTTTGTCTTGTGTCTGGCGCTCTTTGGCCAACCATGGCCCTTGCGCCAATAAAATCTATTAACCAACCAACCAACCAACCAACCATTTTTAGCGAATCAATCTGTTTTTAACCTTTGTGGGCGTCTTTGAGTGACTTTTGTTTTTCCTTTTGTTGTCTTGTGTTTGGCGCTCTTTGGCCAACTATGGCCCTTGCGCCACTAAAACTTATCAACCAACCAACCTTATTTGCATTAAAATATTCGTTCCAGTTTTCTCATTTATGTGAGTGTTCACGTGATGTTGTGAAATGTTATATTTTATGATTTGATGAAAGAAGCCCTTGCCCTTTTGTTCTGTATCTCACACTTACATCCAATCATTTTTAATGCATTCGCCCCTGCAAGTTTCCAATTAAAATATTTTCTGTCTCTCAAATTTTAAATGAAGTTTAGCCGTAATGGTGATTTTGGTCAACATCACGTAACTTCGAATAGTACACAATGCTTGTGTTTTGAAAGAAACCGAATGAGGAACATGATTCCCTAACAGAAGGGAGGCACTACTTCCTTGTAAGTCAGTAGTTACGTGTTATGGTTTGAAATGACTTGACGCCGCAGCTGTGGCGCTGTTGTTTAAGCGCTGTGTGGTGTACACGATGTGTCTGACCCCAGTAAGTCATTGACGTTGCATTTGTTTTACGGCTCTGGCTTTATTCCTTCCCTGGAGCCAGTGGCCTTAAATTAGTGACGTAAAACGGCTTTTAAACCACTGAGCAGCTCGCGGTGTTCATCAGTCCCTGAAAAAATACATCCGACCTATTACTGGGGTAATCATACAGATATTTTTTATGTAACGTGACGACAATCTGCAGATGTGATAATTTCATTTAGGATTGTTCTTTGCAAGTATGTATTAAAGAAAATGAAAACAACTCATCAAAGTCGGTTTTCGAAAATACTACTGATAACAGAAACTTGAAATACAATGCTTGACCATCAAGCCGAATGATCTGCATGTCCGAAATGGATATACACTTAAATATTTTTTAGGTTTTTTTTAAAGGTAGTTTTTCCCAAGATTCAGCATTTAAGTTACAGATCCACGCATCCACCTAACATACTTAATCAGGAGCGAAGAATCAGAGATCTAGTAGATAAACTCTGGCATAGATTTCAAAAGAGATTATTGCTGTTATCCTACACCTGGTTTCGTTTATCGCCTGGAAGAGACCTCCTGCTTATTTTGAAGTTTCTCTGTGTTTAGCTCTTGAACGACATTCTTTTCTTGCAGTTACTTTTAAAAGTCGGTCAAAAAGGAAATTATATGAAGGATCCTCGAGAAAAAGCAGTCTTGCTGCAGTCACACCTGGCACGATAGCAGCAGTAGTAACATTGGAAGGTCTATTTTGTACAAAGTCTATCGCATAACAAGCCTAGATGACTGAATAGAGAAGCAACTCCCATGCAATTCGTAAGCGTGCCCTAAAAACCTTTACAAGTGTATCGCCAAACAAGAAGAATGAGGATAAATTCATTAAAAAAAATCAAAAGCTGCCAGTGGAAATCCGGAGTATATTACCAAACATGGAACATTTACAACCTTAATATCAAATGCTTAAAGCTGCTTGTGCGAAATTAAAATCTTGAAATAAATGTTTGTATGGCTTGCTCTGAGCAAAGGGACGACAATTTCTTGTGAATACAATACATTCCAAGGAATTTTATATGCATGATCATACTTTTACGCGTAAAACTCTACAGATACTAAAAGTGTTTCTAATCAGCATATTAAAACTGTGCGAATTGGAAAAATTCTTATTGTTTTCTCTATATCTTTGCCTTATATGTGTTCAAAGAAATCTCATCTTCCCAACCGTTATGTTTCAGAAACACATGTGAAAAGCTTCAAAGTAACTCTATATGATATGCAAGACATATTCTTCTCATAATATGTGGAAAACACAGGTTGATTCTAAACTCCTTCAACAAAACAAAGGGGGTGATAATACATATCAAGATGAACAAATTTTTTAATAGAAACTGATACCGCATTGCACTCCTAGTGTCCCAAAAGAGCACGTTTGAAAAACGTCCAGCAGGCACACGGAGCTGCAACCACAGCATGAGAAGCTCAAGATGCAAATCATTTGCGCTGAACACGTGCGTAGATGATGAGGAGCAAACATTTAAAAACGCAGCCAAACCCGTTCAGCGATGTTACAGTGCGTACAGAGTTCCGATACGTCCTAAATGCGACATGTTCCGTGAGATGGATTGGACGCGGTTGACTTGTGACTTGACTCCGCGCTCCCCGGACTTTGGTACAATGGGGCCACATGATAAAATTGGTGTACGAGACACCCGTGGACTCGACGATCTCGTCGATGGAACTACAGTTGCAGCTGACAAGATCAACGAAACACCGAGAGTTTACCAGATGGTATAACAGTCCGTCATTCGCCAATGTCCTTGGACGCCAGTTTTTGCAGCTCCTTCGCGTCTTTCTCTGATGCGATTGGAACTGTGCAACTCATAAATTATGTGTCTCTTTGTTTTCACTGTTGAAGGCTCAACGTGGCTATGTAACTTTGCTCTTTTCTGGCACTAGGAGTGGAATTCTGCCCTAGGTCCCATTGCAAATATTGTTCGTCTTGATGTGTACTCTCACCCCTCTTGTTTTGTTGAAGGAGTTTGCAATCGCCCTGTATGGCATGATAATTCACACAGCAATCGCACATCTCTGAATGGACAGTATTTACTGTTATTCACGTAATATCAATCACATAAAAAAACTTGAAAATTTGGTCCACTTATGATACGTTTAACAATGCTGTGTGAGAGCCACGTTGCTTCGATTATGCATGCGGTCGGACTACTTTCCATTGCTCTTAACACCCAGATATTTTTTTTATCCTGGGACGTGTAACGGTAGCATACTCGAACGATAATAGGGAAATGCGGGGTTCGATGTCCTCTCCAGGGCGATTAAACTTTCAATTGTTCTGATGTGATTGATATTACGTGAAGAACAGTAAATACAGCCGATTCAGAGTGTCTGATTGCTGCGTTAATTATTTTGAAATTAACTCATTCGTATTTGTTCAGAATGTTTCTGAACTGGACATTATGCCTTTCTTTAGTAATAGTGCGATGATGTGAAAATTGTTTATTTTTCGCTTATTTAAAATTTAAGTTCTCATCTGTGCCTAGGTTGCCTATGAACGCTGTGTTCTGCTTCCACTCCGATCCTCCATAATGACATCAAACGAAAAAGCCAATAACAGCATAGATCACCAATGGACGTAATCTTTTCCTGTATTAAATACATGCTTTAAAAAATGTAAATACATTTTTCTCGAAATGTTTTGCTGAATAATTTAGGACGGTAAACCACACATTTACCAGGATTAGTAATAATTCCTCGTAAAACTTTAGAATGAGTAATCTGTAAATAAAAGCAACGATTTAAGGAAAGTTCACCGTAAAGTTTGAAGAGCACAAAAGTAAATCCTTCTTTGGGGTTATAGAAGAGCATATATTTTTTTTCTCTTTGAAAGAATGAGAAACAATAAAATTTGAAAATTAGAAAACTTCATAAAGCAGTTACCATAACATTAGCTGCATTAATCACATCAGTATGCAAGATTAAAGACGTTCACCACATAAATACCGAATGTAAATGCAAGCTCCTTACCGGGTTAAATTTGTTTTCTAACATAAATAATTTAATGTTGTCCAAAGAGAAATTATAATAGAATTTCTTTATTTCTAATATACCTCATGGTCAAGACAGTTATGTGTAACTGTGTTATACATATTAAATTGCTTAAAAATTGAAACATGTTTAAATCTCATTTTTTGCGCAAATGAACTTTAAAGGTTCCATCGTTCAAACTCGCAGAAAAATATGAAAAATATAAAATCGATGTATTTATTGCAAACGAAATGTGTACCATATCTTCTTCCTTCATTTATTTTGTTGAAACGCAGCAGCTGTCTTATTTGACCACTGCTGAATGTTCTGAAAGGGGAATAAGGGGTTGTCATAATTGGGAATTATTCATTGGTTTGATCATTTGGGATATTCATTTTAATGTTCTTTTATTTTAGAATTTACGGGTAGCTATCACGAAATCCTCAGAGCTGTCTTCTGCTTTTCGCAAATCGGGATATTCATTCCAATTTTACAGTTTACCGGATGAATTCCTCTTCTTACTCGAAGAATGGAATCCCTGCTGTAGAAGAAGGTAGCAGAGGAATACTTTATTTATGCTTTTCGCTACCATAACCACGGTAGAAAGAAACCAATATTAGTAAATATTCCATCGAGAGACCCTTCGCCTCAGCAATAAAGAAATCATTCCATGACAAGAAAGTATTTCCAGAAATTGTTTCCAGAAGAGATGAGCGAATTTGCACATTATAATTCGAACCATGATTGGTTAAGAATATTTTCTCGTGCTTCGAATGTTACTCGTTGGATTGATACAACGACGTTGCAGTCGAGTGGTTTTCTTCAGTCGAAGGATTATGACCTGATGAAATGTTTCAAGAAATTTCTGTGATCGAACGAGTCGATTATTCCCACTCGATTATGACCATCACTATTTTATCGGTTTTTCGTTTGCCAGATATTTTTGGCATTTTGCTTCTATTTCTGGAAATTATTTTGTTATATGAAGAGGAGGGCAGTTGCAATTCCCAATGTCAACTAATTTGCAATTTACGTATTTATTTTCTTGAGTCATTAATATAATTCAGTGTCAAGTTGTTGGATGGGATCTAACGATTATGTATTGTTGGCTGATGAATATTATTCACATGACATCGGAGGGTGGAGATAGGTAGGAAATCACATTACTCTTACTTTGTCACTGTGACAGAAAAATCACGGTCGATCAGAAAATCACCAGCGACAAAAAGTAACAGTTCCACAGTCACTGATGGTAATGTCATTGTTATCCATATGAGAGCAATGCTTGCGGTCCGAGTTTACCATTTCACCATGGCATTTCTTTTGAAACATTAGAGAGTTCACTAGTGATGCCTGCTTTCTTAAGAAGAAACAGGATTTTTTGTGCTCATCTCCTCAGGAGGAATCTTTTGGAATGAGCATGAACGATAATAAAGTGTTAATGCTGTTCGACAGTCAACATAACAGAATGTCTGACTCCAAACGTAGAAACACCTGTGAGATGTAGAATTATTTCACCATCATTGATGGAAATTTTGCTTTGTGGGATATTTGTAAGCAAACGTTTCTTACAAAAGTTCGACACGCAGTCACATTACTGCTCGGTCACCCCTGTCGTAAACAGCGATTTACAGATCTGTCATCACTGGGATTTTGTCACTTTTTAAAGTCACTGTTACTTCCGTGGAACTGCTACTATTGTCACTGGAACAGGAAAATTACAGTTATGCTCACCTCTGTCGGAAGGGGCTTTGTGAAAACCAACATGGCTAATGATTCACTGTTATTGCTGTTAGATTATCCGCTTATTGTAGGGCAGTTTTCAAACTTTTTACAGCTTGGAGTGTGCAAATAAATTAATAGAGCAAAAGGCCGCAGAAGCAAAAGTTAATGTTTTACTAGAAGAAAAATCAAGGTTGCAAAAATATACCAAGAAAATGTTTTTTTTTTATGTTTACTTCAAAGAGATGTAGGGCAACATTGCCGTTAGTCGTGGTAAAATTTTTAATGAAGAATCGTGCGGTACATCAATTCTGAGGCTTCCCTTCAAAGTTTGATCCCTCCGTTCTTGTGTATTAGTCCTCTATGCATAAACTCTACCATTTTAATTCAACAACTCACCATTCTAATCTTTTCTATCTGAACATCTGTTCGTTCGTACTTTCAAACACGGCTGCACCTACGGCGTCACGTCTTTCCCTCTTTTCAGTGCTGTGCTCAACGAGCATTCAGGCGACTAAATATCGTTAGGGACATGTAGAAAACAGAAAAGTATGAAATTTCTTTCTTGAAATATTAGGAATCATGAACAGTTGCATTTCCCCATTTGCGTTCTAATCCTGATACTTGTCGAAAGTAAAAACAAAACTTAATGTAGGTAAATTTTCAAGCAAAAGGAAATCCTATAATAATTCTTATTATTTTATTAGGCACGCAAAATATAGAATAGCTGTCTTCGAAAAACAACAGAAAAATAGCAGCAGTTAGTAACGTCTCATGCAATTGCAAAATGTGGATAATTCTTACTGAAAATTGTTCCCCATGTTTGAGGAAGCATAAAACAAGTTTAACTTTTTGTGCCTAGAAAAGTATTGTTTTTTTTTTCGGGTGTAAAGCCTCGGTAAAATTTATAAGGCCGTACATTTATTCCTACTTATGCAAATCGGCTTAAAATATTTTGATATTTTGATGTTCTATTGAAAAATAAGGAAAAACAATATTTCAGAATTCCTGAAAAACTTACTTTACAGGTATATGTGCTTCTCAGAAAAGTTTGTTAAAAGTACACTTTTAAAATGCACTGGTCACAAAAAAGTTAGGGATATTGCTGTTCCGAAAGGAAAACGTCGTTATAAACAAATTTCTTGACTATTGGTGATTGGTTATAACTACGTCTTATGTATATTAGCATTATGACAACACAGTGTGTGATATACGTGCTCCGATAAAATTACTCTGTGAGAAACCGATAAGTCGTTTTACTGCGTGGGCTAGAAATTTAAAGATGAATTGCCTTCAGTGCGCGACTGAGATGAAATGACGTCCAGACGGCATTTAAGCATTTATGGCACATCGATGTGGCTGCTGCTTCAGGAGTTCCGCAAAGACTTGTAAATCATGTATACACAAAATTTCAAAGACATAGAAATCAAGCAGATCGTCCCAGGATTGGTCGCCCGAGTATTACAACCAGAAGGCAAGATCAATACTTGACAGATGTTCTCGGAGAAGGACCCGTAGCACCAAACTGCGGAAATCACCCTGACCTGTTTCTGGTGTCACATTATGTTGCCATACGGTACGAAACCCTTTTCACAAGTACCGATTTAGTGCAGAGAGGCATGTGAAATATATACAATTTACAGCATCTCTCTGCATGCATTGTCTTCGAAGATGTCAGGAACATGTCACCGAATGCAGAGTGGCAAGAGTAAATGTCATGGAATAAAGAGTGGTAACAATGAAGATCATGGTATAAAGAGTGGCCCAATGCACTTCTCCCTGGTCCGTTTAGCCTTTTTATAATGATACGCAACATGGATACGTGTGGAGGTAATCCGAAACACGAACGCAACCACACTTTGTGCAGTTCGTTCATCCTTACCATCGGAAGTCAGTCCTGGTCTGGACAGAAGTCAGTTTTAAGGGCTGTACTTTCTTGTGCCTTTGTGAAGGCAATATCAATGCCTCTTTGTATCTGAAGAGATCACTTTGACCATTTCAGGACTGGTTCACGTTGCCATTGGATATGCATTTCGTTTCCTCGATGTCAGTGCAGTCAGTTACCGTGCCGGGAGCGTGCTCCAAGAGCTGGAAAATATTCGTCTTGACTCGTAGCAGCTGCCTCAGAGGTATCCTCAACTTAATGCTATCCAGAACATTTTGGACGCTGAATAGCGATGTGTGCATAACCACGTTAAGTAGCCTCACTGATGCTATTTGAATGCGTGTTACTTGAGCGTAATACATACATTCTTCATTTCATGAAATATTTCTAAATTTTATTGACGTGTGTATTAATACGTTACCGGAATTTCATTATTTTTACAGTTGCTGAATACAGCCTCTACGATTTGAAAAAAATGTGACTTACTTTACATCCGATTTCAACAGCCAAATTAATTTTTAGGGATATGAAATAGGCCTAATCACATCTAATGATTCTGAAACTTAAGTTAAAAGTACTAACTATAATATTTTCTAAATTATTTGTCGTATTAAAATAATTCCTTTGTAAAAGTTATGGCACTTAAATATAAGGAATTTATGATCTGTACAAATGATGTAAGAAGGTGAAAAAATATAGTAATGTCTATGTTTCGAAAACCAAATAGAACTTTTCCTTTGTCAGAGTCAAGACAGTTGCGCGATTTTAAAATGTTTTTGCCTTAGTAAACGACTGACAAGAGTGAAATCTAAGAATACACTGAAGTGCAAGAAAAACTGATACACCAGTCTAATAGTTGGTAGGTCTCCCACTGGAGAGCAGGATTGCAGAAATACGACGGGGCATGGACTAAACTAGCTTCTGGAAATGTGCTGTAGGCAATGCACACCATACTTCCTGCAGAGCGTTCCACAATGCGGGTGTATTCTGAGGTCTCGGATTCCTGTGTTCTATAGCGCGTTGCATGGCATTCCAAATGTGTTCTATCACGTTCAGATCTGGGGACATGGGTGGGAATGGCAACACCCCAAACTCAGATAAATGCTCCTCTAACCATAATGTGGCGTACCGACACATGTGTGGATGTGTATTGTCCTGTTGGAACTGGCCCAACCCATCAGCATGAATGCAGGACATGAACGGGTCTACCTCGTCAGAAAGGATGCGCACATAGCGTTGACCGTCACAGATGTTTGTAGATGTTCCAGCGGTCCCAGTGAAGTCCAACAAAACACACCCCATACCATGACGGAACCCCCACCAGCCGGTACACTTCCCTGTTGAAAGGCGAGATCCATGGCTTCATGGGGCTGGCGCCACACACGAATCCTTCCATCTGCCCGATACAGTTGGAAACGCAACTCGTCAGACCAGGCTACTTGTTTCCAGTCATCAAGTGTCCAGTGGTGGTGTTGCCGTGCCCATGCGAGGCGCATGGCTCTATGTCGTGCACCCATCAAGGGGACTGGAGTTGGGCTTCGGCTCGCAAAGCCCATATCGTGCGGCGTACGTTGCATAGTCTGGAGCTGATGATTGCTGAGGCTCCAGCATTGAATTCCGATGATACCTGCGTGAGTGCAGCACGCCTATCGCGTGAAACGATTCTTGACAGCCGACGTTGGTCCCGTTCACCCAATGTCATTTTACGTCCACACTGGTATCGTAGGCTGGAGGTTTTTCCGGAATTCTTGTAGTCACAGTACACCCTTGCAATGGTCGCCCGTGAAAATCCGAACTTCTTTACTACCTCCGAAATACCATTTGGCCCATCTCACTACGACAAACTATGACACCGCGTTGAAAATCGCCTAAATCGTTATTACTTGTCATTCTCATGCCGAAAACAGCTCTGACAACTAGTAAGGATGTCTATTGCACTGGCTGACGCAACCGAGTACGCGCATAGGTGACGTTGCTTTTTATTTTGAATAAGCTCGTTTGTACCAGTTTTTATGGCATTTCAGTTACAATCCATGCAGAAAGAATTAGACATTAGATACTTGGGAGGGAAAAACAATTCTGTTCCTTCCAAAGACAGTGTTTCGATTTAAAATATTTATAGAGTTCAATGAATGTACGAAATATGAGGAGGTTTCAAGAGTTCTGTGTTTCTGGACTTTCTATTTTAATGTACTCAAATGATGAGACATGATTCGTTACTTGAAGAAAATATTCACGTGATTCTCATAGCGTGAAAAACAGTGTTAACAATCCTCAGTGCAACTTATTTTGATTAGACTTGCATACTTTTTTTTGTAATAAAAGCAGCAAACACAGTTTTCCTATATCAGTGTTACATATATTTTGTTTTAAAATATAACTGAATGAGTCTTTTGTGGAAATTAGAAGAAAAAACATGTTGTTACGACATGCCTAAAATTTGTTGGCATATGAATTCAATTCAAACCAATAAAAACTATTTCAACAGAAAAAAATTCCATTTCGCGTAGCATGCTTGTGCGATGTACAGGTTTTGATCTTTTGTAACGAAATTTAGACAAAAACATGAACAAAAAATGCAAATACAAAAACATATTGAATAACAAAAAAGCACAGGTCTTCCATGAAATGATCCATATGCCTAAAAGTTTCCGAGTGAACTTTTAAATCGAATTTGGCTATCTTTAATGTTTCTGAGCACCAAGCCCAAAGAAAGTACAACGTTGTTTTATTGCTTATTGCCTAAGAAAAGGGGAATTTGGATATGTCAAAACAATTTAATAAATTTACAAGTACTTGGGAATTATATATATATATATATATATATTATTAATAAATTACCGGACTTATTATTAAACAGTTTCAGATATGGAAAGTTTAAGTTAAATTCATCAAGTTTCCAAACTTCTATACCAGAAATTTCAAACGTAAATTTTCAAAAATTAAGGTTTGCGTTATGATAAATCCGCGGAAGTTCTCTATATGAGCCATTATGTACATGATGGTTCACGTGCGGAGAAGTAGTGAACACCAGAAAGGAGGTGAGGTATCGCAAAGTTCGTAATGCATCATGACTGTCGTGAGTTTCCTGTCTTAGCTTCGCGTGTCATAATTCCTAGTACGGTCAAAAAAAATAACTACAGAGTCTTCGTGATAAAGTTGAATAATGCAGTAAAGAAATTTTCATGTTTCGAATTACGATGTTATTTCGATGAGGCGTACCTTCATCTATGAAAATGGAATCGCCGCCGCGGTGGCGCAGTGGTCTAAGCGATGGCCTCTGATCATTCGTCCGAAAGGGGTCCGGGTTCAAATCCCGGTGAGGCATGGATGTTGTGTGTCTTACGGCACTGGCTCTCTCCCTTCCCTGGAACCAGTGACCCTAAATTAGGGACGGGCGACTGCTTATAGCCCATTGAGTTGCTCACGGTGGTCGTTAAATCTTCAATAAAAAAAATGGATTCCCGACCTATCTCACATTTCACATGATCATTCTATTACTCTTGATGTTACGGTATATTCTAGTGTCTATGCACACACTTGGTAAATGCACAATTCCATGAACCCATGGAAACTGATCCCTTCCTTTCAAAATCATAGCTGAAGAACTTCAAAAAGTATGCACACTTCAGTAGCAATTCGAACTGTCTCCTGCTCTTCAGGTTCTGTACAAGCAAAGCAAGCGTCTGTCAGAATGTAGATCTAATCAAGACCCATAGCATAAAATGACGCTTTCCCGGTAGTGAAAATCTTCTAATACGTGGATACAATGTAAATAGACAAAGTCATCGCTCTTTAAACCTTTTCTTTAATTAGTACACAGCAACCGAAAAATTATTATTCGGTCACCGCTAGGATTGTTCTCCAGATCTCTCGATAACTAGCCGAGTGCGTTGGCCTTACGCTACATGGCCAACAAAGCATGGCGTCATGTGTGATTATTTGTCAACATCTGACTTCACAATTCTGTACAGATAGGTTCAGCAACTGAGGCATCTCCATCTGGTGGGGATTAACGGCACAAGCTTTTAAATTATAGCTAATAAATCCAAAAGACGAAGGTTATAGCGAAAATATTCATTTTGCGGAATTCTGCCATAATAAATAGAGTAGCCCCAGTTAAGTTGGGACAGGTCGGAACAGACAGTGATTTACGAAGCAATCGGAAGCCTCGACCACAGACCACAAGAATTCAATTAATTTTAGTGAGGGTTTAGCCTTTTTCCTTACAAACTACCGTCCGTAGAGTTTCTAACAACACCACGAATTCGGTGATGCATAATATGGGGTTTCTCGGAATTATTTTTTAATGTCCTAACCTTTCACGTTATTGTTCACTAAGAGAACATTTTGATCTATCTGAGACATTACCTGGAATCGGTCAAGGTGCAGAGATTTGACTTTTCACACTGTAAGATACATGAAAAAATGCTACAAAGTCTACATTTCTGTGTTATGTCGGCGTTCTCCCACATTCAAATGATCCTCAGTATTCTTCAGACTCTAGAAATAGCTTTTGCATGTGGGATCCGCAAAACACAGGTTTTCGTCCTACATCTTTGAAACTCCCTGGCGTAAGAGACAGGAACGTTAATCTCAGTATGTTGCCATACCTTGTTTTTGATAATCTCCGAACTTAAAGTTCCAAATATACATAATTTGCATGAATGCGTCCCTGGAGTTTTAGATGACAACATTCCTAAATGTTGTGAGCAGTTTTATCTGCGTGATATGTGATTGAGGATGTTAGCTTAAAGTTTAATAAAGAAAATCGATATGCCAAACACAACGATGTAAATCCGATTTCACTTTTGCTGGCTGAGAGAATACGCATCAATGATAAAAAAAATCCCAGACATATATTCCATACTAAAATGATCAGACTAGAGCAAACGCAGTACGATAAATGAAATCAATGATATCAATTTTGCAATAAACAAATAGACTGTGTTTTGTATCCCGCAATATGGTTTATTACAGGCTTTCGCTGTAATACTTTTTTGTTTCACACAAACATTAACAACGCAGTTATTAAGACTTTTATTACTTAATTTGCCGGTCGGTAATGTGCTAGACAAGAAACTGTGAAATTCACTGGACGATGAAGGGAAATATCGCTGCGTTTCTTTGTGGCAAAGGCAACAACTTTCTCCAGTGACAATCGTCGATTCTGGAACCCCTAAAGGGTACATATGCAAATGGCATTTGTACAACTAACCTAGGAAAATTTGCAAGGCTTTTTAAAAGGCGCCACAGAAATCCAAAATCGACCTACTAAACTGACAGGAGAGCAGCGGGCATCTATTATAGTGCGACGACCTATTTCGTTCAACACCTCGTACTTCTGTACTTCTCTTTTCTAATTTACCAAGTTGCCCTCTTTATAATACGTTGCTCTTATTTAGAGTTGGTTGGAATAAATTATGGCATTCCTCCTTTCTATCGTTTTTGTGGTGCACTGTTACTGTGCCCTTCACTACATACAAGAGCTTCTCACTTACATACGCTAATATTTCGTTCTTGGTTACCCATTAAAATAGAGTCCTAAGTGATATGTTTCCCTAATTCTTAGCATAAAGTGTAAAGATTGGTTTAAAATGTTTATGCAATTCAGAAAAATTGATATAAGATAATATTACAAAATTGGTCCCTTGTGCTGAAGTAATATTTGCCGGTGTGCTATGTGTTCTGAACTTCCATCTAAGTACTGTAATCACATTATAAGAACTTAAAATTTAGAAGTAGCTTTATTTTCACTAGTTGCCTCACTGCTTCAGCTTCAGTCATGGAAATAATATTTTCTAATTTATTGGTGTTAGCACACGGTCCATTCGGACAGGAAATGAATCTCAGAGCACACACAACACAGGCAAGAACTGGTTCATGCACCAGGGACTATTTTAGTAATTTACATAATATCATTTTTTTCTGAATTGCATAAACAAAGGGATCTGTATACTTCAATCTAAGAATTACTGGGGTATGTCACTCAGAGTTCAAATGGAAAGGCTGACAGACATAAAATTCTTACTGTATGTATGACGTCGACTCTTGTTTATAGTGTGAGGTACAAAAGCAGGATACCTGCTCGAAACAATAACAGGTCAGAAAAATAGGAAAGGGAGTTGACGTGACCCAACCTGATTGTAAGTAAGGATACAATGTTTTGCAAAGACGGTAGAGTGCGAACCTGAGAAAGAAGTACATGTATAAGTGTATGCGCGAAACACGTCATCGCATTAAAATAGTTCACATGCTTTTATGTGAATGTAGTACTGTAAGTCAGTTTTCCAATATATAAAACCTCTTGAAAATCCTGGAGGTATTTCTTAGGTTACTGTTAAAACTCATTTTGCAGACGAGCCCCTTAGGGTACCAGGGATGTCGGAATTGCCACAATCTACTCAGTGAGGGTTCACTGCATCTCCCGATGGATTTCGAATTTGCTTGTAGGAGGACCGCAAAGTCAAGAAGCTTGTAAGTAGGTATTAAATTGAATTTAAATAGGTGATGAAGAACCAACCGACACTTAAGAATCAGTTGTGTTTTTAAAAATAAATACTTCGATTTCTTAAATTATATCAATAATGATTTATAATTTTTTCGTAAGAAATTACTGAACGCGATTTGGTTTAAAACCATGTTTTCACTAAACTGGCAATACATTATTAATCACGACCTGGTAGACACTTTAGCTTCTTAAAATTGCCAATTAGTTTCATTCCAGTGTGTTAATGCTTTGTATTCAAGTTCAGAGGAATGAAATCACGTACAAATATTGTACATATATATATGTTCCTTATAAGTTATTTAGGTATGACAGTATGACATTCAGTGATTAGTTTCTTATTGGCAAGGTCAACATTTCTTGAAACAATGTGTATCTCTTGATTTCCGATAACATGTAACTTCTTTTTCTCGGAAATATCCATATTCGTCTGTTCAATTAATGCGATTTTTGAAAATTAAATTCCTACTAATCGCTTAACAATTCTAGTTTCGTCGGAGTAGACACAAAACGTGTTTTCTTCAGCGAAGTCAGCTTCTTGTTGCCTTTTAACCAATTTTCGATGGTTCTGTCGCTAACTGAAGCATTTTCGCTACAAAGAGCTTAGACACAATATTACGTTTTTTAAAACGCTGCAACCTTCTGTTGCTTGCATGAAAATCCTCTTTATCTAAGAGTTTGGAGATAACAGTTGTGTCTGTATCAGTAAAGATATAGCTCTTTGATTTTTTATTTTTATGAATTATTCAAATCACGTGAAAGCAGCATTTTCGGCTTCTGTGAGAATTTCCGTGAGCAAACCCTCACAGTTGAACATACGACGAACAATTACAGAATATCCATATTAATTCATTCTTGTTGTTTCTTAAATTTAAGAAAGAGAATTTCGTGTAATCACAAACTTTTTCACAACAGCATTCTTACGCCTACTTTTCCCACTAATAATTCTTTCATTAGCTATTAATAGGGGAGCGTTAATGTTTCGCGCATGTTTAAACCGTTACATTCAGGATACATAGGAATATTGTACAGACTACTGAGCATGGTAAGTCTATGGGACAAAGACTGTTGAAGAGAGCAATAACATTCCCGAGAAGATAAGACATTACACTTGGAAAGCTCACTTCTAGCGTGACATTACTATCCTAGCTATTGTCCGAAACCATAAGAGAAGGTTCGCATCGTCCAAGGGCAGTGATTACGGACAGAAAGAAGGTAACGATATTCATGAAACACAGCATTTGCCCAAGAAAGTTATGTGTGGAAAGGACGAGACCGAGGAAGACCAAAAAATAATTGACACATTCTTCTCTTAATGGAAACATATCTATCTGCAAGAAGAGCAATGAGGTGTTTTCATTAGCAGATAATTTTAAGTTTTCTTTTAAAAGAGAAAGTGACAAAATCTTGGTGGTTGCAGTTTTTTTACTTGCTTATAACTATGCTGAACTTCGTAACATGCTAAGTCGCCAAAACAGTTTGTTTTAAAAATGCGGTTCGAATAATAAAGCAGAATGTTACTAATTTCCAGAGATTATCAAAGAAAAAATCACTTTTACGAGAGCTTGTGATATCCAAGTTCGAACGGATTATTACTTTAATTTTTTGCTGGGCCTTATTTAAAGGAAATTCAATTGTAACGGACTTTTGTACACTCTCCTAACGTTATTTTTTTCATATGAGGTGAGTAAGTATTGACTTAATTTTAATATCTCAGGCTATCCTCTTATTTGTAAAATTTGCTTTTTTACTAATTAAAATATGTTTTTTTCTCATCCATAATTTAAAAATAATATGTTCTAATAAATAATCTGTATTTTACTCCATTTTTTTTACTTTGGTCGGTTTTTTAGGATGTTGTTTTCTCAGCACCATTTTTTTCCCTGTTGTTATTACCAGTTGAATGCGTAATTTCATATGGAACAAATGTTGTATTCGCATAGCACTATTTATTAGTTAAATAAATAGACAATTAAGGAATGAATTATTTACATAAAGTGCGGTAACATGTTTTAAAATTCACGGTGTAGGACAGTGGTTCTCAAACACTGGGGCGGCGCGACCACCAGGAAAGCGTGAAGGACGTTTCCTACAGATAAAAATTAAAACTGCCCTAAATCAATTAGAAAAATAACAAAAAATAAAAGTTCATATAGAAAAACATTTTATGAGCACAGGCTTTATTTATCAACAGTTTCAAAGTAACTAATAATTATTTTTTTCACCGGAAGTTTTAAAACGCGCATGCCAGAGACGGCGTTGATAGTTCGGCAAGTGCCTCGTCCTCTTCCAGGCAGCATTGTAAACGCGCAGCTGAAAGCAGCGACTTAAGACATCTCATTGGCGCATGCTGGGCAGGGAGCTGGGTTTGATGCCAGAGATTAGAGTTCACACGCAATGGAGATCTGCGGTTATGCCTGTTTAAAGCTGTGTTCTTATGCATTCAAATTTTCAGTGCAATTGTACTGATTTGCTTGCCTCTTAAAATTGACTTCATTATGAAAAACTGATAATGAAGCGTTTCCTGATTAGTGCTAGAAATGAAGACAACAGTGCTCTTTCAAGCAGTGGTGGCAAAGAAGGTGCTCGGAGTGTACAAACGAGAAGTTACGATGAGAATTATTTATCACTAGGCTTTATGAAAACTGTGTTAAATGATGAAGAACGTCCGCAATGTAAAATCTGTATTAAGTATAATAGCTGGAAATAGTATGAAACCTAATAAATTAAAGAGATCTTGAAACCAAACATGCAGAGTTCACAAATAAACCAAAATATTTCTTTTGTTGGAAAGCTTAGTGGTTTAAAGTCCACCAAAGAGAACTTTGCTAAAATAACAAATATTACTTCTAAGGCCCTGTTAGCCTCTTACCAGGTTTTTCATAGAATTGCTAAATGCAAGAAACCACACTCAATTCTAGAAACACTGATTTTACCCGCAGCCATTGACATGGGATCAACAAAGTTTGGTCACTCTTCTGCTCAACAATTGAAAAATACCCCTTTCTAATGACACAATTTGCAAAATAATTTCAGATATTTCTAACGATTTACGTAAGCAGTTAACGGAGAAGTTGGATAACAACTACTTTGCACTTCAAGTCGACGAAGCGACTGATATCCATAAAGATGCTCATTTGATTGTATACGTTCGTTTTGTTGATGAGTGTAATATGCGAGAGGAATTGCTTTTCTGTGAGCTTATCTTGAAAACAACAACAGCTCAAAGCTTTTTGGACATGATTACGGCTTTCTTTAATGAAAATAGGAAATCATGGGATAAGTGCACAGGCATATGTACAGATGGAGTCTGTGCAGAATTACAAGCAAAATTAAAGTTGTTGCTCCAGAAGCAGTATGGACTCACTGTATAATACATCGGGAGGCTCTGGCAGCTAAAGAACTCAGCTCACCTCTTCATGAAGCACTGCAGACGGTTGTAAAAACCGTCAATGTTATCAAGACAAATCCTCTGATGCCTATATATTTTTAAATGCTGTGTGAGGAAATGGGTGCCGAACACACTGCTTTGTTGTTTTTTAGTGATGCTCGATGGCTTTGAAGAGGCAAGGTATTAAAGAAAATGTTTCAGCTGAGGCATGAGGTGTTCTGTGTTTTAAATGGGGGTAATCCTTCACTGGCAGAGAATTTCAGCAACAAGGATTTTTTATTTAAAATGGCTTACCTCACAGATATATTTGAGAAACTACATATCCTCAACACTTCACTTCAAGAGAATGAAGTACCTGTACTTTTTTACTTTCTTGGAATGACAAAGTGAAAGCATTCATGAGAAAGTTGGAGCTCTGGAGAAACCGTATGGAAAGTGCAACGCTAGACATGTTCCCTACTCTGGCGTCAATGGTACAAGACACTGATAATCCAGTAATTCCAATGGAAATGAGAAGCTGCTTACTTTATCATCTCATAATGTTGGGAGTTCATTTCGAGAAATACTTTTGCGATTATTTTGATGGATTTAACTTGATTTCAAATCCATTTGAAACTGCTCTGGGCCATCATCTCTGAATGTAAATCAGCAAGAACAACTCATCGATCTCACTAGTGATGCTTCATGAAAAAGCAAATTTAAGGAATTGTCTTTGTCGGAATATTCGATACATAGTGACAAGGAATTCCCCTCTTTGAGCCAAAAAGCGTTGAAGATCCTGATTCCATTTCCAACAACTTACTTAAGCGAGACAGGCTTTTCTGCTTTCACAGTTGTGAAGTCAAAGTATTGTTCAAGGATAAATATCGCTAAAAAATCTAAGAGTTGCCATTTCTGATATTGCGCCACGTTTTGATCAACTTTGTTCTCAAAAACAGGTCCATCCGTTACACTGAAGTTCGACATTTAAATGTTTGATTTTGTTTTGCAGAGAAAAATTAAATACTTGTTAGTTAAATATCGTTTCATTTTAATGCATATTTTGGTTAATCGCAAGTGCTAAAACTAATTTTCATTGTAGGCCTAATGTTGTGATACTTTAATTTTGAGTTAAACAACTGATAAATATTATTGTATGTAGAAAAACACTAAATAAGGTGAATAAAACCTCAAACTTACCATTACTTCTATTTTGGTAAAGGAAACAGCCGGGGTGCGGGGGGCTGACAGTATTTAATCTTGTCACGGGGAGCGGCCCACAGGTTTTTTTAGCTGTGAGAACCATTGGTGTACAGAATTAGCACTACACTAGCGTTCACGTCCACTCCTAAAGATTTCACTTGAAGAGAAGAACCCGACAAACCGGTTTCTCTCGAAGAAACTAGACATCACTAGTGACCTCTCTGATGTTTCAACAGGAACGGCATGGGGACAAGATAACCTTGGACCACAAGCACTGCTCGGACGCGGCTAATGGAGGCATTCTTATCAGTGACTTTAGAACTGTTACTTTTTGCCACAGTTCTTAAAGGTGACAGTAATTTTTCAGTGCAACACTTACGTGATTTAGAACCCACACTTGTAGAGCATAAGTGATCATGCTTACTTTTTTCTTCACACACAGTCTTAATTATCATTTAAAACTGTGTTCGGCAATTGCTGCAAGTCGTTTTCAACATGCGCTAGGCAGGTGATATTTATTTCTTCCAAAACGTAATACATCTGCATAAGATACAGGACAAGACTTTGTCTTCTGAACATATCTCTTCAAAGATAATGTTCTTTTCTTGCAATCGGCGAGATCATATATTTCAATTCAAAAACTCACCTTAGCATTAGGACTGATTGTACGCGGCATTTGCTTGCTGCTTCCTACCACAAACATAGCACAAAATCTGTCCCGTACAATGAATTTGATAAGAATTATTTCTTTATGTTTGATGAACCAACTATATTAAAACCAATCTGGTCATACAAAATGAGGGCAAAATACTTGGTTTGGAACAGGCCTCCGGACGAGATCATTCACAAAGAAAAGTGTGTCTTGGGTTGGAACAGGCTTCCAGACCAGATCATTCACAAAGAAAAGTGTGTCTTGGGTTGGAACAGGCTTCCGGACCAGATCATTCACAATAGAAAGTGTGTCTTTGGTTGGAACAGGCTGCTGGACCAGATCATTCACAAAGATAAGTGTGCCTTGGGTTGGAACAGTCTTCCGGACCAGATCATTCAAAATCGAAAGTGTGTCTTGGGTAGGAACAGGCTTCCAGACCAGATCATTTGCAAAGAAAAGTGTGTCTTGGCTTCGAACAGGCTTCCGGACCATATCATTCACAAAGGAGAGTGTGTCTTGGGTAGGAACAGGCTTCCGGACCAGATCATTTACAAAGGAAAGTGTGTCTTGGTTCGGAACAGGCTTCGGGAACAGATCATTTCGCAAACGAAAGTGTTTCCTTTTCTCGTAAATTTAAACATTTTGTTTAAATCTACCAAATCTATTGATTTCTCATTGTCATCACAAATTATACTAAACGTACTTGGTCGAAAATGTAATATAATGTTATGAAATCAGTTTAGTTATCTGGCTTTTTTTCTAATAATAAATAGGAAACTAATATTTTGAGCTGCGATAAAATGTTGTTTCCATAGTGTCAAACTTCAAAATTCGTGAGCATTAGGTAGCAGTTAATTTAAAGAAAGGGGGAATAAAATGCTGTTTCCATAGTGTCAAACTTCAAAATACGTGAGCATTAGGTAGTAGTTAATTTAAAGAAAGGTGGGAATAGGAAGAGTTTGATTAAATTATTTAAGGGCCATATGAAAGCTGCAAGCATTTGATACAGAGGAAAGCAGCAGTACAAAAAAGGTTAATATGGGTAATTTTTTGCTGCTTTGAACACCTTGAATACGTTTGAATAACTTGGGAATAACAAAGAGTTCGCTGGCATTGTTCGTGTGTGGAAACTTATCAGAGTCAAATTATGGAATTTATATATTGTTATACTCCTGCGTATTCTAGATATAAGACTTCTATGAAATAAATACTTTGAAAGAGAAAAGCAAATTCAAAATCCGAGATCAACAGCATGCAAATAATGATTTGGAGAATCATTTAAGGAATATTACTTTGGAGCAGATCATGCTTTGGGATATAGTTCAAAATGCATTACAGAAATTAAGTTATGGGTGTGTGTACTTGAACGTGATATCTGCCACATCTAGTTGAAGATGATTTGTAAATGCTGGAAATGAATTAATAATGCACCGACAACAAAAATGCGATACATTTTGATATAAACAGTGAGAAAATCGGTGTGTTCAAAGGCATGTGACATGACTTAGTTGATGTACATACTCCTCTCAAGAAGACATAAATATATCATGAAAAAGTAAATTCCATTGTACGTTTGAATTACATCGCTGGTCTTCTACACTAACACTCCTTTATAGACAAAAAAAACCCCAAATCGTTATTCAACTTAAACCTTTAGTGTTAAGCAGAACATATTTTCCAAAATAAAGTAAAAATGCAAATCTTTTCATGAGCCTTCTTTTTTGCGAGTTTAATGCCGAAATACATGCTTTCAGTATACCTTGAGCACTGAAACAAGTGATTCGTTTCAAAAGATGAATAAATTATTCGTTTCAAGTTTAAAGCACCTGGTCTCTATTTTTCTGTCCCTTACATAGGCAGTCGCCGTGAAAGATTAGCTCGATGCCGAGATCATGCAGGTTGGTCGTCGGGTAATTGGGTAAAAGTGTGATGGCTTGATATTTTTCTATCCCTTAAGGAGGCGATCGGAGCAAACGACTTGACTGATGCCAAGATCATGCAGGTTTCACTTCGGATGTCTGGAAAATGTTGTGCGGGTTTGATATTTTTCTGTCCCTTCAAGAAGCAGTCGGCGCATGAGATTACACTGATACCAAGATCATACAAGCTAGACCTCGGATAACCTGAAAAAGGTGCGCTGGTTTGAGGAGTCGTGTGTTTTACAGCACCCCGTAGATGTTCGTAGTATGTATTTCGAGCAAACAATATGAGACACTGTACAAATAATATGAGACATTGAATGAACCTTGCATGGTCTCAACAGTGCAATCCAGTGGAGGCGTTGTACCGAAAACATCTTGAAGTCCGGCGTGATGATCTTGATATCTGCAAATAAACTATAGCTCCAAAGTGGGTTAAAAACGTACAGAAGGAAAAGGAATTAAAACTACCTTCCCTGACAATATGAAAAAAACCGTACTTGGACCTCAACTAATCATCCATGTAACACTTATCAGAAATTTTGAAAATTTCATCGACCTGGAGCGGTAATCAAGTCCCGTATATTCCGATTATCAAGTGCTATATGGATGACAAAAAAGTGATACAAGCAAATTCAGTTTGCTTTGAATATAAGAACAATTTCTAAATTTTGGCATTCAGTATTTTGAATACAACATTAGTCGTTCTTTAGGATTTAGATTGTATCTGTCATATCATTCATACTGCTTTGCATAAATTCGAACTTAATAAAGATAAGTTGTTTCCAGTATTTTATTAAAATAATAAAATCTAATAATTAGAGAATGGTTGTGTTTCCAGCTGTTATGTGATTTCCAATCTTGTTTCAACGCCTTTGGTAGGCCCTGTATCAGAAATCGGAAGCAGTTGCTATACTAGATAATGATATGATGGATTATTCTTTTCATATCACGTGTTATTTAGCTCGCAAAATGTCCTTCTTTCCTTTTATGTTGGATCACTACATGCTAGTTCATAATGTCAATTCAAAACCTTTAAATTAATGTATTGCCGTGGATGTTACCTCAACTTAAACAATGAATTCATTAATGATAAAACATTCTTTTGGCCTTAACAATATTTGTAGAATAAAAAGTGCATGTAAAAAGGAAAGGAAAACTTCAAAAAGAACAATAAAATGAAACAATAATTTAAGAAGAATAAACTGGATAAAACTGGGTAGTGGTACGCCGAACAACTAAGTATATAATAAAAAACATCCGTTTTATTCGAACGAAAATATTATTATACAAAACAAATACCACCGTCTAAGTACGGTATTTAATTAAAAGATCAAATCTATTTACAAATTAAAACCTCCACTAGCACTTTCGGGGTAACACTTACTCCATCATCAGGTTGAACAGAAGGTTAATGCAGTTCTCGCGTAGACCATTATAGGAACGCAGCAATGCACCATGGTATAGTTCACAAGGTTAAGGTGTTGCCATCACAGCCGAGCAATAGATGCAACTTCCGACTTTAGTTACACATAATACAAATTGTGTTGCACTGTTAACATTGTCAAATTCACATCACATTGTTTTATTAAATTTTTTATTAATTATAATTTAAAGTTCAAATCGGCGACGTGGTTTTCCAAACTTTTAATATGTCCACTGGCGTGTTATCTTTACAGCACCTGTCCTCCCAATCCTTCAATGTACAGGCTTTCAGCAAGGTGCAGTGAGTGTACAAACGCAGGGGTGTTCAGCTGTCTAATATTTGCCCAGTCTGGTTGAAAATTTCCGTTTACGAGATTTCTAGATAATGCCGTAGTATTGCGGACAGTTCGAATATCATACTTATTTTCCTGTACACGAATAATCAGACTTCTGCTTGTCGAGCTATATAGTTACTAGCGTGCTCTCTTCTAGAGGTGTCTAACAGTAGTATGTTGTACACTACCGATTTGCTTAAAATATCGATTGCTGCCCGATCTTTTCTAACAGATGATATGAGATTATTTGATCGGGTACCGAACTGTATGTTATGCTTTTGGCATTTGGGTGACAATGCGTTAGTGATGTGTGGGTGCTGATCCAATGCTCCCACAAACCGTTTGTTAGGCTTTGGGTCCTGTTCTAGACATATGTTTCTTTCGTTACTGATTCTGAAGAATAATCTATTAACCAATGTCCTTGGATATCCGTGTTTATCAGCCAATTTAAAAATAAACTTTCTTTCAGACTGTAGAGGACTCTCGCTTAAAGAATGCGTGTAGGCTCTTCTTATAAGAAAGTTAATAGCAGATAGTTTTTGTGGAGTTCCGTGTGAGGAATTGAATGAAATAAGGCTATCGCAATCAGTTGGCTTACGATAAATTGAAAAAGACAGTGAATTAGTATCCGGGTCACGAAATATACGAAAAGCCAAAAAAGGAAGTGAGAAATCAGATTCAAGTTCTGTCGTGAGCCCGATAGTAGGGTATACTGACGAAAGTGCGTCGGCGAATTGAATTAAATCATCCCTGGAGTGAGGTCAAAGCACAAGATTGTCGTCGACGTACCTAAGGTATACTATACCGTGCAAATTAATTGGGACAAACTATTTTATTCTCAGACTTGTAATGTGATCGCCAGTTAATATCGGATACCCTCGTAAATCGGTTTTATCAGCTGTGAGGTGGTGTGACTGTTAGAACTTGATAGTAAGGCTGTGGTTTGACCGGTTTTAAACAGGTAGTAGGCACTTCAGCTTCAGTTGTGAGCTTTCGTGTGTGACAGGTGGATGTTAGTTTTTGCTCTCTGTGAGTACGTGTTGTTTTTGTGTATTGAATAACGCATATATCCCCAAAGAAGCGAGTAAAAATAATTGCTCTGAAGGATCACACTTCTATGACACTGAGAGATATCGCTTCTGCAGTTGGTGTAGGCAAATCATATGTATCAAGACTGCTTACGCGATACAATGCATCTGGATCATCGTCTCCAAAAAGGAGAGGTAAATGTGGAAGAAAGCGAAAAACAACTCCACGAACCGATAAATATCTAATCAGAAATAATAAAATTAATCCAAAGAAAAACAAGCACCGACCTCCAAAGAGAATTTTTGGCTGGTGTTGTGATGTTAGTGATTCAAGTGTGCGCCGTAAGCTTCTGGAAGTTGGCCGGATGGCAAGAAGACCAACGAAAAAACAATATTTGAATGCGAAAATGAAGATGAAACGTTTAGCATGGGCCACAAAATATAAATTATGGACTGCTGACGACTGGAAAAAAGATAATTTTCAGGGATGAAACTCATTTATTTGTGCAGGGTTACCAAGCAAATGTCGCTAGACGAAGCAACTGTGAACCCTTAAGACCTTAGCGTGTCAAACAAACTGTAAAACACCCTCTTAAAAAGATGTTTCGGGTTTTTTCACATCAAATGGCACTGGAAGCTTAGTTCATGTTCAAGGTATGATCAATTCAGCCAAGTACGTAGAAATATTACAACGTGCGATTGTTCCATTCTTGCAAACTTTTGACAGGGCATTTCAACATGACCTGGCCCCATGTCACGATTCGAAATTGGTCAAGAATTTCATGCTGGAAAATCAAATACATTTGCTTCATTGGCCTGGAAATTCACCAGACGTAAATCCCACAGAAAACTTGTGGAATATTTTGAAGAGACGTTTAGGTAAAATGGACTGTACAACCAAAGAACGCATGGTAACGAATGCTATAAAAGTGTGGTTCCACGATTATGAATTCAAAATATGTGCACTCAATTAATGGAGTCAATGCCAAAACGAATTCAAGAGGTCATTTCTGCTAAAGGAGGACATACCTCATACTTATACAGGTATTTATCAGTGTATATGAAGGCAAAAAATTATATAAAGGCATAGTTTTGGAAAAAAGACTGATTTTTTACTTTGTCCCACTTAATTTGCACAGTATAGTAAACTGGGGACCAAAGGGGATTCATTGAGAACTTTGTTTTCAACGTATTGTAGCAGAATTTCCGCTAACACAGCAGATAGTGGGGAGCCCATGGACGAGCCTTCAGTTTGCAAGTAAATTTTGTCAAGAAATTTGAAGTCGACGACATCCTTGTGCTTTGGCCTCACTCCAGGGATGATTTAATTCAATTTGCCGAAGCACTTTCGTCAGTATTCCGTACTATCGGGCTCACCACCGAACTTGAATCTGATTTTTCACTCTTTTTTTTGGATTTACGCATAGTTCGTGACCCGGATACTAATTCATTGTCTTTTTCAGTTTATCATAAGCCAACTGATTGCGATAGCCTTATTCCATTTAATTCCTCACATCCAACTCCACAAAAACTAATATATTAGGTTGTAATGCTGTTTAAAACACGATAAAACTTCATTAAAACCACAACAAACTAGTTGCAAGATAAAATGAAAAATTTACTACAATTAAAACCAGAATGTTACAGTCAAAATGATAAAATTACATGAGGCGAGATCTTTCGGTTCACCCCTTGGTGTCTATTGTCAAGCCAACTGTGAGTACATGTGGTGCGGTGACAACTTATATGCTTTATAATAGTCACGTGAAGTCGCCATGGTAACAGTAATGTGCATGTGAATAAACATAGATTTTAAGGTTAACATTAAAGTCATATTAACAATGGAAGTTCCAGTGAACGTATAAGACATTGCCAGATTAAAGGGACATAATTGTTAAAGCATAATTTGTTAATTATAATTGTTACAGCATAAATACCACGCTATAAAAAGTGCTTCCGTAAACAAGGTGTCTTTCCTGTATTTGGTGTAGGCGTGATGAGAGATCTCGTTCCAACACGGAGTAAAGTGATTAAGGGTTACTGTGCGAGCTAAAGACGTGGTTGTAGCTTCCCTGGAAATGTCATATTGGTTTTCACGGTATCGAACCGAAATTGTTCGTAAAGTGGAACCAATGTAACTCGAATTCGGGTGATTAGGGGTTTGTGGGCACAGAGGAATACAATATACACCATGCTTTTCGCCTGTTGATACAACATCTGGGTCAGAACGTAAAGTCTTAAAAATATTAGAGGTTTGGATCCCGAAATGTAATTTATGTTTATTACAAAATTTGTTAAGCATGTTGACAATAGGGTTGTTAAAGCTTACAGAGCCAACAAATTTCACTGTTGGTTTGTCTACTTGTAGTTTTGTGGAGACATTCCGCTGGTAACAAGAAATAAGCTTCGGTACTACATAAGCTGGGTAACTAAAGGTCTTAGCTAAGTTTGAAATAAATGTAAGTTAAGTTCGACGATGACGAATTGAAGACGAATGAGTAAAAGCTCTTGTTATATATGAACGTAATCCTGCTAGTTTTTGTTGAATCGGATGGTATGATGAGAAAGGGATAAGGGATTGTACAAAAGTTGGTTTACGAAAAACTAAATAAGATAGTCGACTGGTGCCGGGTTGACGATGAAGACAAAAATCTAAAAAAGGAAGGGAACAGTTTTCTTCGTTTCCTATGGTAAATGTAATGGTTGGGAATGAATAAGGAAAGAGTTCGAACAAATTGTTGAAACAGTTGCTGTGAATGAGGCCAAAAAATCAGAACATCGTCTACATAACATAAATAAAGTTAAGGGGGAATTGGGTTTGTGAAATGATAGATTCTTCTAAAAACTGTAACACAACTTTTGCAAGGATAGGAGACAGGAGGATCCCATTGGGGCCCTAGAAAGCTGTTGGTAGATGATGCCGCCAAATTTAAAGTATGACCTTTTTGCAACAAGTTTTAAGGCTGACATGATAGCTTCATTTTTAACAGGTGAAGTATTAGACATAGAGTATAATTTCTGTTCAATAAGTTCATGGGCAAGTGAAATAGGTACATTGGGGAATAATGAATTAACATCAAGGGTTGTCATAAAAAACGGAACATCAGTCCAGTTAAAAGCCTTAAGAGTATCTAGTGCTTGACGAGAAATGTGGATGGAAAATTTTGAGGGCAAAAAGTAGGGGGAAAGGAAAGTAGAAATGGCTTTCTCTAATGGACGGGTAGGACTATTAAATCCAGAGACCAAAAGTCTAATTGGTTAGTCTTCCTTGTGAAGTTTTAATTTGCCAAAAAGTAATGGGATACCAGGTCCATTAGGTGGATGCATATTTGAAGCAATAGACGTTGGAAGAAAGCCCTGATTTTTTAGTTTACTAAGTGATCTGATAGTAGCAGGTGTTAGATTAGTGGTAATAATTTTATGGGGAATAGTGTCTATTGTCTCTTTAAGTTTTTGATAGTAATCAGCTTTGTCAAGGAACACAATTTGAAGTGATTTGTCAGCAGATATACTGGAAATAGATGGATTTTGTGAAAATTCTAACAGCTGTGCTCTTTGATACTTAAACGTATTACGTGGGGCAGCACTGGAAGAGCAATTCTAAGATTGAAAATAATTCAAGAAAGCACATCTGACAAGTTCTTGATCATTGATTGATAAAATTCTAATAATACCCTCTACTGGTGGAATTATTTTAATAGGGTTTATTTTTGTGGAGGATAGTTATACTTGTAGCCTCGTTCCAAGGCGAACATCTGGGTGTCGTTAAGTGAGAATGAACAATGGTTGACATAAGAAGAGGGAATATTAGGGGTAAACAAATCTGCTGAGAGGATCCGTTGTGTGCGATAGTCAACTTCAGAAGACACCAAAATCCTGAGTTTATGAATATGGCGAATTTGATATGTTTGCACTGTGGACTATAAAGTTGTATAAAACATGATTTGGTTACCCACCTTATGTAGTACCGTAGCTTATTTCTCGTTACCAGCGGAATGTCTTCACAAAACTACAAGTAGACAAACCGACTGTGAAATTTGTTGGCTCTGTAACCTTTAAATTCCCTTTGGTCAACATTCTTAACACATTTTGTAATAAACATAAATTACATTTCGGGATCCGAACCTCTAACATTTTTAAGACGCTACGTTCTGACCGAGATGTTTTATCAACAGGTGAAAAACATGGTGTATATTGTATTCCTCTACGTCCCCAAATCCCTAATCAACCGAATTCGAGTAACATTGGCTCCACTTTACGAACAATTTCGGTTCGATCCCGTGAAAACCAATATGACATTTCCAGGGAAGCTACAACCACGTCTTTAGCTCTCACAGTAACCCTTAATCACTTTACTCCATGTTGGAACTAGATCTCTCATCTCGCCTACACCAAATACAGGAAAGACACCTTGTTTACGGAAGCACTTTTTATAGTGTGACTTAACAAATTATGCTGTAACGATAACCTCCCTTGAGCCCTCCCTTTAACCTGGTAACATCTTATACGTTCACTGGAACCTCCATTGTTAATATGACTCTAATGTTAACCTTAAAATCTATGTTTATTCACATGCACATTACTGTTACCATGGCGACATCACGTGACTATTATAAAGCATATAAGTTGTCACCGCACCACATGTACTCACAGTTGGCTTGACAATGGGCACCAAGGGGTGACCCGAAAGATCTCACCTCAATGTATTTTTATCATTTTAACTGTAACATACTGGTTTTTAATTGTAGTAAATATTTCATTTCATCTTGCAACTAGTGTGTTGTGGTTTTAATGAAGTTTTATCGTGTTTTAGACAGCATTGCAGCCTAATATATTTGTGAATGGTAACACGAATTCTCACACAGAACTTTCTATCCACAGAAACTATATACTATTAACTTTCTTATAAGAAGAGCCTACACGCATTCTTCAAGCGAGAGTCTTCTACAATCTGAAATAAAGTTTATTTTTAAATTGGCGGAAAAACACGGATATCCAAGGACATTGGTTAATAGATTATTCTGCAGAATGAGTAACGAAAGAATCATAAGTCTGGAACAAGAACCAAAGCCTAGCAAACGGTTTGTGGGAGCCTTGGACCAGCACCCACGCATCACTAACGCATTGTCGCCCAAATGCTCAAAGCATAACATACAGTTCGGTACCCGATCAAAGAATTTCACATCATTTGATAGAAAAGATCGGCAGCAACCGATATTTTGAGCAAATGGGGAGTGTACAAAATACCACTGTTAGGCACTTCTGCAGGAGAACACGCTGGTAACTATATGGCTCGACAAGCAGAAATTTAAGTATTCGTGTTCAGGTACATAAGTATGATATTCGAACTTTCCGCAATTATACGGCATTATCTAGAAACGTTGTAAATGGAACTTTGCAACCAGACTGGGCAAATATTAGACTGCTGAACACCCCTGCGTACGTACACTCACTGCGACTTGCTGAAAGCCTGTACATTGAAGCATTGATGGTCAGGTACTCTAATGATAACACGCCAGTGGACATACCAAAAGTTTGGAAAAACCATGTCGATGATTTGAACTTTAAATTATAATTATTAACAAATTTAATAAAACAATAACATGTGAATTTGACAATTTTAACCGTGCAACACAATTTGTATTATGTGTAACTAAAGTCGGAAATTGTATGTATTGCTCGGCTGAATTGGCAACAGCTCAACATTGTGACGCTATAGAACTATACCGTGGTGTATTGCTGCGGTCCTATAAAGGTCTACGCGAGTACTGCGTTAACCTTTCTGTTAAACCTGATGATGTGGTAAATGTTACCCCCGAAAGTGCTAGTGGAAGTTTTAATTTCTAAATAGATTTCATCTTTTAATTAAATATCGTACATAGACGGTGGTATTTGTTTTGTATGACTTATTGTACGAATTGTGCTTTTATCTACACGATTGCACACCACGCCAAATCGTATTCTATTACGTATCTTGAGACACGATAATGTGGAGGGCAGCTTTACAAATGTTCCAGTCAACACGAATCAAGCTCGCGAAGGAGTGTGCTCATCTGGGATTCCTGAGTAGCTGTAAAGGCCTGAATATCATTGCGAGCCATCTTCGTATTCGTATGGCTCTTCTCTCGTTGCGTGACAACTGCATACTTCGAAATGCGGAGAAGAAAAGATTAATAAGTGCCATTAGGAGCAAGAGACCATTTATTAATTTCCTTAGTAGAAAGTTGTACACTGCATATGAGGATATGTCGAATTGCGAACACCGTATTATCATGGACGGTGTGTCACCTCCACTTTAATAGAAAACTAGGTCAAATCATTGACCGATAACCATATCGGCAAACTTTTTTCCTAGCTGACAATGAAGTGAATAATAGGTCTGTGCGCTATCGTGGAAGTCATGGTAGTATAATTAAAAACTCTTAATGTTTTCAACGTTAGTAATTATGAGTTGAACGAAGTGCAACGTAGAGCTCTAGAAAGAGGAAACAACTTCGCATAACCGACGAGCAAGGCCAATATCTTTCAGACTGTCCCACAATTAGAATGTATCATCAGAAACTTACCTCTGGCTGAAAATGATGTTGCGCGCGTACAAATTGATCGCCTTCTATGAAGTGACAAAACGCAGCAACAGTCCAAACTAATCCCAAGGTATAATGAAGGAAGGCAGCAGCTTGCTTCAGTTAGAAATAATAATGAAATATCAATTTTGGCTGCAGATAAAACTCATCAAACTGTCTTGTTCGATAGCTCAAACTACAGGGAAAAATAATTGAGGTTATAGCTTCCATTCCACGCAAGGTAGTAGAGAGTGACCCAAATAAAGCAACCTCTGCAGAGTTGAACAAATTGAAAAATGCTCACAACATCCCTGAAAGTTTTCCAAAGCATTTGCCCCCCCCCCATCACACACACACACACCTGGTTGTCGTGTGCCCGATATCTTTGGGCGTACTAACAATTTGTCGAGAGCCTATTAGGCCTTTGGTCGCGGCTACGTTAGTCCTACTCGACCACTCGAAAAATGCATTGCCCTATATTTGGCTCAGTCAGCAGAGAGCTCACCTTTTTCTATCAAAAGCTCCGCTAGAGCAATGGAAATGATCAGAATGATTCAGCCACATGCTAGCCTTTTCATATTGGCTTCTCTGGATGTGGTTTCACTGTACCATAACGTACCTGTGGACACCACTCATCGTATTATTGAGGCTTAGCTTGCTGAAATTCACGTCCCACCCCCGAAATCACCACCATTATGAACGCACTTCGTTTAGGTAAACGGCGATCATATTTCAAATTTCTTGACAAAATTTACTTGCAAACTGAGGGTTCGCCCATGGGCTCCCCACTATCTGCTGTGTTAGCGGAAAATCTGCTACAATACTTTGAAAACAAAGTTTTCAATGAATCCCCTTTGGTCCCCAGTTTATGCCTTAGGTACGTCTAAGACATCCTTGTGCTTTGGCCTCACTAAAGGGATGATTTAATTCAATTCGCCGACGCACTTTCGTCAGTATTCCCTACTATCGGGCTCACGACAGAACTTGAATCTGATTTTTCACTCTTTTTTTCGATTTTCTCATATTTCGTGACCCGGATACTAATTCACTGTCTTTTTCAGTTTATCGTAAGCCAACTGATTGAAATAGCCTTATCCCATTCAATTCCTCACATCCAACTCCACAAAAACTATCTGCTATTAACTTCGTTATAAGAAGAGCCTACACGCATTCTTCAAGCGAGAGTCTTCTACAGTCTGAAATAAAGTTTATTTTTAAATTGGCGGATAAACACGGATATCGAAGGACATTGGTTAATAGATTATTTTGCATAATTAGTAACAAAATAACTATAAGTCTAGAACAAGACCCAAAACCTAGCAAACGGTTTGTGGGAGCATTGGACAAGCGTCCACACATCACTAACGCATTGTCACGCATATGCTCAAAGCATAACATACAATTCGGTACCCGATCAAATAATGTCATATCATCTGTTAGAAAAGATCGGGCGGCAACCGATATTTTGTGCAAATGCGGAGTGTGCAACATACCACTGTTAGACACCTCTACAGGAGAACACGCTAGGCCGCCCCGGTGGCGCAGTGGTCTAAGCGATGGCCTCTGATCATTCGTCCGAACGGGGTTCTGGTTCGAATGCCGGTGAGGCATGGATGTTGTGTTTGTCTTACGGCACTGGATCTCTCTTTTCCCTGGAACCAGTGACCCTAAATTAGGGACGGGCGACTGCTTATAGCCCATTGAGTTGCTCACGGTGGTCGTTAAACCTCCAATCCAAAAAAAAAAAAAAGAACACGCTAGTAACTATCTATAGTAATCTTTCTTCGTCATTGCAGGTAACTAATTGGTTCCAAGCAGAAGCAGGGTGTCTTTATTGAGTTCTTGACGATGGAAAGGTGCAGGCGGTCCGACATCCACAGAAAGCTACAGAATGTTTTTGAAGATGTCACCACTGACATGTGCACAGATGGATGAAAAAGTTTAAAGAAGGAGAAACCAGCACTAAAGAAAAGCCATGCAGTGGGAGATCATCATCTGCGACCACTGACACTAATCATCAGCGAGTGGCGGAATTGATTCGCGCGGAAAGACGAGTCAGAATTCGTGAGCTTGTTACACAATGTGACTGTGGTCACAATGTCATTCAGAAGATGGTGGAAGACATAGGTTATCGTAAAGTGCATGCAAAGTGGATACCTCGGTAGTTAATAAACGATTTGAAGGGGAGAAGGGTGGAAGTATGTTCTGATCTGATGGATGCGTTAGAAGCCCTTAAAGAGGCGCCATACTCCTTCACCAAGGCCTAAGAAGTTCAAGCAGCACAAAAAAGCCATGGCGATCGGGGTTTTTTTCATGAGAGAGGTGTCATTCTCTTTTATTCTCTGGAACGCGTCCGTACCGTGACCAACGAGCGGTACACTGAGACACTCAAGAATTTTAGAGAAACCATAAGGAGGAAGAGACCGAACAGGAATCTGAAAAGCATTTACATTCACCATGGCAATACGAGACCACACACGTCTTTGGCAACAAATCAGGCGATTAGTAAATTATTTTGGTCGGTGGTCCCCATCCATCGTGCTATTCAGATCTGGCGCCTTCCGACTTCTACTTTTTCGGTCCAATGAAGGACAGTCTCCGGGGACAACGAAGTGAAAGTGACTGTGAAGAAGTGGATACAACAGTCCACACCTGTATTTTTTTAAAGAGGTTTCGAGAGTTGCAAATGTATCTCTTGTGATGCAGACTTTGTTGAGTAGTACCTTTGTATAGAGCAACAATTTCTGTACTAGCATGTGCAATTTGAACCCCCTCTATCAGTTAATAAACATACATTCTGCCCAATTTTGCATTGCTTTCGGTACAATCCTGAAAGTGAAGAAAAACAACACCTTTTTGTGGCATATTTTCGACATGATATTACATAAGAAATATTTTGCAGATAACATTTGTATAATGATTTCGTTATGCTTGTCTTAATTCAATATTCGGTGAGTTGAAGTTGTATTTCAGTTTCTTATCCATAAAATAAAAGATATGTCTTTTAATTAGAGTACGTGAGTGCGTAATTGTGATGGTTGTGCTCTGTAACAAATTTCGTTCCTGCTTTTTAGAAAGGCTACCTATCTCGAAAGTCATCCTTGTAAACGTATGTAACCTCCCATTCAAATTTCAAGAACAATCGTTTGCAATTCGAGTTGACCATTTTGATTCACAGCATTCTGTTCCGATAGCCGAATTCTGTCTTCAGAAAACGCACTGGTGTCCCTTTCCCGCGATCCGACATGCAGATGACTTTATTTAATCAGTCAACAGTTTTTGCAAAAAAACCTTAAAAAACATCAAAGATAATTGGTAAATGAAACTATAAAGAATACAAAGTTTAAACATCACCCATAAAGGTTTGTCTCTTTGAGCAAAATGAAAGTTAGTAAATAAATCAGTATTGGAAGGGCACTGTACATTCATGAAAACCGAACGATGTAATTATGCAGGCTAATACACATTCATGACTACAGACATTTGTAAATGTTTAAGACCACCTGTTGGTATCAGGAGATCTCAGTCGATTACCCCAGACACTGTCTGCGTTACTCACTTTTCTGTCGGTGTTGCATCATCCTACTGTACAACGTAGCTGTTGATAGATTTGGAGGAAACGTGTGAGCGTCAGTTTCTTCTGGTTTTTAATCTAAGAGGTTTTGGACGTATTTTCTATATAGTCAAAAACGGGCAAAAAAGCGTTATCAAGTGTTACTCAGAGGGCATGAGTAGTGACTTTACATCATGAAGGAAACTCCAAACGTGACATAAGCAGAAAGGTGAATGCGAGCAAGACTGCTCTTCCTAATACGATGATTAAGTATCGAGATGCAGGTGAATTTAACAAAGGAAAGATAAGTGGACGTCCAACGAAAGCAACCCTACATGATGCCAATACTGTAAGGCGAATAGTTATGCTTTCTCCGAAGAGATCGTACAAGAAAATCTGACATTTCTACATTCAAAGTGTCTGATATTAGAAACAGTTTTGTTTCCCGACGTCTTAGCAAAGATTTTGGATTAAAGCCTTATAATCCTGCACATAAACCTAGGGCAACCTCTGTCAGGAAAAAGACGAGATTCCAGTTTTTGAAGGGTCCTTAATACTGGCTCACTGAAAATTAGAGCCAAGTTCTTTTTCTGATGAATCAACTGTGCGTCGATTTCAATCATGTGAAGCACATGTTCGACAGCCAAAAAGCAACAAACTTTATGAAAAATGCACCGGTAGCACGAGGAGACATCCGCCTTGTCAGATGATATGGGGTGCTATGTCAGCATTCGGTACTACTTCATTATCCTTTTTGCCGACAGCCACTACAATGACTAGTCCATTTTATGTGGAAATGTTACGGGAGATACTCCATCATGTATAAAGATTGCGCATAGATGCACAATATTTATGCATGATGGTGCTCCATGCCATAGATCGAAGACAGTAAAGGACTGCCGGCAAAGACATAACTGAGCTTGACTAGATTTGGTAACAGCCCCAACCTTAACCCGATTGAAAATCTATGGACCATTTTAAAGACAAGGTAGCACAAAATCAGCTAACAAATTCCCAAGCTTTGATTGACGCGATAGAGCATGCGTGGTGCAAAGACATGTCAAGTGATTACTGCAAATCCCTCATTGAGAGCATACCACATCGTATTCTATCCATTATAAGACACAAAGTTAGCCACACAAGATGATAATTTCGGTCTACTTGTGTTTTAAAGAATGTACGTATTCATCTGTGGTGTATTTTTTATTTTTTTCAAATATCTCTGACTAGTAATTAGGTTTTCTTTGAAAATTTTAATTTTCAATAAATTGATAGTTGTTCTTAAACTTTTGCAAATGATTGTACATCTTATTTAATACCTGACTAGCAAGAGTATAAATCGAAGAAAGCTGCACGTCTAAAATTAAAAACAATTCACAGGTTTTATGGATTATTTAGTCCCTGCACTTTAGCTAATGATCATTCTTGTCCGGTTACCAGTTTTGCGTGTGTCATTGTTGTGTCTCAAGGTCACAACGGTGACACATTTCATTCTTTCCATACAGAGGTTGTGAATTTACGCTTGTTAGCATAGCGTCGTGTGATTAAGATATGTCAAGGAAGTTCAAACAACGCGCTGTGATTGAATTATTAAGTCGTGAAAACGTAACGACGATACAAATACATCGGCGTGAAAAGGCTGTGTATGGTGAACATACCATTGACGGAAGTACAGTAAATCGTTGAATCATTAAATTTTGTCAGTAAGAACCGGGGAATGATAATCTTGTAGACGAACCTCGCTGTGGAAAACCAGTTTTGGTGACGGATGAAAAACACTGAAAAGCCGTTGACGAGTTCCTCCAAACGGACAGCCGTATCACCTAAGGACGGATTGCAACTAGGCTAAGAATTATAAAAGAAAGAGTAGGACATATCATTGTTTCACTTGGCTGCACAAAAATGTGTTTGCGATGCTCCCGTCTAAAACACATTTTTGACAACGTGCTAGAAAACTCATATAACCCTAGTACCTCTGTTTTGCAAAGAGTATTATTTTAGTTTCAACAAAGAAAGTGTTAATACGAAACTTTATTAAGCATTATCCTACATTACCCTAAAATTTAGTTATCTAAAAATATTTGAAAACCCTATGCAAAATTTTAAACATGGGTGTTGAAGTTCCCAGCTCGGTAAGGCCTGCTCTTAGATACAACCAGGCTACGTCTATATCGAAAATTTTATTCTTTAACGATTTTGTCCCAGGAAGTAAGAATGCAGAGTGCACTCTTACTTCCTGTGCCACAAGAGTGCCCTCCCGGCAGCCAATGATAAAAGCATAACTTGAAGAATCTTACTCAAATCCTTGCACCGGTTTAATGTGTGAAACCTGCAAATCAAAGTCAATAATGGAGACATAAACAGAAAACACGTAGAATTACTAAGAAAGAAATTCCAAAGCTTAAAGTTCTAAATTCATCATAATTTTGTGAAATCTACATATATCGTGTTCGGGCAAAAGCTGCTTTCGTCAGGAGCTACCTGTTATCTGCCTAATTAAAGAGGAAATTATTTACTTGGGCAAAGCAAAGTTATATAGAAATAATATATTAAAAATTATTTTATAGACACGAAACCGTGAATAATATTAAAATTGATTTCTAACTGGAAGAAATTTTACCCATTTCCTTTCGAATACGTAACTTAAATATACCTTACAAAGATACAAATTATTTATTGTATTCTCATTTTATCGTTTCACTCCTAGATGTTGTGAAAAATGTTGAAGAAAAATTTCGGTTTTACGACAAATTCGTTTCTCTTTTCCTTAACATGGCTTACAATGAAAAGTTGAATGTCGTTCTCGTCGTTCCGCGTATCCACTTCTTCACGGACGCATTTAATTTATCTCAGAAGACACAACTCTTGTTTCTGTTTCACCTAAAGAAGCTATAAATTCCTATTTAGAACAACTGTAGGTATCGTCACGTGAATTAATAGTGACATTCAGACACGCAGACACGCGACACAGTAAGACAGCACTGATCAATAAAGAAACCCAACTACTGAATAATAAAAAGTTCATTGATTGGAAGTTACAATTTGTATTTGAATACCAGCAATTCTTCCGTTTGCTTCAGGTAGAAGAAACAAAGCACAAACTATTTTCTTCATAGGAAGTCGAATATTCATACATAACAGAAATGTGGCAAATATTCCTATTGCGCAAAAAAAATGTGATTCGTTTTTTGTGTGAAAAGATCGAACGAACGCGTACTTCAATTATCAGCGGAGACGTTCGCATACCGTTTTAAATATGTTTTCTTTGTTTTTATTCGCAGAAAATTTCTTTTAAACGTGTCTCCCATGAAAATAGCAATGCAGTAGTGTTTAAATTTTGCTATGTTACGGAAAAGTCGTGATAGAAGTGGTCGAACATAATGAAAGCAGAAATTTCATTTTACTTTCAACATGCCTATTATTACAAAATTACTGAATTCATCCGATGCCCAGATACAGTAACTTGTAGTTATTTTCAGGTTAATTCCTACTTTTTACAGTAGAAGTATCATCCTATAATATCACTCGGCGGGAGTGGTGCAACTTCTATTTTCCATTTAAAGAAAAATTAAACTAACCATTTATACTCAAAGAAAAAGCTTTTTTATGACAGAGAATGCGATTTTTCAATTGGCAAGTGGGAATGAATTGAAACAGATGCTATCGTATTCTGCTTTCGACCATATCTTAGTCGGTGTATTTCCATCACTGAACATTGGGTTGCAAGAGCAAATTATCAGTGTGAACGATACGTTTCGCAACCAACATAACATTACTGCTTATTATCAAAAAACAAATTTCATCAAAAAGGACATTGTACACATTTTTGTTGAAATTCTCTCCCATATTCAAGACATACAGTCGTTTACTAATCCTGAGAAGCATACGACATGGTCCAAGGGATATCGATTCATACCGCACCAACAGAAGTGCCTGTAATTACAGACAAATGTTTATATATACATGATAAGTGTAAGAAGGATAAAGATAGTATACAAATAAACTTATCTTTATCCTTCTTACACTTATCCTTACTCTTTTCTTCAGAACTGGAATTTATATCTATATGAATGCACATTCAGAATTTCCTATTAAAATTAGTATATGCATATAAAGGAACCTCAATAAATTTGATGTTCAAGTTCATTGAAGTACGCCATACTTTCAACAGAAAGACCTTCTTTTCAACAACCGTTTCAATAAATCGACCTGTTATTTAGTTCCCACACTCATTAACATGTGGCAGCATGTTAATTTTCTCTTTATATAACGACCACCTCAACGAATTATCTTTTTACAGCGATCTTACAAAAGAGGATTAGTAAAGAAATATTATACGCAATTGGTTTAATATCACGTAATGAAGAACTAAGCGAAATTGGTTTACGGCATGTTTTAGAAGATAAGGTCGTTCCCACTTGTTATTTCTAGCTTCAAAGAGGATAGATGGATAAATTACCACTCCGTGCATTTTTAAACAAAAGAAATGTCGTCGACATGATGACAATACTGTAAGACTAATACTTATGCGTTCTCCGAGAAGTTCTTGCATTCCTACATTCAAATTGTCTGATATTAGTAACAGTATTGTTTCCCGACGTCTTAGCAAAGATTTTCGATTAAAGTCTTATAATCCTGCACATGAACCTAGAGTAACCTCTGTCATGACAAAGAAGAGACTTCAGTTTGCGAAGCATCCTGAATCCTGGCTTGCTGAAAATTGGAGCCAAGTCCTTTTTCTGATGAATCAAGTGCGCGTCAATTTCAATCATGCGAAGCACATGTTCGACGACCAAAAGGCAACAATTTTGATGAAAAATGCACCGTTAGCATGGTGAAACATGCGCCTAGTCAGATGATATGGGGTGCTGTGTCAGCATTCGGTACTGCTTCATTATCCTTTTTGCCAACAGCCACTACCATGACTGGTCCATTCTATGTGAAAATGTTACGTGAGAAACTGTTAACTCATACGCAAGTGCACAAATGCACAATTTTTATGCATGATGGTGCTCCATGCCCCAGATCAAAGACAGTAAAGGACTACCGGCAGAGACATAACTGAGCCTTGGTAATAGTCGCAACCTTAACCCGATTGAAAATCTATGGACCATTTTAAAGACAAGGTAGTAAAAAATCAGCTATCAAATTCCCAAGCTTTATTTGACGCAATAAAGCATGCGTGGTGCAAAGACATTTTAAGTGACTACTGCAAATCTGTCATTGAGAGGATATCATATCGTATTATATCTATTATGAGACACAAAGTTGGCCACACAAGATGATGATTTCGGACTTCTTTTGTTTTGAAGAATGTACGTATTCATCTGTGGTGTTATTTTTTTCAAATATCTCTGACTAGTAATTAGGTTTTCTTTGAAAATTTTAATTTTCAATAAATTAATAGGTGTTCTTAAACTATTGCAAATGATCGTACATCTTATTTAATGCCTAACTAGCGAGAGCAGAAATCATAAATCGAAGAAAGCTGCATGTCTAAAATTAAAAACAATTCACAGGTTTTACGAAGTATTTATTAGTCCCTGTTCTTTAGCTAATGTAAATCTCAGAGAACCGCTTAATAATGTTTATGTATGTGTCACACATCTCGTATTTTAAAAACATGTGTTCATTCAGTCATTATTTTAGGTAGCATATGTGAAAAATGAAACTTTTTCTGGACCCTACTCATGTATGTTTTACACATTATACCTATCTGACGCATTCAGTTTACATCTGCGAAAAGTTTGGGTCATGGTTGTTTGTTTCCGTATTTATGTAATACGCTTACACTAGTTATCGGCAGTGTATTTGAAAATAACTATTACTTTAGAAATATATTTCAAAACAAATGTGTTTAATCAATGCATCTTCATTTTTACTTATACACAGAGAGATGGTCTTTACTCTAAAAAACACATAAAAACACTGGTGAGTAGTCAAAGAAATATTTAACGATGCAACCTTGGTGTAACAAAGATTGATACAAAATGAAACTCGCAGACCAGGAAAATTTAAATGCGTAGATCAAAATATTATCAAATTGAAGAACCTGAAATATTATATGGTTGTTCATATTACTTGAAGAAATGACTGCCAGGACTACAGAAATATGAGACTTTATATCAGTAACATGGCGCATGGGATACTTGTCTCTGATATACGGAAAGTTTATTTAGGAGCACTTCAAAACCCAGAGATTTGTAGTAGAAAATTTAGAAAACATTTAGCCTGTTCTGGTTTGAGAATGGTTCTCGATGATCAAAAATTATGTAAATATAAATTTGGAGTGAACAGGAGGGAAGATTTTTACGTGTAATTACATACATTTTACAAAAAATAATATTTATTAATACAGAAATTCTTAAAATTCCGGAGTTATTTATAAACATTTATTTGCACTGGGAACTGCATTTATTCCCGGTTTAAGCCCAAAAACAGAAACAGTTTATCGGTGTACACCTTTAAGTGTCCAATACCTGAACAAATGGCGCCTAAAATGTTTGAGAACTCCACTCAGAAAAACTCATATTGCGGCCGGATTAGACGACAGCTACGTAAAAAATGCCTTTCCTCCTCTCATTTGCAGCTGTACCGACCATAAACCATTTGCTTTTTCTTCCCTTTTAGTCTTTACTCTGGTCCATGCTCCAAGGCATGATGGAGAAGGGTTAATCCCCCTGAAATAGAAATCATGCCATTGATCAGAAACAACTAAGTCAAACATTTTCTCTGTCCTTTTTTGTTTGTCGTCATTGTCTAGGCCTTTTTAGGAAGAGATTTTTCAGAAAGGTTTAGTCCCATCCATTTCCCTGACTCGCCAATTTGAATCACAAAGAAAAGGGGAACGTATAGCTTTCGGAATTCTCTGGCGGAGGAAAGTTTAGGATATTTTTTTCAAGACGGAGTTTATTTATGAAACATCTGGAGGCTTTCATCCAGTAGTGGATTGAGAATGTCTGCTGACGAAAATGATGATATACACAGAAAAAGAGCTTAATGGAATATAAAATAATAAAGTACGTCGTGACTATACATTATTAAATGTAAAGTTCGCCATTTTCACGACGACGAAAGCTGACTAGTATTCAAAGTATAGGTAATCGTAGCCATCTGTCTGCCAGTTCCTCGATTCCACTGTGGGCGAAGAACTCCTTCACCCCAGCTGCCACATCCTTCCGGTTCTTGAAGTGCCGCCCGTGATTGAAGTAGGCCATGGATCGGAACAAGTAATAATCCTACGGGTTAAAGTTCGGACTACATGCTGGCTGTGGCATTAGCTCGATGCCCTCATGTTCCTAGAGTTTTCCGGGGGTCGTTCGCGCTGCATGAGGCAGACCGTTGTCCTGCTGAATGAGAGCGCGCTTTCTGTTCAACAATGCCGGGTACTTCTCCTCGAAAACTGCATACAACCGCTCCAGCTGTTCGGAGTAGATGTTGGCGTTCATGGTCCGATCGTCTGGAACAAATTCGTAATGCATTACCCCCTCGAAATTCAGATACATGTACTTAGAGTGCCACTTTTCCAAAATAATAAATCAACGCTGCCAAAGTTATGTACTAGTTTTGTACAGTTTTGTACACCCAAAAGAAAATTTTGTACACCACCGGAAGTTTTACTTTTCGGCTCTTTAAAAGTGGCACTCCAAGTACATGCTGGAGTGCCACTTTTTCAAAACCGAAAATAAATACTTCCAAAGTTTTGTACTAGTTTTGTACAGTTTTGTACACCCAAAAGAAAATTTTGTACGCCACCGGAAGTGGTACTTTTTGACTCTCCTTTGTGGCCCTCGAGCATGTACTTGGAGTGCCACTTTTCCAAATATGAAAAAAATACCCTGCCAGAATGCTGTCCTGGTTTTGTACAGTTTTGTACACCCATAAGAACATTTTGTACACCACCGGAAGTGGTGCTTTTTGCTCTCCTTTGTGGCTCTCGACCATGTACTTGGAGTGCCACTTTTCCAAAATTGAAAAAAGACACGGCCAGAGTGTTGTCCTAGATTTGTACAGCCAAAAGAAAATGTTGTACACCACCGGAAGTGGTACTTTTTGACTCTCCTTTTGTGGCACTTGAGCATGTACTTGGAGTGTCATATTTCTAAAATCGAAAATAAACACTGCCAGAATGGTGTACTAGTTTTGTACAGACAAAAGAGAGTTATGTACCCCTCCGGCGATGGTTCTCTTTGGTTGTCCAGCATGCTCTTAGAGTGTCATCTTTCGAAATCCAGAAGTAAACACTACTATCTCTTTCCAGTTTATTACAATCTTTTACTCCTGTTCATTATACACAACCAGCTGTTTTTGTGTTCATTATACGCAACTTTTATTTGTTCAAGGTCGCAAATTTTTGTGCGGTTGTCTTGTATAAACTAAGAAATTGTCGGAGCCTTCATTTTTATAGTAAAGGAAGAAAAGAAACAGTTTTTTGTTGCTTTGTTAAGCAATGCTTTCAGCAAAAGCATTTCTAAAACGCGAGGAAAAGGAATTCAAATCAGCGCATGTCATGGCTTCCAGTCTAGCAGATATACCGAGCAAGGTTGGGGGAGAGGAAAGTTGCAAAACACCTCGGCGCATTCGCAGTGGCGTAACTAGCACCACTTGTGCAACCCCGGAAAGTTCATTTCAGCACCCCTAAGCATAATAATTTTTCCAGGATTTCGGACACTAGGGAGGATGTGTTTTTCACGGTGTTTGTTTTGGGAAAATGGGGATGTCAGGAAGGTTAGGGAGACTGTCTGGTAAAGTAAAGGAACTACCTATAGAGCCCTGTAGTTTTAACTTTTAAAATAAATTTTGGAACAGAAGTACATAATGCAAGGTTATCAATCAGCCAGTCAGATTTAACACGGTGAGCTGTCAGATGCATAATCATTGATATACGTTTTATCGCATTGAAACGAATTCGGTAAAATATATTTAAATGTTTAAGGTTAACAACTATGAGACTTTAGTGATCGTTATTGGATATGGTTGCATACAAACAGGGAATTCAGTATTCTACACTGCAAGACTGCAATATGAATTTCGTAGCTACAGATATTAATTTGCATGTACAACAAAACTTCAATGCAGGCCAGGAAAAAAAGAGTGCGTGTGAAAATGCAATGTGCAGGTATGTGATGTTTACAAATATACGAGTACTATACCCAGTGTTCGAAATGGGCCGGTATGGCATACCGGTAGTTAACAAAAATGGAAGTGAGCATACCGGCAGTTAAAAAAAAACGTTAATTGCCATCCCGGTATGTAATAAATTATAAACCCTTCACAAACTACGTAAAGATATTAGGATGAAAGCACAAATTTTAACGCAAAAAACGGCAAATGGTATTTTTAACGGATAAAATTGATAATTAGCAGCTGAGACTGAAAGAGACCGACCACAAACCCTTCAATGAAGGTTTTTTTAATTTTTACATTAAGTTTTCAATAACAAAAAAAATTATGCGGAATGGAATGTATTTCTTTCGAAACCTCCTATTTATACTATGAGGATCTATGGTCTACACCATACCGGCAGTAGCTCTGTGCCACTTCGACCACTGAGTGTACCATATAACTACATAATATAGATATAATATAAATTATAATTATATGATTAAAATACAAGTGGAAAAAAAATTATGCGATAAGTGGAAATTTTCTTGTTTTTAGGCCTAAGTCTTTCTTTCTAGCCTTCATTTTTTGGCGAAATTATTAAGCGTTGAGGTCCATTCTTTTGGCAAACTGCCTTTTTATGCAGTGACAACTCCTGCAGCCTATCTTGTGACATAATGCTTCTCAAATAGTTTTTACAAATTTTAATTTGGAAAACGATCTCTTTACAGATGCTACTGTGACGGGTAGCCGTGAGTGTTAAGAAAAGCATCAAGGCTATAATTACATAGTTTAGTACAACCACCGACAATTGTAGGATCCACATCCTCCACGAGGAATCTCCATGTGGCCTCGCACTTTCCTTCAGCAGTGCACCAATAAGGCGATTGCAGAACGATCGTATTACAACCCGGAGCCAAAGGGTCGAATAGCTTCAATGTGTAGGACATCCAGCAACCGAAAAATTGTTATGCTGTGTGTTGGTAAAACGTGGAAAGTGCGATGTATTTGTTTATTCAACTGACGCCACGTATTTGGGGGATTTTCACTTAGGATATCAGTGCTTCCAAAGTGCACCATCCATTTTTTAGTGTTCACAAATTTGGTACACATGTAAACAATAATTACTTATTTTACACTTGCAGGTGTCACAGCTCATCGTAAATTCAAATAACGCAAACTTTCAATAATAACTTTTGGAATGTCCTAATTCCATGGCATTTTATTTTCATTTATCATTGCCTTAATTGATTGAATTTACTTTTTGTTTTGAAATGCATCCACCCGTCTCCCAAATTTTAATTTTTACCTAAAGTCCATATTTACCTTAATTTTAACATTTGCTAAATTTAACTATTAATTACACACATGAGCAAAACCTATCCATAACAGTTTGAAATGTGGTCAGGAAGGAAAAAACAAGATGATGGATGTGAAGACGAATTTTAGGCGTGCTCAAACACAGTGATCTGTTTCCTTCTGTTCCACAGGCTATTCTTATTGCTCAAACATTACCAGTAACAACCTGCCCAGTGGAGAAGTCCTTCAGCACTATGAGAACGGTTAAAAACCTCGTTAAGGTCAAAAATGGCAAATGGACGTTTATCTGGACTGTGCATGATGAGTATTCATCGAGAAAAAGGTTTTTGAGAATAACATGAACTCATTCAAAATGTGATTGATAGATTTGGACAAAACCAAGACGTTTGCAGTTTTTATTTCATAGTATCTCTTCTAAAGTGCAAGAAACAGAAAATTGAAGGGGGTATAAAAATAAACAGATAAATGCCTATAAAAAAGGGAGGTTTATACTCATACTCAATAAAGGACGATGGAGCAGTGCAATTGTTTTATGTAACCCCAAGTTAATGTTTCCATACAAAAAGACTGTATTAAGTTGATTATTAAATTTAGCAAGAAGCCTACAGTAAGGTTAAACTTTTGACTCCGATATGAATAATCAGTGGACAGTAATTGGTAAATGACATAATTATTATTATTGTCCATTATTTCAATACTAAATATTGACTATAGAAAGAAAGATGTGTCCAAGTTCCCAAACGTGGGGGGGGGGGCTAACAGTGCTCCAAACCCACTCCGTGGCTTTAGGGGCTCGATGCACTCGCCTGACCCAACCCCCACTATGCTATATAAAGACGCAGGGTTACTATAAATTTAAGCAATAATTATGATAGTGGGAGTATACCCGTTTTCCCCCTCCCCCGGAAAAGTTGCAGCTGACGCCCATGCTCATGAGGGATAACGCTGCGGCAAAAAGTTTCCGGCCCTTTATATGATTTTTTTATGACCAAAATGGCGGTAAAACAAGTTCTCAAAGTTTGGCCAAATATTTTAAAAACTACATGACAAAATTATTATGTACATTTTCGCATTTTCAATACATGAAAAAAAAATCTTTACTTTTTGAGAACTTTGTAGTAAATCCGAATATTATTATGTTTTATATTCATACCCCTATTACTCCTTCTTTATTAGCATCGCTCTTTTCAAAGCAAATTGTTTAGAAGTTGATTTCTCAATAGTATTTGAGTAAAATATTCTCTAATCTTTGCTTGTTTAAAATTTGTCAAAGTCAGAGAAAAAACATAACTATGAACTTTATTAAGTTTTGCACCATCTATTTCATGGCTGAACTACAACAACAAAAAAACGTCCGCACCATGCCAAAAGTGTAGCTTGCCTAAGTGCACGTTTTATTCAGAGCAAAGATTCCGAAATAAATGTTTCATCCAAACCGAAACTAAACAACATATCCTTCTCTAATGAGATCGAGGTTCAACTTTGCACGAAGAAGGAACACAAGAACGCTAACCGAAAGTAAACAGCATAACCTTCTCTGATGGGATGAAGGTTCAAATTTGGCTGCACCAAGAACTCAGTAACACTGTCTCGATTATCTTAAACTTATGATGTACCGGTTACGTATACGTAAACGAATCAAAGAACTGTGAGTTTGTGATAATCAGAAATTACAAAATTTATGTACATCGAAAAAAGCGTATAAATGAATTAATTAGCTATTATCGAATTGGAAAAGCTTAGAAAATACAGTAAAATATCGGGACTAATGCAGAATTACGTATAAATGTCAAAAAATATAACTGAAGTACGCATAGCCGAAGTTTCACTGAATATCTTTTTATTTTTACAAAGCAATGCTTAAATATAAAAATTTTGTTTAAAATGAAAACCACTAGATTGAAAAAACAGTGCGCAGAAATTCAAATTGCTTGAATTTCAGTCTGTGACTTATACCTGTAACTTAACCCTCCTTTCGAGTTGCTTCTAAACTAAACATTTTCCCACTGAAGAGTCCGTTACTTCTCTAAACAGCTTGTACATTTTAGCGACACTGACAGTGAGTCACAGCAAAATTTATAGAGACAACCTTCATTGTATATAATGTGGGGGGGGGTGTAGAGAGAGAAAGATTGCAAGTAATTGTGGTGAACTGATATAAAGAAAGAGATTTAAACGAATACGTATTGTTGCTATATGTTGATCTAAGAGCTATTTTGTGTCAAATGATGAATCACAATGTGACGATTTTTTATATAGATGACCTTCGAACTTTCATTGAGTGGAAAATTAAGGGAAAGGAGATTTTAAACATAAATTATTTTGGTAATTCTTCCAACTTGGCCGTTCGGCTTCTGGGTTATTTCAAAAGTGTGTTTTATATGCAACAAGCTAGGAATGTTAATCAAATTAGTTAACCATTTAAGCTACTGCTTCGAAAATCAAGAGTAAAAAGTACCACTTCCGGTGGTGTACAAAATCTTCTTTTGGGTGTACAAAACTATGACATCACTCTGGCAGTGGTTTTTTATTTTAATTTTGGAAAAGTGGCACTTCAAGTTCATGCTCGAGGGCCACAAAGGAGAGTCAAAAAGTACCACTTCCGGTGGTGTACAAAATGTTCTTTTGAGTGTACAAAACTAGGACTACACTATGGCAGTGTTTATTTTCGTTTTCGGAAAAGTGGCACTCCAAGTACATGCTCGAGGGCCACAAAAGAGAGTCAAAAAGAACTATTTCCGGTGGTGTACAAAATTTTCTTTTGGATGTACAAAACTGTAGAAAACTAAGACAACACTCTGGCAGTGTTTATTTTCATTTTTGGAAAAGTGGCACTCCAAGTACATGCTCGAGGGCCACAAAGGAGAGTCAAAAAGAACTATTTCCGGTGGTGTACAAAATTTTCTTTTGGATGTACAAAACTGTAGAAAACTAAGACAACACTCTGGCAGTGTTTATTTTCGTTTCTGGAAAAGTGGCACTCCAAGTACATGCTTGAGGGCCACAAAGGAGAGTCAAAAAGAACTATTTCCGGTGGTGTACAAAATTTTCTTTTGGATGTACAAAACTGTACAAAACTAGTACAAAACTTTGGCAGTATTTATTTTCGATTTTGAAAAAGTGGCACTCCAGCATGTACTTGGAGTGCCACTTTTAAAGAGCCGAAAAGTACCACTTCCGGTGGTATACACAATTTTTTTGGGATGTACAAAACTGTACAAAACGTTGGCAGCGTTGATTTCTTATTTTGGAAAAGTGGCACTCCAAGTACATGTATCTTCGAAATTCCACCAGACGCAGAGCATCACCATGTACTCGAGGCGCATACTTTTGGCAACAATTTCAGGAAACTCTTCCGGGCTTAGCCACTACCGTTATGTGTTATAGTTAAGGAAATGGACCCACCCTTCATAGCAAATAACAATTCTCTGAAGTGATAAAACGTACATCGCGCATGCTTTATAGGAGTTTCGGGCACCCTCCCACTCTGCGGTTTACTTCAGCTACCGTCAGTTCGTGAGAGACAAAGCGGCAGCTCCACTATACCTTGCCGAAGTCCTGAAGGTTACGAACACGGTAGTCTGTGATATGTCCAACTCACCTGATCACCTACGAGTGCTGGTTGCCCTATATGCTCCTACGGCCAGGTGCGTGGCCTCCGAATCCACGATTCGTGGCCTGCCTGACCTTGGCTGATCGTCGAGGTTTCAGTCACCTGAGCGAAATTTCTAGAACAGTCTGGTTGCAGTGCTGTGGTCCACGTAAATTTCCCCTTTTTCATGAGAAATGTTGCGTGTTGCTTGAGCAGCTTTGGTTGTAAGCAGCCCCCCCCAACCAAAGCACCTCGGATCCTTCTTACAGACCACCACTTTTCTGAGGGAAGGGCATACCCACAAGTAGAATATGTTAGTCGATACAATTGTAAACACGAAGAATGCGGACAAATCACTTTCGTTAGGCTTATACAATTCCCCGTCCTGCGATCCCCGAGGGGCCCGAAGACACCGAGGTGCCATGGACCTGCAGAACAATGTAAATTACACTAAGAATAAATCAATGCAATGTACATGAGTTAAATTTAATACTGCAAGAGCAACCGAAGGACAGGGGTCCCCTCACTCCCGAAACAATATATCCCTCAAAAGACTTCACCGGGGTCCCGGAAAGGAGGAGACATGTCACATGGAACATGAAATACCCACAAGTTAAACAACATTCAAAATTGTAAAGGCAGCCCACTCCCCAACCATCCTCCCGAAGGACTTTTCAGGTAGTGAGCTAAAGGTTATCTTACATACTCCGAATATTTCACTGAGGGGGAGAAAGGTTGAATCACAACGAATTCATCCACGACAAATTTAGTAGTCGACGAATTTGCATGCGACGAAATTGTCTGCGATGAATTGAGCCTGCGATAAATTGGTAACTGCGACGAGTTGACGCGCGACGAATTGGGCACTTCGAATTTACGTATAACCCTGGATATCCGTATTGAGTTTTCTTTCCAGGAAAATGTAATTTTAATCTTTAGTAACTGAGGAGAGTTTGGGACTCAGACACATCCTCAGTTGCTTGGGGGTCCCAATGCCGCATCTCCTGAACGTATATCTGGAGATGCGGGTTCAATTTCCTTTCCAGGACAATGGGATTTTGATGTTTAGCAACTGAGAAGAGTTTGTGATACAGGCATATCCTCAATAGCTTGGAGGTTCCAAACCCGCATCACCCGACCGTACATCCGGAGATATGGATTCAATTTCCTTTCCAAGACAATGTAATTTTATTGTTTTCTGAGGAATATCTACTTGCATAATTAATTTGACATCCATCTGCCCTTTACATTTATTTGTTTGTCAGAGAATAATTGTCTCAGATTACCGGGAAAGCACGGAAATTCAATCCATAGGTGAAAGTGCCCAAAAAAGCATTGTGCAAAAAAGGAATTTTTGCAATGAAAATTATTTTCACGAAAAACTGTGAAAATTGAAATGTATAAAGTTATAACGTCGTGCCGACGTTAAACAGCCGTATAATAGTTAACACATTAGTATTCTGGATCACCGGTGATTAGGGTAGGTCGATGTCATATTAAACAATATTGCGTTTGAGACACAGTTCCTCGTCGCCCCCATTATATTTGTATCCCTTTACGGAAGTGACATTCCCGTTCAGTTCGAGAACGAAGGGGAGAGCTTGTGCTCAGAGAAATGCAGTCGGCGAAAGTGTATGAGTTTTTTAGAATTAGACTTCCGAGACAAGTCCAATAATTGAGAAAATTTTACCATGTTGGGAGTTTTAATCACCGGGCGCCCCTCTTTATTTTGGGGGAGAGATATTGTGACTCCCTTTTTTGTCAAACTTTGAAGGGAGTCCCATGAGGCGCTTTGATCGTAGATGATAAAAAAGAAAAACAGTCAATATTCTCAGAAAGGAGATTACAGAACACTCGTTAAGAAAGTGAAAAACACTTTGTGGGGATAAAAATCAAAAATTGAACTAGACCGTTGCTCGTATAGCAGTCTGTCCTGGCACTTCTTAAGTCATTGTATATAAAAGGTACCGCCACCAAAAGCGTACGTTAAAATATATTTGTCTGTTGATGTGACTAGGGTCAGAGTTAAAATTTATGTGGTTTATACACTTATGAAAATATAAACCACCGCGAAAAGAACACTTACTGCACTCCTGCTGTTACACCCTTCCAATTTCCATTTTACATAAAAAAAATGTAAACATATGTGTCTCTTAATTTCCTTGTGGCCAGAGTAAAATGCTATGTGGTTCATACACTTATGAGAATAAAAATCACCTCGAAAAGAGCAGACTCTACTCGTGCTGTAAAAACACTCCAAATTCCATTAAAAAAAATATTGATCTCTTCACATGACTAGGGCCAGAGTAAAATCTATATGGTTCCTACGCTTATGAGAATATGTGAAAATCAAAGGGACTCCACTCGTGCGAGACATCATTTCACACCGTTTCCGTCGGGTGGAGCATGGTACTGTTAAAGATCAATTGACCGCGGAATGGGGTGAATTAGCCAGTGAGACTTATCTTCCTTTTTCATGCCTCATAAAACGTGAAATTTACATCGTCCTGAAACGCGATTCGAACCAGCAACTCCCGATTTTTTTCGAGTACGTTGCCTTTACACCACCCAGAAATAGGAGCTTCCAGGCAACTTAGGTTTGTCTGGCACTCTGAAACCTCCTCAGTTGCTTGAAGGTTCCAAACATGCAAATCCAGAACGTACATCCGAAAATGCGGGTCGATTCCCTTTCCAGGTCAATGAAATTTTCAAGTTTTCTGAAGAATGACTAGTTGAATGGCATCCATCTGCCCTTAACATCTACTCAAAGTTGTATAACTATACTAATGATCCGAATTCCTTGACGTAGAATAGAAATAAAACTTTTCAAGCTTTCGCACATCAACCAGATGACTTTTTCAAGGAAGGTAGACAGGTAACTTAAAACTGGATAATAGAACGTTTCAAAAAACTTAACGCATTCAAATTGTTGAAAAGGTCTATTATCCAGTTTGAAGTTATCTGTCTACCTTCACTGAAAAAGCCATATGGTTGATGTCCGAAAGCTTGGAAATTTTATTTCTGTTCTAATCCAAGGAACTAAGATTTATTTATACAATTTTGAGCATAACTGGTGTGCAGTTCCTACTTATTAATTACCTTAACATCCATATGACTATCATATAATAATCGTATCAGACTACCGGGAAAGCATGGAAACTCAATCTAAATGGGGAAACGCTAAACAAATTATTGTGCAAATAACTTATGTTCCCAATGAAAATACTTTTACTAAATTTTCCGAAAACTATAATATATATAAAATTTATAAATGTAATGTTTCATTTACTGTCATGTATACTTGATGCAATTAGAGTATTTGCGGAACTACTTAATTGAAAAAAAAGTCTGGGTTCTGAAAAGAGCTTTAAAAGAATGCTTTATATATGTTTTTAAAATGTAAGAAAGTATGTTGAATGGTATGTATCTTTAGCCGAAACAATATATTCATTGACAACGACATTTAATTGTCACAGCGATTCATTATGTCCGCATAAGAGTATGTAACGTAGAACTCATCACGTGCCACAGTGCTTAAGATTGCACATTTCGTTACTAACTTGACTTTATTGATATATTCAGGAGTAGTAGGCATGACATTTTCTTGTTTTGAATATGGTATTCAAACACGTCAGTAATAGTTCGTATTACTTCAAATGCAAGGTACCGCATACTTTTCTTTAGCGTTTCTGCTCTCATTATACTCATGAGAACGAGAATGAACTTTGATGTATGTGACTGCAAATTTTGTTCTACTACCGACCTGGCTATATATTCAGGAGTAGTAGGAAAGCCACTGACGTTTAGTAGTTTTTAATATTCTGAATCAGAAGCGTATATTACTCAAAACGCTTTTTTTATCACAAATCGTATTTATTTGCTTTTTGTGCATCACCCTCCCATTATTTTCAAACTCGCGGCAGTAATAAAAAAGTATTGATTGGTGTTCTTTATTCACTTACGGTCAAATACGCGAGAGACTTTTTCTAACGTTTCCCGTATATGCAAGGATAGCGTACTAAATTATTTGGCTTAAAAGTTCTAACAATATTACATACATATTTTAATGCATGAAATTTAATAATAGATGGTAAAAACATTATAAAGATTTTAATCGTAAAATTTACCTGCAACTATGAGGATCTGAACAAACGTTTTGACGAGCTTGTCCCCGCACTGCAACGACGTCATGCAAGGCTGCGTCGAAATGAAGATCACTATCGTGAGTTTCTTTATTTTTTATCTTTTGCTTTGAAATCTACTTAAAAACTGAGTTTTAAGACCGTTTCTAGAAACAATAATGACAAATTTAGAATTATTTCACAAAGAAAAACGTATTGTTGTAAATTGCTGCGGCGAGCATTTTACAGGCGAAAAACTACGAGACAGAGCAAACCTTTGTACCTTTCAACAATATATTTTACTCTGGAAAACAATTTTAAATATATCATTATTATCTCTGCAAAGAACGTTGAAACTCAGTTCCAAATACACTGCAAAAGCACCAGAAAAAAATACACTACCCGATCTTCGTTACAGTGATGCCTGCCTTGTATGACGTCCGGAAAGTGCTGAGAGAAAGCTCGCCGCACCGTTCGTTCATATCCCCGAGAGTGCAGGTAACTTTTGCGGTAAAGTATCTATAATGAGTTACTGAGATGAAGTTCTTTCACCATTTTAAATGAATTGACATAATTTAAAATCTGTATATAATTTGCTTCTCCAAAATGTGCGCGAAATAATTCAGGTGTCTAACGTACACGTTTCGCAATATAACGTATCCTTCCTTTTCCGAAAATAATAAATATTACCTACATTACAAATGAATCTTTAAGCTAATTATTCCGCGTTAGTAAAATATTGTGTTAAAGCGAGACAGAGAATATTAGCAATTTAGTAGAGTTTTGTGAAGTCTTCTGCTCTAAATATAACACGCAAATTTGCCAGTTTTTTTTTCTACGCAGAGAATTCCTCAAAATGGAAATGTAACTGACAAATGATTGTTTTAAATTATCATTCCCTATATTACAGGTGCTATAGTATGAAGTGATCTAAGCCAATAAGAGCTTTTAACACTTAATTTAACTTTGAAATCACAACTACATGGCAGGAAACTAAGAAAAGCGGGTTAAAATTTAAAAACAGAAAAAAAAATCTGATGTTTGAAATATTTTTATATTGCAAATAATTTAACTTTCGTTCTTTATTCTGCACTAATATTTCAGAAGTAATATGTATTTAAACGGATAAAGAACAATGCATTGTTCAAGAATGCAACTTGTTAGCGTCGTATTACAATTCAGTATAATCTTTTGCATTTGTTAATGAAAAATTACGACTGAAACCACGTAAAGAATTCTTGGAAGGAAGTTTTCGAATCCACCCTAACACCACCTTTTTAAATAGGAAACTAGGAGATTTGTAATACGGCCAACACGTGAGAAACCCAAAAGTAAATTAGTCACCTTTGAAGAATAAAACACCTAAGAAATTACCCTAAGGTACAGAAGTGTCGGACCATAACCAAACACCGAGCAGCCAGCAGGCATTGAATCAAAGCCACCCATTTTGTCTTAATGGAACAAATTGAAGGAAAAATGGGTGTGAATGGTACCTCATTTCCAAATATTTGTAAAGAAATTCAAACTTTTTTTAATGAACCCTTTTGATAACAGTAGGTCAATTTCCGTTTACGTGTGTTAGCTTTCCGACATTTAGCTACGTATAGGCGGAACCGATACTAACTACTTATTTCCAGTTGGTAAGGTATATTTGAATATATTCGTAAAATTAATTTTACAGGTATTAAACTAAACACATCACTAAATTTGAGCTTACACATCACTAAGTTTGAGTTTGCAATATCTACTGTACGCGTTGTACGGTTCATTTCATTGAAAAGCTCAACAGCGAGTGCACAAACTTCTGTCAAAGTAGATCGTGCACAGAGCTACTTCAACACAATTTATCTGCAGAAAATCCAAATAGGACATCCCGCAGGTAAGGCGTAACGAAAAGTTAACACGGCGTCTAGGCAGCGTATGAAGAATAAATACGTCATTAGCCGATGTTTCCTAAAAATTTGCAGAAGGTGATTCATTCCCTTCAAATGCAGCACGAAGTCGTCCAGCTGTAATAGCATCGAATGAAAAGCTGAAGCATATCGTGCACGCTGATCCTCAGATAAGTGTCCCTGAGATCGCAGGGACGCTCCATGTCCATGAATCTTCGGTTTTCCAACTCATGGTGGCCTTTGGAAACGTGAACAACTGTTTGCTTTTGTATCGTTGAAATGTACAGCAGCCGAGAGGACACGCCAACAGAAGGTTTACATTACACACCTTACCAGGCACAGACGGAACGGATTTCTGCATCAGGTATAACTGGTATTTTAAAATCATCGTAAGCGATCAACACAGTGATTAGATACCACGAAACTAGCTTCTACACCACTTGTTCACCCGTGCCGTGGAACGCGCTGGTTTTCTTATGGTGGTCTTCTATCTACCTGATGCGTCACTATTTCTCCAATCACGTGGTATCATTTACATGGCCCGCTCGTTTACTGACAGAATTCAGATGCACAAAAAGATCTGCACTAATCTGCTAATTTTGCGCAACATGTGATCGGGTCCTACTATAGAACAGCAACGCTCGCAGAGATATTTTCCACAAGATATTTCGAAAAATCATTTGGACTACGAAACTCAGCCATACCTTCCATGCTTCACCAACACTGCTCCGACTGATTACCACCTACTCCAGAATCTGGATAACTTTCTAGCGAAGAACACCTCCCAAACAGTCGAACTGTGTGTCAGGATATGTCTGCCTTGTTCACCTTACATGCTCTTTGATTTTATCTCTGTGGGATCCACAGTATCGTAAACTGTAGAAAGAAACACGTAGATGCAGAAGGGAACCATTTTGACTCAGCCGGTAAAGATTCTTACTTTTATGCGGTATTGTAGGTGGCACTCTCATTTCAGACATTGCATCAAACCAAAATTGGGCCAAATAAAAAACCTGTTCGACTCACAATGAAATCAATTCAGAATAATTGTAGAAGTACATCATGGCGTCCTAGAAGTATTTGGAAAACAATTACAAGGCTTTGTAATCCACCATTTAGTTTTTTCTTTATCAAGACCGAGTGTATTGCTATTGGTAACACCAAGATGGAACTAACTTTAATCGTTTTGATCGAACTTAATATATATAAGTCCGAAATTCCACTTAGTGAATTCCAAGTGGCGGAATTACGCAGAATAAAATTCCGAGAATTGCTGACAACTGGTGAGGAATATTTCCCAGACAAAGCACCTGCTATCATGCATTTTGATACAAATTAGGCTGACAAATTCATTTGCTTGAAGAGATTCTCATTCCTTTTGTTATGGATTTTGTATTCACTTATCCTGTGAGCAAATAAGTTCAAACATGAATATAAACTGCTGGCCACCCAAAATGCAACACCAAGAAAGAAGCATCCCATTGGCCTGAAATTCGCAGCATGCGTCGCCCGCAAGAGGACATGCAAACGATTAGCATTGCAGGGCGTATGCAAATCATGTGCGCCCGACACGCCACCGACAAGCACTTTAAGAAGGGTACACGGAAGGCGGGGTGTAAGTAGTGCAAGTGTGTTGTGCTGCCGGACCTATGTGTGGGAAACTTCCTGATGCCTCGTCGCAGAATACGGCAGTTATTCCAACACGTTTCGGAGTTCGACAGAGGACGAATAGTGGCTTATCGCGACACATCGGCGCCCGTGCGGGACGACATCGAAACATATTGAGGCGAGTATGAATTCGGTTGCTGCAGGATGGACGAACGGACCGACGTGAGCGATTGCCGCAGCCACGGCACACCACCGAACGAGAGGACCGGCATGTTGTGCGGAGGGCATTGACGGCTCGCACCTCAACATCACGAACGTCAGCGCAGGAATTAGGGTGTGTTGCGCAACAACCTGTGTCAGCACGTACCGTTCGACGTCGTCTGCAGGAACGGGGAATTGTCGCACGGCGCCCATTGTTCCGATAACCATTGACGTTAATCCACAGTCAAGTGCGGCGGCAGTTGGCCGTTGAACGCCTCACCTGGACTAAGGAATGGAACAACATTGTCTTCTCCGACGAATACCGATTCATTCCGAAACACCAAAATGGTGTTTCGACAATTTTTAAAACTGAATTTCTTTCAAAATACTTTAACTCTTTAAATTTTTATTTATAACGTCATATAAATGTTATTATCCGAAACGTTCTCCATTATTCAGCGTGATTCAGAAACTGTTTATTTCAGAACACATACTTAAAATTGTCAGAGAAAAGGAACTAGCAGTGTTGGAACATTGTGCGAAAGGAAAGTATACATGTCGTAGATTGATTTATTATTCTTCATGTAAATATTAATTTATTGAAGAAGAATTTCCATGGATCTTAGAAGAATTTCCATTGATATTGAAGAATTTCCATGGATCACCGCTTTACTTGCATCTTAGGAGATTCAGAGTAAGTCAATTTGAAGATATGGAGTTGGAACACCTTGGTGCTTTTCATTATTATTTCAGCACTAAAATCAGAAAACGTGTCTGACCACTTCTCTGGATAAACACTCTATGGCTTCGATTACTTGTAATGACAAGAATGCCGACCGATTACAACAAGGCAGACGGTCGTGCGACAACATTGATAACTTTTACTCAACGCCGAAGCGACTTGTTTCCCAAATACGTGACATCACCTGCTTCTACATAGTACGGAATCAGTTGGCGGACGGATGGAGTGACAATTTCTGACCATGTCTTGTTGAGAGAACAGCTTTATTGCACAATCCAAATACACTGAAGAGCAATTGAATTAGAGGCAGCTGGCGTTATGCAAATGTGGCGCTGTGAGCGGCCCTGTAAACGGAAACGACATGACGTTTTCAGCGATCCGACAATATAAGGAGTGATGCGAAGGGAATCAGTAAGATTCGGACGCAGTATGGGTAAGACCAAAGATCTAAGCGCATTTGATCGTGGGCAAATTGTCCGGGCCAGCCGAATGGGTAATTCCATCTCGGAAGTCGTGCAGGCACTGAGATTTTCACGAGCCACTGTGTCAAGAGTGCACCGTGAGTACATCGAATCCGATAAAACCATCACTGGAAGGGCCAACTGCCGTGGACAACAGCGTGTGGATGAGCGGGGTCATCGTCGGCTAGCTCGCATTGTAACAGCGGATAGACGGGCCACAGTGCAAGAAATTACTCGGCAATTTAACACTGGTGCAGAAAAACGTGTAAACAGCCACACCATCCAGAACCATCTGCTCGCTACGGGGTACAGAAGCCATCGCCCCACGATGGTACCGCTGCTGACCGCACATCACAGGCTGCAGAGATTATCACGGGCGCGGGAACATCGCCACTGGACCCTAGACATGTGGGAAAATGTTGCCTGGACTGATGAGTCGGGATTCACGTTGGTACATGTGGATGGCAGGATACGAGTACAGCGCAAACCACATGAAGCGATGGATCCTTCTTGCCAGTGGGTACTCTTCAAGCTGGTGGGTGTGGCATTCTCGTCTGGAGACTGTTAACGTGGACTGAAATGAAACCCCTGGTACGTGTGACATCGTCTTTCACAGGTCAACGTTACCGGGATATCCTGGACGACCATTTGCTCCGGTCGTTTGTACGGCTTCAACATCCCACTATGAACCTCATCCTGCAACAAGACATGCACCGTGCCATCGCTCCCGAATTGTATCCGAATAGTTGGATGAACACTCCACCGACATGACCTCGCTTCCTTGGCCAGTTAGGTCACCTGACATTAATCCCATCAAGCACATCTGGTAAGCGTTCGAGAGAGAGGTTCGAGGCTTTGACCACCTCCATCAAATCTTCGTGAAATGTGGGGGCTTGTTCAGGGGTCGTGGATACGTATGGCTTCCCAACGCTTCCGGTATCTTGTCGTGTTCAAACCAAGACGAATCGCCGCCGTCATCCGGGAGAAAGGTGGTGCTATACAGTACTAGTCAGGTATCTCTAATTCAAATGCTCTTCAGTGTAAATAGGTATGTACATCCCGAAGCGCAGAATAATTTCTCCTTTAAGAAAACTGATGACATTCCTTTACCGTTGTGCTACTTTTGGTCCATGGCTATACCGCACTATCAACACGAAAACATATTTGTGAATACAGAACCATCACTGCAGTACATAGTAGCGATGGATATTTCGAGAACAGTGCTTTTTCATGAAATTCCCTTATTCACAACCCATTGAAATCTGAGTTTTTTCATTTTTTTTATTTATGGATAATTGTAAAGCTTTAGCATCATGCTTACGATCAAAGTAATGTGCTCTGAACTTTGTTCAAAAGGATAGAGAAATCCAAAAAAAAAAAAAAAAAAAAAGCAGCGACGTGGAACGCTTCCCAACTTCACCAAATGTAGTGGGGCGGCGTCCTACAACGCTTTCTCACGTGTGTAGCCTTGAGTGTAGCTCATGAAAGTCAGCCAGCTCTAATAAAGAGGGATGCATCAATCCACATATATTATATGAATAGTCCGGATGAATTCTCGTAGGGCACCTTGCATCGATGTTAGCGACACAAAAAGGATGGAATATTCTAAATATTACCCGCATTTTCGACCACTGAAGTTGACCAGTTGGTTTTTTAAGTACAGGAATGGCAGTTTTTTTCTTAAATGCAAATATCTTTCTCTTATACAATACAGCGTTCTTTTACAACCCATTTGAAAGAAGACAAAGGGAAAATATTTCCTGGGTTGTATTGACAGGGAATTAATTATTCCGGCAAGCATTTGCGTTTATATGTAGTGACCTTGGTTTCATTCCTGTATATGTATGAGCCATAAATTGGTTTTGCACTTCCTAATTGCTTCCGTATTGTGCGTTTCGTCAGTCTAGAAAACTAGATAAGATGGTTTCATCAAGTGCTTTCGAGGTTCTTTAAATTGCTAGTATAAAAATATTTGTTCTGGGAAATTAGAAAATATACGTAAACACTTGACAAAATGGAAGTTAGACGCTGGAGACTGACATTTTTAAATCTAATTTTGATAAGCAGGAATTCTCGGGTGTAGAAAATATATTACTTTTGTGTTCATAGTTAACATGTAATGTACTGCTTACCGTAGAAAGTGTTAGAATTTTGCTTTTGAAAACATTTTGCAGTAAGGGATAGCGATTATTTCCAAACAGAATTTAAAAGTATAATTGTGGATGGAAATATTTAGCGTGTTCAACAGCATGATATTTTCGGCCCTTATCCTAACTGCTAAGACCTACGCAAAATCCTTGCAAAGCGCACCGTACATTTTAATTCGCATCGTACAGCAGAATTAATGTACCAAATGTAAAAGGACGAATCGACATTGCAGCAATACAACGTATTAGCTCACCATAATTTCAAAAACGATCTTCGAAAGAAGAGATACTATTCAAGAGTACGTCAAAACGCTCTACCTTAATCCTGCGGGGCAAATTTCAATCAATTTATATACATAATACGCTTGAAAATGGAACTGACATTACGTATTAATTTACTACAATATTTGTAATGTTTAGATACCGTAAAAGTCCGATATTATGAGAGCTGACAAAAATCGGAAAAATTGTCGTTATAACGGAATTCTCCTTATATCCGGATCATACAAATATTACGTACATGTATGCACTACTGTACATACTGCATAACACATAAACATAACAGTACTACATAATAAAAAAGTGATCAAAACAATATATACGAGACGAATTTCGGAAGAAAGCTGGAAACAGCATCAAAACAACCAAGCAGACTAACCACTGGTGTCTCATCTGATCAAAATGTTTCCAGTTCTCACCTTTGTGCTGAAGAAAGAGGGGGACAGCATACAATGAGATAAGCAGAATAACCACCAGTGACTCAGCTCTGTGTTCATTTATCTCCCTACCACTTTCTGGAATTTGAGGGAAATAATTTGTTACAAATCTTTGAAATAAAAGAGATTGGCCGTTAAAGCCTCTCGTTACAGCAGGAACTCCTTAGTTTTACCACTCGTAATACACGAAGATTTTCCTATCTTTAACATTAATAATTTACGGTGCATTACAAATCTCGTAACAGGGGAATTTTTGGTATAAGCAGTTTTCGTAATATCGGAACTTTATTGCATATGAAATACATACAATTTATTTAAATTAAGTTTTGTTAAGTCAAGCCATTCCCTCGGCCTAACTAGAGTAGACCAGAAAATAAAACCCGTATTGGTGCATACACTTTCTTCGAAAAAATTAAAGCATTTGTTGAAAAACTCGAGGTTGAAGAATGTAGCCCATTTAAGGGTGACTTTTGGCACTACACGAAAGATGTTATACATAACAACAAAAGAAAATCATTAAAGTTTTATAAAATTTTATTTTGCAATAATAAAGTAAAAACTTTAAGGTGATCAATCATATTTAATACGTAAATGTTAATCCTTGGGGGTTAAAGGAATGTCAAATACCTAATATATTTTACAGAAATATTAGATTAACGTATTGTATTTCAAAACAAAACCATTAATGATACTCAGGAAAAGGAAGTACATATGCTTGTCATCCTCAAGTTAATCTGTTGAAAACAGCAACTTTTAATGTATTAAATATTACTTAATTTAATAGTTATTATTTTATAGTGGAATAGAAATATTACAAATTAAACAATTCGATAGACTTTGGACATACTAACCAATACAGTACAACAAACCAGAATGTACGCAAAATTTGTTTCCCTGCAATCATTTTGAAATGGCAACACGAATGTATTCTTGATTTTTCATTTTAGTTTCACAAGTTTTATGAAAGAGAACATAACACTTACTGCAACTGAACTAAAACTAATGCGTCAAAAGTCAAATTGAACAAAACAAAGGGCCCTGAATAAAATCATCTTTCATTTTCGTCCTTGATATAAAGAAGCGTTCAGCTTTTTCTACCATATGTGACTGTCTGAAGCAAAACTTCATATTTGACATTTTCTTGAAATGATTAGTGTTTCACTTCTTATCACTATTACGAAAATATTTTGGTACTGAAAAAGAAAACTAGTTAAACGAATATTTTTAGGGGCTCATTTACGGATTGAATGCTATCCTGAAATCGATTTTCGAAATGATACCAAGACAAATATTTTAATAGATATATTTTTAGCGACAGAAAGATATTTACGTGAATTAGGTAGAACGAGCCCGGTGGTACTTTTGTGAACAAATGTTACTTAACACGAAGATAACTTTTACGACTTACCAGTGAAAATACACCAATGTGAAGACAAACATAATGCGCTGCAATAGCACTTCATTTTTAGTAAGGAAGACTTGAGTAGCCCAAATGACAAGCGTTGGTGGCCTAATTCGATTTGCTCTGGTTTTACCAGAAAAATATTTAATGTAACCTGCGTTACAAAACTCACGAATTGATTTGGGTGTGAGACAACGCGATTTACCTTTTTTTATTTGCTTAACATGTTTTAGAACGAATAACATTGCACCCCTCACCGTGAAATCTGAACTTAGATTAATCGCCGAATTATTTAGAGAAGTTAATATACAACTAACGTAATATTAACTCTTCAGTACAGAAATATGAATAGCACAAACATTCATTTTAGAACCCTAAACGTATAAGAGGTGGACGAAGCATGACAGTAGTTATCGGAGGCGGAACTACGCCTATGTCTCTGCCACACAAGCTACTGTGAAAACACTGAAGGGTTTTAACAAAAGATTATTAAGGACACAAATATACTGTTCGTAGATCAACTTGATTCTCTGACTTGAATGAAAAGCAGTTGCAGTTTTCTCTTTTTAACCGTTTAAGCACCGTTAGATAAAAGATTGGGTCATTCCTCGGGAAATCGCCAGATTTTGAAATAGTTTTCAACCAAGACCTCTCCGATTCTTACAATGTTTTCCCAATAGATTATAAGATATATTTTTTTGAATTTTGGTACATGGCGGGACATGTTTCGCGTAAAATCGCAAATATATCCGTTATTTAGAAAAAGAAGGAATACATAAATCATCAATCTTCCTAAATTTTTACTATGAAATCCATTGGTGCCATGCTCTAGTCTCTATCTGCTTTAATTTTTGAGTTATGGGCAATGAGAGGGCCTTTCTTCATTGTTTTTAAAAAAACAATGTAGTACAGCACTTGGAAAGCTTCAGTTATTATTCTGTACAAAGAATGGTTTTATCTATCAAATGAAGAAAAACAAAATTTTGGGCTTTTACCTGAGCGCCAAGAAATTGATTTTTGAACGTGGTGCATGATCAGTGCACAGCCATGGCCAAAGGGCAGTCGGCGAAGTTGCGGAGAACGGGTACCGAAGTAGAACGGCATCCCTCCGGCAAGCAAGAAGTCTGTCACTCCGCACTGACGGATGTATGTTGTTTAACTCACAATTTAAAGGGAAAAAATATTTATTTTAGAAAAGCATGTTTAGGTCAAGTACTAGGTTTGTATTTCCATGTCTCACAACTCTATGTTTGATTTTGATTATATTGATAAAATCTGACAACAGAAATTTGAATTTCCATGGAAAATATATATTCCTTTTTTTTTCAATAAAGAATTCAGTGATTATAATAAAATTTAATATCTAAAGGTATTACCGTGTGCGCTAGATTTTCCCGAGAATTGTGTCATCATCTAGATCATTTCTTCAAATCTCTGCAAAACCAAAGCTAATGGGGGATCTTGTGATTACTGCTGATGCTTTCCGCCTAGACGAGATACCAACAATTTTAAGAGATTTCTCCAGCCCTTTCGACGCTCTATAATCGTGGCAACTTTTTTTGCTTAAATTTGAGGAACATCTTGAAATTTTAAATTCTGGCGAGTATGTTTTTATATATATTCACCTGTAAAAAGTTCGTTTTCTTTTGTTTTTAGATTTGTCATCCTTGCGATGAAACGTAGCCTATCTCCTTTTTGGATGATGTTGTTTGTAGAAGGTTTCTGCAAATGACTTGACTGGGATCCTGATCTTTTTCGCACTTTGCCTAAACAACATAACGCAAATTTGTTGCCCATCGTAAATATAGCGTTAAGTATAAACTTGTCATTTACCGCGGGATGCAAAATGATTCGGACAAAAAGTGTTTGGAGGATTTCATGCGCGCACGCAAAATTCCCTCCCATCATTTTCTGTGCAAGTAGTATGATACTTTTTCTGTAGCATGGAAACTAAACTTCATCCGCGAGAAATGTTCAATACTCATGTTCATGTCACCGATGTAAACTAATGAGTTGTAGAGTTTCGTCTTTTAGTAAAGTATGAATTGCAGTCTCTCAAGAAAAACAAAGGCATTCCACATAACTGTTAGTTTTTGTACTTACGGGAGGAAAATAAACGAAATTCTAAGAGAACATTAGAAACACCATTTTTCTAATTTTAGTTTAAAACTATAAGAGAGAGAGAGAAAGAGAAATATTTCTTGAAAGGTTACAAACTAAAATTTATAAACAGCTTTATGAAAGAAATAGAAAAACCTGTGTAAATTAAGATTGCGAAGAAATAGTAACTTGCCATAGAGATTCGTATCCATGTTTCCGATACTCCATACACGGAATAAATATTAAATTCAGTATTTATTTGGAAACTTTTTTTATTATGGAAAACGTTACCGCATGTTTTTAGTAGAAGTTCAATATATACACCCGAACATCAAATTACGTGGGTGATAGGTAATGTATATTAGGACAAGATCCTTTATAATACTGTTACACACGTAGTATGAGTTTCGAATAGACAAGTTGACCTCAATGATAATGAAATATTTATAGTTGAAATTTATTTATGTACAGCATTTAAATCCTGAATCCTAACATAGGTTATATTTAGTGAGATATCAAAACGGCAATGAAGCAAATGGAGCAACACGTGTTGCGCTCACCTTGCTCCGGTTTCAATCCTTCAGGCTTGCAATCGATCATGCTTCTTGTCTGGTGCTGTACCATGTCATTGAAGATATTCCGCGTTCAAACTTCGACACAAATACGAACATCTGCACAATTCCACAAGAAGGGGGTGACGAGTTAAAATAATTTTGAGATCACTGTCAAGATAAAATTACGTTGACGCGGCCAGAATCTTAACAGGTGAAACATTTCGCTGTTCCATGCCAAGCTGCTATGAAGTATCCAGATTAAAAGATTTAAAACTTTAAAAAATGTTAAAAGAAGTCAACAAGTCAATCCTCGATCATCCGAACATGTTTGTGGCGATACTGTGCCCATCTTCAGCGGTCGGTTGTATGAGACAACCGTATGCTTTTATTGTGCTGACTACCTCCTTGTCACCAGTCGACCCATCGCCCATTGGTCCTGTATCCGTGCGTAGGTTAATCATGTGATTTACAACTTTTTGCTATTGTTGCACCATCTGGTGTTTTTTCCTGTAATTTCATTGATAATCGTTGTTGGTTGAGATATTTTCAACATATTTAGTTTTTATATACTTTTCTTCAGTTTCTTTTTCTTTTGTTATTATGTATCGCCAGGCAAACGGCAATTCAATTGGTGCTTGTTCATTGCAGTTAAGTCCTGTGGTTTTCTCTATCACAACGGACTCAGAATACAATATCTTTCTATGTGCGTTGTGCTTAGTATATATTTTTTCATTTTCCCACAAGGGGATAGAATTATTATTAATGCAATATGTAATAAGAGATGTTCGTTGCTCACCCTTTTTTCAATTTCTCTTGTGTTCTTCTATTCTTGTTTTCAGTCGTCTTTTAGTACTACCTATGTAGATATTATTAATATTATTGGTGTCTTTATTCTTCGTGGGTATGCCGTATACTCCTGCTCTGTGCATAATTGCATTATTACTGTAATCAGATGTAAGGAATTTGTTATTATCTATTACAATATCGGCGAATCTTATATTCACTTTATTACATTCCTTTTTCAAAATGCTGCTTAACTGTGGTATGTAAGGTAAACGTCCGCAAAATTTTTTGATGTTCTCAACGTTATTTTCACACTTAGGTCTGCTAATACTGGTTTTATAATTTCTATACATCTTCCAAATGTATCTTTCGTCATATCCAAATACTGTGGCTGTTTCTATGATCCATTCCATTTCTTCCTCTTCTAAACTTCTATTTGATGTGTGGGAAACCGCTCTTCTAATAAATGAATGAAACGCAGCTTCTTTATAATGTTTAGGGTGGATTGAATCATTTGGTATAATTACTGGCACATAAGAGTCTTTCCTGTATACTGAGTAGTTAATGCGTCCTTGGTGTTTACAAAGCAGAATATCAAGGAAAGGCAATTATCCATTATTTTCTTTCTCAACAGTAACCTGTATTGTTGGGTAGTATTCATTATATTTTTGATTAAACTTCATTAAGCTATCTTCTGAGTATTGCCAGATGACAAGAATGTCATCCACATATCGTAGGAATATCATCGGTAAATGTTCTTGTTGTTGTTGAAGTAGTTTGTTTTCCATGAGCTGTAGTACGACTTCTGACAGCAGGCCCGAAATTGGGGAGCCCATAGGGGATCCAAATTTCTGTCTGTATATTACTTGATTATATCCGAAATAATTGTTTTCTGTAATTAGGTTGAGTGCAGATATAATACTGTTAATCTCTATCTCTGGTATCCTTTCTGCAATCAATTTTTTGTTTACAAGATTAATAGCTTCTCGTGTGGGAGTATTCGGGTATAATGCAACGACATCTAGGCTCACCATTATACAATCACCAATGTCTATATTTTTAATTCTCTCAATGACTTCTGTAGAATTATTTACTGTGTATGCGTGATTTTTAAAGAAGGGGTTAAGATATCTGAACAAAGCTTTTTCAAAGTTTATGGTTGGTGCAGTAGTTTTATTAACAATAATCCGAATAGGGCAATCAGCTTTATGTGTTTTAAACTTTCCAAATATACTTGGTGTGGAGGATCCTACTGGAGGATAGGACCTGTTCTTGACTTGCAATGGAAGTTTACTATGGTTTTTTAACATTGCTAATTTTCTAATTATTGTATCTGTGGGGTCCTTTCTTATTACTTCGGTGTTTAGTTTTTCAATAGGTTGCTGCATTTTTTCATGAACTTCCTCCTTATCAACTATCACAAGTTGCTTGGATTTGTCAGCCATAACCATCTGAATGTCTGCACGTCTGTTTAATTTAAGTAGCTCTTGGCGTTCGTATTTGATACTGTTTCGTTGTTGATGATGATCTTTTAAAGTTCTGATAGCCCTTGCTAATTTAAACCTCACCGGGTTTTGACGTTTTTTGGGCAAGTTTAAAATAATCTCTTCAAGGTGTGGCAGTAATACTTCCGCTTTTGGGATATCTTGTTGATACGCATATTTAACACCTCTATTAAGTCCCCTAATCTGTAGTTCGTTCAATACAACCTGTGATTTGTTTAGATATAGATCTCTAGAAGGTGGTAAATTCGTATGTCTATATTTGTGCTGCGAGTCCATCAACCCCTTAAGTTTCTGTTCATGTTGCAATTTGTAAGTCTGCTGTAATATTTCGACAATCATATAGACTTTTTGCAAGTCTGCTGTAATCTTTCGACAATCATATAGACTTTTTGCAAGTCTGCTGTAATCTTTCGACAATCATATAGACTTTTTGCAGTTCAAAATCAAACTCCTTTTTATTGTTGCGAAGTACAACGCTGTCGTTATATTTTTGATATGCTTGCTTACTAAAGTAATTAATCATTTTCCTTTTTGATCTAATAAAAGCATTTAGCCTTTTTAATTCACAGATTTTCATTATTCTACCATCTCCCTGATTTAAAGGGTTAGTGCGGATCTTCAAAAAATTTGGTATCACATCATTCTTTTTACAGGCTGTCAAGAAAAGCAGATGTTCTATTTCTTTGGCTAATTTAATTCTAACTTTTTTGAAGGTTTTTATGGTTACTCCTAGTTGTGGTTTAGACATTCTGACGCAGGTTTCACCGTGCGACGGATGGGCACGTTAAGCCATCAGACCCCAGGTACGGGGCCCCCAGTAATAAATAAGGGCGTCTTTCTACCCCCTTTCCTATCGGCAATCTAACCCAAATGTCCTAGCTTTATATTTTTGAAGGCTGTCTAAGACCTACGGTCAGACACACCTTTCCTAAAATCCTACACATATGATCTGATCTCATCTGTTTTTGGTTAATCTGGAAAGAAAAATACAGATAAACCTAAGGCCAACATTGCCAGCCGAATGACGGCAAAAAATCACTTTAGGATACATAAGTAGACCAGAAATCGTCGAGAACACCTAAGCAATCAAATTCGGCAAATCTTTTTGTTAACATTCTATTCAGATTTGCTCCTGTCATCATCGTTTATTGAGCAAACGTGCCTTTTAACACAAGTGCCACTTCTAAAATCCAGTTTAGTCAAAAACGCTTATATTGTCGCAATTCGGCCACATTTTGCTATCCTCTTTCTTAAGTCGAATGGGATTTACTAAGTAAAACATATAATGAACTTTATTATGTAGAACAGAAGAAACTTTCAGAAAATAAAAACTCAACACTCTTACAAAACAATAATAGGCAATCCAACTTTACACCAACGATCTAACTTCACTCTTCTTGCTATTGGTCAAGAAAGAATGGTGAAGGAAAGGATATCCCCTTTCCAGATCAAAGTACTCTGGACTATTACCCTATCACAAGGCACTGTTCCTTTATACGTACCGTAATAAAATCCACTTAGTGTTCAGTTAAAGCTGTACTACAATGAAATAAATCCAGTTGTCCGTTCTTAGCTCCGAGCTTGAACGACCCTCTTCAGATAAAAATATCGCATTGTTCCTATGAGCAAGTTGAAGCCATTTGTAATCTAGTGTGAATTTGGCACAGACGTTTTCGTGTGCAGACCATCTGGCGAGATGGCCTGCTGCCAGACTACTACAAACCGGTGGTCTCCTTGTTCTCCTAACACCATAGAGGCTTACTACAGCGAACGCCCAATGTACGTTTAATAAGATACGTTTAAAGATCAACCTGATGCTACGAATTTTTGTTTATTCAATAACGAAATGATTTCCTAAGAGATTTATATTAAAATTTATGTTGCGTGTGATCTCGTTGTTTATTTTGAACTGTGTTGGATAATATGTTTTGCGAAGGTTCCACTTCCGTTTAGATAATTGCATTTTCCCGATTCTACATCGCAACAGCTGAAGATTTGTGAAAGATCATGTATCCTCAATCATAGAATGACCTTCGCCGGAGACAGCATTGACATGTGCCACACATGTAGGCGAACTTTCCATAATTGTAATTTAAACAAGTAAATAATTTATTTTTCGTTTACATAATATTTTATTTCAAAAGAGCGTTGCATCATTTTTAGTATTTTTTATCATGTCGTCTTAGCATTGAATTTAACCGCATTTTATAGTGAATTTAACGGATATTCAGTATTTTATCGAAAAATTATATTCATAAGCACTGAGTGGCCACTTTTTCTTGACCACGCCTCAGTAGTTCTTTGGGCCACCTTTTGCCTTTAGTACTGGGTCGATTCTTCGTGGCATGGACTCCACGAGATGTTGATAGGTGGTTTGTGGAATCTGAGACCATGCTTGATGAATGGCACTTTCCAGGAGTGTGAGATTGCAGGGTTGTTGATCCAGCTGTCTGATGGCTCGTTCAACTTCATCCCACAAATTCTCAATGGGGATAAGATCTGGAGTTTGTGGGGGCCACCTAAGCAAAGTAAAGTCACAGCCATGTTCCTGAAACCAATCATGTATAATATGAGCACTATGGCAGGACGCACGATCTTGCTGAAAGTAGCCAACGCCATTGGGATGAACCATTCACATGACAATGCACTTGGTTCGCAACGATGTTTAGATTTAATGTTCCAGTCAGACGTTGATCAACAGGAATTAAAGATCCCAAAGGATGCCAGGAAAACATTTCCAAACCATAACGTTGCCTCAACCAGCTTGAAGGGTTGTAGCAATGAATTTGGGGTCCATGCTTTCGTGCTGCTTCCGCCAAATTCTCCCTCGGCCATCGGCATGGTGCAACTGAAAACGTGATTCAACGGACCAGATAATTTGTTTCCAATTATCGACTGGCCAATCCTTACGCTCCTGTGCGGACTGGAGACGTTTTCTCTTGTTAACTGCAGACAGCGAAAGTGTTCGAACAGGCCTTCGGCTGCCATATCCCATCCGATGCACTGTACGGCGAACAGGACGTGCAGAGATGATCCTTGATTAAGATGGTCTGTAATTTGCTGCACTGTTGCCCTTCTGTTGTCTGTTACCAGTCTCGAAACTCTCCGTTCTGCCCTAGCAGTCCCTAGTCGATGACGACCGCTCGTTGCACGTAGAGACCCAGTCTTTTGGCTGACAGTCCAGTCTTTAAACACTTTAACAACTGTTCTGGCACACTTTCACGAATGCGGCGGTTTCGGTGATCCTCGCTCCATGGCTCCGAGCTCCTACAATCATCCCACGTTGAAAGTCCATCAAATCGCATTTTTTACCCATCTCTTCACCCAAAAATCACTACTACTACTGTCGCAAGCACTAAGCTTTCCGTTTTTATACTAGCCTCGCCTTCTGGCGAGGCTAGTGTAAAATAATTAACAATAACTGATTGATTTTGGCAATGGATAGCACTTTTAAAAACGCCTTGACAAGGCCAGTTTAGAAATATGTTATGAACCTCACTTCATTTCGAAATAATCTGAGGACTGATTATCCTGATTATTTTATTGCAGATTGGGGATCATACCCGTGTTTTAAGACACCACGACTGTAACCGACGGGTAAAATTATTATTTAATGCAGATTCACTAATGACAAAAAAACTTTTCTTATTTTACACTATTGAGCACGATAAACGGAACTGCGTATGTGGCATATTTTAATAGTCAAAAGGAGGCAGACGTGAAATGGTGGAATGTACCTAATCAGAAGTTCTATAAGCCAATAATTTGTTGTTTACGTCCAGAGCAACCTCATATTTAAATTGTTTAAAGTGTCAGCAAAGCATTATTTTCGAAAGTTTGTTTTTACAAAGAGTTTTGTGAACAGCAGCACAGTCAATATTCGATATGATGAAGAGACTATCGTGCTGATTGATACACAAATAAAGAAGATAGCTGTCTAAGCACGAACACTTTAGCTCAAACCAATTACAACACTCAAATGAAGCTAAGACGTATCACCGGTATCAAAAGTATACACAGTTAAAACCATGACGACACAAATAACTCATTCCATTGAGGTTTAAAAAGGTTTAATGTTAAAAACTTGCGAGATCTTTCGAACCTACGACTTATAGGTTCATCATCAGGCACCAAAACTCGCAAGGTGCACATGAAACGTAGTGGTTATATACACGTGTGGTTATGGCAATGACCGCGCATGCGTACAAGTCGGAACAGTATGAGGTCATAAAATACATACATTTAAAATAACCTGTAGGGTAAAAAACACATAAGGGTTGTCATAAATATAAGAAATATAAAATGAAGGTCAAAGTTCCCTCGCCTGAGTTTTATATATGTACAATAAAATCAATGGTTGTCTAATCTTGTTTCTTGGTTTTTCAGTAGGTATCGCCAAGGTGCTGGTATATTGGATGGAGCTTCCTCATTACAACATTGTTCATTCAAATGATAAATATACAAGCTCTCGAGAAACAACAGGCCATTTTTAGTTTTGGTCGTCGATAACAGTTTTACATTGTCCCAGTCAGGATAGTGCTCTCCTTTTAGTACCTCTCGCGCTAAAGAAGTTGTTAAGGCATGTGTACGAACACTGTATTTGTGTTCTGTAATTCGTGTCTTTAATGATCTACAAGTGGATCCCACGTAAGAAGTAGACTGTGAGGTAATTGAGAAAGAGTTCAGTGGTACCGAATAAACGCCGTATTTATCTAAGATTGATGTCGGATCTCGGTCTGATTTGGTCAAATTGAACAACCTTTCCGAAGAAACACCAAAGGAACAATCGTATTTTTTGCATGAATTTTGTAAGATCGGTACAATGGTTGGATGGAAGGGGATGGATGCCACGTATTTTATGGTTACTTCATCACGTATTGGTTGTAACGTTGTGGAGATCCGTCGTTGATACCTGCGTAACAATTTTGTAAATAGATATCCGGGATAACCGGAAACCTTTGTTAGATTGAAAATCCTGTGTAATTCTAATTTTAAAGATTTTTTGGTGGATGAATGACTATAAGCCCTACAGATTAAAGATGAAATAGAACTATGTTTATAGGGAAGTGGTGTGTACGAATTATATGGAATGAGGGTAGGTAAACAAGTGGGTTTTAGGTAGACGGAGGTTTGAATGTCATTAGATGGGGTGCGTCGTAATAACATATCTCAGAACGGAAGGGTGTTGGAGGATTCTAACTCTTGGGTGAAGGAAATAGTGGGAAAGACGGCTGGTAAAGAGGCAGCAAAAGTGTCTAATTCACTAAGTGAGTATTGCCAAAAAACTAAAACATCGTCAAGGTTAGTATAGCCTGATACTAAAGGACGGGTATTCCATTTAAAATGGCCAGTCTCGATGTAGTTTCCCTGTTTCCCAATGTCCCTGTGGATGTAGCCATTGACCTGATTACCCCACTACTTCCATCCTTAAACCTCTCTTCTACTGAATCCACTGCTATAGTTTCAGCCCTGAACCTTATCAAGAACCGGACTTATTTTAAATTTAATAACATCACCTACCGCCAGGATTTCGGTACCCCAATGGGGTCACCTCTTTCCCCCGTCCTGGCAGAAATAGTACTGCAACACGTCGAACATACAGTTTTTCATAATGGTACATTCCAACCATTACTCTATATACGATATGTCGACGATGTTTTAGTTTTTTGGCAATACTCACTTAGTGAATTAGACACTTTTGCTGCCTCTTTATCAGCCGTCTTTCCCACTATTTCCTTCACCCAAGAGTTAGAATCCTCCAACACCCTTCCGTTCTGAGATATTTTATTACGACTCACCCCATCTAATGACATTCAAACCTCCGTCTACCTAAAACCCACTTGTTCACCTACCCTCATTCCATATAATTCGTACACACCACTTCCCTGTAAACATAGTTCTATTTCATCTTTAATCTGTAGGGCTTATAGTCATTCATCCACCAAAAGATCTTTAAAATTAGAATTACACAGGATTTTTAATCTAACAAAGGTTTCCGGTTATCCCGGATATCTATTTACAAAATTGTTACGCAGGTATCAACGACGGATCTCCACAACGTTACAACCAATACGTGATGAAGTAACCATAAAATACGTGGCATCCATCCCCTTCCATCCAACCATTGTACCGATCTTACAAAATTCATGCAAAAAATACGATTGTTCCTTTGGTGTTTCTTCGGAAAGTTTGTTCAATTTGACCAAATCAGATCGAGATCCGACATCAATCTTAGATAAATACGGCGTTTATTCGGTACCACTGAACTCTTTCTCAACTACCTCACAGTCTACTTCTTACGTGGGATCCACTTGTAGATCATTAAAGACACGAATTACAGAACAAAAATACAGTGTTCGTACACATGCTTTAACAACTTCTTTAGCGCGAGAGGTACTAAAAGGAGAGCACTATCCTGACTGGGACAATGTAAAACTGTTATCGACGACCAAAACTAAAAATGGCCTGTTGTTTCTCGAGAGCTTGTATATTTATCATTTGAATGAACAATGTTGTAATGAGGAAGCTCCATCCAATATACCAGCACCTTGGCGATACCTACTGAAAAACCAAGAAACAAGATTAGACAACCATTGATTTTATTGTACATATATAAAACTCAGGCGAGGGAACTTTGACCTTCATTTTATATTTCTTATATTTATGACAACCATTATGTGTTTTTTACCCTACAGGTTATTTTAAATGTATGTATTTTATGACCTCATACTGTTCCGATTTGTACGCATGCGCGGTCATAGCCCATAACCACACGTGTATATAACCACTACGTTTCATGTGCACCTTGCGAGTTTTGGTGCCTGATGATGAACCTATAAGTCATAGGTTCGAAAGATCTCGCAAGTTTTTAACATTAAACCTTTTTAAACCTCAATGAAATGAGTTATTTGTGTCGTCATGGTTTTAACTGTGTATACTTTTGATACCGGTGATACGTCTTAGCTTCATTTGAGTGTTGTAATTGGTTTGAGCTAAAGTGTTCGTGCTTAGACAGCTATTTTCTTTATTTGTCAGTCAATATTCACCTGATTTTTTTCCGGTGGAGTGCTTTAAATGCCTTAAGAAACAATTTAAACTTCCTTAATTTTTAAGTCAACCGCCACGACAAGCACTACCTCGCGTTTTCGTCGCCTTGCGTGAAATTACGAATCACTTGAAATTTTTCAGATGCTTGTTTAATCGTGAGTCCGGAATAAGTCTTTACGTTACCTTCCTTATCTTCAGATGGAATGCTATTCGATTTAGTTCCGTATGTATAAGTTTCCCGTTTATTAGCTCCTCTTCCGTGATCTCATCTAAGAATTCAGTGTACTGATCAAAGTTTACTTCTAGTAAACACACCCTTCCTGCAATATGAATATTTTCATAAATTCTTCATTTTCTCTTTCATCTTTATTTTGCGTGGCAAGAACATTCTCTCCATTCAGATGCGTTTTAGAACCAATCTAGTATGGAGGCCCAGAACTTTCTGTTTACTGTACCTCAAAATTAAAATATCAAAAAAGAAATACAGACTGCTACCAACGGGAAGTTAGTAGCGGCAAGAACTGCGTAGTATGCCTTTGAATAGGCCTTTACATTAAAATTCGTTGCCAAAGAGATTTAGGAAATCAAAGTCAGCATTAACTCAATGAGACGAAGGCTAAAAGCCATAAGTATTGATAAGAAGCATACAAAGTTTTGCAAAATTTAAATGACGTTAAGACTTTTGCAGTAAAAAATAATGCTACGTGCAGTTGTGAGAGTGGTTGATCAGCCGCAGGTGGGATTGGCAGTTTCAACAAAAACTACAGATGCCAGATTGTATTGATGACTGCGGAATTTGAAGCCCAAAGCAATACTTGGAAGTCTTCCACATGTTCTGCCAACCATGCAAAGCAATCCGGCCACTGTGGCATGGAGCATTATCCCACTGAACGAAGGCAGTACTGGAGTGGAGTACCGTTGCAATGAAAGATGTGCCATATCTGTTATGATGTTTAGGCTGGTGGTAGACACCAAGGTTTCCTGCCCATGAATGACTGCACCCAGAGTTGCCTATCAGAATATTGCCCGAAGAATTGGTCTTCCTCCATCGGCTCGGTTTCGTCCTACGGCGAATTCTGCTGCCAAAACTTTCATAGATAACCGACGGACATAATTCGGTGATCCCCATCGTGCAACAGGAAAGGATATTCTTCGGAGAAAACTACCTTCTTCCAATCAATGTACGGTTTTAATAGTAGGGTGCACATTATAGCCACTTTTTCGGTGAAACCAGTTTATAATGCGCGGTTGGAGCATCATGCTCCTATGCAGCCCCATTTTCAGGAGGGATCGACGTATTACCGTGTGTGTGTGTGTGTGTGTGTTGTAACACATTAATCCCGTCACCAGCAATCACATTACAGGCAAGTTCCTCTAGAGATACCTTTCTGTTTGCTGGTACCACAAGGAATAGCCTCCGTTCAACTTTAGGATAAATAAGTCGTAGCTGCAACACATCTTGCTGGCGGTCCGTAATTTTTCCTCCTGGGACTACATTTTCAAGGTTTTAACCACGGCTCTGATTGATCACATCATAAGTCCTCCGTCTAGGAAATGCTCTGACCTAATCATCTGGACGTTGAAATGCGGCATTTGTCAAACTATCATAAGTCCTCTGCCATTGCCATCAGATTAACAAAAATAACATTGGTTAAGAGAGCTCAACAGCATGTGTTATTTACACCGTTTCATGATCTGTACACGAGCCGACGTTTACACGGAGTTGGTTCAAATTGCTGAAATTCTTGCTAGTCAAAATGTTCCGAATCTTTGGTGTACCATTCCTTTTTTTACCGACTAAGGTTTTTCACTTTTACATTATTTTAATACCTGTAATTTCTGACTTAAGGTTTCTCATTGCAAATTGGTAGGATTTTGAAACTCTCACTTAGAGTTACTAACAGTAATTCAGTATAAGCTTTACAGTTTCATAGCCAGTAGTTTCATATCTTTAATCTTAATTATATCAAACGTGTTTCAAAAAGTATTTTTTTTATTTTTGTTCTGTTCTTTTAAAATAATGTTCTGTATACGTACTTCATAGGGCTTTCATCACGATGTGCACGATTTACCTTACATCTCGAAGTGTGGAAGTTATGAGTAAATGAAATAGAATCAACAAACATTTAATAAAGTGTTCTTACTGAAAACGGAAATCTCAGCTGCGGGTGCCAATGCTGTAGGCTGTCGTAATTGGAAAATTAAACTAAACTATGTAAATACATATGCGCAATATATAGAATGCGATACTCTTTTCATAGCTTTGACTACATCTAAGACCCAAGCTCCTCACAAAAAAAATTCATCCTGCAGCAGTATGGAAAAGCGAAAAGTAACCACAGTGGTAGTTTTCACAGGTTCAGTAAGGTAAACATTAAGCCCAAATATGTAGAAGAACAAGAAAAAATGTTACCGTCAATGATGGCTCCGATGTAAATATAATGACTTCGTAATAACCCACAACAAAGAAAATTTAGGATTTCCTTTTCGACGAGGTACTTTCATTGCTAATACGTTCAGGATTTAGCGTTTCTTTTGGCAACATATGTTCCCCATGTTTTGTTTCCGCAAAACTTTGCCCAGAATATGATTAGATGTAGGGCGTTTCTATGAAACTAATTAATTTTCAAACCATTATAAAACTTATTTTAAAATTGCTTAGTCTCGAGAAGTAATCAGTGAATTGAAAAAAAATTTTAGTGGTTTGATTTCATATTTCTGTCTGTTAAAGTTAAATTTTGATGTGCGTTCAGTCGCAGGAGTACTTACCATTTCAACCAGTAGAAATTTCCATACATACTACCTTTGCAAAGAAAAAAAGAGAGTAAAAGAAAAAAGAAGCACCTCAAGAAAGTCGTTCGTTCCCGATAAAAATCCGCATGCAAGTGCCTTTGCCGAATTTAAAAATGATAAGAGCAACCCGGGTGGCTCAGTGGTTTAACCGATAGAATGTGATCATTCTTCCGAGATGGGTCGGATTCGAATCCCGCTGAGGCATGAATGTTATGTTTATCTTACGGCACTGGCTCTCTCCCTTCTCGGGAATCAGTGGCTCTAAATTAATGACGGAAGACTGCTTATAGCCCATTGAGTTACTCATGGTGGTCGTTAAACCTCCAATAAGAAATGGTTAAAAATAGCGATAAAAGACGAAATAGTGGCCGGCCGAAGCGCATGTGAATCGCACAACAAGGAAGATACAGAATAAGCAAAGCTCGCACGCAGGCACGATAATTGTGACAGCGGATTGCGATTGAATTAACCATCACGAACCGTGACGATGTGTCTACATCAGATATGTTAATAATACGAGCAGTTGAGCGAGTTTGAGAGAGGAAGTATTACTGGGCTGAAATAGTCCGTTTGGTCAAATCGGTGTACTGCCAGACATTTGATTTGGAGTGATGGAAAAATCGAACGATTTTAGCGCCAATGGGTGAAGAAGAGCAAAATCCAGCGGCACACGGGCAATAGACTTATAGAAAAAGGACAGAACGAGAGGATCGAGAGATTGTGTGAACCGCAAGAGAAGAACGGAATTCTTGGCTGTCAACCATCTGTGGCCATGTTGCCTCGTCTACAGGTACGGAAGTGGACATTCGAACTGTTAAAAGTCGACTTACGGAACGGAGACTACATTAGAGTATGCCACTGCGCCGTCTACCACTCACAAACGACCGTCGCCGGGACGGGTTGTAGTGGTGTCTAGTTCTATCATCTTGGGATGATGTCCAATGTCGTCGCGTTGTCTTTAGTGAGGTGTCTTGGCTTGCACTTGGAACCGACGACCAGCACATGCGTGTTTGGAGACAAGTCGGCCAGAACACCTACCCTGTCTTTACCACTGGCCTGCAAAACGGGAGTGACTGTCTGGGGAGCCATTTTCTAGAAGAGCTGGATACTATTATTAGACCTTTGTACCACTCTCACGACTCAACAGTAGACCGACAACATTCTACGACCTGTTGTGTTGACATTCCTATCGAAGATCACCTAGCAATTTTTCAAGAGCATAATATCCGGCCACACACAACACATTTTCCTCCCAAGCCTGCCTTCTATAATGCTGACAATCTTCCAATGCCAGCCCGATCGCCAACTTTCACCCATAAAACACATTTCAGACATCATGGGATGCCACCTACGCCCATACCGGAATGTCAACCAACTCACCCGCAACCTGTTCATCATCCGGTATGCTATACCTCAGAACAGTATCCGTGAACTGCATGCTGCTATGGCACGCCTGGTAACCTCTTGTATTCGAGCCAGAGTTCGTCATCATGTGATGCCACCTACGCCCATACTGGAATGTCAACGAACTCAATTCCAACCTGTTCATCATCTGTTATGCTATACCTCAGAACAGTATCCGTGAACTGCATGCTATTATGGCACGCCTGGTAACATCTTCTATCCGAGCCAGAGGTAGAGCTACAACATGGTGATTAGTTCCACTTGTGTAGCTGTTTTATATACACAGTGCGTCAAATAATTTTTAAGACTGGCGCTAGATTTCAGCCTACGGTGGCGCCACCAGTGAAATCGCGAATGCATTATAAACCGTGACCATCTGCTTGCTTTCTGCCAAAAGTACTGCCCAGTTGTTAAACTAACTCTAACGAAACGGGCGTTCATTAGAGAAGTAAAATTTTTTTTCATGTTGAATTATTAAGATAGAACAAAGGGCTTTTAGTAAATTTAACGCAAAACTTGGTGAAAGTGCCTCGGAAACGTACCAGATGATGAAACAAGTTTACGGTGAGTTTTGTTTAAGTAGATCAAATGTTTTCCTGTGGCACAAAGGTTTTTTGGACGGAAGAGAGACCCTAGAAGATGATAAGCATACCGGAAGACCAAGTTCATCTAGGACACCTGAGATTATTGAAAAAGTGCGTGATTTCGTGGCAAAAAATTGATGTGCGTCACTAAGAATGATGGAAGAGTCTTTAAACATAATCAAAGAAACGATTCGAACCATCCTGCATGAAGATTTGGGCAAAACAAAAGTCTGTGCTAAATTCGTTCCACACACGTTAACCCATGAACAAAAATCAAGGAGAACTGCACATTGAGGAGACATCATTTCAGCCGCTGAAAATGATCCAAACTTCTTAAAATCGATTGTTACAGGTGATTTAACATGAACATGGTGTTTTCAATATGATCCTAAAACAAAGCGACAAAGTGCTAAATGGAAGTCAAAACACTCGCCACAAGCCAAAAAAACAATTTAAGTTTCATCAAAAATTAAAACAATGCTCATTACATTCTTCGATAGTAAGGGAATTTGTTCCAAGTGGACAAATAATTACTGGTCAGTTTTATTTCAATGTTTTGAGGCGTTTGATGGCCAGAATTCGTTGCATTCGTCCACAATATCGAGATGAAAACAGTTGGTGTTTGTTGCATGATAATGCACCCAGTCACTCCTAACTTCTTGTTCGCAGATTTTTGGGGAAAAATAACGTCTATTTGTTCAATCATCCACCGTATTCGCCTGATTTAGCACCATGCGAATTTTCGTTATTCCCAAAACTTAAAATGACGTTAAAAGGGTGTAATTTTGATGATGTTTCGACCATACAAACAGCTTCGACGCGTTCTTTGAAGGCAATTCCGCAAAGTGAACTAGAACAGGCATTCTAATCATTAGTAAATCACTTTAACAAGTGTATTGAAGCCGGAGGGACATAGTTTGAATAACAAACGAAAACAAATTATAGTTTCTTGTTTTTATTTCATTTTTCCGAACCAGTCTTAAAAATTCGCTGCCACACTGTGTAAATACACGACCCAACTGCTCTGGAATTGCTATAATTTCTCTTCCTATAAATATACGTTGTACACACCATTTTTCATCTCTATTGGATAATTCCTTCAAGGTGCATCGGATTTTTTATCAAAGAGTGTATTTCTGAGCAATGACCTTGCAACTCAGGTACTATCTTATCTAGTCAGAGACATATAATCTTTTCTACTAATGGTTTTCGTTGAAGCCAGCACAAAACTCAGACAAACGTTTGTCTGAGTTCTTTGCATTTGAAGTCAGCACAAAAACTTCTTATTACCAGCACCTGCTCTTTATTAGGTGAGCTGAACAGCTTCTACAAGTTTACATATACATTCTAGCCCTGTCTGATCCATTGTCAGAAGGAATGTAAATCACATGTTTCTCCTACAGCACTGTAATAATATGGATTCATCTTGTTTTCCCCTAGGTGATTTACTGCTTTTGCTTCACCTCTCATCAGTTCCTGGCTGAAGGGATTTTCAGTAACTGAACTCACACACTTGAACATAGAAAGAAGTATGTGCACAATAAATTTGTAAAATTGTGTATATATGTATTTTTGATGAGGGAGAGTCCCATTTAAAAAATTCTTAATTAACAAGTAGGACAAAACTCAACCGATATGTTTGTTTTCTATTTTCAATTAGACTAAACTAGTGATATTTTTTATCACCTTAATAGGATTATATTAGAACTAAAACAGACAACGTCAGGAAATATTGAACATGTTGAATAAACTATGTGAGAGCTGGAGTGAAAGAAAAACATTTTGTTTAAAAATGAGACAAACGCAACTGCGTTATGCGAATTGACACCGTAAGATAGATAAGATTCATTATGAGTGAGTCATTTCACAGCAGTTTTTAAATATAACGCAGCGGACAACCCCTGGTCCGTGGACCACACTTTTAGAAACATTGTCCTAGATTGGCACATTGGTAAATCAGGCAATATTAGAAGATTTGAAAATGCTCACTCCTTATGAAAACAAGGAATTCCAAATGGTATTATAGTAACAAAAAATATCAAAGAAAACAGAAGATCGATGCGTGTGCCACATTATGAAATTGTAATCTACCTAGAAAGTCAAAGGAACGCTTCTTCTTTAATTATCCTTTTATCAGGTATGTCCGGTTTAATATTATAAAATGTTGTTCCCAATAGCATTATTTTATAATTTTATATTATTTTTTTAATTTCAAATTATACTTAATTTTTAAAATTATGCTACACTCACTTAAAATTTAAACACATAAATGTAAAATATTTGTACTGGAGGTAATTTTTGTTTTTAAGGGATCAATTACACAAAAGTACACAGCCTTCTAAAAACACAAAATTTCGAAACAGCTGTCAGTAAATTATTGAAAAAAATGTTAATGTCAATTAGACAGTTTTTCTGAGTTCAGTATCTTCCTAATCCATTTACGAAAGTCATTTAAGTGGCTCACTTTAAACAAATGTTGCATTTCGTCTACAGTAATTAACTAATACATTATATTTGGAAGCTGTGTAATTTCTGAGGTGATTGAAATGTGAACGAAACAGCGAAAAATATAATATTTGTTGTCATAAAGCACAACAGTTTGATAAAATTTTCATGACATCACTCTTTAACACCTTTTTCTTTAAATTAGATATATGTATAAATTTGTTTTCATAGAATTTATCAAAAACTTAATGTTTTGCATCATTATTATGGAAATCATTGTTAAGATGACTACACTTTATCATCGGAACTCTTTATTTTATCGGTTTTTCTTGGACCAATTATTGAAGATGACGGCCTCGTAGGGTATATTTTAGTACAGTAGTTACCTCCTTCTAGAAGTTCCTAATCGTTTTCCATTGCAATTTCATCACTCATTTAAGATGAGCAGCATGATTTCTTTCTCCTCGATTTTATGTTTTCTACGCTTGGAGCTATGTATTAAGACTGGAATAAATTACCCGACACACATATTCCATTATTACATAGATGTGTAAATAGAAAGTTGTGCGAAACAGATACTTCATACAATAATAATTCAAGAAGAAAAGCAGCATGCTTCCTTTGTCTCCAGCAATGAAGAGACAAATCAATGCCAATGGGTTCCTCACCTGCATAACAGCCCGGTGCCAAAATTTAACACAGGGTATGTTGCGGCGGTTTGGTGTCCGTTATAAAGACCATTTACGGAAGTATTGTGATAACTCTAGTGTTTAACAGAATAAAGGTATATAGCGTCTTGGCACGTTAAATATTTTAATCTTCGCTAAAATACACTAGCACTTTCGAAACCTTTACATGGTTTAATCATCATGTGTAATATAAGACACAATTCCTTTCAAATACACACTACACAATACTCAAATAGCCCCTGGAGATCATAACGGCAAGCAATATATCTCACATGATGGTCATGAGCAGGAGCAGTAAACCTGTTATGAGAGTTACTGCTGATAACCATCATGTGAGATATATTGCTTGCCGTTATGACCTCCAGGGTAATTGGAATATTGTGTAGTGTGTATTTGAAAGTAATTGTGTCTTATATTACAAATGATGATGAAACCATGTAACGGTTTCGAAAGCGATAGTGTATTTTAGCGAAAATTAAAATATTTAACGTGCCAAGAAGCTATAAATTTTTATTCTTACGTATTAGACAAAATTCGTTAAGTAATTCATCTTACCGAGTGTATGACTTCGTAAATCATTATACAGAGTGTTTCACTTGGGGATATTTAACATCTACTCTTGTTTAAAACAATAAAAACAAAACTAAGATACATCATAAAATATTTAGCTAAATCTCAGAACACGCAATTGCCGAATATTTGGGTGCATGTTTGTGCTCAGGCGAACAAACTTATTAATGATACAGCTATTTTTCCATAGGCCTTAAGCAATACAATTGACACAAATGACCAGACAGATGTTAAGTTTCCTTCGACCACTCAAAAAGTGCGCATTTTTTATTTCTCGTATAACTAGTCTGCTTTAGTGAGATTAAATAAATATCACTGGGTGGAGGAAGTTTTAAATTTGGAAAAAAATATATATCCGTTTCCTAGAAAAACGGGATATATCGAAATATTATCATTGCGAATTGCAGCTGAACCTCCTTAAAGCTTCAAGGTAACCTTTCATGTGGAGTTATAGTGGATCGGTTTTTTCAGAATATCTGCACAATGAACCATTCCTTGAGGAAACGTCACTTCGCCGTCCGGAACAACCGCAAATGCTCTAAGTGAATCGAAGGTTTTAAATCGTTTCAGACAATATTTTGAAACAGCCACCGGCTCAAAAAATGAATTAAAAGATTATCGTACGTACGTCTTTCTATGAGTCCTCTTCTCATTCTTTATATTTCCACGTCATATAATTTTCTACGAAACTCACACATCAGCATTTTGTTACAATTGTTTCATCGTCAGGATCTCTGTTTCTCTGTTCCTCACTTCGCTCGAAGAAGTGGATTACTGAAATTCGATCGCATGGATTATTTGGCGACACATGCATGTTTGAGTCAGTTGAACGGTGCATTATTTTCCGTGGAAGTCGGGGTTTAACGACAACCTCGAGTAAATCAAAGAGCAACAAAGCAGTCTCCTGTTTCTAATTTGGTGTCGTTCATTCCAAGTAACGAACAGTGGCAGTTCTGTAAGACAAATACGTCATTCACACTTCTCCTGGTGCATTGAACGGCGGGATATCTCGGACGAATTATAGGAAGCAAAAGCCCTGTACCACTCATTCACCAGGGAGCCTAATTTAAGGTTGATTGGTCCTACTACTTTCTTAAGTGTGATTGAATATAACAGTGTGGATATAAGTATTGATCTTTTGTTCCAAAATAGAAAAAGATACCCCAACGCTAGAGCATTTATGAAATGGATATCAGCGTTTTACCGTTTACTGAATTTATTTCATGCCGAAACGGTTTATCACATGGGTTGCTAATTATGACAAATGACTTCCGCTCATCTCGGTCTTGACTGTGACCAAAAACCAGTAGTAGTATGAAACTGTCTAGAGTTTCCGAGGAATAATAAGATAATTTGTGTGTTCAATAAAAAATATATGTATTTAATTTCTTACGAAAGCAATATATAACAAATATTCTTACAAATTTATTTGGAAAACTCATTAGCAAACAGACATTCCGAAAATTCGTATAAAAAAAAAAAAAACACGTGTCTTTGTAACAAAACGAAATAAAGAACGTGAAATGGTAAGAATGATATTTTGAAGGAAGCCCTAGTGCTTTGGATGGAACAAATATACCTAGACTACTATTACAGGTAAGCGTATACCTAAAATGTGCTGGCCATTTGGACCTATTACGGAAAACGGTATCGGTAAAAAGTGCCGTCCATCCCATAAACGCCGGAAAAGAACGAGAGTAGTGAGATACCGCACCTGCTCTAAAAAGGGGTGGATGGTAATCCGCTCCTTGAAGGTAAATGAGCCAAGACCCAAAGAATACCTAAAGCATGATTGACAGAAGAATTGATGATAAAATTCATCTTTTTTGAGAAAAACGAAGGAAGATCTTGGTTGTAGACCCGGATGAAGCATGTGGTACGCATTGAATCTCTTACTCCTATTACCGGTGCGCTTATATTAAATACGGCCGACTGCTTATTCTACTCAGATTGGCTTACCGTAGTCCCTAGTCTTCGAAATAACACGAAATATTTAAGTTTCTTTTCTTATAAATTGTTACAAGTATTTAAATTTTCTTTCCTGCTTCACTACAATACATTTATGTTCATAAAAAATACAGAATGCATGAAATGAGGCGAGCTACGACTTAGAATTTTTTATGATATGTTCATTAGGCTATTCAGAACAAATGATTAGCATCTCGGTCTCATACGTACGAGATGCATCGATGTGGCTAATAATAGGGGTGGCCACCTGTGGCTTGTATCATTAACTGCAAGCGCTGAGGCATGGAATCAAATAATTTGTGAATGGCGTCATGTGGAGTAGCCATCCAGCCTGTGTTAACTCGCCTTCAAAGTTTATAACGAGTTTCTGACGGACGGTTGTAACGCTGCACCTGTCTTTTCAGCATGTCATAGAGATTTACTATGGGTGACAAATCCAGTGATCTTACTGGCCACGGCAAAAGGGGAATGTCGCTATAACCACGAAGAAAGTACCTGTTGACACCGCAGCGTACGGTGTGTCATTGTGCTGCAGAAATATAGTCCAGGGAACGTAGTACAGGTATGAAAAGCGGAAACAGCTCTATAATGGCATTCGTTTAACGGGCATTCATTTTGATGGTACGGATCCTCACGAAAGGCGATCTGCATTAGTACCCGATAACATCTCAGGCCAAAAAGCCATGTGTTGTTGTGGTATGCCTGGTGCGAATTCACACTTCCTGACGCCCTGTTAGAGGAGGACACAAATGCCGTCATCATTTTTTTCTAAAGAAAAGCTCCTTTCTTCCTAAAAGACGTTTTACTTTTATCGTTCGATAAACCATTGCAGCCTTGCAGTCCGTTGCTGCAGTGTCAAGGGTAGCACAAAAAGAGGCCGACGTGCCCGCGATTCGGACTGTGATAACCGTCAAAGTATTGTTGCTGCTCACATTGAAGATTACGTCAGAGTTTGCAACTGGGGCGCCAATGGCGTTGCTATTGCAGAACAGACATTCAAAGACATCCTCATGAGATGACGGTTGTCTATCGGCGTTTTCTGTGTATGGCCTCCAGGACCTTCTCTTATTTTCCTTCGCCGTTCTTTGTACCATCATGCCCTACACCTTCTTGCTACGACGGACACATTGCGTTCCACGCTACCAAGAATATACCGGAGGGAAGCCTTGCTGTCTCTCACGACGATAAAATACCTCCGCCGAATCTGCTGATGTGACTGTACGACTCTCTTAGGCAACGAGGAGGTATCCTTACCCACTGCTGATTAAGCACTGACATGCCAACCGGGCCATAAGGTGCTTATAACAGATAACCTCCTGTTACTCTACCGTCTCAAGGTGATTTCTATCTGCTAGATAGAAATCACCTTGAGACGGTACGCGTGCACCTATCACGCCGAAATGCTAATCAATTCAGCAAGAATGCCTGATTAGCATATCGTGTACAACTCAAAGTCTTAGCTGGAATCCTGGTGTTCAGTATTTTATGGACATGAGTGTATAAGATGAGAAATTCTTGGTATTCTGGAATTATACACAAATAATCTGTGTTTTTTTCTGTCTTAATTCTAGAAATATATATAAACTGATGGCTTTCCCGAATTATAGGAAATTGGTCTGTGTTTCAATGTTGTTCTCCTGAGATTTTGCCTTACTCTCAGTGCTGAAAGATGATGCGACTTTCGACCTCATTATTGGGATGTACAGCAAAGATATTGAAATGCGTGTTTTCAATCATCACTTACTTGGGAAATGTTTCCGATATATCTGTACTCTTACATCGGAACAATATTCTAATAAAATACCGGATATTCTCTTATAAAGAGAAAATATCTACTTAGAATTAATACAATACGCATTCCTGAATGTCAAGAAAAAAAGACAAATCTGAACTCAACAGTCATATTTTTTAAGACATTCAGAAACCGAAAATAGTAGGATCACTAATTTTAGGAAATAATTCATACCTATTTATTGTCATAATGGAGAATAGAGATCGATCTCCGTCTGTCGTACAGGGGCATTGAAGAAATGCCAATAGTTCAAACGACAAAGAAGATCCCCTCGGAGTTTTTTTGTTTTTTTTGATTGGAGGTTTAACGACCACCGTGAGCAACTCAATGGGCTATAAGCAGTCGCCCGTCCCTAATTTAGGGTCACTGGTTCCAGGGAAGGGAGAGAGCCAATGCCGTAAGACAAACACAACATCCATGCCTCACCGGGATTCGAACACGGACCCCTTACGGACGAATGATCAGAGGCCAACGCCTTAGACCAGAACCGTATGGAACCGAAGTGCACCGAAATACATACACTAGCATCAGTTCATTCACAATGACAAATTAATTTATAACTAATAACAATAACGATATTCCTAAAATCTATGAGGGAGTCCTTCCAAGCACTTGTACGAAACAATTTTCGGAAAAATTGAAATATTTCCGTTACTACTACCAACAAAAACCGGCTTCCTTCCCTTTCTCGTGTTGTTCTTGTGCGTAACTTTATAACATAAGCGAAATAACATTGTTTGCAATGCCGATTTCATACAGCTAGGTCCTCTTATCTATCGTTTGTGTGAAGTGGTGAATAGGCATCCAAGCGTAGAAGGACATTGTTTGCAACGTACATGCTTACTCTCTTGACTAGATGTAACGTCATCTTTCGGCAATAAAGGTAAATCAAAAGTGTTTAACAGATGCGAGTGATCCATATCCGTAGATTTATTTCCACAAAATGCTGAGACTACAGCTTAAAAGACTTATAACAGCCGAAATAGCATTTTCTTTTTTTCTTTTGAATAGGAAGAATATATTTTCGGAAGATAAAGATGTTGACTGCAAGAGAGCTGATCTTCACCCCAACTTCAAGAACATATTTTTCATTTCGCAGATAATTACACAGAGTATTGGACTGTGTTTGTAGGCATTAGACTTAGCAGAATTAAATATTAACTCATCTAAGCAAAGTGCACATCTTTCTTGGTGTTTGTTTTAAATGAGGAGGATCCATTTTCGGAGTTATTTGACGCATTAATTGGGTTTTCTATTTGCCTTCTCAAGTCATTTAAACATGCTCAATAACGATTCGTGTATGGAGGATGTGCTGGCCAGTCCATTTTAGCGATAGCTTCTGTTTACTCGCAATCATCTACAGGTTGAACTTGATGCGGACTGGCGCCATGGTGTTGCAGGAGGAAAACTAGTGTGACTGAAACCCCGAGGAGCCAAATATAGGGATCAAGAATCTACCATCTGGATCTCTGGCTCGTCACATTGCCATTGTCAAGACGTGTATGTCGGTGTGATGGTTCGTAATGATTAAAAACATCTGGACCCTCCACAGATATTTCAAGAGCTGTCGCTTGTCCGGTTCACCAGTGAAACCACATAAGCCCTTTTGTCTGGAATCCTAAGTCCGTGCTGCCGAATCCATCTTAAAATAGGCGATCTACAAAAGGAAGTCACTGAAACACGATAGTTTTTTCGGTCAATACGATAAACGGTGAAAGTTTAATCTTAGGTTTTAAATGAACAGCTTTGCCTAGAATAATAGAACGCTTTCTCTGCCTTAGCGTTTCAAACAAGCAGTTAAGAAATTCTGACTTGTAATTCTTGACGAAGCAATTCTTCTAAAACTACCGAACGAAATTTTGATTAGCTTCAATTGTATGTTTTCATATTAAATATAATATATTATTCGCTGAAAATAGTACAAAGTATAGAGATATTGAAAAATACTTACTAATGGTAATTTATTATCAAAGATTAAAAGTCGTCATCTTTGACATTGCGACGTACGCATGTAAACCTCAAAGGAGATACAAAGAAAGTAGGTAAAAATGGTATCATCTGGGGTAGTTATGATGTTATAACTAAAACAAGCATTCATCCTAATCAGCCAATCGGAAAGGCAGTGGAACATGACATTACATTTTGAAAGAAGCAGGTCAGATATCGGCATATTCACCAATACACCAGACTTCTTATAAGGGCACTTCAGAGACTGAACGGCACTCGTGTGTGGAAGCTGTGAATTTCTTCTGGAAAACACCTTCACGTTTTACACCAAAAATCTAAATGACCCTGTAACAGGGATGATCTGTTGCTTACGGCTTCGGTACAGTAGGATTGCCATCATATTTTCGACATTCTAAGCTCCTGAAAGGGAATGCTTGTTTCCTGCAGAAAACTTTAATGAGAGAAAACAGCAATAATTTTCTCCATCATGAGAGCGCCTTCTCTAATATTTTTCTTGCCAGGTATCCATAATGATCTGGATGCAGGATTGTTATAAGAGTACCAACTCACAATGTTCGTTAGCTTTCTTAGTTGCCCTGAGAAAAGGATATCGCATGTATTTTGTGATGGTAAAAATCACAACAGCGGAGTTATTGGCAACTTCTTTTTTATCAAGCATTGGAGCATATACCATGTCCAAGTGTCGCTGGGTTCTGGCGAGTTGAAATTGTGTCCAAGTTCATTTGTGTAACGTAGGGTTTTAAAAGGATACTGTATCAGTACTCCACTGGGGAATCTCCAAAAACTTCAGGGAACCTATTCATCTGCAAATGCATACATACCCATTGACCGTTGGCATTTTAAGCAGATTGCTTAGTGTCACGGAAAGAGAAATAACTGATGTCCGTGTTAATACGTAAAATGGCGCACATGAACTGTACCAATAAATCCTTGCAAGTCAGCAAAAAGCGCATGTGTGCAGGGAACACGGAACTCTTCAGCTACTTGGATGGTTGACTCTCACAGAAGGTAGGAATCCTTGCTTTCGTGTGTGGTCAGTAGAACCAGCCTAATAAACTGTATGGCCCTTTTTTGCTCGCAATATAGCGGCCTCTCGGCAAGGCATCAATTCGATGAGGTTGAGATAGGTATCCTGGTGTATCTGGTACCATAATGTCTACAGCAGGCCTCCAGTTCCCGTACCATTCGGGATTTTGCCCGAACCCGCTTTTCCAAGTCGAACCACTAATGTTCGATTGGGTTCATGTCAGGTGTAATTGGAGCCCATAGAAAATCACCAGCATGTTTCTCCAGCCATTCCTTGACGATTTTGGCACTGTGGAATGGCGCTTTATCCTGTTGGAAATGACCATCACCTGCATGGAACACAGTTGCCATGAATAGGTGAACTTGGTCTGCAACGATGTTCAGATACCTCACAGCTGTCAGGGATTTTAATATTTGGATAACGCGTCCTAAAGTGTCACAAGAAAACATCGCCCTAAGCATAACACCGCCGCAGCCGGCCTGTTTCCGCTCAAAAGTGTATGTAGGTGCCACAGTTACCGTTGGTAATCGGCGTATCCGCGCTCGGCCGTCTGCGAGATGCACCAGGAATCGTCATTCGTCAGACCAAGTCATATTCCTTCAATCATTAACGGGCCAATTTTGATGATATCGGGTTCATTTCATGCGTTTTTGGCGATGACATGCAGTGACCATGTGGACCGTCTTCGGCAACGCAGACCCATGCGCAGAACGCTGCGATGAACTGTAATCTGTGACACATTGCCCTCATCATCAATGTTGCAGCTGAGATCAATTTGTCGAGTTGTGGCCCTGTGGGAGCTGTGAACATGGTGTCACCGGTCTGACATCAGTGAGTTGAAGACGACGGTTTGTTGTTTGGCCAACTTAGCACCACGTGAACAACCCACAAGCCGGGCCGTTTCCGAGGCGCCGTGGAATCTCAATTTGAGCACAACTGGAATACCTAAAGATAGTATTCCAGTTGTGCTCTATGGACTTTCCCTGAGCGACCGTTCGGCCTCCAGGCGCGATCATATCTCTAATCTGGAGATGGTCGAAATGAAATGGCTCATAGGTGTATATACAAAAAAAATTTCAAAAAATCAAACCATTCATTAAATGTGCATCGTGTTTTAAGATATAGAATGCGAATATTGTTTCATACGGATGTGGTTTTCAATACATGTCCAGAGTTCTGATTATAAAGGATCAGCTCATTTTCTAAAATATTAAAATGTACAGAAAACTACTGCTCACAGCTGATGTTTGGAACCTTTTACGTAAAGTGTGTCTTATATTCTTTATGAAAACGCTCCATAAGCAATTATTTTACTGTAATTGCCTTTTATGATTTCCGTACATACGATATGGTAAACAATTTGTTAAGTGTGTTTGAGAAGGAAACAAATCGTATTTATTTGTAAAGCAATATGACTTTTTCAGGCATTTTAGACAGTCATTGAGCTTCAGTTTTCAAAGTAATTGGCTTTCACTCCCACATGCCAGTTTTAATGTTGCTGAAATTTATTTAAGTGTAAAATTAAGAAATCTAAGATTTTTTAAGGAGCATACTACTGATTCTCATTTTTCTACGTGAATATATTGCCATATATTCTCTTTATTTGCCATGTATGTAAGATTTTCAACAATTTAGTATGAAACATTTGGCAATTGTAATTATTTTACGTTGTTTAATGCTTGGAATGTCGTTCCCCAAAACATTTTCTTTTAATTTAGTGAAAGCATTGACCTAAAGAAATTTCTTACAGTAGTTTACAAGAAAAAATATTTCTATAAATATTTACTGCTAAACTAGCTGTTAAAAGTTGCAAACCGTATTTGAATGTCACGACTGATGTGGAAGTGTTGGTTGGCTATTTAACAATCCAGTCTTTCAGTTTTATTCTTCTGCAAATACTATAGCTTAACGAATTTCGTATGTGTTCATAGTATTATGTATCCAACAACTAAATCTTTTTGTGAAAAACAATTTTCCTGCATTTAATGACGGTACATTAGTTAGTAGAATTTCTAGTCCATTTTATGCCATTCATGTGTTATTAATACCCATCGCAAAGTTTCTTAGATGACGCATTTTGTTTGCAGAACATCCTTACCGGCTAGTGACAGACACCTTGTATCCGTCATTTCGGCAATATTATTCTTGGTATTATCCATGGAAACCATGCTCCTGGTTTGGAGTGTGTAATCGTGTGCGTATGCATTTTTGAAAAAAATCTTGGATGTACAATTTGTTTCTTGCATTCCTAAGAGATATTTTAATAAAAATCAGAACATTAGTTTGCTACCTTGAAATACACTGAAGTACAAGAAAAACTGATACACCAGTCTAATTCTCGGTAGGTCCCCCAAGGTAGCGCCGGACTGCAGATATACGACGGGGCATGGACTCCACTAGCTTCTGAAAATATGCTGTAGGCAATGCCCACCATACTTCCTGCAGAGTGTTCCACAATTCGGGTGTATTCCGAGGTCTCTGGTTCCTGTGTTCGATAGCGCGTTGCATGGCATCCCGAATGTTTTCTATCACGTTCAGATCCGGGGACTTGGGTGGGAATGGAAACACCCCAAACTCAGATGAATGCACCACTAAACATAATGTTGCGTCCCGACACTTGTGTGGAGGTGCATTGTCCTCAGGGAACAGGCCAAACCCATCAGAATGAATGCAGGACATGAACGGGTGTACCTTGACAGAAATTATGCGCAAATAGCGTTGCCCGGTCACGCACGTTTGTAGATGTACCAGAGGTACCAGTGAAGTCCAGCCAAACAAACACCATAGCATTACGAACCCCCCACCCAGCCGCTACATTTATATGTTGACCGGCGGGATCTAAGGCTTCATGGAGTTTTCGCCACCCACGAATCCTACCATCTGCCCGATACATTTGCAAACGCGACTCGTCAGACAATGCTACTTATTTCCAGTCATCAATTGTCCAGTGACGGTGTTGCCGTGCCCAAGCGAGGCGCATAGCTCTGTGTCGTGCACCCATCAAGGGAACTCGAGTTGGGCGTCGGCCCCCAATTCCCATATCGTCCAGGGAACGTTGCACAGTCCGGACGCTGATGCTTGTTGACGATCCAGCATTGAATTCCGATGATACCTGCGAAAGGGTTGTACGCCTATCGCGTGAAACGATTTTTGACAGCCGACGATGGTCACGTTCACCCAATGCCTTTTTTACGGCCACACTGGTATCATAGGGTGGAGGTTTTGCCGGAATTATTGTAGTCACGGTACATCCTTGCAATGGTCGTCCGTGAAAATCCGAACTTCGTTTCTACCTCCGAAATACTATGGCCCATTACACGAGCGCCAACTATGACACCGCGTTGAAAATCGCTTAAATCGTTATTACTTTTCATTCTCATGCCGAAAACAGCTCTGATATCTGGCAAGGATGTATATCGCTTTATAAATGCGCTGGCGGGCGCAACCGAGTATGCGCATAAGTGATATTGCTATGTATTTTGCATAATCTCGTCTGTACCAGTTTGTCTGGCACTTCAGTGTAGAATTTGTTACATATTTTATTCAAAATTATGTTTTCAAATAAATATTTGCTGAGTATTCCAAAAAATTTTTCTGAGTTCTGTACTGTGAAACACATACCATTCAAAATGAACACTGGATTCTTCCTTTGGGTTTCACATTATATATGATTTTGAAAGATAGTAACTCTGGCTGTGCTAATTAAGGCCTTTAATATTTATTTGACAAATGTAGAAGCAAAGCCCAGTGGTGCACTTCCGAAAGCCGTGAAAATAGTTACTGATTTAAGAAGATTTTCAGTCGCTCCATTGTTCTATTATGTATGATTCTGTGATTCATTGTTCTGTAATATATATAATTCATGATCATAAATAAATGAGCAAGGGACCAATATATCTATGAAGTGCTCTTTAAAATATATTTCCCTTAACCTTTTATTGTATGGTAATTTCTGTTTCATATTTTTATGAATTTCTTGTGAATGATCGGAACAGTTTCTTGCATTGTATTTGATTCTCTAAGCGTAGATATAAAACTATAGCTTAAAGCAAATGGTATTACATCTGGTACATCTTATCTATTACATATACATTGCAGTTAAATATTTTTCTGAGTTTTATTTTTCCAAATACATCTTGGTCCATTATTTCAATTTTTTTCTGTATACCATACCGGTAATCTCATATCATTCAAAGCGAGACAATCAAGTGTGACGACATAGGAGGATGTAAATCTATCTTTAAATTCTACGGAATTGTCTCCGAGCGTAAGGATCTGATCTAGATTTCAAAATTTTATGTATTTTCGAAATGATATTCCATATAATTACGTAAAATGTTCCATACAGCGGAGAAATTAAATGTACCACAAAACCACACCACCAAAACATATCACTGAAAAATAAAATTTACTGTAATGTAAAATTTGAGTTAGGTCCTTCTCCCAGTAATATATGCCTAAGCGTTGTGTAACTCTTGTGTTTAACACCTTTGTTGCAAATTCGCAAGGAAACAAATCAATACACTCTCCATTTCTTTATATGCTTTGAACTATTTCGATATTATGACACCGCAGTCGCCATGCCATTTAGAAAAATAAGATAGTAACTACACTCACAGACTTATAGAAAATATATTTCATTTTTCTCGAAGTATCCAGCCACTAAAAATACCAGAACTAACATTTTTGTCACCATATGGTAAAAGCAGAAAATTGCATTTGATCGTCTACCGTGAATGAAATTAACTGATGCGTGATTTAATACTACAAAAAGATTCTCCCTATTTTCTCATACCTGAAGCATAATGGAACAGGACAAAAGGAAATGCATTAGTTGAAATTCAATGTCAGAAGATTAGGTAATAAACATCCGCAGTGAAGAACTGAGATCATCCAGCGACTGAAGCTGGAGGCCACATTATAATTCAATATAAATCCTATGAACCATTTTTTAACTCCGCAGAGAAAATATTGTACCTGTTCGTCTGCATTCACTTCATATATGTAGTACTGAATTTCACAGGATTTCTCACATGACTTATGAATGAAACGCATCTGCATGTGTTAGAGATGTGATCTTCAGTAAATACCAGTGATACAAATTGTTTAACCAAGGTTTATTTTTAACTTTTCTCGAAAGTAAAGGTTATTCTGAATTTAGCAACTCTTGTTAAATAAATACCAATTGAAAATACAAAAATTTTATGCTTCTTTTACTGTACAAATCCAAAATGTATGATTATTACGTTTGTATTTCATTTTCAGGAAAGAAAGGAAACATCTTTTTCCTCCATGCTGCAGATATCTGAGAGAGAAAAGGAATGTGTTAATAATTTATACTGACTTGAAGCAATGTTAGAGAATTGAGTATGGCCTTCGTATTTATATTTACTTTTTGTTCTCATACCATTTTCGCCTCAGGTTGATAGTGGGAGTTCATAAGAGGGATTGATCAGGTGATATGAAGCCACTGTAGAGATGCAATGCATGTCATCTTAGACGCAAACTAAAATTCGAAAGGGGGATGATTCGTAGCAGGATATTTCCCACATATCGGTAGAGCTCCAAACGACAGATCTTACCAGCGAAATATTCGGGTATAGATAGAAATTCGAATAATTTGAAATAGTTTAATAATGCAATAAAAATCAGGGAAAATAGATATGCTTAACGGAATCGAATTTCCACCTGTTTTTCCGAAATGTTCAAAGCTTTTTCTTAAGTTAATACTGTTTGCTTCGTAACCTGTAGAGAGGACAGTGCAATTATCATGCCCTGATGTTTTTTTGCTTTCAGCTTACGGGGATTATGAGCTCATTTAAAAAGAAAAAACTTAACCAAATAGTAAAAACTGCTCATCACATACTTCTAAAAATTTCTGGTTATGCCGAAGATCACAAATAAATTTCCAAACAACTGACTTTAGAAAATCTATGGCGTCTCGTAGGTGTGGTAGAGAGGAATATTTATTTAAGATATTTTTCTTACTTGTGAGCTATATAGGGTAACAATGTAATCTGTTTTGTCATATATATTTTCAAATACTGCATAAGATAATGGTTTTTTTAATTCGAATCTAGTTCTTCACAAAGTTACGACGAAAATCTGCTAGATAATGTAGTTTTGTACCTGTAAATCTATATTTATATACTACAAAGTACATATTACAACTTGGTCTTAAAAAATAATATTTTATTACAATTTTGGAATTAATAACTTCTATCACTGGTATCGTGATCCAGTTAGGACTCGAGCAGCCCGTTGAATGAACTGTGAGTTTGCATCTCGTAACAAAACGCGTCGTGTATGCACCCCATGCTAAGATTAATTCAGGGAACCCTCTTTAGCACGAGTGGAGACATACATGGCAAACCATCTTTTACTATGAGCTATGTTGCATAACGGGTATTTGAGCCCCGTATGAGAATTTCTTTTCATGTTCTACTCTTCTCGCCTTCCTGGTTGTCCGATTCGTTAGTCGAAAAAGGCAAGACTTTTTTTTAAGCTCATCGTGTCCCTAAGAGACCCTACCTAAGCTTTCCCAAGCATTCTGGAAAATGAAATGCTCCCTCCTCTTACTCATCATTTCTTTTCAACTAAAACTAACAGGGTTCTACTTGTTTTGCTGAGGGCTGCTCAAAAACCGTAAGTTACCCAAGGCAAAAGCAATGACACTTGCAAAAGAAACAAGAAAAACACACATCCCTTATTATTTGAATAAATAAAATAATTAATTTAATAATTTAACAAAGAACATCCCACATCTCATAAAAAATACAAAGCACCAAGCTAAAATAATTATTCAGTTCGCAGTATCACATTTAGATTTTCACAGACTTAGCATTTAGCCAAAGGCAATGCATACACCCCACCTCTAAATTTTAATTGCTATCACTTTAGAACATTTCTATCTGAATATCTGTTTATTCCTACTTTCAAGACGGTTGGACTTACGGCGTTACTTCTTTTCCCATCTTCCAAGGTCCTTAGGGGTTCGTGTTGTGTGGCTAACAAAGGGACCTTACAGCTGACCACCCGCGGATTTCGGTGATTTTTTTTTAATGAAAGTAGAGGCAAAATGAGGATATATGTGTCCCGGCATTTGATCTAATGCCTCTTATTTTCGGAATAAAAATCATAACGATCCAAAGACGGAAAAATGAATGAAATTTGAATTGCCGGTAAATGATAATTTACTGTAATGCTACAAGGCCTTGCAACAGTGTGTTATAGCATACATTTCCTGTTATGGTGGCTAATGTTCAAAGGAGGGGAATAAACAGTGAACTATCAGTAGCAGCATAGAACGGAATGCCTGCATTTTCCCATTCTCCCTTAAAGCTCTCTCGTTCCCACTTTTCAGAATTCCGTATGAAATTACAAAAGTATTGTGTGATATACGTAGATATTTAATGAAATATGTGTATTTCTGTATAACACATTTTAGCTTATAAAGTATAATTACGTACTTTTATTTGAAGACCTAACATATATGTTGCTAGGTATCACTATCTGAGGTTTCGCTATCGTTTATTGGTACACACAGTTGCGGATGATAATTATCATAAAAACAATGAAAACATTGCACTTCTCTACAACGCGAGCATCTGACAAAATATCTTTTCGAGCACTTACATCGCGTTTGTCGAACGTCATCCGGAAAACATAATTATTTCACATTTCCCAAAACCTTTCTTTCATTTATTAACTTCGCAGCAAACCAAGCGTACTGCAACATATTCTTGAAAATCGGCGCAGAAAGTTGATGATGTATAAGTGAATGGATATTTAGGGCATCTTCTAGCTTGTTTAAATGCTTATTTTCTTTTAAAAGTTCGACAGAGTTTTGTAACTTTTTAATACAATTTTTTACTTGACGGAAAAGGCACACATCACAAGGTTGACAGTATGGGGTACAATGAGGAGGAATGATTTCAACAGTAGAAGAACAGGTTCCGTCACCCTTTGTGAAAACACTATTAAAACGTGCTGGATCGGTTTGACCTCCCCATGAATCCAAGATCAAGAGAAACTTCTCTTCTTTGCAAAATGGTCGGATAATATTTTTCACGAAACTGCTGAAATGCTCTTTCGTTAATTTCCCTGATTTCGACGATGTTACGAATACATTTCCATATTCCGCCGTTAGTCCTTCCACAATCTTGGAAACAAGAGGCCCAAATTGTCTCTGAGGCTCTTGAATACATAGAAAAACTTTTGGAAGTAATGCTCCAGAAGCGGTCAATGCATACTGCGCGATGTAACTATGTGTTACTTTGTTAAAATCTCCCAAGAATACCTCTGTTGTTTTTTCTCCACGCACAGAAAGTGTTCTGTGCACATCGATTCTATACTCACATCCTGTTTGATCAGTGCTAATGACGTAATCCAATGAAAATTCTTTGATCAGTCGTGAAAGACGTTTTTGGAGTTTATCTGCTTCCGCGATTGAATTCTTCAAACCACCCTTGTGATGCTGTAAAACGAAAATCGTCCGATTCATGTTGCACCGCTGCAGCGGAAGCCATTGTTGTATCATTCGGTTTGTTACCGGTTGCTTTTTCTATCTAGCTTCGCGAAATCGATGGAAGGTTAATTTGTTGATCATGTGATATTTTTCCTTTAATCCACCTCCCCGTTCAATTTCTTGCTCCCATTTTTTTAGGTCTGCCTTCCGTTGTAAAGCAGTACATCCTCGTTGACGTAGAGTTTTTCCTGATCTTGGAATCATGGGGAGGTCAAACGAATCCAGTACACTTTAATGGTGTCTTCACAAAAGATGACGGCACCTGTTCTTCTACTGTCGAAATCATTCCATCTCATTTTACCCCATAGTGTCAACCTTGTGATGTGTACCTTTTCCGTCAAGTAAATTTTTTTATTAAAACGTTACAAAACTCTGTCGAACCTTTAAAAGAAAATAGGCATTTAAACAAGCGAGAAGATGCCCTGAAGATCCATTCACTTATACATTATACACTTTCTGCGCCGATTTTCAAGAATATGTTGCAGTACGCTTGATTTGCTGCAAAGTTAATAAATAAAAGAAAGATTTTTGGAAATGTGAACGAAATGTGTTTTCCGGACGACGTTCGACAAACGAAATGTAAGTGCTTGAACAGTTCTTTTATCAAATGCTCGCGTGTTAGAGAGAGAAGTGTTATGTTTTTATTGTTTTTATGATAATTATCATCTGCAACTGTGTGTACCAAAAAAACAATAGCGAAACCTTCGATAGTGATACCTAACAACATATATGTTAGATCTTCAAATAAAAGTACGTAATTATACTTTATAAGCTAAAATGAGTTAATTCGATTCTCCGAACAGTTCCTCTGTTCCCATATGTGCTATTTATTATTAAACTCCATTACTCAATGATTACTTCAAAAAGTTCTTTATTATTTGTTTGTGAAACTACACCGAATTGCCATTGACAATGGCACAATACAATGTTAAGTGTAAGTTCCACATCACTACAAGGCCTGCAGCTCACGACATAGCTAGGTCATGCAAATATTACTCAGAAATACATATGTTTCATTCAGTATCTACCAATATCACACAATGTTGTTGTAACTTCTTACAGAATTCTGAAAAGGGAGAACGAGAGAGTTTTAAGGGAGGATGGGAAAATGCAAGCATTCCGTTCTTTGCTGCTACTGATAGTTCACTGTTTATTCCCCGCTTTTCGACATTAGCTACCATGACAGGAAATGCATGCTGTAATGCACTGCTGCAAGACCTCATGACTTTACAGTAAAGAATAATTTACAAGAAATCACGAATTTCGTTATGATATCCTCGGATCCTTATAATTTTTTATTCCGAAAATAAGAGGCATTAAATCAAATGCCGGGACATATATATCCTCATTTTGCCTCTAATTTTATTAAAAAAATATTCACCGAAATCCGCGGGTGGTCAGCTGTAAGTTCCCGTTGTAAGCCTCTTAGGGACTCAGTAACAAGAAGGAGTTTTCCAAATTAGTGTGTGTTTAAAAAATTTTAACTTTCGGTGCTTGATCTGCTAATCTGTTAAGAACTTTAATTTTCAATTAAACCGTGACTCTTTTTCTCTTCTACACCAAGTGATCACTGAATTATGACAATACCTAGATGATTCGGATGCGTACCATTGGCCGCGTGATTATAGAGACTGCGTAATTAGTCAACAGATGTACCATACATAAGGTGACAGTGTAACTAGTAGGTAGTTAAATTCGGAGCGTCGTGGGCGAATGGAAAGATTTATCGGAAATAGAGGAAGTTATCGCTTTTTCCAAGTTTTTCTAATTAACACACAGCAACCGAAAAACTATATTTCGACACCGCTGGGATCGAAACCCAGATATCTCGATAACTAGCCGAGTGGGTTCGCCTTACATTACGGTGCCAACAATCCACAGCGATATGTGTATTTATCAGTCAGCATCTGACTACACAAATCTGTAGTGTTGGTTCAGTATCTGAGAGGTATCTGGTGTGGCTTAACGACAAAAGCTATTTAATTATAGCTAATACATCCAAAGGGTGAGATAAATGGTGAAAATCTTCCGAAGACATGAAGACAATATAAATAGACAAAGTCATCGCTCATTCCACGTTTTTCTTTAATTACCACAGAACAACCAAAGAATTGTATTTGAAATCTGCTGCGATCGAAACCCAGATCTCTCGATAACTAGCCGAGTGCGTACGCTTTACGATACGGAGCTAACAATCCACGGCGCTCTGTGTATTTATCTGTCAGCAGCTGATTTCTGAAATCCGTATTGTCAGCAGCTGATTTCTGAAATCCGTATTGTCAGCAGCTGATTTCTGAAATCCGTATTGAACGGTCTCAGCCATTGAGAGATCTCCATCTGGTGAGGCTTAATGGCACAAGCTATTTAATTATAGGTAATAAATTCAAAGGGCAAGATAAATTGTGAAAACCTTAAATGTTGGCACCGTCGCATAAGGCAAACGCACTCAACTAATTATTATCGATAGATCTGAGATTCGATCCCAACGGTGGCGAGCCACAATTTTTTCGTTGATGTGTTAATTAAAGAAAAACGCGAAAAGAACGATGACTTTGTCTATTTACATTGTCTCCGCGTATTCAGAATGGCCTATCGGACTTTCTGAAACGGTTGATTTTGAGAGCCTTGACAGGAGGTGCTTTAACTAGTGTGATGTTCTCGAACCGCAGTAGTTAAAGTGTATCAGGAGTTGCGTTCAAATGGCAAAACAACGACCCGCAAGTAAAACTGCTCTGGACAGCGAAAGGCCGATGTGAGAGGCGATCCCCGGATCTTACGATTGGTGCAGACGAACAGACGCAGCACTATTCAACATTTGACTACCCAATACAACAGATGTCAACCCGCATCAGTGTCTGTCATTACCATGCTTCGCACTCTTGAAAGTATGGTCTCTAACAACAGACGACCCTGACTACATACTCTCTTAACCACTGTTATTGGCGCAAAATATTCGTCTTGTTCCAGGATCATGCAAGTTCAACAACGGAAGACTGGAAATAAGTGTCCTAGTCTGACAAGGCCGGTTTTCATTGCTCTCCGTGGATGGTCGTGTACGTATATGGCGTAAACAGCATGAGGCACTTGATCCATCCTGCATGGTCTCCACGGTTCAAGTCGGTAGAAGCAGTTGTATGGTGTGGAGACATTGCCTTCGTAAATCGCTCCGGAACCTTTTCTTTTTTGACATTTTTGTCAAAAGTGCATTTGTCTGAATTCCTTACTTTGTCCAAGGTCTGTCTTTCTTACTTTATGACTGTATTGCACTTCCCACATTAAACAGATTTTTCCGTCAATGATTAAGGTTTTAATCTTTCTCTTAGACATATTTTCGCTCTTAAATGAAACATTATAAGAGCACCCATCAGGATACCAAGCAACAAATACAGCAATGTGGGTACATCAGTTCCCGGTCCCGGACGATTCGTCCAACGACGATTGGTCCAATGCCGATTCGTCCAAGGGGACAATTGGTCCAATGCCGATTCGTCCAAGGGGACAATTGGTCCAATGTCGATTGGTCCAATGTCCGATTCGTCCAATGCCGATTCGTCCAATGGCACGATTGGTCCAACGCCGATTCGTCCAATGGTGTCATCTTACCAACGGTAACCTTTTGAAAGATCATTTCCTAATATTTGGTAATTGTATACATTTTACATAAATCTGGTAAAAGGCACTCAATGGAGCATTTCTCAGCTGTTTGCAAAGCACCTAGGGGCGGGCCTTTTTAGAATATTTTAAGTTACAACCTCGATATTTGGGATTTGTAAACCTTTTATAAAACCTTATAAAAGGCACTCATCGTATCATTTTTCAGGTCTTTACAAGGCACTTAAGCCGCTGCCTTTTTAGAAGATTTTAAGTTACAACCTAGATCTTTGGTATTTGTAAATATGATATAAAACCTTATAAAAGGCACCCATCGCATCATTTCTCAGGTCTTTACAAGGCACCTAGGCCGCGGGCCTTTTTAGAATAATTTAAGTTACAACCTAGATCTTTGGTATTTGTAAATATGTTATAAAACCTTATAAAAGGCACTCATCGTAAATTTCTCATGTCTTTACAAGGCACCTAGGCCCCGGGCCTTTTTTAGAAGATTTTGAGTTACAACCTAGATATTTGGTATTTGTAAACCTTTTATAAAACCTTACAAAAGGCACTCATATCCTATGAATTAATATTTCCTGCTTTAGTAAAAGCGCAATATTATTAACTTGATTTGATATGTAAACGTTATGAATACGACATCGCTAGAATAAAAACTCTTGAAAAAGCCTCTGTCCGAACCCGACCAGAACGTTACCATTGGCCAGTTAGCGGAACCCCACTGCATACTGCAAACAGAAACGGAAAACTAGTATTTTATATTATTTTATGCAAAAGAGAAACATTGAAGTTGATTGAACGGCTCGTACACCAGTAACTCAGTAACTTCATACATCAGCAAGGACAATATAACAAAAAACGCGATTTCGAAAAAAAAATCTGTAGCCACAATATTACGCATTAAATGCAACATTATTTTTAATTCTTTGTACTACCGGTGCTTTCGTATAACATCCGATATAAAATCAGAACAGCTAAGATTTTTATAACACGAGTAGCACTTTGGACAGATTGAACGGTATTGGACCAATCGCCCATTGGACGAATCGGCATTGGATCAATCGTCCCGTTGGACAAATCGGCATTGGACCAATCGTACCATTGGACGAATCGTACCTTTGGACGAATCGGCATTGGACCAATCGGCATTGGACCAATCGTCGTTGGACGAATCGTACCAGACCCATCCGGTCCATGTGTGACCCCTGAACTTATATAAGAGGTTTCGTTCCTAAGGTTACAAAACACGAGTCCTTAGATTGTTCACAATAGCGCCAGCAGAGGAAATGACGGATTAGAGACAGAAGCCTAGGACCTGAGCACTGAAAACAGTTTGGTAAGTTGTTTTTTTTATATAGGGGGAGAGAGAGGAGGGTTGGACCACGTATAAAATCTCTCGTTTCCACATTCACGTCCTCGAATGTTCACACTCACGTCCTCGGAAGCTTTCCATTTGACGAAAACCTTCGCAGACTGCGTTGAAACCTCTGATTTGTCAACAACTTGTATCAGGTAGAAGTTTGACTTAAGAGGAGTATTTTATTTAAAATATCGAATATCTTTTCTAATAAGTTCCATATTAAATCTTTGGGATTTTGCACGAACTTCGACATAAGCGGAAATTCGAGATCTTCAGATTCGAAATATCGAGAGAATCCTGTAAATATACAGGTTATACATACCAAGATATACAAAACACCATTTTGGACCTGGCACCGAATAAGCTACATGCTGCTGTAATGTCGGTCGTCAGCCGTATGCAGTGTGTCATTGTCGCTGTTGGAGGACATATTGAGCATTCGTAATTATCAGTAAAACATTGAAACGGTACGTGTTATTTCTCTGCTGTTTTATTTGCTTTGTTTCTTCTCACATTTAAAGTCGTCACACATTTCATTATCGAAATCTTCTGAATCGTCTGCATCAGATCGAAAGGTTAGCATGACCGATTCGGTATAGTTAGATGGTACACCTTGAAATTGCTTAACTCCGATTTCATTTTTAACATGTTTCTCTGTTTCTTTTATTCAGGAAAATCTTACGGTTATATTTTAGCGTATTCACACTTTAACCAGTCTAACAGGGCTTTGTTAGTAACAGATATTTGCCCCATTCTGTAACGCTGTTTCGTTCATTTAGGGAATACTTATGGTGCTATTTTAGGTTATTCACATTTCATCCTCTCTAACAGGGTTTTGTTAGTAATACATATTTTTTCCCTTTAGTTGGATTTCACATCGTGGCCTTTGCTTGTGTCATTCTTTTTCTAGACAGGACATATATTTTTCAAAATGCCGTAAATTTGCGCTTCTTATTTATTCAAACCATTCGTTTAACATATGCGAATACCCTTCCTAATACTTCTGATAATATTTATCTGATCATAAACTTAAGACAACTATCTTCGATTATATCCTTAGTAACATTCTTATTAGTACAAGAGATGATGTTCTTCAGCGAGTGATAAACTTGTATTTGATAAACTTGTACAAGAGATGATGTTCTTCAGCGAGTGATAAACTTACTTTATTTGTACAAATCACCAGGACGAAAAAGCTAACTTCCGGGATATTCGCCATCAGAATACTCCCAGTTTTATCATGGTAAAAATCACGTCTCTATATTTATCTGTTGGAGCCTGTACCCAGATTCAGATTGTGATCAAATCATGTCTTGCACCTCCGTTATCAGTGTTGGCTTCACCACATGACGATGCTAAAAATGGAATGCGTCCTTGCCGCAAAAATTCTAAGTCGTGTTTGGACCGGACAGAGAGTGGAAGTGTGTTAAAAAATGCCACCCTCAATATAGAAAATGGCACATCCTTCTACTGGTAGGTCTGAAGTGAAAAGGTAATACTTAATAACTGTGAAATTTGAGTCAACTCTATGAACCGTGAAATCTATTCCTACAGAAAATGATCTTTACACTGGAAAGTATTCTATTGATTTTACCTGTTGAAGCTTTTCAGATAGCTGTTTTTGAGAAATAAAATTCGTAAAATCATTTGACATTGAAACATTACCTGAAAGTATGTGATATTTAAAAATTTGCATTAAGTAATGTCATTTCCTGAACTTTTATCGAAAATACATTAAGGACGCTTCAAAGCCTGTTAAGAATGCTTTTAATAAAAGGGTAACCCCAGTGAAAGTGAGACTCGTGTCACAGAGTCGTTTTATAATTACACAGAACTGTGCATTTGCGCCGGTAGATGGCGTGTCATGTCAGAAAGCACGCTGTTATCGGCTGCACGTGTCAGTGTGCTTTTTGAACGTGCGGAGGCAAGTTGACTACTTAGGATCGTGACATGGATGCGTCCTAACAGGCTCAGCTGGCACTTATGCAGTTTTTGACTGCAGGTGTTACTGGAGTCGAAATGTATCGTCGTATGAATGATGTGTATGGCAATGAGTGTCAGCCACGGTGTACAGTGTTCCGTTGGTGTGCTGAGTTTCGTAAAGGACGTGTGATCACAGAGGACATGCTCAAACCTGGGCAAGCACACGTGGCCATCATCATCGAATCGATTGCTGCCGTGGACAATTTTGTGAAGGAGAATCGCCGAATGGCCACCCGCAAGCTTGCGGCAACGTTGTCCGTAAGTAAAGGAACTGTTAACACTATCTGCATTGCAGATTAGGATACAGCAAGGTTTGCACACAATGGGTCCCCAAGGATCTCCAGGAAGAGCAGAAGACTCAGCGAATGGGTGCTTACCCGGAGCATCTGCAACGTTACCACGCGGAGAGGGTACAGTTTATTTCCAAGATTATGGCCGCAGATGAAATTTGGTGCCCCCACTTAGATCCGGCCACAGAACGGATTAGTATGGAATAACGGCATCCCGAATCTTCAAGTCCAAAGAAAAAAGCTCAGTCCTCCTTAAGATCTGGAAGGGTGATGCTAACGGTTTTCTTCGATGAGAATGGCCCCTTTTTGTTTGATTGGCTGGACGTAGGCCGTACGATCAAGGCAACCACATACTGCAATAGGTTACGGAACCTCAAAACGGCCATCAAGCGTAAGCGACTAGTATTTTGTCAAAATGTGTTATTCTGCTGTAAGACAACGGACGTCCTCATGTTTCGACAGTGTGCCAAGATATGCTGCGGATCTTCCATTGGGAGTTCGTCGACCATCCCTCCTATAACCCTAACCTGTCCCACTGCAACGCTGAGGTCCGGGTCGCCGTTGAAGACTGGTTCCACAGTCCACCAAGAACATTTTTCGCTCAGGGTATCCACAAACCCGTGCAGTGCTGCGATACTTTCTTGAACCGACAAGGCGGCGAGGTGTAGCGGGCATGTAGCATGTGCAGCACTTTTAGTTCCTGTATGTTAACATATTCCAACCAATAAAGCCTTACGGAAAAACACCGACAGTCTCAGTTTCATTTGGGCTATCCTTTTATTATAGTGGTTTTACATTAATCAACATTTTTGTAGTTGTCCTACAATGTGAAAAAATGTTTAATCATCGCACATAGGTTTATGTAAGATTAAGCGTAATTCAGGCTCTTCTGCAATTTTTACACCATCTAAAGCTCCTAGGCATATACTTGCAATATATTAAGTAAATAATAAGATTAATAAATGAATGTCGTTTATTAAGGTAAACGATATATTTAAAGTACTAATTAATATTGCCAAAGGCTTTATATAGCTGTTGGCTGAATTCCGAGCTGTAGCATTTAAAATATAGTGATGTTGTCATGCTTGCGAGGCGACGTTTTAGACCTGCAAAAGTGGAAGTGTCAAGATCTCTGTGTATCGTTTGAGCGTGTTAAGATAATGAAGTAAAAAACTGACCTATATATATTTTTTTTTCATGTATTCTTAAAATTAATTTATAACTCCAAAATCTTTGTGTTTCGTCTGAGTATCACCAGTCCCTTTGTTTACACAAAGAACCTTATTTGCTCCTTGTGTCAAGCTGTGTAGTTTTTCCAACTTTGCGACGAAATAAGCTGTCGGATGCTGAGCAGACATGCCACATCTCGGTGTAAATATAAGCATTGAAGCTATCCGTCTTTGCTGGGAATACAGACATTTTCTCCCTGTGTTGACAAATATTTATGGGAAACTCTTACTACTACATGTTAGAGAATAACAAATCTTGCATTGTACATTTTATAAAAAAAAGTCAATTACAAAACATATATTTTTCAGGCATTTAAAACCAAAGAATGTGGAATAAAAAGGGGTTGACGTGATGAGGTATCCTTGGTTGTCATTGAATGTGGCCTTAATAGTTCCTTTCTGCCGACAAGAGACGACTGTATTAGAGGACATATGACACGTAGAAAAATCACATAGCAAAGAAATGATGTACCATTCCAAACATAAAGCGATATTTACCCTAAAATTCTTATTACGTTTCCTCGAGTGTCACTAAATGTGGGGCATAATTGTTCCATTCTACAGACAAAAGACGACGACATTAGGGTATCCACGACACATAGAAGTGTCACATAGCAAATAAATTACCTACCACTCCAAACGTAAAGCGCAATTTATTCTTATTAAGTTGCAGTGTAATACAGTTCGTCCTAGTTTGCTGTGAGTTTCTATTTACATATTTCCGTACCAGATGGCGCCATATCTAGGCTGCTAAGAGAGCAAGACTTAATTTAACCCATTTTCACAGTCTCAAGATCAGGCTCCTTCTGTTTCATTCGTAAACTCCATAGACGGTGTTTTGCGTTAAGCTAAAGTACTGACTAACAGAAAATGAAACTTTCACAAAATTTCCGTAATGTCCCTCCAAAAAATATACAGTAGAATACCAAACCTTTCAATGAGACTTCGATTCCTTGTAAAGAAATGGACAAACATTTAACAATATTAATCAAAGATATTACAAAACGTGCGGAAATAAATATAACCCGCTGTTGGCGGCAGTGGACAGAACAAGGCACGCAGAATCGACAGAAAAGTTCTAGAAGACAGATGAACCACAGTGAGAGAGGACCGGCGGGTTGTCTGACACTCGCGGAGATACCCAACAGCCAAGATTACGGATATTTAGCGAGCAGTGGTGCCCTCCATGTATCGACCGATTAGTGCCCCAGTAATGAAAACAAGTTAAAAAAATCATGCAATGCATTGATTATAATACGCTCTCCAACATACCAGAAATCATTACTTAAGTTATGAGGATAATGGCTTTGGAATAAATCTCGGTACTGTGCCCTGACCTTTGATCCCACTTTGATTATATTTAACAGAACCGGTTCAGTGTACCTCCGAAATAACATGATAAAGGTTTGTCGCAATGGAAGCATTTTTACGTAAGTTATGATGCATAAGGGCTATGCAATAGATTCCGCTCCTGTGTCCTAACCTTTGACCCCATTTCGCCCGTTTTCAATAGGAGTCGACCCCAGGCAGGCCCCTACAACATACTAACATTTCATCCAAATCGAAGAATTGTTACGTAAGTTATGACGCATAATGGCGATGGAAGTGATTCCGCTCCTATGTCCTGACCTTTGACCCTATATCGCCCATTTTCAATAGGGTTTGTCCCCAGGTGGTCACCTACCGCATAATAAAATTTAATCGAATGCAAACCTTTTTTACGTTAGTTATGACGCATTACAGCAGTGGAATGGATCCCACTGCTATGTCTTAACCTTTGACAACATTCCGTTCACTTTCATTAGGGTTCCTTCCCAGCTGATTCCCTTCCACATATTAAAAGTTCATCGAAATCGAACGATTTTTACGCAAGTTATGACGCATAAGAGCAATGGAATGGATCCCGCTCCTATGCCGTGACCTTTGACCGCATTTCGTCCATTTTTAATAGGGTTCGTCCCCAGGTGGTCCCCTACCTTATACTAAAGTTAAATCGATATCGAACCTTTTTAACGCGAGTTATCGTGCCGACAGGCAGACGGACGGACAAAGCTGGAGCATATACGCTTTTTCAACCTACGGTTGGAAAGCGCAAAAAAAATGATAATTTTTTTGATGCTGAATTTTACATTGCACCTCTATGCATTCCAGTTCAAAATTGGCAGCTAACACATGCATGTCTACTGAAAACGGAGTCGCAAATATTTCAAAATATTAATTATTTTTCCAGAAATCTTGAAACTTGTTTTCGAATTCCTGTATCAAATCGAAAAGCAAGGCTTCATATTATTCGCTGTTTACAGAACCGTGTTTAGCTAACGTGTCGAAATGAATAAAATTGTTTGCCTTAATTTGAGCTTGCCATTATTTCAATTTCATTTGGAATGCTGTTATGGTTTTAAACATTGTATTGATAAGTTGGTTTTCACCTTGAAGACGCATGTTTAAGACATTTAAATGAGCAGTCAAATCCACTAGAAGTGCTAAATCTGTAAGCCAGTTTTCATCGTCAAGTTCTGGCACAAATTTTGCTTTTGGTACCATAAACAAATTGATTTCATGTCGCAAATCATAAAAAAATTTCAACATTTTGGCTTGACTTAGCCATCTTACTTCCGAAAAGTAAATGATGTTGCCATAGTTAGCATCCATACTTTTAAGGAATTCCTGGAATTGGCGATGATTCAATCTGTTGGCCCTTTTGAAATTCACCGCCTTGAAGACAGTTTGCACGACGTTACCCGTTTTTAAAGCTTTAGCGCATACATTTTCTTGAAGTACTATGCAATGATACTTTATCAAACGTGAGTTTCTGGCAGTAATTGCATCGTCTTCCATTAATTTACAAGTCCCTTTCTTTTACCTACCATCGCCGGGGTACCAACAGTAGTTATGCCAGATAGGTTCACAACGGACAAAAAAAATCGTTGTATTGTATTTTTTTACTGCTTCGTATAAACCTATTGATTTAGTTGTGTCTTTTTATGGCACTAAAGAATCCATTTCTTCAGTGACATTACATTTGCCATCAGTACCTCTAATAAAAATTGCCAGTTGAGCCATATCTGTGGCATCAGTCCTTTCATTGATTGCCAAAGCAAAGCATGAAATTTAAAATTAGCAGTTTTACTCCCTTAACCTCTTTCGCTATATTTTCCAATTTCTTCAATTCGCCTGGCTATAGTCTGGTGAGACAAACCGATTTTAGAAATATCCCCTTTTTTATCAGGGCAAATTATATCTGCCACGCTTTCCATACGTTTCTTAATAAAGTCGCCATCAGTAAATGGTTTGTTTTGAGATTTTGCTGTTAAATTTGCTACCACATAGCTATGTTTACAATAGAGTCCACGCACTCTAATTGTATTTTTACACAATACATAAAAGACCTTGGAAATTACTATTTACGAGTACAATTGCCACTATATCAAACAGTGCAGATCTGATTTTTTTTATTTTAAAGTTAAAAAGAACTCTACAGATGTTCTATCTCCAATGGAAGATAGATAGGTGATCCTCTAGATCCAGACAGAATTTTTCTCCAGACTAACCATCATCTTTGAAACAAAAAAGGTATCTTGTGGACACTGAAACCTATTTTCCTTGATAAGAAATGATAGAGATAGAGTCAGCTCTTAACAAACCAGGCGTCTACTGCATACCATTACTTCATGAAGACTCAGACAGTGCAGTTAAATACTATAAAGGTTCTACCCTAAGAACCGTAAATGTCAGAATGGGTGAACATAAACACGCTCTTCGTTCTGGAATAGTTTCCACAGCTTTCACTAATGCTGTTAACCAGGAAGGTTACTCCCCAGATTGGACAAATGTTAGAGTACTTGACTCAAGTGTTAATAAACGTATTGTCTTCCTAACGGGAAGCCGATTCATTATTGCATATGGGGAAACATGCTGTAACATAGAACGCCGACATTTGTTCCAAGACAGTGGAACAGATGTCGGGCGTTCTACGTTACAGCATGTTTCCTCCGCACACAACTCTGAAGAAGAGGACTATATCTGATAAGAAATTTACACTTGATTTTTTTACTTTAACGATTTGTTGATGGTATCAAAGCTGTTTGAGAAGACCGAGTGAATTGTGGGTCGTGTTGACAATATATAATGTCTGCTCCAGTGTTTCGTGGCGCTTGGAGCCTGATGATGGGTGCTATGTACAACCCCGAAAGATCTCGCGTGTAAATATTAATTTTTAGTTGTAAATAAAGTGTTTTAATCTTGACTTGCAATTTGGAAATTATATTTGTGAATTACCGTACGTGCGACAGCAACGGTGAATATTTTATAGTGACCTTTCGTACGATAGAGTTTTAGCATTATCAGTCATGGTGGAAGCACACCTGTGCAAATACACTTTGGCACTAACAAGGCATGTAAAAGTTTAGCCTGTTTGCCATTGTAATTCTGTAGTATTTCCATTGTTCGAAGGTGTTCTCAAGTGCTGTAAGTGTTTCCCCATACCGAGAAACAACGACCAAAGTGTGAATAGTGTGCCCCAAGAATTTTGATCTCTGCTAAGCTCCTAAGCGCCACTTGTTCTGTCCACTGTTGCCAAATTAGTGTCCTTGATTTACACTGCTGGCCACCCAAAATGCGACACCAAGAAGAAAGTATCCGATTGGCCTGAAATTCGCAGCATGCGTCGCCCGCGAGAGGACATGCAAATAATTATCAAACGATTAAGAAATCATATACGCCCGGAACGCCATCGAGAAGCATTATAAGAAGGGTGCACAGAAGGCGGGATGTAAGTAGTGGAAGTGTTTTGTAATGCCGGACCTGTGCGTGTGAAGATTCCTGATGCCTCGTCGCAGAACACGGCAGTCATTCCAGCACGTTTCGGAGTTCGACAGAGGAGGAATAGTGGCTTAGCGCGACAGCGGTTTATCGTACAGAGACATTGGCGCCAGTGTGGGACGACATCCAGCCACAGTGAGGCGAGTATGAATTCGGTGGATGCAGGAGGGACGGATGGACCGAAGCGAGCGATTGCCGTAGCCGCGGCACACCACCGAACGAGATGACCGGCATGTTGTCAGGCGGGCATTGACGGCTCGCACCGCCACTTCACAAACGTTAGCGCAGGAATTAGTGTGTGCTACGCAACAACCTATGTCAGCACGTACCGTTCGACGTCGTCTGCAGGAGCGAAGACGTGTCACACGGCACCCATTTCTCCGATTACCACAGACGTTAAACATCCGTAGAGTGCGGCGGCAGTGGGCCGTTGAACGCCGCACCTGGACTACGGAAAGGCACGACATTGTCTTCTCCGACGAATCCCACTTCTGCCTGCAACACCACGATGGTCGGATCCGCGTGTGGCGGCACTGCGGCTAAAGACTGTATGACGCCTGCATTATGCATCGTCATACCGGTCCATCGTCTGGCGTTATGGTTTGGGGTGCAATTGGATATGACACCCGCACCCCTCTGGTACGCTACGCCGATACACTCAACAGCTACCGCTACATCTCCGACGTTTTGGGGAATGTAGTTCTCCCTTACCTGCAGGACCTACCAGCGGCCATGTTTCAGCGAGTGGCCCGGCAAGCACGTGGCACGTATCATTCAACAATTCTTCACGGCCCACCAGGTGTCACTGCTGCCGTGGCCCGCATCATTCAACAATTCTTCACGGCCCACCAGGTGTCACTGCTGCCGTGGCCCGCGTGTTCTCCCGATATGTTACCCATCGAACAGGTCTGGTCGCTGTTCGGCAACCGAGTGGCCCGGCAAGCACCTCCCGCGGCAACGCCTGATGAACTGTTGCAACGTGTGGAAGCAGCCTGGACCGACATACCCTAAGCCCACATTCTAAGCCTCTTTTGTTCGATTCCGTGGCGCGTAGCTGCAATTATTGCCAGCCATGGGGGCCACACGAATTATTTGTGTCTGCGTGTTCTGAGGTCTCACGGGCATGTAAACTCAATCGTTTCATCTTTGTATCTGTTGTTATGTGTCCAGTAAATCTGGCTTTGCTATCTCGTGTCCTCCTTGGTGTTGCATTGTGGTTGGCCAGCAGTGTATTTACATTGATTCCGGCAACTGTGATTTTTTCGTATTCCTGAAAGTTCTTCATTGCTGATTTAATGGATTGTTCACTATTCATATGTAGGACCACGCCATCTGCGTAAGCGTTACTGATAATTTAATCCTGGAAACTGAGTACATTTCGTCAGAAACTTTCATCCAGAAACTGAATGCTGATAATTTCGTCCTGGAAACTGAATACTTTGAATACGCTTGTTGCTATTTATTTTCCCTAAAAGCACTTCTTAGGTCAATACAAATAATGTAGGCGGCAGGGCCGAAAATACCTTGTTCGAAACCTAACGGAAATATTCCCGTTTTATTTTGCTGTACCAAAACTCTTGAAGGGAGTTAATGTTCATCATATGAATTATTCTTATGATTTTTTTACTAAAACTACAGCATGTTAAAATTAACTACGATGCTTCATGTTCTAGAGAGTCAAAAGCTTTTTCCTGATCAAAGACGAAATTCACACATTCCAGCTATCTCACATTAACCATGTATATAAAGCCTCTCTTTAGAAGAAGTCTTTGGTAAATATTTCTATTTTCCACTTCGCGTATTTTTGTTGACAAATTTGTTTTTTAATTATGCTTTTTAATATAATATTAATAACTGTCACCAAAATTTAGAAATCGGCGTTCAATAACGAAGTTGGACTAATGTTGTTAAAGTCAAACTTTTCCATATGCTTTTTCTTATTTAATTTAATAATAGTTTCATTAAATTCCTGAGGTGCTTTTTCTGATTCCATTAATTCGCTATATATATATATGGGATAGGTAAGTGAAGATTTCGTTCTCAAAATATTTATATAAATCTGCCACGATTCCAAAAGGCCCAGGAGATCTTTGATTTTTCAGTTTATTTATATAAATTCTTACTTCTATTGAAGTAATTTGCGAATCCAGTAGATCTACAGTATATCTTCATCAGAGATTTTCAGCAGTTTCACAAATTTGGCATCCTCGTGGTTCAACTAAAATAAGTCTGAGTAATATTTATATGCTTGTTTCACTGTGCTACTAAGTTATTTTTGTTTATTAACATATGTTATGGGAAGTCCCATTGCTATATATTTTATTGTTTTGGAACATATTAAAAAACAACTTCTTACATTTGTAAGTCGCTAAGAAGACCTATTTATGTAATTTGCTGTCTATATTCGATATTGAAATCCTGTATTTGTTTTCGAGATCTATAATTTCTTGCAGTTTACAATATCGTGAGAGTCCCTTAAGCGTGGCACGCAGCATGTTTGTGAGCAAAAGGAACTCTTTCCTTTTATTTTCTGCTTATTTTTTAAAAGGTTCTTAAAGAAACCCTCCAATTTTTTTAAAGATATTCCGTTTTTAAAATCTACCACCTGCACCTTCATGTAGTTCTACAATATGTCTTTCAATCTCAGCATGTACTTCTTCATTCATAAAGAGTGGAGAATAAATACACCACAATTTTACACATGAAATATTTCCGTTACTAGCCTAAAGAAAGGCTTTTACAATTTTTCTGTCAAAAGTAAAATGTAATTACTTCTTAATGTATATATATATTAACAATATTTTTCGAAGAAATTCCTGAAAGTCTTTGATGAAATGTAATTACTTATTTCCTCTGTACCACAGAGAATCTTCTACAACGTGCTCCTCTTAATTTGTTATTTCGCAAGTAGTATGCATAGCTTTCCAGTTGTTTGGAAACATTTGAATGTTCTGCAAACAATTTGAAATACTTTTTCTCTGTGCAAATAGCACGCGCGTCAATATAATATTTTTCTTCTTAGGAACATATACGTGACAAATATCTTCATAGCCTGCTCTCCGGAGCCCTGGGGCACCGCGACACTATCTGTAAAATACCCCTCGTGACACCGTCATATTCTGCAAAGAAAATACACCGGAAATGTTCACGTACTTCCTCAATTTCCTTATACAATGAACGTACATAATGTATCCTTCAAAGCATGTGACAACGGTATATCATCATCATCATTGTCAACCATTATTTCTTCACCGATTTCGGACGGTGGGGGCACCCCTTAAGACGACGCTCCAAATCGTCCCAGATGTGATCGATAGGGTTAAGGGCCAGTCCATTCGATTAACCCCACTGTCACCATACCAAGCCATGATGGACTTCGCAACATGACAGGTGGCATTGTCATCCTGAAAGTATCATGGGTCCACCCCGTAAAACTTCCACAACGTGGGAAGCGCATGGTCATCCAAAATGGTGCAGTAGGTCTCAGCGTTTAGTCTACCAGGAATTGCGACCAAAGGTCCCGTGCCATACCAGGAGAAACACCCCCATAGCATAATTCCACCGCCGCCGAACTTCACAGTTGGAACAATACATTCCGGCAGGAGGCATTCTCCAGGCAGACGCCAAACCCAGACCCTGCCATCCGAACGGTAGAGGGTGAACCTTGATTCGTCGCTCCACAGAACCTGTTTTAATTTTTCAAAGGTCCACTGTCGACGTTCTTTGCACCACGTTAGGCGAGCAGCGCTATTGGACTTGGTGATCAAAGACATGTGGGCTGCAGCACGTCCGTGATACCTAAGCAGATGCGCTTCCTTACGGATGGTATTCATCGAAAGAGCACTCCCGGATGTCTGTTGAAACTCCTCGCGGATGTGGCCTATCGATTTGGTGAGGTTCTTCCCCCGAATGTTTCTGGCCAGCACCCGTCGGTCTCTAACTCCCAGTTTTCTGGGTCTGCCCGGTTGAGGCACATTCCGACAGTCACCTCTCATCTTCCACTAGCCAATCACGTAAGCCACCGTCGATTTTGGGTACTTCAACTCGCGATATATGTCACGTATGGATCGGCCATTTCTGTGATACCCGACGATTGCACCCTTCTCGAAATCAGAGATCTCCGAACTGCGTGGAATGGTACAATATTTCCCGTATAATACTGTTATTTTTTCTAGCTAAATTATTGTTTTTAGAAAGGCTGCGGATTATATTTTACATATTTTCCTAATTGCTTCGTATGAAACAAATGCAATCATATTTGCTTCGTATGGATCAAAAGCATTCGTAGTTGCTTCGTATGTACTTCCGTTATTCGGATTTTGTTGTTAATTATTTCAGCTCTTTGTAATTATTGATTATTTATTACCTGCACTGATGATTGTCTTAAGAGTTTCCTGCGTAACCAATTTAAGGTCATTGCCTTAACTACCTCAGTAGCAGCTATTTGGAACCAAGTTGCCGTTCTGAAAAGCAGCCTGATTTCCCTGTATATTTACTTTTTACATTAAAAACAAGCCAACATTTGCCCTGTGTTCATATTTCTGAGTGGCGTAGCATGCAAGTATTATTTCACACCATGCGGTGACGCGACCTTCTCGTCAAATATTTTTTCGTTAATTTTTCAAACTGAACTTTTTATAAAAATCACATTGATAAGTTACAATAGCAAATGCATTACAACACAAGACAGTATCAACAAGGCCTCCTGCAGTCCCATTACGCTGTGTTATGCAAATCCAAAATGATTTAGATTTCAATGATCAGAAATGTTTTAAAATATTTCTTTCAGTAAAATACTAAATATTTCGTTTAATTTTGTCAGAACATTAAAAAAATGATTTAAGAAACCCAAAACATTAAAAAAATGATTGAAGAAACCCAAAACAAATAAAAAAAAGCTTAAATGCCTAGTACAAACTTTTTACTTATAATTAAAAATGTGTAGGATAAAGGAGAAAGTTAACGAGAATGCCATAAAAGCTGCGAGAAGGTAGAAAGGAAATCATTACGAAATGGGATATTATATAATTACGGATACCGAATCTAAACTTCGGAATAAATCGATAAGTTGCATTAAAGCGTTCCAACACCATTTTTCTTTTGTTTTCAGTTTTCAAACGAAAAATAAAAATATGATTGGAGTATTTCAGATAAGAGATCTATCGTACTGAAATTTCGTTCCATTTTTTAGCCATACAAGAGGAAATGCAATATTAGTATTTTGAAGACATTTCGCCGAACATATACAATATTTTTTTAGTTATATTATTTTTCTTAAAGGCTATGCTTTTTTAAGTTCCTCGTTATAAGTGCAAATTCGCCTTGATGTATACTAAAATTAAATTGTATGCCTCAGTAACAACATATTTTTAGCAAGGAAAGAAAACAATCTATAAATGCAGGTATTGTGCTCTTCTTGCGGAAAAAATATATACTGCTCACCGGCATTGTTTATGAAAGTAACTTCCTGGTGTCCCTTCTGAAATGCAAAAGTTTCTGTTAATTCTAGAGCAGAAAAGGAAGAAACGATCACACGAATGTTTGCCTTATTACGAAATACTTTTTGAAATTCAAAGTTGCTTTCAATTGATCTTGGTAGGATTTCAAAAAAAGAATCAAAGCATAATATTAGCGGGTGGTGACGGCATGTTAGTCCCTGTAATCTTAAATTCTTATTTTTTCGCAGTGCCTTTTCTGCTTTGTATTGTTGAGTAATCTTTTAGTTTATAAATATTTGCATTTGAGCTTGATAATGAAGTAAATATTTCGGAAGTGAGACATAGGGTTGTAAAATTAAAAACATTTTTTTTTATTTTTTCCGCGTTACTATCTCGCCTATGCATTTTTGCTAAATGTTCTGTTCCATAAATATGAAATTTTAAAATAGAAGAAAACGTTTCAGAAAGGAAACTGAATTTGTCGGAAACAAACACGATTACTGGATTAATCTGTGTATGAGGCAAAGACTAATCCCGTGTTCACATTTTTTTTTTCGCGATGTTACCTTTATCTAAAAATTATTGCTAAATATCGTTTTGTTGGAGAAATGTTTATGTTTCAGCTTGACAATAAAGGCACTAACTTTTGACAAGGGAAACTAAAGGGAGTGAAGATTTATTTCTTCGTAATCGGAATTTTTTTACGGTGTTCCCCTGCCTTACATTGTTGTCAAATGCCGTTTCGTTACATAAAGACTGGCATTTAAGTCTGGAAATGGAGGAAACTTTTTCGTAAACGGAACAAAACGGAGCAAAGATTTCTCATTGTTCTTTTTCTCACGATGATTTCTCTGACCAGTATTGTTGTTAATTATCATTTTTTTCCAAACATCTTTGTGTTTCAGCTAGGAAATAAAAGCAAGGCTCTCCAACAATGGAGTTTAGATGCAAATTCTTCAACTCTGTGTTCTAATTTTCGGACTATTTGTTTCTTTTACTTTTACCTGTACAAATTATTATTCGCACACAGTTATGATGCTGCCCACAGAACTCCCCGCAGATTGTGTTTGGTAACTACGACATCCGTTACAACCTAATCAGGATTTTTCTGCTTTAGAGGTTCTTATGATACTGCCCGATGAACAAACGACTTGGGATGCCGTCTTCGGATTTTTCGTGATCATTCGGCACTGATTTGAGTCCCATATGAGTCATAGGTGGTGCGTCTGTCCAGTTATATTGATTTTGGTTTCCTTGGAACAAGTGACTGCTTACATCACAGTCGGTTTCTGATGATAGGCGCCAACTGCATTATAACCACGGGACAGTCCTTTGAACCAAATATCTTAATTTTCTCTGAACCTTGAGCTGTATAACAAATACATGACAAAGCATTCTCAGCTAAATTAGAAAAGGATGATTCTACGTGAACAAATTAGATTAATATGCAGTTTAAGAAAAACTTGATCAGAATAATTAAAAAAAAGCAATTAAATTTTGTGTGCAGGCGTGAGAAAGCTGAAATTGCTTTTTGCAACAAACTGGCAAACAATATTTCAGCAAAGAAATATAACACATATAGTTAAATGCCGAAACTACGAGAATCTTTCTCACAGGAAACCGGGGAAAATGAAAGCTAAAAAACTGATCTGCTCTGTACTTTCCATAGGAAAGGGATGTTAAAAAGCCCCGAAGAAACTGATTTTTGTCTGTACACCTTGAATTTTCTTTAAGTGTGAGGAAATTGATTGTAATTGTTAAATAATTACTGCTGCTGTTAAATTTAAACTTTCTTTTTTAATTTTCCGGTCACTGTATACCCACCCCTTACCAGAGATGCTTCTGGTTTGGGTCGATAAAATCTGAAGTTCGAAAGATAGTGGATTCCAACCTATTTAACAAGCGTTCAGTAAATGAAAAATCAGTTGGCTTTACACTTTGTTTGCGACAGATATTGGTATGGCCAGAGGAGATATAAAATAAATTTTTCACTCCGTAACTGAACATTTTTATTTCGTGTTGTGTCATTTGCGATACGAAAAGTGCTCAGAGGGGTGTCATATTTTTGCGATTAGTGCAACAGTCGTTAGAATTGATGTCTGGGTGTTTTTACTTTAAAAGCTGGTGTGTCATTGTCAACCATTACCAATCCACTGATGGATGAAGGTCTTTCTAAGTTTCTTCTACAAGCATCTGTCTTAAGCTAGTCTCCTCATCACTCTGGTTTGATTTTGAAGTCCTTCTAACCATCTGGCACCTGATCTTCCTCTGGGTTTTTCCAAAACCTTGGTAACCTTTATAATGTTTCAGTTGCCCATCGTCGGTCCGTTCTTCTGATATGTTCAGCCTCATTCCCATTCTAAGCAACGGGATCACTAACTATAAAGTAATCAAAATATTGTGTGCCCAAACAAAACAATTAACTTTCTTGATGAACAGCTTCTTTGCTAAAGAACTATTGGTCTCTTTTAATTTTACCTTTTCAAAGGCAACATTGATCAATTCTTGTGAATTCAGATGGTCAAAAATGTTTTGGATATTTTATTAATAAAATAAATAATATTAATAAAATACTGAAATCAAATATATTTCCTGGCAATGTTTACGAGTAAACCATGTTCGGACAGATGTTATGCTATTGAAACGAAACACACGAGCTATAATTACGATAAACAGAAAGCATTGCAAATGGCATGCACATAATATGTCAGAGTATTTTTATCAACACGTATCCATTGTCCTCTGTTGAAGCAAAGTAATTTTGTGCACAACGCCGCTTATACCTGGAAGGCTTTTGTTGTCGCATCATTCTCCCAAACTCTTGCTATGGTGGGGCGCGAAGTTCAAGAAAGATTTTCCGTTCTGATTATATTCAAACTGTCGGGCCTGGAAGGAATTATCATGCCACGTTAAAAGCCGTTAAAATCTCATTTGCCTCCTCATTCTTACACCTGGTTGAAAACCTTGTGCACCTCGGGATGGTCTGTCTGATATATACCTCAACTGCGGTCAATTGCTACCTTATATGTTTGAATGAGCCATTTATGCGACGATGCCAAGTGTATGTAATTAACTTCCATTTCTCGGTACGTGTCTGAAAAACCATCTAACGCAGAAACCTTGTTATTCTCCGATGATGCTTATTACCATATAAAAACACACCTTCGCACTGAAGGTAGATATTATTCAATGTTAAAAAAGTAACATAAAATCTTTAAATTAGTACACTGCAGTCTTGAACAAGGCAAAATGGAAATCACAATTTTGGAGCTCGTGTCCCTTTTTAAGTATTTTTGTATGAATACATTACAGCAGTATTGCACGTATGTATCGTAAAGTCTTATTAATGTGGAAGTGGATGTGGTGCTAGAGTGATAATTTTGGTTTAACGGTTATTACAAATTCATGTACCGTTTTAAAGGCTTAATGGATGATAGTAATAAAAACGCTATTGGGAAATATATCTTTTTGTATAACTTAGGGAACAAAATTATATTTGGAAATGCCTCGAAAACTATGAGAAGTTTCCATTTGAATGTTGACGAAAACGAAATATTTAGTACCTTCTTTCAGGTTATACGTTCAAAATAAGGTAACTTTATATTGACTAAACAGCTCATAGCAAACAAAAATTCCTTGTCACAACATATGCTTAAAATGAGATAGCAAAAGCGATTCAATACGGAGTGTGGCCATCTCTCAGAGCATTACATGCCTGAAAACGACGTTCCTTGCGCATAATGAGAGTGCCAAAAGTTGTCTTGCAACAGCGAGCATTGTTCCATCAAAGTGTAACACGCGTCTGCAGGCCTTCGTGAAGACAATGAAGGTCTGTCACTCGTCTTCCGTAAGAATTCCATGCATTCTGAATAGTTTTCGGCTGAAGGGAACCAGTTAGGCGTGCCACACCGTTCATGATATTCTCCTCAAAATACCTTTGAACAATTATGTTTCAATGGAGACGTACATTGTCCTTCTGTAACAGAAAATTGTTGCAGGCTGCTCTTCATATTAATGAAAAGGCTAATAGCTCTTGTACAAAGCCTTACATAGACGTTCAAGAAATCTGGCCTTAAAATTTGAGCATTCTTTGAGCGGGTTAGAAACTCAAATTGATTTGTGGAGCAGAATGAATATACGATTTTCCACCCCACTCCGTGGCACTACGACCATCATAAGTGTCCTTTTTTAAAAAGTTTATGTAATGGTCATGAGTCTCAGATTATCTCGATATAAGTTTGGGATACTCTAGATGACTCTGCCAAGCAAATCTTGGGTACCAATAAAGATAACAAAGCGCAGTTGCGCATCAATATAGTCAATATGCATTCTGTCATCTTCATCAGACCGTTTCGACAGCTGTAAGTATTATGAGGAGATGGTCTAGTTTCTCTTCCAATGATTCAAAACGGATTAGTTGTGGATTAGTCAGAACGGATTAGTTGTGGATTAGTCAAAACGGATTAGTCGTACTTCATCGCGTGAAGTACCGCAGATCTCAACGAATCGCAGTCGGCCATACGTACCAAATGTTGGATATCCGGGTCCAGTATATCATCGAAGAAGTGCTGCTGTACCAGGTTTTCCAACACTTCTGGGGAGCATTGTACATAAGCTAACGTCGCAAACCGCTCTATATATGTTGCTAGCTCCTGCAATGATTCCTAATCCTCCTGCCGGCGGTTTTTCAACTGAATTACCCTCAGCTGCTTCAGGTGCTCATCTCCGAATCGCATCTCTAGCGCTGCGATAATACAGTTGTACTTAAGCCTGTTTCCCGCCGACACAGTTTGCACTGCATCCACCACAGCTCTGCGAAGCATTGCCGCTAAACTGCAGGCCTTCTCGCGTTCGTTCCATTTGTTTGCCTGCACGATTAACTCAAACTGAGTTCTGTAAACATTCCAACTTGATTTACCGTCAAACGGGTTAGGTATTATGCTAGCGGATTCGAAGGAATCCGCGCCCAGAGCTGAAGCTGCCCCCAGTTGCCCCTTAGCAATTTATATTCTAAGGCCTTCACTTTATCTTCAAAGTCTTCGCGAAGCTCTGGCTGTGAGGTTGGTTTTTCCATGACTATTTTCTTTTCATTTTCAATAACTCTGCAAAAACCTAAATTTTCAGCCTTGACGGCTCCCATTTCTGCTGCGAACCTATCTTGCACATTCCTATCCTGGGCAGAGAGTTTTTTACGCAATTTCGAACATACATCGTTAATTTTAAGCACTGCGGTCTCTACGTGTTTCCGAATCTCTGTTACGGAAGCCTCATGCTGCTCTAATTTTGCGTCAACACTCTGCTTAAGTTGCTCCGAACTTTCCTGCATTTCAGTTTAGTGTTTCTCTAAAAGTTCAGCTAGATGCAGCTGGGTAGCAGACTGCTGCTTTTCAAGCGATTAAAGCTTTTCTTCGTGATTCTGCGTTTTCTCTCCCAGATCTCTCGTGTGCGCATTCAGTTGAGCAGCAAAAGATTGCGCTTGGGCATTCAACTGGGTGGTGCCGTTCCATGCCTGAGTGTCGAATTTTTTTCTAAGTCCTCTTTTTGAGCTTTGAACAGTTCAGTGAAATTACGGTTCTGCGCATCGAACTTCCCCATAAATAATTTTTGCTGGGCATCCAGCCGCTCGTTCCACTTCTCCAACAAAGGAGTAAATGCTTCCACTTTTCTACTTTGAAAATTAGCTCAAAGAAGCTCAAAAAAAATGTTAGTGCTCTTTCACAAATGTTTTTTCAGAGAAAACAAAATTGCGCTGACCTTGAAATCTCAGCTAGCATAAGAATGTAGCTGTATCCTACTTCTGACACCATGAAATGTTACGTGGGCCCTTTATTTTGGGGTCCCTGGGATACGAATCCCTCTTAAAAAACAAGAACTGATCGGACGGATCGCTTCGAGTCTTGGATCCCTGAGAGAGATCAAGGGACAGGACTTAGGAAACCACGCGCACATTTAATTATTTACAACTATTTACAAATTATCTACAAATGATTTACACCGCTCATTTAGTTCTGGGAGCGAAGAGTGCGAGAACGCACCCCAACAAACCCAATAGCAGTTCACAAGTTCAGATTTGCTCTCTCTCTAAATGGCAGTCCGCTAAGCTTTGGCACAGTTTTGCTAGATGCATGCGAAGGTAATAATTAGTGCAGTACTTACTGGTAAGTATCCTTCGTGGGTTTCATTAATCCATGATGGGAGAAGCCAGCAATAAAGAGCCTTGAGATGGCGCGCGCGCACACACACACACACACACACACACACACACACACACACATACTGCTTCCGAAGTGTAGGCACCAACTTGCTGACGAGGCGGTAAGCTGCAGGTTCCCGCTACTAGACACGGGTCAACCCGTCGGACAGAGGAGACAGAGCCGGTGAAAGATCTACATTGATCATTCTTTTCTCTCTCCCTCTTTAGCCAGAAAAGATTCGCTGGACATCAACGCATTTCGTTCCTAGTGCGCTCGAAAAGATTCATCTCTTGAATTCCGTTTCTTCAACGGAACAGACTTTATTCGGCAGATCCCAGTTGCTCACTGCTGTTGGCTTCTTTTCTCCAGTGATCTCTTGACCCCCGACGTTCTTTCGAGGGTGGCAGGGATCTTTCCCAGTCTCACACATTCCTTCTGCTTGCTTGCTGTAAACAAAACAGTTCAATGTCCTCGTAACCATGAGCAGGGCGACTTACAGAGGCACGTTTAGGGAACTTCAGCTCTAAGCGATCACAACAAACGCAAAACTGATCTTGTAAAACTCAGCGCGAATACCCTAAACTATTCGAATTCGTAACAATATCTAACAGTAATACAGGGTAATTCATAAAGAAGTATACAGTTTCCAGATGCTGTAAAACAGTAACTGTTGAAGACACGGACCACAACTGCGAACCGTTAGGTTGATGTACTCATAACGTTTGTGTCCCGCCACTGGGGGAAGTGACGTAGGCGATAGCGCGCATATCACGTGAGTAGTCAGTCAAAGTGGCAGCGTCTGCAGTGGCGAAGGCATTTTTCGTTCTTGAATTGAGCAAAACGGAATCTGTAACAGTTATGCAACGGCATTTTCGATCACGATTCGGAAAAGAACCTCCAACCAGAAAGTCTATCGACGATTGGCATAAAAAATTTGAAACTACGGGCTGTTTGGGCAAACTTAAAAGTCCCGGACGACTGCGTGTATTGGAAGAAGCCGTCGATAGTGTTTGCACCTCCATTCAACAAAGACCGGGAAAATCAACGCGAAGGATGAGTCGTGAAGTGCAGATTTCAAAGCCCACTGCCTGAAGAATTTTCAGTAAGAAACTGAAATTGATTCCATACAAAGTACAGATGCTTCAGAATCTCACAGCGTATCACTGGCACTATCACTGCCCTTGATTCAGATATCTTACCTCGCGTTTGGGCGGGAATGGATTACCGGCTCGATGTGTGTCTTGTGACTAAGGCTGCACACATAGAACATCTCTGACTGTCTCTTAAAAACTTGAAACATTCCTCTACAATTCTGTTGCAGGTAATATAAAATATCTTTCATTGTTCTTGTTTTATAGTGCGTTGAAACTGTATACTTCTTTATGAATCAGCCTGTAAAATTTAGAGAAAAACAATAACTAAATTTTGCAATTTTGTAATCCACACAATCAGTGGAGTCAGTGGTCTTTAATATCAACATAGTGAGGAATATACGTAAAACTTTTCCCATATTATTGTCTTCAATTTGGGACATAGACGTAGGAGAACACTTACTGTGTTAAAGGGATTCATAGTGTACAGATTTGTAGTACATTTCGAAGTTGGATACAGAACGCCATCAAATTGTGCTTAAGTTTCATTGCAATGCAACAGCTTGACGCATTAAACGTTCATCGGCTTGATCACATGCAAAATTGAACAGCTTCTAGAACTTAGTTTCCTTACTCTAAACTTCGTTTATGTGTCCTGTAACAACTTCCACATCAAGTTGATGTATCCAGTACATTATCCCCGCTATAGTGGCATTATCCATAAGTATTCTTAATCACACGAGGGTTCTTTAGGAAATTCTTACGATATATATGACACATGATATTTTAGTTTTCTACCTTCTTTAATTACCATCCTCAGCTGCGTCTCTCTCTGCATTAAGGTGGAACACAGTTATGAAATTTATCTGGCACCTAAAGGTTTTAATGAAATCTTGCATTAGGGAAATTAACAATATAAAATACCGGAGATTTGAAGCACTTCAACGGTACAGATGTTTTAATCTCAAAAACATGCCACTCATTCCGTCGGCCAATGAAGTGCGAGCGCTGAAGTCATATTCTGTGGAGACCCATTTTAAAGCAGCTAATGGCGTCCTTCGCTTGCGCGGGTGCTCATCGCTTCCGATTGGCTTACATGTCCTCGTTGATGGGAATCCCTCGGTGTATTAACAATTCAAGCGATCGGGCATAATCTAAAGTTTTATCTCAGATTTTTGCAATCCTATTCATCTTCTTCTTAGCCTGTGGGCACCTACTGCAGGTTATAGGCCTTCCCAGTCTTTTTCAAATTCCTCGATCCTTAGCCCCAGTCCACCATTTAGCACCTCTGAATTTCTAAAGGTCATATCTACACCATTTCTTCAAGTGTCCCTTTCGTCTCTTCCAATCTCTCGGTTGCCATTCTCTTGTTAATCGTGTCCATCTTTCATCTTTCAGTTTTCCAACATGTCCAGCCCATCTCCACTTTGATTATTGTATTATTTTTATAATATCTATTATTCCTGTTCATTACCTTATAAGTATTTTCTAACTCTGTCTCTTCTTGATATTCCCAACATTCTTCTCTTTAACTTTCTTACCGATACTCTTACTTTTTTCACATTTTCATTCTGCGATACTCCACGTTTCATTTTCATAAGTAAATACGGGGTGCAATAGTATTCACGTTGAGTTCTAACATATTATAAGGAGAAATTTGCGACCTTCGTGTGTGGAAAGTATTCCTATTTACATATTCTCGCAGAATTTGATGCTTTGTATTACAAGTGTAGTTCAAATTTACTTCATTTCTTGGAAAACCAATGGCTTTTCGTATCAGGCTCTTTCCATATTGCTCCAAATATAGCGCCATCTATTGACATTTCATGTAATTTGAAAGTGCAAGTTATTTCTTTAAGTTTGAAGCAAGGAAATGATCATTTTTTGGAAGTCAGCTTTCCACCAGCTAAACTGTTGAGAACAAAAATAGAAGTTCTAACTAGTTTTGACACCTCATACGCTGCTCGCTGCTTAACCTATATTTCCTTTTCATCAATAAATATTTGCAAAATTTTCAAACTCGGACACCGATAATTTTTGTTTCTTTTGTAGACCCAAAACGCAGTACATTCCAAGCACAAAACACCATGAGTTAAGTAGATTGATTATGAGCGTGAAAGAAAAAAATGGATTTTATGATGATAAAGCCTAAGAAGAGTATGTAGGCATTGATTCGATACCAAGATTTTCGTATTCTACAAAATTAACTTAAATTGTATTAATTTATCCTCAATGAAACTTATGAGTATTAAGAGAGCAATTTTTGATTGCGGTTTTTTCAGAGTTGTGTAGGTTGTATTCGCTGAAATATCAGACAGGGTAAAAAGTTCAAGAGCTTGAAATTTTTCTTGCACAACTAGCAAGATGAATTTTTTTTGTGGTTTTACGAAAACCGTTTGTGAATCTAAGAGGTATTACCTATCGCCGGTTCCAAATTTGGGGCCATTGCTTTCCGTTAATGGAGAGAGCCAGCGACTTCAGACAGAGTCACCATATGTGCCGTATCCCGTACTCCAGTCCCGCCCAAAGAAAATTCAGACCCTAACGTCTCATAACAATCAATGCGTGTCGCGAAAATTAGGTTCAATGTGTTTTTAACCATACGTGTTTACAGGGCAATCAAACGCAATAATTCGCACACATTTCTGTAACAACTCGTACTTCAATAAATGATCAATGGAAACAAACATTAAATTCTGAGACTGCAGCAGAAAATCCTTCAGTTAAAAGAAAAGAAGCGAAAACGACATAAGTGAAAAAATCGACAATAAAATCCATGTTCAGAAAAACAGCTTTTTTTCTGTAGCCAATGTTATAGATTGTTCTGTGCGGAAACTTAGATATTTCGAGTACGTTCAGTTCTCAAGGAATCGTTTCAGAATCTAAGGAATACATTAAATTTTTAACCTGCAAAAAAATCTTACATACAATGTATTTTTAAATTTGGATTCTAAAATTCTGTTATTTGCCCAATGAAAATACTGGACAACTTTTATGTGCATGTAGTATTCTACATGCACATAAAAGTTGTCCAGTATTTTCGCTTATCAGTTTTTGTCGCAAGTCCCGGTGGAGCTGAAGGAGTTGGTTTTGGGAGATGATCCCATAACGTACGACTGTGCTTTAGGAAACAGATAGTTTTTATGCCCAGATTTTCGACGGGCACTCAGGAGCAGTATGTTGTGTTTCTTCCACTGGGAGTTCATATTTCTCAGGTACAAAGATATGATATTCTGGATTAACATCTAGTTCAACTCAGGTCAACATTACGATTAAAATACATATAATAATTATTTAGCTGTTTACGCAACCAAAATGAAAACATTCAAATTGTATTAGGAAAACCCGAGTGTGGATCTACTACGCTGACATTATTTTCTTCACATGGGACTATAAAGAAGTATTAAATGACTTCATGCCCAAGATAAGCAAAATACACTGTACGATTAAAGTTCATCAGGATATTGAATTATGTTGACTTCGGATTCAAAAATGAAACAACAAACTTAGATTTTGACTTTTATTACTAACCAACCGCCGTACCTAACATTGTCCTTACTGTTTTATACTACCCACAATGGCACAAAATCTCAGCGTTTAGAGCACGGTTTTACAGAGACGTATGATAACCCGAATCCCTAAATAATAAGGAAAATGATAATTTTTATAACAAAGGTCTAAAGGACGGATATAAAAAGGATGACATAGGTAGAACACATAGATCTGTAACAGAAGCTATAATGTAGCCGATAACAACATCAACTAATACAAAAATGAAGTATGCAGAATTCATCCCACATGTCCCAGTCTTTACATATCGGTTCAAGGATTTGTTACGTAATTACAACATCTCAGTGCCGGTCTAAGCACTGGTTTATGATCGTTCGTCCAAGTGGGTCAGGTTTCAAATCCCGATTATACATGGATGTCCTGTTTTTCTTACGGCCTTAGCCTTCTCTCTTCCCTGGAACTTGTGTCCCTAAATGAGAGACGTGCGACTGGGCGCCATTGAGTTGCTTCTAGTGGTCGTTAAACTTAAAGAGACAAATAACATATTCCAGTAGCAATGAAGTCACCGACCACGTAATCATATGTAATATCACGCTTCAACACATACGAAGTGTCAACCAGGGCATGAAAGATATGCTTTCCAGATCAGTCAGGCACTGCTTGGCCGCTCTTATGTGGAATAATATTACAAGAATTTCTCCTTACACGAACTTTATAGATACTCCTATCAAAGAAACAATGGAAATCCTCTTCATGAAACTAGCAGGCAATGATATGGGCTAAATTGAAATACAATGATTTTGTAAGCGCTATTAAAGGATGGAAACATAACGCAGCCCAAGGTATGATTGCAATATAAAAATTCAGGAAATACTTCTCATTGAATTCGTTTCGGTCTTTCGACGTTGACATTTGTCCAAAGCAGTTATGTGAGGCATGACAGATGATCTTGGAAAAAAAAGTGCACACCATCTTAGAAAATAAATGCCGCAACCATATCACAGACCAACAGATTGGTGCATCATGTATATGTATTCGGAACTGGCGTAATTAATATATTTCTTCATTACATTACGAAATTACAAAAAAAAAGGTTATATTGTGCACCAAAAAAATTGCATCTTGTGATAGGACAAAAAAAGGTAAGATTCTTTGAAACACGTGCACAATATGTTTTACGTCTGTGACTGTATTTTAATTCGAAAAGCCTTTCAGCACGATAAGATATATTTAATAGTACAGTCTGTACTAAAAAATAGACATTTATAAGGCACAACAACTTACAAGATCTTTCAAAGCACCATGTGCTCCATCGTCAGGTATTTCAATATACATAAACAAAACAACGGATAAAAGCAAGAAGCATTTTCAAATTACGCGAGCACGTGATAACAATAACGATGTTTACATTAAATATAGTAGAAGTTTTGTCATGCGTTAAAGGGTTTCAACAAATGATACTATGTATTGCTATTACATATTCGAAGAAAATATATACACAGAGGATAATTAATAAGTTGACATTATTCGTCAAACTGTAAATGAATTATTAGGAGTTAAGTGTTGCTGGATAGGAGTATGCTGTTCTGGCCGCATTAACATGGCCCAAGGCACTGGAACGAAACGTGGAGTTTCTTCATAACAGCAGTCAGAGTTGTGCGCTAATATACATAAACTTTCAGCGAATCGAAGAGATCGCTTTGTACGATTTGAGCTCAGCACACTGGCATTGGTCCAGTCTGGTCGGTAGATACCTCTATTAACTAATCGTGCAAGAGAGGTAGCATCAGAGTTAATAGTAATTGAGTACTTGTGCTCATATATTCTTGTTCGCAATGGGCGTGCAGTGGATCCAATATATGCAATTGCTGGATCTTCTGGGTCAATAGGAATTAAGGGTATTTTGTAAACCCCATGTCTGTTGAGTGTGGAAACTTGGTCACGGTCTTTTTGCACGATGGCTCGAATACTTTTCGTACTTTCACCAAACGCAATGTGTTGTTTTTTGCATATGTTCTTTAGTATTGTAGTGACTTCAGGTATATAGTCCATAGTGCCAACATATTTTGTAATTCTGGTTTCCCTTTGTAAGGTACTTTTGTGTAGACATTTCACTGATCGAGCAATTTTTTCAACGATCGTTTCATGGTAGCCATGCGCCATCGTAATCATCTAGATATGATTTAACTCATTTCTTTTAGCCTGGATATTGGAGGAGTGGGTGAAGGTTCTTCGGACCATGTACTCTATAGGTCCTGGTTTTTGTTTTCTTGGGTGCGATGAATTATGCGGAATAATAGCAGATTGTGTTTCAGGCTTTCTGTACACTGAATAGGATAAACAATTGGTATCTGGGTGCCTTTTTAGTAATATGTCCAAGAATGGAAGAGTATTATCATTTTCATGCTCAATGGTAAAATTTATGGAACTGTAATGTTTTGAGAGCTCTTTAGCAAACTGTTCAATTTTGTTTTTATGATGCGGCCAGAAAACAAGTATGTCGTCTACATATCTAATGTAGAGATCAGGCTTAAGTTGGAAATATTGTAAAACATTGTTTTCTAGGTCTTGCATTAACAATTCAGCGAGCACCCCTGAAATGGGGGAACCCATCGGCGCACCTCCAGTTTGGCGGTAAATGGTTCCTTCATACCGGAAGAATGTGTTTTTCTGTACAAAACGTAGATCATTTATAATTGCTTGGATTTCATTAATAGTATAAGAATTCAAAGCCAATAGACGGTTCTCAATAATGTAGTGTACATCTCCAATCGGCACATTGGAGTACAAAGAGACAACCTCAAGTGATGCCATAGCAAACGGCTTTCCCTTTCGTAAGAATGGCTTAATGTTGTCAATAGCCTTAACAGAGCTATTAACTGAGTAGGAGGAACCTGTAGTTAATGGTTTGAGGAATTTTGCTAGAGCACTTTCGAGCTGGCGGGTTGGGCTTGCATATCCTGATAGAAGTGGGCGTACAGGAAGACCCTCCTTATGAGTCTTTACTTGGCCAAATAACCCAGGTATTCTAGGTCCTATAGTAGGGTATATATCCTTAGCAACATTTGCAGGTAAGTCTCCATGGTTTCTGAGTTTTGCCACTGCTGATACTGTAGATGAGGTTGGATCCGAAGATAGGATCTTGTGCGGTATACTCGCAATGGCATCATTCATCTTATTAACATAGTCTGCTTTGTTTAAGATGATGAAGAAAGACACATTAGAAAACTGAGAAATCTCATTGCTGACAAGGTGGAATCTCAACGAGAACCATCGAATATGAGCAAAAATACAAATGGTCTATATCAGACACAATTCTTAAACCTGAGTAACCTAGTCCTTAACCCCACACAGTCTGAGGCGCTAAAACGAGGACTAAAGTTTGCTTACCCGACAAACAAAGTTAATAAATGTCACCTTATTACGGAGATGGAAAATATCGTTGAAACCATTCCTCAAACGGAAAGAGAACACGTACGATATAAACTGGCAAAATCCGTACAAAAGTTAGCCAATAAGTCTAGAACACCGGATGACCGTAAATTTTGTAATGAGATTAAACAGCTGAAGTTATTGAAGTCTGATGAAACTATCTCCATTTTAAAAGCTGACAAGACGCAACAAATTGTCATCTTAAACAAAGCAGACTATGCTAATAAGATGAATGATGCCATTGCGAGTATACCGCACAAGATCCTATCTTCGGATCCAACCTCATCTACAGTATCAGCAGTGGCAAAACTCAGAAACCATGGAGGCTTACCTGCAAATGTTGCTAAGGATATATACCCTACTATAGGACCTCGAATACCTGAGTTATTTGGCCAAGTAAAGACTCATAAGGAGGGTCTTCCTGTACGCCCACTTCTATCAGGATATGCAAGCCCAACCCGCCAGCTAGAAAGTGCTCTAGCAAAATTCCTCAAACCATTAACTACAGGTTCCTCCAACTCAGTTAATAGCTCTGTTAAGGCTATTGACAACATTAAGCCATTCTTACGAAAGGGAAAGCCGTTTGCTATGGCATCACTTGATGTTGTCTCTTTGTACTCCAATGTGCCGATTGGAGATGTACACTCCATTACTGAGAACCGTCTATTGGCTTTGAATTCTTATACTATTAATGAAATACAAGCAATTATAAATGATCTACGTTTTGTACAGAAACACACATTCTTCCGGTATGAAGGAACCGTTTACCGCCAGACTGGAAGTGCGCCGATGGGTTCCCCACTTTCAGGGGTGCTCGCTGAATTGTTAATGCAAGACCTAGAAAACAATGTTTTACAATATTTCCAACTTAAGCCTGATCTCTATATTAGATATGTAGACGACATACTTGTTTTCTGGCCGCATCATAAAAACAAAATTGAAGAGTTTGCTAAAGCGCTCTCAAAACATTACAGTTCCATAAATTTTACCATTGAGCATGAAAATGATAATACTCTTCCATTCTTGGACATATTACTAAAAAGACACCCAGATACCAATTGTTTATCCTATTCAGTGTACAGAAAGCCTGAAACACAATCTGCTATTATTCCGCATAATTCATCACACCCAAGAAAACAAAAACTAGGAGCTATAGAGTACATGGTCCGAAGAACCTTCACCCACTCCTCCAATATCCAGGCTAGAAGAAATGAGTTAAATCATATCCAGATGATTACGATGGCGCATGGCTACCATAAAACGATCGTTGAAAAAATTGCTCGATCAGTGAAATGTCTACACAAAAGTACCTTACAAAGGGAAACCAGAATTACAAAATATGTTGGCACTATGGACTATATACCTGAAGTCACTACAATACTAAAGAACATATGCAAAAAACAACACATTGCGTTTGGTGAAAGTACGAAAAGTATTCGAGCCATCGTGCAAAAAGACCGTGACCAAGTTTCCACACTCAACAGACATGGGGTTTACAAAATACCCTTAATTCCTATTGACCCAGAAGATCCAGCAATTGCATATATTGGATCCACTGCACGCCCATTGCGAACAAGAATATATGAGCACAAGTACTCAATTACTATTAACTCTGATGCTACCTCTCTTGCACGATTAGTTAATAGAGGTATCTACCGACCAGACTGGACCAATGCCAGTGTGCTGAGCTCAAATCGTACAAAGCGATCTCTTCGATTCGCTGAAAGTTTATGTATATTAGCGCACAACTCTGACTGCTGTAATGAAGAAACTCCACGTTTCGTTCCAGTGCCTTGGGCCATGTTAATGCGGCCAGAACAGCATACTCCTATCCAGCAACACTTAACTCCTAATAATTCATTTACAGTTTGACGAATGATGTCAACTTATTAATTATCCTCTGTGTATATATTTTCTTCGCATATGTAATAGCAATTCATAGTATCATTTGTTGAAACCCTTTAACGCATGACAAAACTTCTACTATATTTAATGTAAACATCGTTATTGTAATCACGTGCTCGCGTAATTTGAAAATGCTTCTTGCTTTTATCCGTTGTTTTGTTTATGTATATTGAAATACCTGACGATGGAGCACATGGTGCTTTGAAAGATCTTGTAAGTTGTTGTGCCTTATAAATGTCTATTTTTTAGTACAGACTGTATTATTAAATATATCTTATCGTGCTGAAAGGCTTTTCGAATTAAAATATTGTTTAGCGCACGAAGAATCCTTATTAAAGTCTGTGACGGTGTGAATCCTCCAAGAGAGAACCAGAGGTCTCAAAAGGGAACATGAGATTTCACGACAAGAGACAAGCTAGCCAAGGTTTGTGTTTACCTTTCAAATAAAAACCTCAGCATTTTCCATAGGATGCTGGATTTCCGTTATTCAATGTTTACCATTAGATTGTGAAGCCAAGGTCGGCTAATTTTAGAGACATGTTACTGAATTAAAAAAAATTGTAAATTCTCAACTGGAGAAGTCTAGAATGCTGATGACATGTCAATATGTGTTTTTATACCTGGCAACACAACTGATAATCAAAATGGAAAAAATCAATTGCCGAAAAATCAAGAGCGAAAGTAAACCTGCGAATCACAGTGATACTGGGACACACAATGGAAAGTAGCAGTTGGCCAACATAGGTTATACCAGAGCAAAAATATCAAAAAGAACGAAATATTCCCAAGGGATATTTGGATTCAATGAAAAATGATCTTATAATAGACTGGTTTAAACCAGCATGGTTTCATCGTACACAAGGTCTAGTAAAGCGTCGACTGCAGTGATGACGTATAGAGAGACACCTCACAGATGACGTGAAAAGCCATACAGAGAAAAATAGGAGCGCTCATGTGGCAGTTCCTGGCAATGATCTCACAATAACGATCCCTACATTTATGCACCAAGCAGACGTTTAGATATCCCGAGATCAGAAGTAATCAGTACTCTACACGGAACTGATTACTTCTGAAAATTATCGCGTCACCCGATCTAGCCTGAACCAACGGGCAACCTTTCACAATTGGTACATGGTAGTAAGTTGATTGGAAGAGCATTCCACGAGAACCGACGGCAAAGTGTTTCTGAAAATGCTGCTTTTCAAATTCAGTTGACAGAACGGTAGATGCTGAATATGTAAACAGAATGATTTTTCACAGTTAATCCCCATTGTTGACAGAATATGGAGTAAACGTGAAAAAACGGAGCGTTTTAGCTTATCCTCGGAGGAAGGGTTCAAGTTTAAGGAATATTATATTCTTAAACAAAACATGTTTCCGTGCCTTAATATGTGCTTTTGATGTTGTTATTTGTTATCATACGAAATATCGAATTAGTTGAATTAATGAAATTGATTTTTCGCTTTTTTTATCTCTCAAGTAATTTCTCCTCTTGTACCCCAGTATAAACGAGATATTCTCTCTAAAATATTTTGTAGGAAATATTCCCAACACCCAACAACGTTAGCAGAGTAAAAATACAAAAATAGGTCATCTACCAGTCGGTTTTTAGAAATGATAAATTTTTATAGGAAAAAAAGTAAGTACAGTGCTTCAGACCATATTTGGGCGGAGCTAATAATAATAGTCATCTTTGTTATTCGTAACATATTTTGTTTTAGGTGTATAGCAGGCAAATGAAGAAATGAAAGAAAGCTTATTTATTAATGCACTATGAAATCGCTTCTTCATTTCAAATTACTTAAGTACAACAATATTGCGCACAGGAATATCTATAGGTTTAGCATTCAGTTTCCAAAAAGTTAGGTTGTTACCTTACAAAAGTTTATGACAGTTTGTGAAACAATGTAATGAAAATACATGACATTTACATGTGACGACAGATGAGATCGTCTGCGAAAAATGGAAAGAACGAGGGAATTATGGATTTCTTCCTGGCGCAAAAACTAAAGAAATATAGGAAAATTTGGCCATTTGGGTAGTTTAATTCCTTTACAGGGACAAGTTTCTGTCAGTTAAATTTTCAAATAAATTATTACAACAACCTTCGAACTCAAAAATTCACCAAAAAAATTAATAGATTTTATGCGGGTTAGAAACATGCAGTATTATGCAGAGTGCTGCATTTGGCGTTTCTGCGAAACGTACAAATGTACTTCTCGGGAATGATTGAATGTGATGAATTTTATGGGCATTCAATTGAACAAAAAAGTTCAACACAGAATTTATAGGAACTCTGCAGCAAATAGATAGACGTTATTTTCTGCTTGTACTATAATGTACGTACGTGGAATTTGATTTACCCAGCGCCGGCTGCAAAGCATACACTCATATGCAAAATTTTCTTCAACTCGTGAAGGCAAATTATGGAGCCTAATATCACGTTCTCTGAAATAAATTATCGATTTTCGCTATCAACGAAGTGAGTTTTACCTATCTACTTCAGGAATAATCATAGATTCTTATTTACTTTAATGCAAGTTCAAAGGTAAGTTTTACAAATACCCTGTTTTCAAATTTAAAATTATTGCCAGTTTTAAAAATGCTATAGTTACTCCCAAACTTTTTGTATTTGATTTGACATGTAATTACATTTACGTGATGAATATGAATTTCCGTTAGAAGTATATTTGATGATATCGAAAATTTCCGTTAAAATTTCCCAAATAGAATCATGTATTAATCAACAAAGTTATGGAAATTCATGTTCAGTGTCCCCACGTGTCATACTACTATTAATGCTGCCAAGACTTTCTTTAATCTTGCTTCTCAAATGATTGCCAGCGTATTTTCTATGATATTAGAAATAAAATATTACCAGAGAACATTCCTGAAAGTTTAAAAAAATCCTCTTCTTTTGTTCTAAGTATTGCTATCTATTCTCTGAAACTTGCGTTTTGTTTTCTGTATATAGAGTAGAACCTTCATAATCCGAACTAATTGGGACCGGGGCTGGTTCAGAGTATCGATTTGTTCAGATTATCAAACATCTATTTGTATAGGGTCAAAAATTATAAAACTCTTTAATAATAGTACTTAAAGGTTTAAGAAATAAAACTACAAATTACAAATAAAATTAAAAGTTTATTTTATTTTAATTACCCAAGAAAAACTCATTTCAGTACATAGACTCAAGTTATAAAGAAGATACGTACCCTATGTAAAATTCAAAATGCTATTTACAATAACTACACAGTACTATTTAGGTAAAAAAGTAACACCACTGCCCAAAAACTCTATACTTACAGTTTGTACTATTTCATACAAGAAAGTTTAACTAAAAAAATTTGCCAATCTTTGTTTGCACATTGGTGAATAAAGGTTTTTGACTGTTGTTTTTTTCAACAAAAAAAGGCTGAGATGCAGAGCACTCAGGTTGTTTTTCGTATGATGACACTGCATTATCTGAAGCATGAAATGCTTCTATCTGTATGGGATATTCCAGGTTCTTAATCGTTGTTGTCGTCTTCACTACTGTTTTCGTTGTCGTCGTCGGCATCGGTAAAGTTGTGTATGATCTCGTCGTCATTATAAATTTGTCATTCTTGTTCATTAACATCGTTGGCTAGCCATTCTTTAACATCGTCTGCATTATAGTCCTCAAAGCCAGGCATTGATTGACCCAGCGCGGCAACTTCTTCAGAAATATCTCTAGTGCTGGCACCGTTTTAATTGTCGTCTTGAATAATTTCCTCAGGCCATCTTTTTTTTTACATTGTTCTCGATAACATTTTCCCATGAATCTACCAGCATGTAGCAAAAGTCGTAACTTTTTGAGAAAGAAATGACACTATCCTCGTTCCGTTTAGTCAGAAGTAAACGTCGAAGCAACTACTTTCTGTACACTCGTTTACATTTCCCGATAATGCCCTGGTCCACTGACTGAAGAAGTACCGTTAGATTTGGGGGCAGAAACATAACCGTGAAGTCCTTACCAACGTTATTCAACTGGTCAACTGCAGGATATGTAGATGCATTATCAATAATCAGTAAGACTTTAACTACCTTTCTCTCTTTTTTCTGGTATTCTTTTACATTCGTAATAAAAGCTTTTGAGTATCAGTCGAAATAAATATCCGATGTCATCCACGCGCTCTTTTTCATTTTGTAGATGATGGGAAGGCATTTCACATTTTTTAAACACCGGGGTGCCTTGCTTTTACCAATCACCAATATTGGAAGACGGTGTCCACCACTTGCATTGCAGCAAACCATAGTTGTAACTCTGTCTTTGCTTACTTTGTAGCCAGGGGCTTTCTTCCCGCGGCGAGATGCAAGAGACTTTCTGAGGAGCGAATGCCAGTTTATAGCAGTTTCTTCAGCATTGCACACCACGTCTTTACATACTCCTGAGTATTAACGTATTCAGCAATCATTACTTTGAATTCCTCAGCTGAAATAACCTCTCCTTATAAACTCTCGCCTTCAATTTGAAGTTCTCTGATGCCATGATGTAATTTGAACTTTTGCAGCAAACCGCAGCTAGCTTTGAAATCAGGTGGGGGGGGGTCATTTAACTTTTATATCAGTCTAGAGCTTTTTAAAAATCAATTGGCCCGATATTGTTCTTCCAAGCTTCGTTTTTGTGTGAACCACAAATATATGGTGTCTTGAAGGGCTGTATCTTTAGCTGTTTCTGAAGTTTTTCTCATTTTTGGCACTTCATCATTATTTAGTTTAGAAGATTTCTTCAACAGAATTTTCCTTTTGTTTTTCAAGTCATGTATTGTGTCTTATCCTTAGCCATGTATTCTGGCTGAAGACCCTCCACTTTGCAACTTTTCAAGTCGATTTAAAAATCTCTATTTTAATCTGTATATTTAAAGTTTTATGTTTAAGATATTTTGGTGAAGCCATATTTTACTAGCACACTGTTAAAATACAGTATAAAACACAGAAAACCTATAAGCACACATAGAAGAAGAATGCCGTACAAAAACACACTTAGAACAGCAACGGATCAATGTTCACCGTGGCAGACAAAGCCCGCCTGGGGGCGGAAGAAAGAAAAACCATGCGGTAGGGATTGTGAGTCAGACGAAGAGCTTCTCTCCCCATCTCTTTGTGGAAGCAGCCGCGTAACCGGTTATTAAACTTTTTCCCGCTCCGTAATGCATAGCCCGGCAGCGATGATTCTTCTTGCTGCAATGTAACGTTTGCCTCTGTATGTTGTAAGATGTACATACGTCAACGTAAACATTCTGCTCGTTCGGACTATTGGGGTTCGGCTTATGGATATTCTACTATAATTTCTCCCGTCAGCTGACGAAAAACAGAAAACCACAGACACCCGCGTGACCATGTAATTCGCTCCCATACTAAAACCGTCGAAATTCCGGGCAAATTGTTGGCAACAATAAATTAAAGTACACTCACATTCCTCCACGAATATCAGCGTTTTCAACTAATTAAATAAACATTCTTGAACATCTAAATTTGAAGCCATAGTTTTTAATATATATATTTCAGTTTTGAAATAAAATACTATATCTCATTCCAACAAATTTCATGTAAAATGCTTTCCAAATTTCTTATGATTTAATGTATAATTTTTAACTTGATTTTTTGTCTGTTATTTAAATATAGTTAAAAACTCAAATAATTTTATTTTTCTCCCACTAGGTTTCTTATGATAAAACAGATACATGTGCAGTTTTAAAGAAGGTTAAGTAAAATATAGTTACAACTTATATTATGTAGCTGAAGACCATACAATCTAGCTCCAATTTTCAAAAAGCTAGGGGGAGGGGGCGAATTTCGCCGGGCACTACGAACACTGGAAGCGGCCCTGGACTGCACTCGTGTATATAACCGGCCATACAAACAGGAATGCAGATTAGGTATAGAACGCTTTGCAGGAAAGGTACATTGAGTTTAAATAAAAGAAAATCCATTCACATTGGAAAAATTTTATAATATCAAAAAACTTTTACAGAAAAAACAAGCACTTCACATCTCAAAAGTCGGTTAAAAACAAGAAAGGTGCCTCCGAAAATCTCACACACGTCAGATATTGTAAGTGAAATGGAATTTGTGCACAATCACTCTTTAAGATGGTGTGGAAAAAAAATTCCATTGCTGAGGAAATTACCAATGGTAGGGGAGATTTCCAGCAAGAAACTTCCAGCCGAATCCAAATAAATAAGTAAGTGGATCCATACACCCAATGCGTTCGCCTTTAAAGAAGTGGCGTTTGAAATTTCAGATATGGAGCCCTTCACAATTCAGTAATCCAAAGATTATTGTCGGGATAAAGCTGGCATAAAAAGACACTTTGGTGAAAACATCAGAACATTTTGTCACATGTTTGTTTTATAAAAAATAAATCGTGGCAGAATATCAAAAGTAATAAATACTAAGCTAGAAATAAACATAATTTATCTTATTGGGATTTTCAAATTAGGCAAAAATGAAATCGTTCTTAACAGATTAAATAGTATGATTCCCACATAGCTTCCGTAATTTCGCGATCTCATAAATGTGAGAGTTACTATATTACAGCTATGACGTGATACGAAAGGAAAGGCATGTGTGTCTGAGCATCGAGTCAATTTGTGAACGATCAGGTATTTATCCCGTTAGAATATGTATTAGTAACTTCGAATTAACAGGCGAAAAAGGACTATATAAAAACTGAAATAATGATAACAAAAACTGATTCAGTTTAAATACGACAGTGACCTACTTAAAAATCGGATTTTTTGTAGTATACTTACAAGTGTTTAGAGAAAAGACGGAGGAATGTGAGAAATTAAACAAAGTTTCTAAAGAGGAATAGGAATTAAATGAAGAAACTTTTTCAAAGCAATATGAAAAGAATTGGACGGTCTATGTCAGGGATGGCGAAGCTGTGGCACGCGTGCCACTGTGTGGCACATGAACACGATTTGGGTGGCACACCAACATGAAAACAATAACATTAAATGAAAATGTAATTATTTTAGGGAAAAATTTTCAACATCATGTCTGTAGTGTTTTCTTGAAAATAACTGAGCTTCGACAAGAAACTTTATTTAGCCAAGAAGTGTCCTCCAAAGGGGTAGTAAATAAATCAACTTCACCTCGATAAATAGCCTTATGCATTAATTCCCAAAAGTTAAGCATCACATGCACACAATTATTTTATCATTCTGCTCCTACAGACTTCCCCCACGAGATGTCCATACCTGCTTCAGCTCAAGCTCCCATCTCTCCTGCTTCTCCCTTACATTTAAGGAGGGAGAGAAAACCAATCGGACAAGAAGACGTGCGTGAAACAGTGACTTCCTGTGAGAACTGAAAGTAACCTGGAACAATGAATGGAGAGATTTCAAATTAATAACTTGGCAACACTCCGACGCCAATCCACGGTTTCAGTTTGTCAAAGAAAGTTGATTTGTTTTTAATTGCTGCTTATTTCTCTTGTGCACTGTAATCGTTTCTTTGCTGGTGATTTTGTATCCGGACCATGCAAACATGTTTCCGGTGCCAAAAAAACAACAACAGGAAATTAACAAAGGTAGTGGCCGAGTATTTCAAGAACAATAGGCATCGGAGTTCGGAGTCATTGAGAAAAACAGTTAAGCTTTATGTTGCATGTGTACGGAAACAGTAGTGCTTCGCAAATTCAAGGTATAGCATTATGTTGAGAGGAATCATAAAAACGTTTGTTCCATGTCAAACGAAGAAAGAAGTGAGTACATTTCACCAAAAGTGAAACAATATGAAAAACAATCAAATTGTTCCATATTTTCTTTAAAACCAAGGAATAATATCACTGCGGCTAATTTTCATCAATTTCGCTGTATTGCACAGCGTGGGAAGCCATTTTGTGATGGTGATTTTTTGAAGGCGGCTTTCTTAGCTAGGTCTGATACATTATTGAAAGATTTTCCCAAAAAGCAACAAATTGTGAATGGAATTAAAGAAATGCCAGCCAGAAGCAACTCTTTTAAAATAGAATAATACGAATGAGTGATGTTACAGGTCATATTAAATCTTATTTGAACAACGCTGATATGTTTTCAATATTTCTTGATTGAAGCACTGATGTTACGTCACAAGCAAGATTAGACCTTTTTGTTAGATTTCCTTGTGGAAATGTAAAGGGGGCAGGAGGAATTGATTTCTGAGTTTGCCAACAACAATCACAGGGAAAGATGTAATGTGTGAAGTAAAGTGAATCAGGAATTTGTAGTAAAAATTGGGAATGACTTAAACAAAATAGTATCTATGGCTACTGATGGTGCCCATAACCGTGAAGACAATAGGTTATGTACTGAACATAATTGCCTTGGATAGAAGCATTCAGCAGCAAGTTTTACACTAACGTCAATTTAAAAAATCGCAAACAGGAGCAGGCACACTCGATACTTGAAAGCAGTTAAGCACACTATAAGTGGCAGACTAGTCGGAAAAGTTTCGCCAACCCTGCTCTAGACAATCACACTCCGTCCAGCCGCCTGGCTCGTACCACAATGCATTCGCGTGAGAAAGCTTTCTTGGGTAAACGTCGGATGACAGCTCGTCTGGTGACATGGTCTAACAGAAAATGGGATGTCTTTTATCATGAGATCCTGTTTCGATCTTCTATGGTCCAATGTATATAATCACGTGCCCACTGCAAGGGTTGGCAACGGTGAACGGCTGTGAGCATAGGCACACGAACGGGTCTGCGGCTGACGAGACGCAAATCCAAGAGGGTTTGATGAACTGTGGGTTCGGACACATTGGGCTCTTCACTACAATTGAAATTGGTAATGTCAGCGAAAACCAGCTCTCTTGTTGTTGCGGACAAAACGAGAGAGACTGCACGGTTATCTTACTGTAATGACGTTGATATTTCGAAGTGTCACCTGGTTCGGGTATACTGCTACATAACGAGAGCAGACTAACAGTGTCTCTGTTTCGGTGATGCTCTTATAAAGGCCTCTTGCCGAAACGATCCCTTTTTTCATAAATTATCTGCTTTTCCATGCTAAGACGAAACGAAATTCGGTGAGATCTCCGACCCAGCTATTACATATTTTACCGGCAATGTATGAAAAGCAGGCATTCTTAGGCAAAGTATGAAATTTTCAAATATTATGTATACTTTACATAGTCATCGGATAGAATGCGTAGGCATTCTATACAATGACTAATGCTATTTAAGCAAAGTATTAAAAGAGTTTCATGAAAAGGATTTTATTGAAAAGACGTATATGAAAAAGAATGAAAATAGAAAATATGAAATACAATAGAGAACTTCCTAACCTACTTGTTGCAACAAGGAAGGCTTGTATTACATTTTGAATTGCATCTCTTTCCTTTTTTTACGCAAAATAACTTCATGTTTTGGCACTTTGTCTTACACATACACTTGACAAATCCTTGGCTGCTTGCTGTGGACCGGCTTCTGACCGGAGAGGTATTTCTTGATCAGGAATGTCTTCAATTGTCAGTAAATACTTTGGGCATAAAGTGATTTGTGATCTCCCATATAGTAGTGGTTTTAAATTTATTCCAGAACTTCCAATTCGGTAAAAACTGCCTTCTGTCAGACTCATAACTTAGAAGTCAACTTGGCCTGTTTCACATCGCTTACTAACTTTTGGTAAGTAGTTGCGGTTAGGAAAACTCTGTTTTTGGCAGCATTGTCTCGCACTTAAGACAGTTCATCGTAAAATCGACGTTGCATTTCTACATTCCATGATTCCTTCTTTCTCTTCCATTTTATACTTGACTTCCCAAGAAAGACTGAAATGCAAATGGTGAATTATTCGTCTTACGCGAGCGTTGTAAGTCAATTAGCTTGCCACGTCACATTAGAATCATCATTAGCGGGAGTATTTTATACTTGACTTCATAACAAAGACTGAAATGCAAATGGCGAATTCTCCGTCTTACTTGAGCGTTTGAGGTCACGTGCCTTGCTACGTCACGTTAGAAACATCATTAGCGGGAGTATTGTTTACTTCACTTCCGAACAAAGAGTGAAATACAAATGGCGAATTCTCCGTCTTACACGAGCGTTTAAAGTCACGTGCCTTGCCACGTAATATTAGAACCATCATTAGCGAGAGTATTTCATACTTTGCCGGTTTCTGTTTAGGCATTGTATAGAATGCCTAGGAAATATGTGAAATATTAACAATTTCATAATTTGCCAAACGCAAGGCATTCTATAGATGCCTGGTTTTCATGCATTGCCGGTAACATATATATAATTCGAAACCTTGCCGTGTGGCTATTATGCGCAGAGGTATGTTTTTCTTCATTATAGGTGTGGTGTCAACGAAAAAACATTTGTAATTTTGTAGCCTTTGATTCATCATATATTTTTTATAATACAACATGTAACACCTTCGAGACAGTGTCTTATGCTTCTAATAAAAATTAACATGATGCTTGGCGTGATGTCTTAGAAAAATAAGGGTAAATTATTTATGTGCTTTATATTTATTAATGATTAGATTATTAGCATAACACAGAAGTTTTCCAATTAAAATAATATCCTCATAATTTCTAGATCTACTATAACAGAAAAATTGGTTTTGGTATTTTTTTGGAAAATAATATATATGTATATAAATTAAAATTGAAGACAGTAAGAATAATTAAACAAGATGCTTCTTGCAGGGAAACATTTTATCGACTTTCATTAGGCTCTGATTTACAAAGTGAGTCTGGAATGTGAATATTTTTACAACTGTTGTAAAGCTTAGTTTGTGGCTGCAGTCAAGACTGAACTGTATGATCTGTCTTCCTGAATGAGAGCGGATTTTCTACATGTTCAGTCCCTCCATGCCCAGGGATATAAATAAACTTCTTCTCCTAGACAAAACTGTTTAAAATTAAAAAACAAATACAAGTTCAAAAATTCAGAAATCCCCTAGCGTAAAATTTTTCATATATATTTCGATATCCCAGGGGAGGGCAAAACTTCTGTAATTTAATGTTCATCGTAATCTATGCGGAAGACCAACTCCTCAGTTATCGATAAACACCACAATGTACGCGGCATAATTCATAAGAAGTATCGGGAGCGAAAGAGAATTGCAGCGGCGCATCGTGCGAGCACTTCGGCGGCAGCGACGCACGAGCCCATGGACGTGGAGCATTAAAACGACTTTGCCTAAGCTTTGGAACACGGAAACGACGAAATGGAAGTGAATTTCGAGAGATCGGTGCAGTTGGAGAAATGTTGGAGATCGGTGAGTGAACGTTTCGAGAACACGTTTGTGATCAATCCGTTCGGTCATTCGTGCAGGTTTATGACAAACTGTGATATCTGAAGTATTTAATGCCAGGAAAGCCCAAACATGTTGAATTGCTGGAAAACACGTTTCCTTGCGATAACGTAGCGGAGTACAAATTGTGCAGAACGTATCGTAAATCCTCCGACAGCAACACGAGTTCGAAGTTATCGCGATCGAACGGTTTTAAGTATCCACTGAAACTGATAGGTTTGCCACCGTGGGATCCAATAAGTACGAGATTAGTATAAGTACCAGTATAAAGAAAATCATCCCAGAGTTGGAGCCTGATTTGGAAACACCGATCATCATAGACGACGACTTCAACGTTGATGTGTCGCAAAATCGAGCTCTCGTTGATTTCATGCAACGCGAGTTTTGTCTGAGTTACGTACCGACTGCTCCGACCCCCACTCGGCAATACTTTTATCAACTTGACATTCGCTAGAAACAAATATACATCTTGTATGCCATTTGTATCTTATTTCTCTTACAATAGACCAATGATGAATAAATTTGTAATTGAAGTTAAAACTACAAATACGCACGTCATATATGATAAAATGATTAAAAAGCCGTCTCTGCGCGTTCAAATAAAGTTAGCCTTAATTCACAAGACTTTAATTAAAATATGATATATACACCTTAAAACCATTAGTAACTTCGGGCTACTATAGCCCGTTTTCAAATGCAAGACAGATCTTTGGTTAGTACAGCACATATATACATACATAGGGAAGCGGCGCAAAGAATCATGGGGGAATAGGCTGGGCCACTGTGGCATGGTTCCGTACAGATGGCTGCTGCCGAAATAATAAATCCCTCCAGACGAATCCTCCCCCGCGGTGTTGAATTATTAACAAACATTCAGTCATTAACAGCATGGCCTTATTTATTTGGGTTTTAATGATTTTTGCATTATCCCAATCCGGTCAATATGTTCCATTATAGATATTTCGGGCCCGGGCCGTGTTTTGTTGCGTATTCTGCGCATTATATTTATGCTCACGCAGTCTGCATTTAAGTTCCTGGTCGTGGAACCGATGTAACTGGAAGTGCATTGTCCGTTGGCGTCCAGGAGGGGGATACGGAATACGCCCATTTTTGTTCCTTAGGCGGTTTTTTCTTGTCCTTTCTTAGTAATGCAAACAGTGTGGTGGAGCGCAGTCCGAAGCCCAATTGGAATCAGTTACAGATGTTACCCTGGGGGACGGTAACGGCTGGGTGGTAATCCAAAGAGGATAAGTTTTGTTTCTGACGTCGATCACTATTTAATATTATCAAGTAGGATTGGGGAATCTGCGAATGTATTCTGTTGAGAAGGTACTCCGGGTATCCGTTATTACTTGGAATGTTATAAATGTATTGGATTTCCCGTTTACACTGATCTTGGTCCGAGGAATGTGTGTATGCCCTTAGTATTTGAAAAAGAAGGGTGGCCAGTTTATGATTGATGGAATGGGCGGAAGAAAATGGTATCATTAGTGGGGTGCTGGATGGTTTTCTAAATATACTGTCATATCTGGACATTTTGATTTCACATTCACCTAATAGTGACTTCCCACTATATTTTTGTGCATTATTTGAACGCACAGAGTCGGTTTTGTAATCATTTCATCAGACTTGTAATTGATACTAAATTTGCGTTTCTTCCATTTATTATACTAGACCCAAATAAATACTATGCGCTAACGAGATCTTTTCACGTTAAACCTTGCTGTCGCGCTCCGACACAGCTCAACCGTTTTGTTTTTTACAAAAACGTTGGATCTAGTGATTATGTATCGAAAATAGCTGCAATTTCCATACGTCGATTTCTGTAAATCCACAGAACTTTTGCATTCCTGCTATGCGCGTTTTAATGAACTCAGAAATGTTTTCGAAACCAAGGAAATACGGCAAGGGGCGTAGCCCAAACACCGATAATTTTAGAAAAACTGCAAGAAAGACTGGTGCGGCGCATGAGAAGGTTTTTGGGACGAAATTCATGACACGTTCCCTCCCTGCATATATTTGGAGTTATTATTTTTTCACTACATTTTTTAATCCTGTGAATCCTGTGATTATTCCTCAATTGAGAAATATGAAGAAACACAAAGCACAACTAACATAAATTAATGCTCATATGTTTTAAGGTAAAATTTTTATTTTAAGAGTTTTAACATTTTTCTGTTAATAGTTATGCATTCTATTCTGAGAAAAGTGTTTTCGTGTGTAATACAGTAGTTGACACATTCCTACCTTATTTGGGCATTATTGTGAGTCAAGGGGGTAAACAGAGGCAGAGTAAAGGAATCTTGGGGGGGGGGGTGGTGTGGTGTCTGAATAGTTGGCCTAGTAATGACAGTTGTTTTTATTTCATTGATTGACTTCGGCTACTGGCCTCACCTGTTTCAGTTGCCACGAGCCGCCACTGATTCCCGGTAACACGAAATACGACATAACCCTGATAGGTTCATGGAGGTCGAAGAGTAAGTTAACTAAACGTAACTGTGAAACGAGGAAAACGAAATGGGTCACGACGTGCATGCCTCCGAATTCCTCTGGGTCGAACAGCCAGACGGGGATGATAATGTAAAGCCTATCTTGTTCGGCTTGGTCTTTTCGCACATGCTGCCAGAAGTTTCTGAACATCAAGGTAAGATACATACACCATTTATTTTGATTGCGCCGCCGGGCAATTTACCTGCAATCAAAGTATGACGAGTGCATTGCCATGTATCGCTCCGTCCAATAAATATTTCCGAAACAGATTTTATTGATGAAAGTATTAATGATTTTCTTGGTTATTTTATATCAATGTTCATCACTTAAAACACGTAGGTGAAGTTGTTTTTCTCTCACACTTAATTTTGCATAATACCTTAATCGTTAACCAAATATTTGCTTCGTGGTGTTTCATCCCTCCGCATAGTGAGATGCTGCTGTTCCTTGGTGGAGATTAGGTATATTTTGCCCTCAAAATGTATCGTCATAACACTCCCTTCAATGATTTGTCATTTTAGTACGACACAGAAAACCCGTATTTTCTCTGTTATGTGAAGATGGCTCATTGACGTATTCTGGGAATGTTTGTACTGCTAAATTATTTAAATATTTTTTATTAAAAAGGTACTAAATATAAAACTTTGTGACAGAGAGGGCTCAACTTTTCAGTGTTTTCCAATTGAAAAAACATATACTACATCAATCTGCATTCAGTGCAGAAATTTTTAATCATTGTCACGTATTTTAAAATAAAATCCTTGTTTTTGTTCCGCATGCACGAATTTAATTGCAGATTTTTGGTCCCCGAAAGTCCCAGAATACACTACAACGCACAGCTGGGTTTACAGCCGCCTTTCTTGTGGCCATTTTTCGGAATCCGTTGCCTTACGAGCGTTCCTCAAGATTGCTTTTATGGTAAAAATGGTTCATCGTTTTCTGTTTTTAAGACAGCTTCTGACATTTTTGTGTGAGTTATATCGTCAGCTGTGACTTTCTCGTTAAATACGGATTACAGCTATATCTAATTACTGGCACGTACAATTTGTAATGTAATCTACTTTCTTATGAGAGGTTGCTCTGCACTTTAGGTATTAGAATTGTGCAATACGGTCAGTCTGCTCCCAAGATGTACAGAAACACCACTCCTGTCATGAGACAGTTAAGAACTTGTGCAATTAAAGGTGACCAAGGCGATTTACCTTCGTAATTTTTGTAAATAAATACTGCTTATTCCCACCGCATGACGGACGTGTCTTCTTCTATTAACATTCTGGTACCTTCTGCTACTCATATTTGCAAATTATGTAAAAAGAGAATTTAGGAATGGATGAGACTGCAAATGTATGTTGACATAAATAAACCCTGTGAATATGTATACATCAGTCGGTAGCGGATTTAGAATTACAGGTGCACTATGCACATTATAATTTTTGGGAGTCTATTCCCTTTCCTTGATTTCTATTCTTGAAAATAATGTCATTGTTTTCGCAAAATGTCTTCCTAGTTTTAATTTTCTCATAGTAATGTATTTAAGAATACTCGAAAAAAAATCTTCTACGATAATTCAAGAAATATTCACATTTGGGTTGCCTCAAAACGATTTGACTCTTCTCAAAGTGTTGCAGGTGTGACACTTTTTGTGTATGATTGTAAGTTTGTAAGTGTGTTTGTTTTTGAAGTAACTCAAAGCTAATATACTGTAACTATTAAGCCAAAATTTTATATTTAGGGTTTTCTTATAATCTCAAGAAAAGGAATTCATGAGGGATAACATTTGTTGGAACTTTAATAAGGGTGGTTATTGAAGCGCATAACTAATATTTAACCGACAACATGGGTTTTGTTTATTACACTAGATTAACTGCCATTTATGCAACATGCGGTGTGAGAGCTGCAGTCGTATGTCATTGATACTACACTACTGGAAGTTACCCAAAAGCGCTCGAAAATGAATGCAATCAATTAGCGCATCGCGTATGTTCTATTTCCATCTCAGGCCGGCTTCGCATGATGGAGTGAGCCTTGACGTGCTACCAACTACCGACCGATGTGAAAGACGCACCACGTAACCTGGTTATCTTTATTGTTTCGGCTAGCCGCTAAAAAGATCTTTAGAAACGTTAATGGCGTCCCTACTCCAAAATATCTATTTAAAAAGAAAAGTTCATTTTCTCATGTATCAGAATCTATTTATCTAGCAAAATAAAAAACAATCATTAGTAACCTGCCAGCGAAAAATTGTCTGACGATGAAATCAATAACTCAGAGCAGTTTTCTTAGGATAGAGGGCATTTCATCGGTCTAAAACTTGCAGAATGTTGCTTTTCAACGAATTCTTCGATTCCTCTCCACCATATTACCTTTGAAAGGAAGTTAATTGCTATCTATATGCATCATGACAATATCAATAGGCGTATGAGATTACGGAACTGTGTCACAAGATTGAAGGCCACATATTTAAAATATGCTTGAAGCGTACTTCTTCTGACGACAAAATTGTCCAAAACGAAGAGACAGCATTTAGATACCTTCTGATACAACATTCTTCTACCTTCTATCAACATTCTGATACCTTTTTCTATCAATATTCTGATACCTTCTATCAACATTCTGATACCTTCTGCCACTGATATTTGGACAGTCACTCGGTGATTCTCAGAACATCTTAAGAAAACGTCGGAGGAAAAAGCAATGCGTGTTATCCACACAATGAAATGTAAGTGTCCTCATCCCAAAAAAATTCATCAAAATCATTGAAGGTTTGCAACCAACAAAAAAATTATAAAAGAAAGACTGCATACTTAGAAATCTTGGGCGTCGAAACAATTTTCAGGATTACCTTAGAAAGCACACCAAACTGAAACGTAATAATGGGAGTTGACTTGCTGCCATCTTTCGGCCGATTTTTATCACTATAGTGCGCCAAGCGAGCCAGTGTTTGAAGTAAAACCCTAGGAGATCATCCTTGGTATAACCTCAAGATTTCAGCGAATAATCTGAAAATGAGTCATTGTTTTCTAACACATCTGTGAAGTAACTAATGAAAGGTAACACTTTAGTGCATATGGCATACCAAAATCATTCATGTTAGAAATTTGTAGACGCTTTTCACCTGTTAAAAGACCACAATGTGCAGAAAACAACTGCCTTGGAAAAACAAGATTGGAAATGTTAGCCGAGTAAATATTCTTTCTTTACGACCATAAAGTACGTATTAGATAAGTTTAACTTTGATTAGAATTAACAGCTGTTTTTATTTTTTTGTTAAATTATTTCGTTAAAACCTGATTAAGTCCTCCTGAAAAAATCAGTTTCCAGTGGAAGTCACACCATTTTACAATTTTCAAGTGTGCTTTTTGTTTACTTTTTTTTCCATAAATTTTGGATTAGTAGTAAGACATGAATATTTTTTTCAAATCGAATGTGACGCTATCATCGCAAGTATCATGGTCTCTAAGATTTCCCGAATGGCTGTACATTTAGGGTTTGAGCATGTAGTTAATTCTTTTATATCATCCCACGTAGAAGTAGCTGACTTAAATTTGATTTCTCTAGGTAGAGTCGTGGCTACTTTCAATTTTTACGAGTTTCCCATTCAAAAAAATTGAAATTCCGAACAACAAAAGTTCAGAAGAAGAAGAAAAATTGGAAGGCATTGGTTGAAATTTGCAGTTTGTGGAGACAAGGTGGCATTATTTCCCTTAGTAACTGTTATAATACCAGCGATAACTTGCCATAAAGAAAATCACAAAACTGTTGCTAGAAATATTTGCCTACATATTTCCTTATGTTAATAAAATTTCTTTCGTGCTTTAGACTAGAAACTGTGTACTTTATTTTGCGTTGTCTGCAAATTGTTACCTTGTGAACGACTTGAAAACGTACAAAATTACAATCACTTTTGTGAATATTCGGACTCAACGATTACACAAGAAAACCTTTCGTTTTTATTCATTTTTAATTTCTTTTTAGGTATGGAAACAACTACGGGTCACTTTTAGCATACGAATTTGTCTGATACAAAAAAAATTTCTAGTAAAATACGCAATTTCGAAGCGGGAAAATGCAACTTGCATTCCAGAAAAAATCTAAGTTTTTATCATTCTACACTGCTCATTTCAAGCCGATGTTCTATTCCCTCTGTATTCATTTGCTCTAGACCTTAAAAAATACAGATCACACTTTTACACACCCTACACCTTTAATATATTATTAAGTGTTTGGCTTAATGATCTAAAAAAGCGAAGAAAATAGTTACTTTTCATCTTACAATTGTGAAAAAAATATAGATTAACAGAGTAATCCACTGCACTAGAATCCTTTCGTCGGCAATAATACGAAAAGGGAAAGAATAAGCAAACACTTTATTAACACAGCTGTTAGAATAAATCAAACGTTAATACTTAAATTTTATAAAACGTTTCAGACTCAATTACCTATGCTTAGTACTCAGAATTTTTATCTCAGTGCCATTACGTTGAATTATGGCCAGTGAAAGAAGAAATTCTCGTGGAATTGTTATCCTTCTCAGCAGAATCACGTGAAATAAATATCAACGGCTCAGTAAGATTATCCTATGCGAACTATATTTCTTTGCGTCACTTTTGCTAAGAATAATCTAATTTTTGACGCCTCTACTAAAGACTATCAGTGAATTAAGATAGCTAGACGCACCCAAAATTTCGGTGAACCGTACTGATATAATCAATTCAATATTTGCCATGAACGTCAGTTTCGTATTGCTTTCAATTTACAAAATGTACGTAAAGAGAAGCTCTACCACTTCATATGGAAATATTTCGATTGCTGAATTTTATAGTAATGGAAAGAGGAATGCAAATGTGTTTTCTAACGAAATCGTATGCCAAACTTCTAACGTAAAACTGAGTTCCTATTTTACGAAAAAGTAAAGTGCAAATCTCATACACTACACATTTGTACTTTAATTCCAACTAAGGTAATTTCATACCTAGCAGGCAGGAATAATATTGATAACTTGTTATACAAACTTTAATTGAGAAAAGCTAATTAGTTCTATTTAAACATATATTTTTGAATACGAAAAATTCAGAAATTTCACGAGATGAATTTGGATTTCGTTTTCCTTAAATTTATATTTCTTCTCATTTTTTTATTGAAAAGGCGTCAGATTCTGTGCTATCAGGCGATATCGTAATTTAATTCCTCCAAGAGAAGCTCTCCTAACAATTAAACAGTTGGTATAAAAATTGCAGTTACAGTTATGGTACGTTAGGGAAATTCGGCTCTCGACGTTTCGCCTTGCACATGCGACCAACTGCATATTGTCTGTCTACCCGACAGCAAACGTATAACCTTTAACGACATAATACTTTCTTAATATAATTCAGTAAGGCTATAACCATGCCAGAGAGTCAGGAACTATGTTATGTCTTCACTGTACAAACAAACAAGCTACTGCTATTTCAACATTGAAGCGATTTTCCTAAAAATATCGTTCCTTTTTTTTAATTTTTTAAAAGAAAGATGATCTTTTATTTAATATTGGGGACTCTCTTTGTGAATTTTATTTTTTTCTGAGAGATGGCGCTGAAAGCTGATCATGCTCCAGTTAGTTTTGGAAAATACTATTTGAAAGTAATACAACTCTTTTGAAAAGTGAAATATTCAGACTGACTATAGCCACTCCCCGAAGATTCGCCTGCGGTTTAGGTTTTCATCGAGTGAAAGCTTAAATTGTTATGTGTTTCATGACATTCCTAACATCCACATGACCCTTTACTTTTGGGTTTTTTGATGTGCTTACACCAAGCAAAAAAGTTCCAGATAATTAACTTTGTGGCATTGCAAATGGCTTTGCGGTATACTTTTTTTCTGCGAATAGCCATGGTGCATATCAACATCCACATGACCCTTAAATGTAAAGGTCATGTGTATTCCTAACATCCACATGACCCTTTACATTTGATTTTCTTGATGTGCTTACACCAAGCAAAAAATTCCAAGTACTTAACTTTGTGACATTGCAAATAGCTTTGCTGTATACCTTTTTCTGCGGATAGCCATGGTGCATATCAATTTAGCTTTTCTGTATTCTTCTTTAACACGTACAAAACGTCTCTGCGATATTGAAGTCAACAAGTGTGGAACAGATTTTTCGCACCTTGTCATCAAGCAACAAACACGTAACTTCCTTTTCTGCGTCAGAATAAAAAGCCATCACTTGACAAGTGAAACGTTCAGATCTTCACATAATTGCCTAACGAAAAGCGAAACTTATGACCCTTAAAAGCCAAGCAATAATTTATAAACTCAAATTTCAAATATATCTTCTGTTTAGCTAATATAAAACTGAAAATGTTGTACGACTTATAATAGATTAAATAGAAGGTATGTAAAACTGTAATACTGCTATATTGGAGGAAAGTCAAATAATACATTTTTTTGCAAAACATATAAGGGAAGAAATCCTGAGAATGTAGTGTAGTAGCCGTACTACAGAAATTCAGACCTTGTTATTTCCTAGGAAATTCATTTGACATGAGATAACGTTTGGAAGAACCAAAAATATTCAATTGCTGCAATTTTTAAGTTAAAATCGAATACCTGTTCTAATCATCATCAACTTTAAAACCATCAAAATAACTGTCAGCATCATTAGCTTTTATGAATCTCTTACCGGATGGAGATCCCCCAGAGTGTGTTCAATAAATATGTATCTTCTGGAGATTTCACTTATGTCGCACCCCATGCTTTCAGATTTCATTCACATATCCACCACTGCGGTTTTCTTCTTTGTATCTCCCTACTCGTTGATATCCTATATAGTATTCAAGCTGACCGTTAATGTTCAATTCTTCTAAAAACATTTGTAGAATATTGCCAATTTAAGATCGTTGTTTGCATCGAGATGCCATTAATTATGCCCGTTTACCAGTCCTTGAGCTCCTTTCTGTACTTTTTTTGGTAACGCCAATTATAATGAGAATAAAAAAATATATTTTGAAACCACAACATATTTTAGTATATTGATTGCACTGTTTTTTCATTAATTGAGCCAATAGCTTGTTCTAATTAGAATTCCTAATCGAATAGATATGTATTTATGAATCACAGCACATTGCCATTACCTCAAAATTGTTTTGGTAAGTGATTGCGATGATAATTAGTAAAAAATTATGGCAGATGTAAACTCTTGGATATGTGAGGAAACATCACTTTTGGAAACATGTTTTATCGGATCTAATGTTCCTATTTAATAAAATTGAAAAAAAAAATAATGATCCTATTTGGAACGTAGTAGAAAATTAAACGTTTGGTATGGATTTCTCTAAGAGAGCTGCATTTCAAATATTATGTTAGAATACGAACCCAACATTAAGATAAATACGTGTGCTCCGCAATGATTATATTTCATTCTTATGAAGACAGAGAAGAACCTGCTATTATTGTAGTTCGCTATGGCTTTTTGAAAAAAAAAGTTTCGTCTTTCTTTTTGTCTACTGTCTTTTTAATCTACACGGCCGAATGCAACCATGAATACTTTATTTAAAGCAAAGATATTCTTTATTTTAATGGCGTCACCCTAACTCAAATGAATATTTGCATACAGCAAAATATTGCAGTCAACGTTTAATTAAAACACAACGCGGAACCTTACCTTTCACTTATTTCTTTGGAAGCTACAATTGGCCGCCCCGTGGTGCAGTGGTCTAAGTGATGGCTTCTGGTCATTCAGCCGAGAAGGGTCTGGGTCCGAATCTCGGTTAGGAATGGATATTGTGTGTTTTATGGCACCTACTATCTCCCTTCCCTGAAGCCAGTGGTCCTAAAAGGCTGACGGGCAACTTGTTATAGCCCACTGAGTTGTTCACGGTATCGTTAAACATTGAATAATAATAAAAAAGAAGCTACAGTTGCAGATTTTAATGACTCAATTTCTTAAAATAAAATTTTTGGCTATATAGCTGCGTAATATATAATAAACAGCAAAGGTTTTTAACTTTCTATTCTACGTTTTTCTGAATATACTATCAATAATGCTGATTAAAAGCGTTATTGTCTGTTCCTCTTGATTTTATGTAGTCTGAAACTTAGAGAATTTTTATTTGACTGCGCACTTTACTTCCACATCATGATCACAGACGGTATCAAATCAACATCACAACATCGTATGGCCGCACATGTGGCACCGTCGTCGAAGAGCTGGTTCCTCACTTTTCGTCTGAGATGGACAGGGTTCGAATCGGGTCTGGTTCATTTGCCCGACGTTTACTTCACCGAAGGGTCACTTGACCGAAAATCACTTCACCGAAAAAATTGTTTCACCGAAAGATCACTTGATCGAAGCGTTCATTTCACCGAAGGGTCACTTGATCGAAAGGTACATTTCACCGAAGGGTCACTTGATCGAAAAGTTCATTTCACCGAAAGGTCTCTTTACCTAAAAGTTCATTTCATCGAAAGGTCATTTCACCGAAGGGTCAGTTTATCGAAAACGCTAGATTTCATTACAGGATCTGTTGAAGCATGGTGCAAGTTTGACAGACAGACCACCGAAACGTTAGGGGATCATACTCAAATTGCACTTTTGATTTCTCCGTGTCACAGAGAACGCAAAGATTTAGTTTTAAGGCAAAAATAATTAATTTTAAGTCCCTATGCCTCGGCCTAGGCCTTTTTAGCAAGTTTTATCATGTTCATACGTTTTTCATAAAAATCATGTTCAGTGCTCATGTTCATAAATAGTTTACATGAAAAGTCAAGTTAATAACGTTGCACATTTATTCAGGCAAAAAAGAATCAATATTAGGGCCGTAGGCCTCGCTTAGGCCTTTTTAGCAAATTTTAACCGTGCGTGCTCATGTTCATAAGGTTTACATAACAACTCAAGTTAATGATGTTGTACACTTATTTAGGCCAAAAGAATCAGTCATAAAGCCCACGGCCTCGGCTTAGGCCCTTTTAGAAAATTTTATTCCTGCATGCTCATATTTATAAGGTTTACATAAAATGTCAAGTTAATAATGTCGCACATTTATTCAGGCAAAAAGAATCAATATTAGTGCCGTAGGCCTCGCTTAGGCCTTTTTAGAAAATTTTAACGGTGCGTGCTCATGTTCATAAGGTTTACATAAAAAATCAAGTTAATGATGTTACACATTTTTTCAGGCAAAAAGACGTAGGCCTCGCTTAGGCCTTTTTAGCAAATTTTAACCGTGCGTGCTCATGTTCATAACGTTTACATAACAACTCAAGTTAATGATGTTGTACACTTATTCAGGCCAAAAGAATCAGTCTTTAAAGCCCTAGGCCTCGGCTTAGGCCTTTTTAGAAAATTTTAATCCTGCTTGCTCATATTTATAAGGTTTACATAAAATGTCAACTTAATAATGTCGCACATTTATTCAGGCAAAAAGAATAAATTTTAGGGCAATAGGCCTCCGCATAGGCCTTTTTAGCAAATTTTAATCGTGCGTGCTCATATTTATAAGGTTTACGCAAAAAGTCAAGTTAATAATGTTGCACATTTATTCAGGCAAAAAAGAATCAGTCTTAAAGCCCTAGGCCTCCGCTTAGGCCTTTTTAGCAAATTTTAATTGTGCGTGCTCATATTTATAAGGTTTACGCAAAAAGTTAAGTTAATAATGTTGCACATTTATTCAGGCAAAAAAGAATCAATATTAGGGCCGTAGGCCTCGCTTAGGCCTTTTTAGCAAATTTTAACCGTGCGTGCTCATGTTCATAACGTTTACATAACAACTCAAGTTAATGATGTTGTACACTTATTCAGGCCAAAAGAATCAGTCTTTAAAGCCCTAGGCCTCGGCTTAGGCCCTTTTAGAAAATTTTAATCCTGCTTGCTCATATTTATAAGGTTTACATAAAATGTCAACTTAATAATGTCGCACATTTATTCAGGCAAAAAGAATAAATTTTAGGGCCCTAGGCCTCCGCATAGGCCTTTTTAGCAAATTTTAATCGTGCGTGCTTATATTTATAAGGTTTACGCAAAAAGTCAAGTTAATAATGTTGCACATTTATTGAGACAAAAAAGATTCAATTTTAGGGCCCTAAGCCTCGGCTTAGGCCTTTTTAGGAACTCTAAACGAATTTCGCGAAAACGTTCCATGTAAGCCAAGCGAGAATTGTGCTTTAATTTGAAGAAATTAATTGCCGATGATCCGAGGTACACTTGGTTTGATGGAACTGTACCCCGAACTTCCGTAGTATTATATTCTGTGCCGCTGGAGTCTGTCAGTGTATCCAGGATGTTCCCCTTGAAGTGTCTGCGAAGTCCGTGAGCTTTGGGAGGGGCTTTCCCCCAAAATGTTAAAATGGACGTAGAGCTGTAAACATTAGAACCTTGCTTTATATAATGATTCTGTACACGATCACGAATTTTCAGGAGGGTGGGACGAATTCACCCTCCCCCAAGTTTCTAAGAGCGCAGACAGGTGTTCAAGGTAAGGGATTTGCTCGCAATTTCTATGCTTCATGTTGTGTTTAGTGCCAAACTATGTATGCCCTTCCCCCTCCCCCAGAAATTTGGTGAAGTCTGTAAAAGGGATACGAGGTGCTTGGTTTTGAGGGCTCTACCCCCAACTTGCATAATTTTATATTCTGGACCTCTGGAGTCGGTCATCAGTTTATCCTCGATGTTACCCCTGAAGAGCTCTTGGAAACGAGGGGGGTTTCAGTTTCACTCCACATTCCTGAAAATTCGTGGTCGTGTACAGAATCATTATATAAAGCATGGGTCTAATGTTTACAGCTCTACGTCCATTTTAACATTTTGGGGGAAAGCCAACCCCCCCCATCCAAGATGACGAACCTCGCGGACGCTTCAAGGGGAACATCCTGGATACACTGACAGACTCCAGCGGCCCCGAACATAATATTACGGAAGTTGGGGGTACACCCTCCCAAAACTAGGTGTACCTCGGATCCTCGGCAATTTTTTCTTCAAATTAAAGTGCAATTCTCGCCTCGCTTGGCTTACATGGACCGTTTTCGCGAAATGCGTTTGGAGTTCCCAATTCAGTTCTCAATATATGCCCAGAAATGGCAATCTTTAACCCCCCCTCTTGATTTTTTTAACTTGACATTTTATGTAAACTTATGAACAAGCAAGATTAGAATTTTCTAAAAACGCCTAAGCTAAAAAAAAAAAAAAAAAAAAGCCCTAAGGGCAATAAAATTTATTCTTTTTTGCCTTAATAAATGTGCAACATTATTAACTTATTAACTTGACATTTTATGTAAACTTATAAACCAGCAAGATTAGAATTTTCTAAAAACGCCTAAGCTAAAAAAAAAAAAAAAAAAAGGCCTAAGGGCAATAAAATTGATTCTTTTTTGCCTGCTGAATAAATGTGCAACATTATTAACTTGACATTTTATGTAAACCTTATGAATATGAGCATGCTCGATTAAAATGTTCTAAAAAGGCCTAAGCTGACCTTGGGCCCTAAAATTGATTCTTTTTTGCCTGAATACATGTGCAACATTATTAACTTGACTTTTACGTAAACCTTATGAATATGAGCACGCACGATTAAAATTTGCGATAAAGTCCTAAGCCGGGGTCTAGGGCCCTAAAATTGATTATTTTTGCCAGAAAAATGTGTAACATTATTAACTTTACTTTTTATGTAAAGCTTATGAACATGAGCAAGCACGATTAAAATTTGCTAAAAAGGCCTAAGCGAGGCCTACGGCCCTAATATTGATTCTTTTTTGCCTGAATAAATGGGCGACATTATTAACTTGACATTTTATGTAAACCTTATAAATATGAGCACGCACGATTACAATTTTCTAAAAAGGCCTAAGCCGAGACCTAGGGCTTTAAGACTGATTCTTTTGGCCTGAATAAGTGTACAGCATCATTAACTTGAGTTGTTATGTAAACGTTATGAACATGAGCACGCACGGTTAAAATTTGCTAAAAAGGCCTAAGCGAGGCCTACGGCCCTAATATTGATTCTTTTTTGCCTGAATAAATGGGCGACATTATTAACTTGACATTTTATGTAAACCTTATAAATATGAGCACGCACGATTACAATTTTCTAAAAAGGCCTAAGCCGAGACCTAGGGCTTTAAGACTGATTCTTTTGGCCTGAATAAGTGTACAACATCATTAACTTGAGTTGTTATGTAAACCTTATGAATATGAGCACGCACGATTAAAATCTGCTAAAAAGGCCTAAGCCGAGGCCTAGAGCCCTAAACTTGATTCTTTTAGCCTGAAAAGTGTGCAACATCATTAACTTGAGTTTTTAGGTTAACCTATGAACATGAGCACGTACCGTTATTATTTTCTAAAAAGGCCTAAGCTGAGGCCTAGGACCTTAAAATTGATTCTTTTTGCCTGAAAAAAATTGCAACATTATTAACTTGACTTTTTATGTAAAGCTTATGAACATGAGCAAGCACAATTAAAATGTTCTAAAAAGGCCTAAGCTGAGACCTAGGGCCCTAAAATTGATTCTTTTTTGCCTGAAAAAATGTGTAACATTATTTACTTTACTATTTATGTAAAGCTTATGAACATGAGCAAGCACGATTAAAATTTGCTAAAAAGGCCTAAGCGAGGCCTATGGCCCTAATATTGATTCTTTTTTGCCTCAATAAATGTGCGACATTATTAACTTGACATTTTATGTAAACCTTATAAATATGAGCACGCAGGATTAAAATTTTCTAAAAAGGCCTAAGCGAGGCCTATGGCCCTAATATTGATTCTTTTTTGCCTCAATAAATGTGCGACATTATTAACTTGACATTTTATGTAAACCTTATAAATATGAGCATGCAGGATTAAAATTTTCTAAAAAGGCCTAAAACGAGGCCAAGGGCTTTAAGACTGATTCTTTTGGCCTGAATAAGAGTACAACATCATTAACTTTAGTTTTTATGTAAACCTTATAAACATGAGCACGCACGGTTAATATTTTCTAAAAAGGCCTAAGCCGAGGCCTAGGGCCCAAAAATTGATTCTTTTTTGCCTGAATAAATGTGCAACATTATTAGCTGGACATTTTACGTAAACCTTATGAATATGAGCACGCACGATTAAAATGTTCTAAAAAGGCCTAAACCGAGGCCAAGGGCCCTAAAACTGATTTTTTTTTGTCTGAATAAGTGTGTTTACATAACAACTCATTAACTTGAGTTGTTATGTAAACTTCATGAATATGAGCTCGGGGGATTAAAATTTGGCAAAAAGGCACAGGTCTATCTATGACTCGTAATTAATGTTATATTTCGAAAAACCTACTTATGGGGAGGTGTTTAAAAGAAATTAAAAGTGTATTTTTTATACAATCCAGTAATGTTTAGGTGACCAGTTTTTTAAAAACCAGCACCATACTCCAACAGATCTATAACAACAAAATTCTAAGTTTTCGATAAACTGACCATTCGGTGAAATGATCTTTCGATATAATGAACTTTTAGGTAAAGTAATCTTTCGGTGAAATGAACTTTTCGATCAAGTGTCCTTTCGATGAAATGAACTTTTAGGTGAAGTGATCTTTCGGTGAAATGAACTTTTCGGTCAAGTGACCCTTCGGTGAAATGTACCTTTCGATCAAGTGATTTTCGGCGAAGTGATTTTCGGTCAAGTGACCTTTCGGTCAAGTGAACGATACCCGTTCGAATCCCCGTGAGACATAGATGTTGTTTTTGTCTTACGGTACTAATTATCTCCTTTCACTGGAAACGGTGGCTCTAAATAAGTGACGGAAGGTTGCTTATAGCCCAATGAGTTGCTCATTGTAGTCGCTAAACCCCTAATCCCAAAAAAGACTTATCGTAAGTGTAATGTAACCATACCTGGTAGCTCAGTCTTTGCTTATTGGAGGTATGCTGCTGTCTAAGTAACTTTCGAAATTTAGCTAGTCAAAATATATATAATAGGGCTAAGATTTAGTATTCATATTTCAACAAGCACAAAAATTTACATTTGTTGTTACCTTGGAGTATGATTAAAGATTCCCAAACTTTACCTTCTTTACACGAAGCTTTACTGATAGGTGTGTGAAAATGACAATTTTTCTTTGTCACATATTGTGTAATTATGCTTTTCTCCTTGTTTCATGTTTTAAAAATCTACATAAGAAAAATGTAAGGCACATCCATGTTCTAAAGAAAACCAGGTATTTCGACATTTTACACCATGTTTTTTAATTTTTAGTCATTCTTCTATGATATGCAATATCTACAATTTGTACTTTCGGTGTAACGCAACAAGTAATTGTTTGTTTGATTTACTTAATAAATTTTCCTGTATTTTCATATTATGTTTCCATGCGATGCACGTATGGTTCTTTTTGCTATTTGCCAGTGATATTTTTCTCTTTTGTTCTTTGTGAACTTCTTATTTATGCTGATTTGTTTACGTATAGGGGTATTAATACTCCAAATTTTTTGGGGAATATCTTGGATTTGATAATGAGAAACAGCTCATCAGAAACGCAGAATTTAATTTTTGCATGTATTTGAATTTGCATTTGCAGAAAAGATATTCCGAAAGGCTTGCTATTTAAACTTATTTAGGTAACACTCCAGTCCCCTTTTTGAAATAATGCAATGCGTTAATTCGTGGCTTACATGGCTTTTCATAATTACACTGCTGGACAATTGCTAAGGACGGATCATAAACGGCTATATAGCGCATAAAAAGGTAAGTGTGGTTGGATGCCAAGTCAAATAAAATAATGTCAGAATGCCAGGACATTACGAGAAAGACAATTTATTGTGCTCTGAAATCCAGAAGGCTTTGGAACGTGTTCAAGGGACAAACAGGCCATTTTGTGCAGAATACGTAAACGTGAAAAAAATGGAATTACCGTCCGCAGGCGTTCCGGCGTAAGATGTCAATACGGGATATGGCCACCATGGAGGGCGATGCAAGATTCCACACGTCGTGTCATGCTTTGCACAACATTATCAAGCAGCTGTTGGGGTAATTTATCCCATTCCTCTGTTAGTGCACGGATGAGGGTGTCCTTGTTCATTGGAGGGCATTGGCGACCAGCAAAACTCCTCCCCAAAGCATACCACACATTTTCAATGGGATTAAGATCTGGAGAACGTGTTGGCCATACGAGGCGTTGAATATCCTCGCTCTCAAGACAATCCTGGACAGCGACTGTTCGATGACATGTTGCGTTGTCGTCCAAGAAAATGAATCTATGACCGACAGCACCACGGAACATGCAAACATGAGGTAGCAGAACATCATTAATGTATCGTTGGCCAGTCATAGTCCCAGTTGGAAGCACATAGAGGGACGTACGGCCATTGATCATGATGCCAGCCCATACCATGACACTACATGTCGGATATCGGTCCCTTTCCTGTATGTTTGCTGGACAATATGCAGTACCACTATCACGCCAGATCAGTTGTCGTCGACAATCAGACGATAGACTGTATCTACTCTCATCTGAGGAGAGGACAGCAGACCAGTCGTTATCAGTCCAATTGAGATGTTGATGGCACCATTGCAAACGGGCGGTACGGTGACGTCTGGACAATGGGATGCACACAACAGGACGGCGGGCGTATAGTCCTCCTTCATGCAAACGTCTGGCGACAGTTTCTCGGGAGATCCGCTTGCCAGTAGCACCCATAAACTGATTTGCTACCTAACTAGCTGTGCTGCGCCGGTGTCTTTTTGTTGATAGCACTATGTACCGATCTTCTGCAGGTGTCGTACTGCGAACACGACTTCCCCGTGATGTTTGCTACACTCTCCATTTGTTTGAAATGATTTACAAAGCCTTGAAACAACACTGTGGCTGACGTCGAATTCTCTGGCAATATCTTTATTTTTCGCCCTTCTTAAATCTTGCCAATAATACGGCCACGCGTAAAATCATCTAGGTGATGTCGGGAAGACATACTGAAAATTGCAAGTTCGTCAATTGATTCTTTCCCTTTCAACTTTGCGTTTGAACAACAACGGTCAATACGTGCCAAATGCTTTATATCTCTTATCAGCGCTATGACGTCACGAACAAGTTCGGCAATCCAAAATTTGCATACGCACAACACGTCTTACTGTATCCCGCACTTATGCTAATTTCCACATTTTCCTGCCTTCCATTTTATGGTTGCTATCGTTGCTATTGTCATCCGTCCTTAGCAATTGTCCGGCAGTGTATAATGCGTAAAATGACAAATAAAAAGAAACGTTGCACTCGAGATTTAGTAATACATCCGGAAGCTAAATACATAGTACAGAGTATAAGAAAAGGAAATTTGAGATTTGTATGCTAAGTGATAAAGATTTTCATCATTGATCAATTTTTTCAGTGAATACATCTTGTAATTTTACGTTAAATCCACAACAATTCGAAAACAAAATTCTCAGTGATACTTACTGTAAAAACAGAAACTTGACCCTACTTTCCAGTAAACCAATAAATAAGTCCTTCTATATTTAAAATGAACTCTTATTAGATTCGTTTAATTGTTATTCGGCAATTAGTGTCAAAGTATATTCTTCAATATATGCTAATGCTTCAAACCGGGTATATGAGACTGTCGTGAAACCTTTGAGCAGCAAACATAGTGTCAGTCACCCACTCATTTTAATCAGGAAATTTCCGGTTATTTCTTCTGGTGTAGACGGAATTCTTGAAGATATTTAACAAATCACTAATTCTTAATGCCCATTCAGTGAGCGACTGTTCTAAAAACGGATTGTAGCAGAAATCACTGATCAAATCCCAAAACGTTTTCATCAAATTTCACAATTGCAATCAGTTGCAATAATTACTTAAAGTTAAAATTACGTACAGATTAGTTTCTTATATGAAAATATGCGAACAATTTACCAAAAGGTAAAATACATCTCATAAAGAAAATTGAATAATCAATTTCACTCAAAAATACTTAAAAAGATTGTACTTCTGGCTTTTTGGAGATGTTACAGCACAGATTCTGAAAGAAATAATATATCAGGATAATTTACCTGTTTATTCGGCATGCTAAAACATTTAATCTTTATTATCTTCCATTGTCAGTTTAAAAATTTATATACAATCCTTTGAAAAGTAAGTTGTAAAACTGTGTTCTACCTTCACCCTTCCAAATCTTCTTTTATCGCACATAATAAAGCATTCTTTGTGGAGAAAAAAATTTACAGCACATGTCGTAGACTCTTCAGACAAACCAGAAGCAGTATTCATGATTTGAAATTTTTGTTCACTCTCTCCATAATCCGCTGTTACGGTTCGCTTGTGTTAGCACTGTATAAAAATTGTACGGAAGTCATGGGATACGTACATACTATCATGTAGCACCTTTTCTAACCTGGCGAAGTACATCAACTGGACATGACACCGATTCCACAAGTGGCCAGAAGACTTCTGGAGAGATGTTCAGCCGTGCCGTCTGAACAGCCGAATACAGTTCCCAAGTATTTGTAGTTGCACGATCTTGGGTGGAAATGAATCTTTCCACCGCGTCCTATAAGTGCTCTTTTGAGTTCATGTCGGACGAAAGTGGTGGCGATACCATGCATCTGATCTGTATAAAATTCTCCTCGAACCAAATTTGGACACTTGGTCCCCATGGCTTGGTGCATTGTCTGTCTGGAGAAATCCATCATTGTTGGGATGCATGAAGTCCATCAAGGGCTGCAAATGGTCATCCATCAGAACAACAAAAAGAGTACTGGTAAATGACGTGTTTACGAGGATCAGAGGTCCCAAACACTGCCACGGAAATACACCTCAGACACGAATGAAATCACCATCAGTTTGCACAGTGCCTTGTTGACAGCTTGGGTCCATGGCCTAGTGGAGTCTGCGCCACATCCGAACCCTACCATCAGTTCGTAACAACTGGTAGCGTGACTCATCGGACAACGCATGTTGCCAGTTTTTCAGGCCCCAGTTACCATGTTCACGAGCCCAGGTGAGGCGTTGTGTCCGATGTCGTAGTGCTAACAAAATAGTCTGATGTGTCTTCTGCTCCCATGCCTGATGGACAGTACATTACGCTGTACTGACCTAATGGATGTGTCTCTGATACCTGCTGCATTGAATGTGGATGTTATTTTAGCCAACGTCGCTGTTCTTTTAGGATGGGCAATCACGGTTACATGCTTAAGGTCATGGTCATTCAAGCACTCATGGTCGGTCACTGCGCTGTTCACGGTGGGTGGCAATTCCATCTAAGTGGTATTCTCAGTACACACGTGACACCGTGGAACGAGGAATGGTAAATGTTCGCACAACTTCGGAAACTGAATGTCCGATTTGTCTGGCTGCCACTACCACGCCTCGTTTGAATTCCGCTAGTTCACTTCGGCTTGCCATAATCCTATTTAAGGTTATTCAACCTGACTCACGAGATTGCACCTCCCAACTGATAGAAATCGTGGTGTGCGTGAAATATTTATACGACAGCTGCGCTAGTTAACATTTGCATACGGCTATCCCATGACTTTTGGCACTTCAGGGTTGTTCCCTTTTTTGCATTCTATGCGATTGTTTATTAGAAAGTAATTTGCATCATAACATTTAGAGCCTTTTATACTTATTTCCCACTGTCCGCGTCCAGATATTATAATATTATTTTTCGTGATAACGCATTTTGTATTTCTTTTCACTTTAAACATCCCTCTTTGAAAAAAGAAAACTACAAAGCACCCAAGAAATTCTCTCGATCCTGATGAAACTCTGCATGCAATTACCTCAGGACCGTATGTGCAAACGATTCAAGACAAGCCCGCCGCAGCGCATGAGAACCGCGCATCGAGGAGGGATTATCAAGAGCAAAAACCGCACAGAGGGACTATTGTTACGGAGGATATCGTCTGCTTAACCTCCACAGTATTGTTCAATGTCGGATCCGTGTACCATACAATCAATTGAGCAATTTGGAGGGTGGACCTGAAATCGGGCGGAGAGAGGCCGGTTGTTCAAATTGCCGTATCGTCATTCATTTGCATCAAAGTGACGTAGCAATCGGACGATGTTATCGCCATTGGATCGTGGATTTCCCATCCCAGCAGCACGCGCGCAGTGAACTGCTGAGGGCAATGTCAGAAAAACGAGGGTTCAGCGATTGGGAGACTCTGAAAAATAGAACCGAATTTATCGTTCTCAACAACCTGTGGACACGTTGCGGCCTCTACAGATGCGGAAGTGGACATCCGGGCCGTTGTCAGAGGGCCTGCGTCACGGAGATTATATTTCATGAAGCTACTCCGCCGCCTACCACTCTCCAGTGAGAAGCGCAGACACCGATTGTAGTGGTGTCCGTCCCAAGCAAACTGGAATAGTGTCCAGTGGCATCGTGTTGCCTTCAGTGATGACTTACAGTTTCCACTTTGCTTCAATGATCAGCACGTACCTGTCTGGAGACGAGCCGACCAGCTCACCGATCCTGCCTGAACCGCCAAAACGCAAACAGCTCGCATACCGATAGTGAATGTCTGGAAGCCATTTCTTAATACTACCGGACACACTTGTTTGTCCTCCGAACCACACTCACTGCTCAACGGTACATTCTACGACCTGCTTTGTTGCCATTCCTGCGGCAGGATCAACGAGCAATTTTTAAAAAGGATACTGCTCAGCCACACACGCAGCACGGCTTTTCTCTTCCTGTCTCCGTAACGTCGACACCTTTCCACGGTTACCCCGAACACCGCAGGCCTCTTACTGATCAAACATGTTTGAGACATGATGGAACGCCACCTACTCCCATCCCGGAATATAGGCGAGCTGATCAGCAGCTTGGACATCACCTTCCATACTGTATCTCAGCACATTGTCCGTGAACTGTCAGTGTCTATGCCACGCTGGGGAACCGCGTGTATCCGAGAAAAAAGTTACCCTACAACGCACTGATGTGCTTCACTCGTGTAGCTGTTTTATCCGAATAAATGGCCCAATTGGTCAGCAATCTAGAACTGCAATCATTTCCTTTCTTGTACATGTGCATATCACATATCAATTTTTAAATATCCTAACAGAACGTCTCTTCATGCGTCAAAAATGTTAAAACAAAAGTGCTGATGAATATAAATGGAATAATATGTTATTGAATTAATATCGCTCATCAATTTATGCTTTTGGTTTCGTCTAAACAGATAAACTTTATTTCCATCAAGGTAAAAATGCATAAATCTGTAAATTCCTTTTTCTCTCCATCTCTAAATGTTTTTCCAACGTTTAAATCACGGTTTAACGATTTTACAAGAAAGAAGACTTAATTGTATGTAATGAAGCTTTAATTTGAGAAAATAGTGGAAACTACATTCAGCAATGGTATCCTTTAATAATTTTTTCTGATCAAATTTCACACAAGATTTTAAAACAACGCTCACGTTTTAGAGAAACCTTGTTACCTTAAGCAAAGAATACGTCTTGTCAGTGTCCTTTGCTTAAGGTATCCCATTACGTTGGGGGCACGTTTTTGAAAAAATGCAAGAATGTGTACTTTTTTCGGAAGCCTAACACACAAAAACGCATAAAGGAGGAAAAAACAATGATCTGGTATAAATTTTCAAGAAATTGTGAAATTTGTGAAATAATTTAAAGAAATGTATCGTTCACGGTGAACGCTCTAAACAAAAAAAAATTACAGATATCTGATAGCATTTTTTACATCAGTATATACGCATGACTATTATCTATGCAGTAAAATAAAAGGTAACTAACGTTCCTAAACACTGCTGAGGTATACTCATTCCTACATGCATTAGTGTAAATTTTCGACAAATTTCTTCACTATGTTGAATGTAAAGATCTATAACCTAACTTTGAACTGACAAACAGCTAAACGTTCTGTTCATTTTATGCACAATATTGTAAGAAAGACGTATACCAAGTTTCATCAATTTATTTAAGTTCACTTTGCAATTATCAGGTTTTCTGTAAATACACTGGCGGAAATTGATAACAGAACACCAAGAAGAGACGTCTGATATTAACGAAATTTATACAGCATAATAACGGAATACAGAGGATAACGTGATCAAAACATTATGGCAAAATACAGCTGTATTTGCTGGTAAACTGAAAAATAACATTTCCATGTAACATGGTTAGTACGAGGTTGAACCGCCATGAACTGCGTCACACTGTGCAATTCTGGCATGGAGTCTGTCGTACAGATGTTGGATGTAAGTTTGGGGTATTGAGTTCCAAGCATACTCAACCTGGACGGGTAAATCGGGGATGGTCGTGGCTGGCCGTGGAGACCGGATAAGTCGTTGTCCCATAATATCCCACACGTGCTCAATGAGGGACAAATCCGGTGAACGTGCAGCACATGGAAGTTCTCTCACACCCTGAAGTGCATGTTGCGTTGCAAGTGCCGTGTGTGGGCGTGCGTTATCTTGCTGGAAAACACCACGATGGACCGACCTTACAAATGGCACAACAACGGGCTGAATGATGTTGTTGATGTAGGAGGTGCTGTTTAACGTACCCGGTACAAACACTAGTTGCGTACGGGAGTGATAGCTGATCGCTCCCCACACCAGGAGACAAGGTGTAGGCCCTGTGTGTTGCTGGCAAAAGCAAGAAGGGTGGAGACGCTCCCCTGTGCGTCTGCGCACACGCATACGGCCATCAGAGGCTCCCAAGCAGAATCTGCTTTCATCGCTGAACACGACAGATCTCAATTGCGTTCTCCAGTGTAGACGTTGGCGACACTACTGCAGGCGTTCCTGACGGTGAGCTGGAGTCAGAGATACACATGCCAGAGGCACACGTGCACGTAGTCCTGCATCCAGTAGACGGTTGCGGATTGTTTGCACAGTCACCTCAGGTGCAACGGTAGCTTGGATTTGCGTCACAGTGGATGTTCTGCTTGACAACGCCGCATTACTTATGCGTCGATCGGTCCGCTCATCAGTCCGTCTCTGACTTCCGGTTCCACGTCTTCTCGTGTGGGAATGTTCCTCGGACCATCTACGCCACCATCGTACCACCACCGATACTTCCCATCCTATTTGCTCCGCAATAAGACGATACGACCACCTGGCCTCGCGGATTCCGACTAGACGACCTCGCTCAAAGTCCGATATCTGCTGAAATCGTATACGTGTTTCATGTCCAGGCATTGCACCTCTTCAGGTTCTTTGCACGTGTCCGTACGCCGACGACTGATTACATTCACTTCGCCGTACTCCTTAAATACCACCGACGATAATTTACATATTATGCCGTGCTGTGGTGTAAGCGCTCACCAGTTGGTCCCGAATTTAACATCACACCTACGTAAACTCGACCCCATTAACGTATGTAAATTTCATGATCGTCCGACAATTCCTTCTTGGTGTTCTTTTTTCACTTTCCGCCAGTGTAGTTCGGAACGAAAATCTCATCCTGCAAAAAACACGATTAAAGTTTAAAAGACACAGTTTTGATGGGATGAAAAGTATGTTTATGTTTGCCACCCTTGCAAATATAAATTGCATCACAACATTGTACCCAAAGTATTGCTAGATCCGTAAAACCTTGTGCAAAATATTTTCTACAACAATTTTATGCATAAGTAGTACGACTAACTTAAATATTTCCCAACTTCCAGCCTTTCAAGTGTAGCTTTCTGTTCGTTTGACACCTGAGTTTGGATATTCCGATTGCTATAACTATGTGGGATGTAAGGTCAGGTGATGCGTAACATCACAGCCTCTCCTTGACAAATGTCAACCCCGCCTTCTCGTGGTGCATCCTGTTCCCACTAAAGGGGCTCTGACGACCGCCAATAGCGGTATAACTATACCATCGGGATCAGAGGAATGCTATCCCACACTCACCAACCCGCTTGGCCAGCGTGGTGAGTTATGGCCAAACACCTCCAAAATGACTCTACAACTTAAATCTTGGCCCTCAGTCTCCGGCAGCTGGAATGTACCTGGCCAAGGCAGCAGCCAGTGCGACATGAAGGCAGAGGGTGCTAAGAATCCCCGGAGGACCGGACTAGGCTGCCATTTGATGCTGACCTTGGCTACCTATAACGGACGCTCCCTATCTTCTGATTCAAGGCTTCTTGAATTGGAAGAGGAACTACGAAGGATCAAGTGGGACATCGTCGGGCTAAGTGAGGTAAGGAGAAAAGGAGAAGATCTCATTGAACTGAAAAGTGGACATCTCTTCTATTATCGTGGGACAGATACTGGCAGAACTAGTGGTGTTGGATTTATAATAAACAAGAAACTGAAGGATAAAGTGGTAGAAGTTGAAAGTTCCTCTGACAGAGCTGCACGACTCGTTATCCAACTATCGAGAAGATACCAGGCTCAGATTATTCAAACTTATGCACCCACCACAAGTCATCCTGAAGAAGAAATCGAAGAATTTTATGAGGAAATTCGTCATCTAAATAATAAAGGTAAGCAGCACTTGAAGATAATTATGGGAGATTTCAATGCAAAAATAGGGCAACGGCAACAGAATGAAACTTCAGTAGGTAAATTCGGTCACGGCAACAGAAACCAGCGTGGAAATACTCTCGTTGAGTTTGCAGAGGCAGAAGGATTTTTCATCTTGAACTCCTTTTTCAAGAAAAAGCCACACAGGAAATGGACATGGAGACATCCAATTGGGACGACAAGTGAAATTGATTTTATTATGTGTAACAAAAAATTCGTCATCGAAGACTGCAGTGTGCTGAACAAGTTCAACACAGGTAGTGACCATAGATTGGTGAGATGTAAGATGCACCTCAACACTAAACTGGAACGTGGCAAGCTCATAAGACAAACAAAATGTATTGACATAACCAACCTTAAAAAACACCATAATACTTTCAAGTTGGAACTGAAGAACAGATTCTCTGCTTTAGAAGGCCTAACATCGGAAGAAGTGGATATTTCGGAAGTTAACAGAAAAGTAACCAAAGCTCTAATGGAAACAGCAACAAAATTAGCTGGGTCTAAGAACAAGTTGCATGTGAACAAATTATCAGGAAAAACCAAAATGTTGATGCAAAAAGAAGAGAGATGAGGACAACTAAAGTAGATGTGACTTCCAAAGTGGAATATATAGAGCTATGCAAGACAACACGAAAAAGTATCACTGAAGACGTAAGGAAATTCAACTGTGAGCTAGTGAGGAAAGCAATTGAAAACAACCAAAGCCTTAAGATAGCAAAGGGACATCTCAGTAAGGGAAGAAAACAGATTATGGCTCTGAGAAAAGAAGATGGTTCTATAACAAGAAATAGAGGCGAAATTTTGACGAGAGTGAAAGATTTCTACTCCAAATTATATGAAAGGGATGATACATGTACTCCAGACATCATGAAAGGTACCAGAGTTCTTCCAGTCCTCCCAGCAGAAGTTGCTCATGCAATCAAGAACATGAAGCGGGGGAAAGCTCCAGGAGAAGATGGAATTACTATAGACATCATACAAGAAGCAAGTGGAGAAATTGAAACAGTACTCGCCCAAATTTTCACTCGATGCCTTAATGAAGGGAAAATTCCTGAGGATTGGAAGAATGCTACAATGATCCTGCTACATAAAAAAGGTGACATTGAGGATCTCAGGAACTACAGACCTATCACCCTCCTATCAGTGGTTTATAAAATCTTCACTAAAGTTCTTTCACACCGCTTGAAGGTAACACTGGACATGGCTCAACCGAGAGAACAAGCTGGATTCAGGAGTGGCTACAGCACAATAGATCATATCCACGTACTGAGAGAACTAATTGAAAGAGCGAGGGAATATGAACTTCCATTGTGCATGGCTTTTATCGATTATGAAAAAGCCTTTGATTCGGTGAAACCATCAGCAGTTACCACGGCTCTGAAATCCTGCGGTATTGAAGATGCATACATTAATATTATTAATAACATCTATGAAAATGCAAGTGCAAAGATTCAGCTGTTTGAAAATACAACACACATAAAAATTGGAAAGGGAGTGAGACAAGGTGACACCATATCTCCGAAGCTCTTTAATGCCACATTGGAAAATGTCTTTCAATCACTGAACTGGGAAAACAAAGGGATAAAGATTAATGGAGATTATCTAACCCACCTTCGTTTTGCTGATGACGTAGTCATTTTTGCAACTAGCCCATCGGAGCTGCAGAGTATGATCCAGGAACTTGCTGACAAGAGTAAAGAAGTGGGATTAAAAATGAACTTTCAGAAGACAAAAGTGATGTTCAATGCTTTTACAAGAAATGAAGATTTATCGATCGATGGAGAAAAACTGGAGATAACAGATACATATGTTTATCTTGGACAGCAGATATCAAGTGAGGGTCACATTGATGAAGAAATTAATCGGCGTACAAAACTTGCCTGGAGAGCTTTTGGAAGAAACAGCATAATTTTCAAGAGCAATATGCCATTATGTCTTAAAAGAAAAGTGTTTGATCAATGCATCCTTCCAGTGCTTACGTATGGTGCAGAGACGTGGACCTTAACTAAAAGAGACATACAAAGGCTGCAGACAACTTAAAGAAGCATGGAGAGGTGCATGCTTGGTATAACCAGGAGAGATAAGAAGAGGAACTCGTGGATCCGAAAAATGACGAGTGGAAGACATCATGATCAGAGTTAAATCCCTGAAATGGCAATGGGCTGGACATACTGCCAGAAGGACAGACCATAGATGGACAGCCGAAATTTTAGATTGGATTCCAAGGGACAGGAAAAGACCCAGAAAAAGACCACATGGGAGATGGGTGGATGAAATTCGTAAATATGCGGGAGTGACATGGAGGAGACTGGCACAAGACAGACCGTTGTGGAGGAAACTTGGGGAGACCTTCGTCCAGCAGTGGATTGATAATGGTTGACAATGATGATGATGATGATAACTATGTATCTATTCATCGTACACAAGAAACAAAGGAAGTTTTGGAATCCTAAAGAATGGGTATAAAAATGGGCGAATTTTTAAAAAATGTGAAATTTAGCCCAAAACGACCTTTTCAGCGTAGTGAGATACCTTAAGTTGTATCTCCTTTACGCAGATGTTTTCAGGTAGCTTTTTCTCTCTCCTTTATCTTGCAATATGTGGCGTTTGAACTTTACTTCCTCAGTTGATCGAACTTGAAATTCAGCGATTTTTTGTCTTTTCATACATCCGACTTTCGGTGGAGAACTATCTCATATCATGAAATGATATAGATGATTCGAAACATCACAGTATTTTTTGCTGTTTCTCTGCGCAAGGTTCTTTCTACGGGAAATACCCATGTGATAATCACGTACGTTTGTTCTTTGCATGGAAGACTATCGAGAGTGTTTCTGGTAGGTGTGCTGTTAATCGCATATCTTCTTTTCTTTTGCATTTGTACTGTTTTTTTGCAACTTCCTAAACAACAGTATACGTTCAATTTCCACATTTTCCTTAAACATATTTTTATAAAATTGATTTTTTTATACTATTTTCAATAGTATGTGTACCATAAACTCTTCTCTCTACCAAATCGAGATTTCACGTAATATTCAACAGTAATTCAGTCAAAAACCTGTAATAGATATCATAGCTAAAATAATATGTTAGAAAGAAAGTAATGTCCGATTATGAGATACCTGAAGCCGAAACCCCGGCCAAAGCACAACTGAGATTGCTCACCACACCAGCTTGATATCAGCAGGTAGTTAATTGATGTCAGTGGTAGTTAGCCATCAGAAGGCGAAGAGCGTAAGTGCCAGCCAAAATGAAAGTTGACAAACAGGACATCCGCCATTGAATACTGTATGAGTTTCGTCGTGGTAGCACCCTCTCAAGTACTAGAAGCAACAGTACCAGTGTGAATCCCAATGTCATATTACATCATCAATTCTTGCGTTGGATCGAACGTTTCGACAGAGAAATGTGACCTGTCAGACAATCCCTAAATCGGATGACCCGCAACAGCGGATATGGACATGATGAAAACTATAGCGGAAACCGACCAACGTGTCACCACCCGGGAGTTGGCCCAAATTGTGGGGATTATGCACAAGAGCATTATCATGCACTTGGACTTGGGCAGGGCCACAAGAGAGGAGTTTTAGTACCCCATTAACTCACAGTCGAGTAAAACGCAAATGGCGTGATTTCATGCGTTTCCTGCTTGCACGTGACCAAGTTGAACAATTATTGTGCCGCTTTGTGACAAACGACGAAAAAATGGTCCTGTATGACAATTTCAGCGGCTGGAAACATTGGTACATTTAAAAACAGAAGCCAGTGCCGACCTCCAGCCCCAGCTTACACTCACTATAGGTCCTGCTGTATGTTTCGTGGGATATGAGCGGTGTCGTGTTTTTAGAGCTGCTGCCTGACACCACAACTATCACGGTAGATGTGTACTACTATCAGTTCGACGATCTGCACTCATCGTTCACGTCAAAACGACTATCGAAATTCTGACAGCTCCTGATGTCGGCAATGAGAATGTCATACGTATGGTGCATCTTCATATAAATTATGTATAGCTTTAGTTTCATATTTCATTATCATATAAAATCGTGATCCATTATGCACAGCAGGTACTTAATACGCAATGGCACGTGCTGAACGTTTTCAAAAGCTGTAAGCATGTCAATAAATTTCGTTTTGTGCATTGCGCATTGTATGGTACCCTATAGTTTTGAAACTAAAGAAGACCGTCCGGTAGACGTGTGAGAGCTTGGTTTTGTACGTATATTTATTTTTTTACATACTAGCAATCATGCCCGTTCTCCGAACGGTGAATCCATAAAATTAAAGAAAGGGAAAAGTAATTAAGGGAAAGAAAAAAATTAAAATCCGTAACTGTTTACGATTTAGGACAACGTCGTGACGTACATGTATACGGTTTGACGAAAACGGAGCAGGAGTTGGTGTCCCTTAATTTTCTATTAAATTTGAAATTTGCAAAGCATTTCAGTGGTTTTGACAAAATTGTCTTTAAACATATCAGCATTGTAAAACAGTAAAGCTAAGCCACCCTTTTGAATTTTTTTGGTTTCCAGAGGTTTTTCTAGGTGTAGAAGTGGTAGAAAACTTCAAGCGAGCAATGTTTTAAAAAGCCGGGGGAGGGGGGGGGGTAGTTTCGTGCATTTGCAGGTATCCGGACTTTAAGACCTACCAGCATGCAAATTTTCAGATCTCTAAGTCATTTAGAAGTGGTTAAGCAATTCGCGAAAAATTCAAGCAGACAATATTCCAAAGCAGACATTTTGATTTTCTTTTGATTCGTTTTCGTACTTTTCTAGGTATGCGGACCTCAAGACCAATTAGAATGCCAAATTTCAGATCTCTAGGATATTTAGAAGTGGTCGAACAATTCGTGGCCGAACACACTCCTATTTATATACGAGGCGAAAGCCGATATTAAAATAGGTATTCACGTATGCTGGTGGAAAACGCCGAACTTTAAAAGCGTCTCTACGTCATTAAGCATTGCGTCATTACCATAGCCTGTCCTTTCACCCAATGAGAAGAGAATGCTAAAAATAGCAGTGTCACCATGGCAACAAGTCACGGTACCAGAACTTTCCTGTGTGTTTAGCGCTGAAGCTTGTCCTTGAAGGCAAAGGAAGCCAGTCGTTTCTTTCCTTGTGGCTTTCAAAAATGCTTGGAAACCAGATAATGACTTTTTCTTAGAATCTTTTTTTGGAAAAGAGGGATGGTAGTTGTGAGTTTATGCTGTAAAAATTGCTTTGCGTTTTGATTTATAGTTTGCCATATATCCGTTTTTCAAAATGGATCCCATCGCGAAATTGAGAATTCTGTGAAATTAAAAAAAATAATTTCAGTAAACTAAAACGAAATTGAAAAAAAGGGTGACGAGGTGCGAAAATTCGGCCATGGAACTAGGTTCCTGCAAAGTACGTGGTTCTTTGGCTGTAAGTGTGTCCGGAACGCGAACTGATAGCACTTTTTGCTTACCTAACTTTGAAATACAATAGCTCTTGAAGTATTACCAAAATCAAAAAACGGTTTATTTCAGCGAGTGCTCCGAACAATTCTCTACAAACGAGGTACATTTCATATTATTTGTGTTCAATACATTTTGCGCTGCTAGCTACACTGTAAAAAAATTCTGAAATTCACGGACAAATTTCCGACATTTCTTTCGTGCATTAAGGAGCATGTTTCTGATACAACGTTTTCCGTGAAATGAGGGAAAGAAACCTGAATTTAAAGGATTTTTCGTACCACGGGAAAATTATGAATTTTCAGATACCTTTCCGCAATTGCTTTCGTATAATAATAGAAAAACTCCGTTCTCACATTTTGCATATCCGTATGAAGAGAAATTTCGGTTAAAGGATCGATTCGTAGGAATACTTGAGGTTTTATTAACTAAAATATCAGTTGTCTATCGAATTTTAAAGTTCCGTAGTAAGATCCGATATGTGGACAGCATGTTGCATGGATTTAGTTTTTCGTGGCAAAGGATCTTTCTTCTCCTTTCCCCTATTTGGTGCACCAGCTACTTATGATAAATTGTGTTACTGTAAGAAACCGGGTACGTATTGTGCAGATGATTATTCGATGTCTTTGCATCAGTCTTTGGACAACTTAAGAAAAAAGCTGTTATAGCAATCAAGAGTAAATTTTTCATTTATTATTTTTTCTTGTGAAATATTACTATAAAAAGTACATTTCTCCTTTTTTAAAGATAATTGAAATTCATTGTCAGTTTAAAAATATCATGTTGCGAAACATCGTGCTGCTTCGAAAACACAAGTTGAAAAATGCTTAATTTGTGGAAAGTCCTCCTACAGAAAAAAAAAATGCAAACCTATTCAGAAAAATAATAAATTCCAACAGACGATAAAATGCCTAAATCACTCATATTGATGACAAAAAAACAAATTTCGTCGTTGCGGAATTTGTTTTACGATGTACGTGAGTCGAACTGGCCATCGTTTGTGGCTCAGTTGTTAAAGACGCAAGTTACCTGTTCAGTCAACTCTAACGACGGGGGTTCGATCCTGAGCTTGCCGGAATGGTTATTTGGGGATAACTGCTCTACAGGGCTGTCTATTTTGCGGAATTTCAGTTTAAATACGGAATAACCTAAAATGGATTTTTCTGAAATAAACGGAATTTCTGTCTACGGAGTCTCTGTGAAATTACGGAAGTTAAAATAAACGGGCAGAAATTTCTGAAAAGCAGGGGTACCTTCCGGCAACTTTGCTGCACGTGATTTTCATAAATTGTCTGTTAATTTACACTACTTATTTATTACAGTGTAGAAAAGCGCGAATGTCGCGAAATTCCAAAAAAAAAAAAAAAAAAAAAGAAAAGGCGGCAGTTACTTTCTTTAGAATAGACGACGGATCAAACCTTTTAGTTTTGCGAAATCTCCCAACGTGCGTTGTACCGCTATCTGACAGCAGATATATTTTTACCTTTTCAAATAAAATATGTAGATCAATGACAATTTCTTTTATAGCTTCTGATATATCGAGTCTCAATATTAAATACATAAGTTCGTTCTGTGTTCAGAAATGGAGAAACCTTAAAGGCGAATTTATCTTTTCTTCTGCATTAATATAAACTGAGTTTCCACGTATATATCTGATAGCGAAAAAACAATTTCAGAAAGAAACAAAAACACATCATCTGTAAAACGTAAACAAAACTTTCAGAAAGATGCTAAACAAAGATTCTGATGGAAGAAAGCTTATAAACATTTCGGATGGATTTGAAAAGCTTTAATAAGTAATTTCGTAATCTAAAGTGGGAAAAGGGATTTATTCTCCAAAAAATGGAGACTTGTAATTTCGGGATAATTATGTCGTCAATGGACATTTTTATGCTCTTTAGATGTTTTATAATATGCAGTAAAATATTGCGAAACTACTTTTTAATTGCCATAAAACACTTTTTTTGTAGTTTATACATAGAGCTCTATCTGGACGCCACTACGGATCATGAGGAACAACAGACTTGTAGTTGAAAATTTACACGAGTTTTCGAAGTTCTTCAAGAAAGCGGAAGCTCACGCTAATGGACTTGTCAGGAGTGCGGTTGACTCCGATACAAGCGAATTCATTAAGTGTCCCAGAACTATGGAGGCGAACCTTGTATCCCCAGCCGCTGAGCATTGTTTTCTGTGCTGGAAGCCTTCAATCAGGTGGAGAACTGAATCGGATGGAGTGTAAGTGTCTAAACATTGGTAAGTGTTAGACAGACCACCATGCCTCCTTTTTCAGGTTGGTGTTGAGATGGGGAGTACTGATTTCTGCACCGAGATCCGGATGTGTTTTCTGTGAGTTTCAGTCCCAACGGGGACGTCTGCGGCTAGGTGGTGCTGTGGTTGTTTGTGCTGTGTGCTGTGGTTGTTTGTGATGGGGGCTGTGGTTGTTTGTGATGGATGCTGTGGTTGTTTGTGATGGGTGCTCTGGTTGTTTGTGATGGCCGCTGTGGTACTCTGTGATGGGTGCGGTGGTGCTTGGTTCCCGTTTCCGTTTCTTTCTCTTCCTTCCCGACTCGAATTGGTGCCACGGTTCACTCGACAGATTTGCCTACCTCTCCTTTCAACTGATTTTTCTGTTTATTGTTCGTATTGCGTTGACTTACTGAAATTTCCTAGCTTCCTATTTCTAAGGGCAGTTTTAGACCTGGGGTCAGACACTCTCTTCTTAAAACTTCTCCAAACGTAGCGTAGCGTTCTTTATTCAGAATTATTCTGGTTTTCACTTTGCTGTGCTGACTGAGAAAATTATTAGGTTGGGCTTTGTTTACATAAGATGACATTCCTGGGAAGTATGTCTTGTGTTTCCGTTTAGATTTTATAAGGAATGTGGATGACTATATGTCCGAATGTGGTTACATAAAATAAACCAACATCTTATGCAAGAATCCATAATTCGTCTTTTTATTTTGCTATCTGCAAAGCTAATTTTAGAGCAACTCATAGAGACGAAAACTAATGTAACACACGGAATCCACACATATATATATAGTTTTCAAGTCCAAATACTTACACAGATGAGCCATTACATTATGACCATTCCCAGCCTAGATAAATAAGCTCGCATGGAGACCGAACGGTGGAGCTGGTGAAGTTCACAGAGCACTATATAAACAACTCGACAACAGGCTTTCGGTTATTATAATGTTCGGAGTCAGAATTGGAATAGCTGCCGATTTAACAGAGCTTGATAAAGGTCAAATTGTGATGGCACGATTCCTCGGAAATACGATCGCGGAAACGCCGTTGTTTGTTGGTTGTTAACGTGCCGTTGTAGTGAGTACGTATCAAAACTGGTGCACGGCTGGCCAAATGACGAACCGTCGTCCAGTCGTGTGTCGTGGCCACGTTATTGATGACAAAGTGGAGCGGAGATTGTCGCAGATTATTCACATAGACCGCAGGGCCAAAGGGCGATAAATCACCAGCCGCTGAAACAGTCGTGATTAGGGCAATGTATCACAGCACACATCATAGCCTTCTGCGCATGGTCCTGCGTAAGCGAATACCTAGCAGGGTATCCATGCTTATTGCACGTCATCACCAACAACCCATGAAATGGGCCCAAGATCATCGAGATTGAACCGTGGATGTTTGGAAAAAGGTGACCTGGTCTGACGAATTAGGATTCCTGGTGCATCACGTAAACGGCCGATTGCGGGTACAAAGATTACCGAAGGAGGCTATGACAATTGCATGCATTGTTGGGCGGAAAAAAGCATACCTAGGCGTTGTTATGCTGTGGGCGATGTCTTCTTGTTAGACTTTAGGCCCCATTATCCCAATAGCACAATCCCTGTCAGCTGTCATGTATCTGAACATCGTTGAGGACCAAGTTCTCCTATTCATGGCATCTGATTTCCCTGCGAATGGTTGACGTTACCAAGAGGATAATGCGCCATGCCATACTACCAGAATAGTCAAGGAGTGGTTCGAAGAACATTCTGGTGACTTTCTCTTAAAGCCCTGGCCTCCAAATTCACCTGAAAGCAGCCAACTGGAACATTTGTTTTAGACTTGGAAAAGCAGGCTCGCGATGAATAACCGCAACTCCGAAATGTACGTGAAATGGAGAACCTGCATTGACATTATAGAACCAGATTCTTCAAAACACCTATCGCTACTTCATCGAACCGGTGCCTCGCCTACTGGCCGCTGTTTCGAGGAATAAAGGAAGTCTTGCAGCTTATTAGGTTGGTGGTCATAAAGTAATGACTCATCGGTGTACATCATTTCACAGATTATGAAAATACCTTATTTTCTTCTATATGAAAAACATTTTACTTTATGAGTTTGGTGAAACAGCTTTACTCGAAATAGTAGAACTATATATACTAAAAATACGAAAATATTTTGGCGTAGAATAAAAATAAAAATTTCCGAGCTTTTGCACATCAACCAGATGTGTTTCTTAAGGAAAGAAGGCAGCTAACTGCAAACTGGATAATTAAACAGTTCAACACTATAAACGCGGTGACTTGACTAGACAATAAATAATTAGCAGCAAACGTGATATTTCGAAGAAACGAGGTCACGTTGGTTGGGTACGCGGTACTATGGTAGAAAACTCAGCATTATTTGATGAATTGATTCCAAATACGTGGCAACTCTAGAGAGACGCTATCGTTGCAAGCCTAGCAGCTGGCCAGGATTTCCAAGGTTTCGCGAATGGCGGTAGGTTTGGGTGTGGAGAATTCCAAATAGGATCGGCGGACTTGAACTTCACTTCTCTTGACAGGGCAGTGGTTATTTTACCGTCTCTTGGATCCCTCTTATGTTCGCTGATTCTAATTCCAAACGAATGATTAGTCCTTCCGATGTAGTATGATGGCATAAACACCTGCCTCATTGAGAAGAGGGGCTTTCTCAATGTTTCTCTCAAGCATCGTGTATACATATGCCGGAGACCTTATGCCGACACCGAAATCCATACTTCTGAGCGCGTTTTTGAGTAGATAGGAAATATTTGGTACGTAGGGAATAGAGCCCAGGTAGCGAAGCTGCGGCTTATAAATATTATTAGAACTGCTGGTACTGGCTTTCTCGACAAAGTTATGCATTTGGTGTGAAGTATATCCTGCCTCAGTGTCCAATTCGATGATATTTCTTAGTTCGGATTGTCTAGAACGGACATCGGATGAGACAGCGAAGGCTCTTCTAATTCGAGAACGGAATAAGGCGGTATTTTAATCATCAGGGAAGAATGAACTGCGGAGCATCAAGTTTGGAACGGTAGCTTTTGGATCCATTTAAAATAACATACCCATATCTTTCCGAAAGTATGAAAGTCACCACAGTTCCGCTAAAGACCATAACAGAAAGGAAGAAAGAAAATGTATTAATAGCTTCTTTAATGAATAAATTATTTAAATAAATAATTCCTGTAATATATTTTTCACATAAAATAATAATTCTAATTATACCTAATAATTCCTTTTACAAATTCTTTAAATAAAACAAAAATTACGATCTTGCCAGCATCCTAATGTAGTTTGCAAAAACTTGCTACATCTAGATGTGATCCAAATGAAGCGAATTTATGTGAAGTTCTGGTTCCTAAAACCTACGTTTTCGTTACTTTGAGAGAAAATATTTAGGAATTACTCTCAAACCAAATAGCGACACAGATCCTTAGAGTGAACAAATGTAACTAACGCCATAGAAAAGTGGAAAACATAGGATTCTGTTCAAAATTGTTAGAAACACTGGAAATACGATGTCAACAAAGTAGCAGCGGTTTTGTCATCTCAGCAACAGAGATGTTGGATAGAGAGAGAGTAAAGGAGGCCGTATTGTTGAGATATCGCGCTCTGTATTCGGCAAAGAAAATGTCGCATAACATACTGGCCTCAACACGATCATTACTGAAAATACATGCTGCCAGTATGTTCTAGAAGAATTTCGGAAGAAGCTAGGAAGGCTAAGTGAAACCAGTGAGCGACAAGATCATAATTTGTATCGTAGAGCATTGCATGACCGGTTTGAATCTTGAAAGAAAGTGGAAGAACAATGAGAGTGCAAAGCGCCTGGAAAAACTACCAAGCGGGTGTAGCGCAATTGACTCCTATACATTCTATTGCAAACGTTTCTCCCAGTATTGAATATTTCCTTTAATATCAAAAGCATGGAAGTTTATATTGCGCTTTGTGGTTTCAGTGTGATTTAAGCGGCAAAGGAGTGCAACACCGTGCAGTTAAGCAAAGAAATTCTGATCTGCCTATGTCCAAATGACATCACACAGAGCCAACGTCGCCATCAATCCGAAATTAATACCTCGCATTTCTTGCGGAGAGGATCACGTGCCAAATGCCAGACCTGATGGTTTCTGGTGCCGTTATGCATAGACCTCCATCCGAGTAGGTCATCACACTGACATCTTGTACTTCTTATCAATACGTTACCGACATTCTACAACCAGTTGCTTAAAAAAACAAAACCTTAATCATCAAAATGCAAGCCTGAGGAAAAGTCGGGCTGCAGACAAAGAAAACATCAATCCCTGCTTGTATCTACTGCTTCTAGACAGGAAAATCGTATCAAGAAAAATTATCAACCTACGGCCTCCACTAGAGGAGCAGAATGTAGACGTACACGAGTACAACGTAAGCGTCTGCCAACGTATTTCCATATTGGCAGACTTTGCAGATAGCTTTGCTTTTAGATTGAAAAAAAAAATGCTATTTACAGCAGTTAAAACACTTACTCCATATATTAATATTCACTCAGGTTAATATATTTAATTCTATTTTAACTTGAAGAAATTTCAATTTTTTTTACAACTTCTAAATTACTTTGTTTATACAGAAGTTTCTGGTCTCTAGATTTTTTCAAAGCCTGTTCTCAATGTGCAGGAACTGTATCAAAACTTTCGTTTACACAGAAAAAATTTAAAGTTTTATTGCGAGGTTCCTCTTGCATATTCCAGTAATTAATTTAGAAAATGTTTCCTTACTAGGGACTGTGCCTCTAGATTCGCTACGCTCGTTTCCAGAGTAGCACTCGAGCCCTACAGCCCGATCTCCAAGTATATCACATGAATTAGAAATTGGAAAATTCATAAAAATTTCAATTTTTATTACATGTCTAAGCAAAAAATGCTTGTTATTCCGAAATTTCAGATTTTTTTACTGTCGTTCATTTTTGGAAGGTCGGCCTTTTGTCGTTTGAACTTATAGCACTTACTAAATTTACCAAGAAAAAAATGCGGTCCAAAAAGCATTTCCGTAAACCGTTAAGGTGGACGTCAAATAATTTTGCTTCGTATACTTCCAATGGAAAAAAAAATTGTACACATTTCCTTCACAATTATTGTGTTCCCAATGATGAAAATTTGCATATCGATTAAAATAACTTCATGTTATAGCTTGGAATACTTAATATTTTCTAAAACATAACCATAATTATATAAAAAATTAATAACTTTTCCTTTGGTGATGTTGGAACCAGAAAAAAGATGGCGCCACCTAGATTTTGATGATGTCAGTAGACAAACAAATGTTGGATTACATAAATATGGTTATGTTTTAGATAATATTAAGAAATCCAAGTTATAAAATGAAGCTATTTTAATCGATGTTCAAATTTTCATCCTTGCGAACGCATTAATTGTCCTGAAAAAAGATGGCGCGACCTGTTCTTTGATGACGTCAGTAGACAAACAAATGTTCGATTATTTAAATATGGTTATGTTTTAGAAGATATAAAGTATTCCAAGTTATAAAATGAAGCTATTTTAATCGATGTTCAAATTTTCATCCTTGGGAACGCATTAATTATTTTGAAAAAAGATGGCGCGACCTGTACTTTGATGACTTCAGTACACAATTAAATGTTGGATTGCATAATTATGGCTATGTTTTAGAAAATATTAAGTATTCCAAGTTATAAAATGAAGCTATTTTAATCGATGTTCAAATTTTCATCCTTGGGAACGCATCAATTGTGAAAAATATGTGTACAGAAGTTTTTCCATTGGATGTATAGGAAGCAAAATTACTTGAAGTCCACCTTAAACAACTGAGATAATAGCTTTACCAGCAAAACATATGCATAACAAATTCTCTGCGTCAGCATGGCAGCAGGTCACGAGACCAGAACGTTTCTCTGTGGTTATCGTGAAGACAGACAAGCCATTTGTTTCTTTCCATTTCGTCTTTAAAAAATGCTTAAAAATAAGAAAATGACTCCTTTTTAGTTGTTTTTTTTTTGTAAAAAACGGACGATAGTTGTAAGTTGATGCTGTAAAAATTGCAATGCGTTATAATTTATAGTTTGCCATATATCCGTTTTTTTTAATGGATTCCATCGCAAAATAGAGAATTTTGTGAAATTTAGAAATTTAATTTCTGGTAAACTAAATCAAAATTCAAAAAACGGGCGTCGAGGTGCAAATATTCGGTCATGCCACTACATGCCTACAAATTTCCGTGGTTCTGTTGCTGTTAGTGTGTCCAGAACGCAACCTGAGAGCACTTTTTTGCTTACTTTAACTTTGAAATACAATAGCCCTTGAAGTTTCGCTAGAATCGTGAAACGGTTTATTTCAGCTTGTTCTCCAAACAATTCTCTACAAACGATGTTAATTTCATATTTTTGTGTTCTATACGTTTTGCGTTGCGATCTAGGAAAGGAAGGGTGTCGCGAAATTTCTGAAACAGCGGCAGTTACTTTTCTTTAGAATGGAGATATATATTTTGTAAGTTTATTACTTTTGAATTAGGTTGATGAAAATGTTATTTATAAATTTTAAAGGTTCATTAATGAAACGGGTTTTCTGGATATAAAACTTTCGTTAATTAGTCCCTTCTTTTTATGTGTTCCATAGCCCAGTGGTTTAATATTTCGCCATAAGTGTCCATTTCCAACACATTGCTGCACGTTCTGTTGCAATCTACTTATTTTGACCTCACTGGAAACTGTGATATTCTAATAATTATTTATATTATTAATTTTTCTTTAAATTATTTTATTGTTATCGTATGATTTGGAAGTTTGCAGCAAGTTTTCGGTTTCAATGGTTGTAGATACATTTATTTTTATACAAGATACATTTTATATTTATACAACTCTGGCCAACACAAGATCTTACTTTTCTTTACTTTTTCATTTCTTCCTAATCAAGGCACACTTCAAAATTTCTAGTTCTGAAGCGAATTGTCGTCAGAGTATTTTTCTGTTTAAAGGAGTATCACACTTTCTAAATATATGTTAGAAAAATATACCTTACTCAAAGAATCAAATTCAATGTGAAGTTTATTTTGCTTAAGTTTTGTACTTCAAATAACGCACAGCCTCGTTGGTAGCAGGAATATAGTGTATCATGTGTGATTCTACTTTTCTCGAACTAATTATTATTTAAACAAAATTCCTTTTGCTTTTGTGATATTTCGTTACTCATATTTGTTCCTGTAGCCAATATATACAACTATTTCTACGTGTGGATGACTATCCGGATCCAGAAGTCCGCGTCGCTTTTTTGTTTTAGACAAAGGTACCATTCATAATATCAACACTGCGATCAATTTATGTTTTAATCAATGTTTAGTTTTTGCACTGAAGCGCAAAAGCACGAACCATTAGGTGATATTTTTGTTTTCTTTACATAGAAAACCTGCTTTCTAACAGACATATTGTGTTAAAAACGATTTAAAATATGTGAAAGCTACATGCCAGGACGCAATCCTGTTTTTCAGGATTCGGTTATAAATGTCAAATCTGCACTTTCCACCCATGCACATTTCATATATTATTTGTTTTGGGATTTTTATGAGTATGTTACGTATCAAAACCAATATCTGTTGCTATTATCAGTATTTTACTTTTAAAATAGATTATAGCTACCATTGATAAATAAGTTAATTGAATGTTGGGTTTGTAGCATAAGAAACGAACGCATTTCGCTAGGCAGAAAAATCATGTACAGAAGCAACGAGAATTACCCTGATTTCTCTTTGAATCAGGAAGACATATCCAATAACCGCGTTGGTCCACATTTATGTTAAAGAGGCATAGAAATACATTCTACAAGGTGCCGAACATGCTCTATACGTAAATTCAACAATATTTGGTGCAACAGCCGCGTCAGGTCACGTTCGTTCCGTGGATGATGATCAGCAGTTCTTAGACCCCGTTCTAACATATTCATTCAAAGATTGTGGGATGATATATATATATATACACTGACGGAAAAAAATCCCAACACCAAGAAGGGGTTGTGTTAGATAAATGACAGTTGGTAGGCGGTGAGAGTACATCTGTAAGATGACGTCTATGCAAATTTCGTGCTCGGCACATACGTGTGGCGCTAGTAGCGCCCCTCGGAACATGCAAAGTAGGTTTGCTGTAAATACGCGCTGTTACGTTCGTGAGCGTTAGTTATCTTTGAGATTCGACGTAGTGTGTTAATGTTAGTCAAGAATGTCTTTAAGAAGACGAAGAAGCCATTATCAACAGCTCACGGAGTTTGAACGGGGTCGTGTAATAGGGCTACGAGAAGGTGGATTTTCTTTCCGCGATATTGCAGAACGACTTGGCAGAAATGTAGCCACTGTGCATGATTGTTGACAGCGGTGGTCAAGGGAAGGTACTGCCTCAAGAAGACCGGGTTCCGGCCGGCCACGTATCACTACTGAGAGGGAAGACCGCCATGTACGGCGTATGGTCGTGGCGCATCGTACCGCGTCTGCGGCAGCAATTCGAGCTGCAATTGCCACCACAGTGACACAACAAACTGTTACAAATCGGTTACTTGAAGGACAGCTCCAAGCCAGACGCCCTGTATCGTACGTTCCACTTACTCCAAACCACTGCCGTTTGCGACGTCAGTGGTGTCAAGCTAGAGCTCATTGGAGGACGGAGTGGAGATATGTTGTGTTTTCTGATAAAAGCCGGTTCTGACTGGATGCCAGTGATGGCCGTGTGTTAGTTAGAAGGAAGCCAGGTGAGCGCCTGCAACCAACCTGTCTGCGGCCGAGACACACTGGACCTACACCTGGAGTTATGGTCTGGGGAGCAATTTCCTATGATAGCAGGAGCACTCTCGTGGTTATTCCACGCACCCTGACGGCACAGTTGTACGTCGGTCTGTTGATTCAACCTGTTGTGCTGCCATTCATGAACAGCATTCTAAGGGGTGTTTTCCAACAGGATGACGCTCGCCCGCATACCGCTGTTGTAACCCAACATGCTCTACAGAGTGTCGAAACGTTGCCGTGGCCTTCTAGAAGACCAGATCTTTCTCCAATCGAGCACGTATAGGACATCAGTGGACGACAACTCCAGCGTCACCAACAACTGGCATTAACCGTCCCTGTATTGACCTACCAAGTGCAAAAGGCATGGAACTCCATCCCACAAACTTACATCCAGCACCTGTACGACACAATGCATGAACGTTTGCGCGCTTGCATTCAACATTCTGGCGGTGACAACAGAAGGGACTTACGCCAAATATACATAAGATAGTGTATCTGCACGATCCGAATGTATTAGCGTAGATAAAAATCAAAGTTTCTAAGCTTTCGTACATCAACCAGATGGATTTTTCAAGGAAGGCAGTTTGCTCTCTAACTTCCTTGAAAAGTCGTCTGGTTGATGTGCGAAAGCTTGAAAACTTCACCAATAAATTCGGATCATTAGTATAGATGTACTATCTTATCTTTGTTTGTAATTTCTACCTGTCTTATCATCACGTGTAACAATTTGATTTGAAAAGAAAAGACATATCCTTTCATTTTCAATATTATCCACTCCCTTAATTTTCAATCTATTCTGTTCTACTTCAATTCAATCACCAGAACCGCACTGTATTCTGAATTGGCAGGAGAATAGTTTTATTAATTTTTCCTATGATTTGTAATGATTATGTTATTGAAAATAATACTGAAAGGTAATCTTATCGCAACAATGTTCATATTTTGTTTACAGTAACATACTTCACAGCCAAGCGATTTTGCATTACAATTTTTTTTTGAAGGTTTAACGACCGCCGTGAGCACCTCAATGGGCTATAAGCAGTCGCCCGTCCCTAATTTAGGATCACTGGTTCCAGAGAAGGGAGAGAGACTCTGCCGTAAGACAAACACAACATTCATGCCTCACCGGGATTCAAACCCGGACCCCGTTCGGACGAATGAGCAGAGGCCATCGCTTAGACCACTGCGCCACGCCACCGGGGCGGAATTTTTACAAAATTTCAGAAAACTCTTGCTCTCATACATTTTTTTTTATTTTTTTTTGCAATGCTTCAATTCTACACTGGCGGAAAGTGAAAAAAGAACACCAAGAAGGTTACGTCTAATGCCAACGAAATTTATACAGCATAATAACGGAATACAGAGGATAACATGATCAAAACATTTTGGCAAAATACAGCTGTATTTGCTGGTAAACTAAAAAATAACATTTCCATGTAACATGGTTAGTACGAGGTTGAACCGCAATGAACTGCATCACACTGTGCAATTCTGGCATGGAGTCTGTCGTACAGATGTTGGATGTGAGTTTGGGGTATTGAGTTCCAAGCATCCTCAAACTGAACGCGTAAATCGGGGATGGTCGCCGGTGGCCGTGGAGACCGGATAAGTCGTTGTCCCGTAAAATCCCACAAGTGCTCAATGGGGGACAAATCCGGCGAACGTGCAGGCCATGCAAGTTGTCTCACACCCTGAAGTGCATGTTGCGTTGCACGTGTCGTGTGTGGGCATGCGTTCTCTTGCTGGAAAAGACCACGATGGACCGACCTTACAAAGGGCACAAGAACGGGCTGAATGATGTTGTTGATGTAGGAGGTGCAGTTTACCGCACCCGGTACAAACACTAGTTGTGTACGGGAGTGGTAGCTAATCGTTCCCATACCAGGAGACCAGGTGTAGGCCCTGTGTTTCGCTGCAAGAAGGGTGGAGACGCTCCACCGTGCGTCTGCGAACACGCATACGGCCATCGGAGGCTTCCAAGCAGAATCTTCTTTCATCGCTGAACACGACAGATCCCCATTGCGTTCTCCAGTGCAGACGCTTACGACACCACTGCAGCTGTTCCTGACGATGGGCTGGAGTCAGAGGTACACACACACAGCCGCCCCGGTGGCGCAGTGGTCTAAGCGATGGCCTCTGATCACTCGTCCGAAAGGGGTCCGGGTTCGAATCCCGGTTAGGCGTGGATGTTGTGTTTGTCTTACGGCACTGGCTCTCTCCCTTCCCTGGAAGCAGTAGCCCTAAATTAGGTACGGGCGACTGCTTATAGCCCATTGAGTTGCTCACGGTGGTCGTTAAACCTCCAATAAAAAAAAAAAAGAAAAAGAAAAAGAGGTACACATGCCAGAGGCACACGTGCACGTAGTCCTGCATCCAGTGGACGGTTGCGGATTGTTCGCACAGTCACCTCAGGTGCAACGGCAGCTCGGATTTGCTTCGCAGTGTAGGTTCTGCTTGACAACGCCGCATTACTTATGCGTCGATCGGTCCGCTCATCAGTCCGTCTGTGACTCCAGGTTCCACGTCTTCTCGTGTGGGAATATTCCTCGGACTATCTACGCCACCATCGTACCACCACTGATACTTCCCGTCCATTTCGCTCCGCAATACGACGATACGACTACCCGGCCTCGCGGAGTCCGACTAGACGACCTCGCTCAATGTCCGATAACTGCTGAAATCGTACACGTCCTCCATGTCCAGGCATTGCAGTTTCTTCAGGGTCTTCGCACGTGTCCGTACGCCGACGACTGATAACATTCACTTCGCCGTACTCCTTAAATACCACCGACAATAATTTGCATATTATGCCGTGCTGTGACGTAAGCGCTCACCGGTTGGTCCCAAAATTAACGTCACACCTACGTAAACTCCACCCCATTAACATATGTAAATTTCATGATCGTCCGCCAATTCCGTCTTGGTGTTCTTTTTTCACTTTCCGCCAGTGTATTTCATTTGCATCTGTTAATTAGGGAATGCATTTGTAAAGAACGTTTCACAGTTCAACAACAATAATTAAATTTAACTCATCAACGGCGACATTCAGCATTAATTTAAAAGTAATTCAACCAGAAATGCATATTTGTATCCGACATGAAAGGTACAAAAATCGTTTTTTAATACAGAAAGATCAGATTTTGCCTGAAATTGTTGCAGTTGATGACAAAACAATTTACGGCATTTCACTTATTCAGTTTCCTCTGTTAAAATAGTTAGCAAGACTCTGCTCGTTTAGTTCACTTTAATAAACAAAGAACAAACACGTTGAAAAGCATGAGTTCGCAGTGGTTTTTGTGTAACGCCGCATAATGAAAAATGTAAACATAATACTTAGCTTGAAGTAGGACAAAAGATCACACGGAATTTTGTTCGGATTGACTGTTAATTGAATGGTGAGGGAGTCGAAATCATGTGTAGTATGTGACAAAGGTAAAACTTGACTAGAAAGTTAAAACGTGAAAAAAACATGGGTTCCAAAACTGGACATTATAAGTAGGTATGTCGCACATTAAATGGAGTAGAGCAATAGATGCAGTCCGGTGATCGTAAACGTCCAAATCATGTAAAGTGATCAGTGTTAAAAGATTCCCGTGTACAAGCAGCCAGTTAATGTCTAGTTATTTAGGAGGCACAAAAGAAGAATGTGCAGGCATCCAAGTGGTTTCGATATCCGGTTGTGTAGTTCAAGGAATAGAAGTTGATTTGAAAAGTAAGTAAAGAAAAATAAGTAAAGCCTGTAGAAAATAATAAATAATATAAGTAAGGAAATAAGAAAGCCTAAATGAGGAATAAATAAATCCTTTACAACATTTTTGATGACAAACATGCAGCAACGTACGAGATAGCTGATATCAAGACTAAACGGTAGAAAGGGTGACCCAGATGGCTTAATTAAGAATGAAATCAATTCGGGAGACCAACCAAGGGCAAAGACACCGCATATGCTACTGGAGGAGAATGAATTTCGTGCGACTCTCCGGCGTTTGCAGTTGTACTTTGGCTTTTATTTTTATCAGATACACGCAGTTTGAGAGCTGCTGCATACTTCATGGTTTCTGCAAGTTAGGGTATATGATGATTCCCAATTAACAATTTTATTTAAAATTATGGATTTTGAAACCTATTATTTATTTGCGTATATGACCTAGGCAAATAGAGTGATGCAACCTGTTTTTCCTATTTTGCTGAAAAAACATTTTTACCTATATATTTCATTGTTTCTAAATACTATGTTGTGTGCGTATATTTCATTGTTTCTAAATACTATGTTGTGTGTGTATATTTCATTGTTCCTAAATACTATGTTGTGTGTGTATATTTCATTGTTCCTAAATACTATGTTGTGTGTGTATATTTCATTGTTTCTAAATACGACATGTGTATTGCTCAGGGTTTTATTTTCAAAATAGTATATCACGATTTTTTAAGGTTGGTTATGTATTGACATAACCAACCTTAAAAACACCATAATACTTTCAAGTTGGAACTGAAGAACAGATTCTCTGCTTTAGAAGGCCTAACGTCGGAAGAAGTGGATATTTCTGAAGTTAACAGAAAAGTAACCAAAGCTCTAATGGAAACAGCAACAAAATTAGCTGGGTCTAAGAACAAGTTGCATGTGAACAAATTATCAGGAAAAACCAAAATGTTGATGCAAAAAAAAGAAGAGAGATGAGGACAACTAAAGTAGATGTGACTTCCAAAGTGGAATATATAGAGCTATGCAAGACAACACGAAAAAGTATCACTGAAGACGTAAGGAAATTCAACTGTGAGCTAGTGAGGAAAGCAATTGAAAACAACCAAAGCCTTAAGATAGCAAAGGGACATTTCAGTAAGGGAAGAAAACAGATTATGGCTCTGAGAAAAGAAGATGGTTCTATAACAAGAAATAGAGGCGAAATTTTGACAAGAGTGAAAGATTTCTACTTCAAATTATATGAAAGGGATGATACATGTACTCCAGACATCATGAAAGGTACCAGAGTTCTTCCAGTCCTCCCAGCAGAAGTTGCTCATGCAATCAAGAACATGAAGCGAGGGAAAGCTCCAGGAGAAGATGGAATTACTATAGACATCATACAAGAAGCAAGTGGAGAAATTGAAACAGTACTCGCCCAAATTTTCACTCGATGCCTTAATGAAGGGAAGATTCCTGAGGATTGGAACAATGCTACAATGATCCTGCTACATAAAAAAGGTGACATTGAGGATCTTAGGAACTACAGACCTATCAGCCTCCTATCAGTGGTTTATAAAATCTTCACTAAAGTTCTTTCACACCGCTTGAAGGTAACACTGGACATGGCTCAACCGAGAGAACAAGCTGGATTCAGGAGTGGCTACAGCACAATAGATCATATCCACGTACTGAGAGAACTAATTGAAAGAGCGAGGGAATATGAACTTCCATTGTGCATGGCTTTTATCGATTATGAAAAAGCCTTTGATTCGGTGAAACCATCAGCAGTTACCACGGCTCTGAAATCCTGCGGTATTGAAGATGCATACATTAATATTATTAATAACATCTATGAAAATGCAAGTGCAAAGATTCGGCTGTTTGAAAATACAACACACATAAAAATTGGAAAGGGAGTGAGACAAGGTGACACCATATCTCCGAAGCTCTTTAATGCCACATTGGAAAATGTCTTTCAATCACTGAACTGGGAAAACAAAGGGATAAAGATTAATGGAGATTATCTAACCCACCTTCGTTTTGCTGATGACGTAGTCATTTTTGCAACTACCCCATCAGAGCTGCAGAGTATGATCCAGGAACTTGCTGACAAGAGTAAAGAAGTGGGATTAAAAATGAACTTTCAGAAGACAAAAGTGATGTTCAATGCTTTTACAAGAAATGAAGATTTATCGATTGATGGAGAAAAACTGGAGATAACAGATACGTATGTTTATCTTGGACAGCAGATATCAAGTGAGGGTCACATTGATGAAGAAATTAATCGGCGTACAAAACTTGCCTGGAGAGCTTTTGGAAGAAACAGCATAATTTTCAAGAGCAATATGCCATTATGTCTTAAAAGAAAAGTGTTTGATCAATGCATCCTTCCAGTGCTTACGTATGGTGCAGAGACGTGGACCTTAACTAAAAGAGACATACAAAAGCTGCAGACAACTCAAAGAAGCATGGAGAGGTGCATGCTTGGTATAACCAGGAGAGATAAGAAGAGGAACTCGTGGATCCGAAAAATGACGAGAGTGGAAGATATCATGATCAGAGTTAAATCCCTGAAATGGCAATGGGCTGGACATACTGCCAGAAGGACAGACCATAGATGGACAGCCGAAATTTTAGATTGGATTCCAAGGGACAGGAAAAGACCCAGAAGAAGAATACATGGGAGATGGGTGGATGAAATTCGTAAATATGCGGGAGTGACATGGAGGAGACTGGCACAAGACAGACCGTTGTGGAGGAAATTTGGGGAGACCTTCGTCCAGCAGTGGATTGATAATGGTTGACAATGATGATGATGATGATATCACGATATGCACAATTACCTAATTCTTAAATTTGAAACACAAACGTTTAATATTTAAACTTTTAGGACAGAATAGTTTATCTAATTTGAGTAGTATTTATAGCATCTATTTTTTTATTGAAGCTTTAACGACTACCATGAGCAACTCAATAGGTTATGAGCAGCCGTCGTCCCTAATTCAGGGTCGCTGGTTCCAGGGAAGGAGAGATATCTAGTGCCGTGTGACAAAAACAACATCCAGGTCTCGCCGGGATTCAAACCCGGACCCTTCACGAAAGAATGATCAGAAGCTATCGCTTAGATCACTGCACTACCGGAATGGCCATATATTAATACAGTGTTTCTCAAACCTTTTTACCTCAAACCGTTTTACCTTTCGTGGTGCAGCAATCATGCGTACCCCTTTTTTTAAAACACAAATACATAAAAGTTACTTTATCAAGTAGAGGGTTAGATTAGGTATTTTAAAAATGAAATATGGAATATCTTTATAAAAACTTCGTTTTTTGACATACATAGCAATAATAAACTCAGTAATTAAATTTTCAGACAAAAAATAAAATCAACTTAGCCTACGCCTTCATCATATATTTTGATATTGTTTTAAGATGATTACTACTTACAGATAAAAGTGTGGAGCTAAGTAGTAAACACAGAATTTAAATTTATTTCTAAAATCAAAAGTTTGTAACAGCTTTCCGAGTGTAAACTATATTACCAAATACAAAACTAGTTTAACAAAACACTGAAAATCATGAACCGTAGATCTTAGATTGGGTTTATGTCTGTATGTTCACGTTTTGGATAAGATTAAATAACGAACAAATATGCACGGTGAAAAACTACCACCGTCTGATAAAATCAGTGAAAAGAGTGCGCTTGTTTGCTCCTACATGGTTCGTCAATATTTGGGGTGATCTTTGATAGATAAAAGTAGTATAAAAGGAAGGATCCGAGCTTAAACCGCAGCCCATAGACTTAACATTAGGCGTCGGCCGCAGCCAGCCACAGCCAGCCGCAGCCGGGCGGATGAAGGGGTGTGTGGTCAGTAGCAGCCTCCAATTCCCCGCTGCAATTTTTCCCCCTCGACCGAAGTGTGTGCTTATCTCCGAAGATAGTAGTATTTATTGGACTTTGTCGAATTTTGGGGAAATCAATGAAGGTTTATCCTTTTTTTTTTCAATTTAATGAAGGTTTATTCTTTATTTATTTTCCCCTCTCTCGACCCCATCCCCTTAGGTTATTGTTATGTAAAACGTTTTTTCCCTCGTAATTTGTGGATGTATTTTTTTTTCAATTAATTTTCATGAATTCCTCATGTGTCTTTCCTAATGAAAATTATGTGGGGCAAGTATTAGTTATTCATTTCTCTTTTTTTTTTTTTCTCGAATAATACGGTCATGTCCTCATCTCAAGAAATGTTATTATGATATCTTATTTTTGTTCATAAATGTTTGATTTTGAGGGATGGCAACGCCCGAGTGGGAAAGGGGTAGGATATAGGGGGATGGCAACTCGATGTGCTGCCCCCTAGCGGTGCTTCTTGGAACTTTCGATTGATCTTTGATTTTGAGGGATGGCAACGGCCGAGTGGGAAAGGGGTTGGATATAGAGGGATGTCAACTCGATGTACTACCCCCTAGCGATACTTCTTGGAACTTTCGACGGGTCTTTGATTTTGGGGGATGGCAACGACCGAGTGGGGAAAGGGCACTGCGTAGGTGTTAGATATGATGGTGCTTCTTGGAACTTTATTATTTCGATGGATCTTTGATTTTGAGGGATGGCAACGACTGAGTGGGGTCCGTTGGGAGTTTTTGCATTTATTCCTGTGGTTTGCAAGCAAGATTTTTTCCCCCTCTTCAATACTATTTTTCCCCCGGAGGAAATTTTTACGTAACGATGCTGGAGAATTTTCTTTCCAAGGGAATAAAAATGCTCTGATGGTCTTAGCGAGGTTCTAACTCACGATGATTTGGTTTCCAAAAATAGTCAGGGAGTCAAATGGTTTTCGTGTACTACGTATTCACTATATATATATTTTAAATTACTTTTACGTTATTTCTTCATGTGTTTTTATATATTTTTTGTATGTTTTGAGGGAGTTTTTTCGTGTAGATGTAACGAATTTTCTGGGGAACTTTTCTTTTTCCTCCATTCAATTTTATTTCAGTCCATGAGACGAGGAAATGCTTCTTTAGAAATTATTTCGTTCTTGTTCGCAGTAATTACTGAACATAGACTTCATGTTAATTCTGAGTCTTTCACCCCTGCAATAATATTTTCTCGTAATTTTTTCGTATGTTCAAGAACTCTACAGATCTTTCCCAGTTAAAATTCTGCTCAAACAATATTTTCGGTCTTTATTTCATTATAGCTTCCCAATTTCCGATATTTTTCTTCTTCTATCTTTGAAATTTCATTAAACTTCTCAATAGGTCAGGATTCTTTTTTTTCTTGGACAAACTTATGAGTCCTTTTATTCAGACTATCTTTTTTTTCCATTTCATTTCAGCAAACGATTATTTTAGATGCAACAAATCGTCAGATTTTGGTTTCCTTATATAGCATATTTTCCAACTTGCTTAAAAATATTCCTCAAAGCTTGCATGTATGTCAAATATGCAATTTTTATTCTTTCGTAGTTAGCTATACTTTTCGTGGACTGCCCCGACAGGAAAGCATTCAATGTCAAGCAATCTAAAACCTTTTTCTTTCGATACAATTTGTATTCTTTGGGTTGTATATTTTTCTGTCTCGTCCGAAAAAAAATTCATTCTAGAGGCAAAGCGACTAATTCCGTTCTTCCCATAAACATTATTTTTTTTTATTTATTTGATATTCAGAGTTGTTTACATTTACTATCCAAAAAAGAGATATATTTAATGTAAAGGTATATTCTTCCAAGCTGGGGAAATATATGTATATATTAGTTCATATCCAGTTAAAGGAAATGCATCTTTATATTTCAATATGAAAAAAGAAGCCCTATAAGTGAAAGCTCAACCTAAAGACGGATACATTGTTCACGCTCTCTCTACTCTATGACATTTCTTTACTGAATGAACCATGACTTTTTTTTTCATGAACTGCTTTAAAATCTTCGTTCTCACTTTACTATTGTCAGATTCCATGTCCCTCCAGTTCTTTACTGAGAAACAGAAGCATTTATTCAATTTTAATTTATTAAGAGAGTAGAACTCTTTTAGGCTTTCGAAGTACGTTCAAGTCTTTCATTACGAAAATTTTCATTGTCATGAAAGAAGTCATAATCGAGATGATTTACTATCGTTTCAATGAAAGTGTTTACGCATTCATTGCTATGATGTCAGATTTCATTTTCTTATACTTCGAACAGAAATGAGTTTGAATCATTCGTCGAGAAAACATTTCTTTCATATATATATATATATATTTTGCCTCCGAATCAAACGAACTCAAAAAATAAGAGACGCACTTTAATATTTTTTTTTCCTCTTATGAGAGGAATACGGCAATATGATACCAAAATTAAAGAATAAAGAATATCGACTTTCCTCTCAACACCTTACACCTACGTTTTTTTTTTTTTTTTTTTATTTTCAATAAGCTGTTTCTATAATTTTACAACTAAATAGAATTATTTATTGAAAAATTCTAAGTAAGATGAAAAATGGTTTTGTTGATTTCCTAAGAGGATGATTTTAGAAATTTTCGTTTCCTGGTAATTGTAAAAATCTCATAGAATAACATCGGAAAACTAGTATGCATAAAAGACTGTTTTGGGTCGAGTAAATTGAAAGAATTTTACAAAGTTCATTTCAGAAAAGTACATTCCTTCCTAGCGTCAAAACGAATCACTTCGTTTTTTCTAAGATACACTTTCGAATCTTATAAAAGTGCATAGGGTCAAAAACGATTTTGATGATTTTACTAAGATGACAGATTTCGGATTACTTATGATAGAAAATACAGTGAATTTCCCATTGAATAACATGGGAAACTGTGAAAATTAAGAAGCACGTTTTCGTTCAAGTAAAATATTTCAAAAGGTATTTCTTCGAATCAGTTGAAAACAGACAGGGTGTGTTTCTGAACAGCTCATTATTTCCCAAGATCAAAACAAATCACTTCGTTTTTGTTTTTTTTTTCCTAACGTGCGTTTCTGAAAGAAGAAAAAATAGTTTAAGTAGAAAATTGGAAAGATATTTTTATGAATCCTAGACTGTTTATTTTCGTATAGCTAGAGGGGTCTTCAGTGAGAGCACTTATTCTGTTTTCAAACTAAGAGAATGAAGGGTAGTCAGTTTGAAAAAAAATTTCAAACTCCCCTAAATTTAGCCTTTTGTCCTGGTTTCGACTCAATACTGTAAAGCATTGCTCTCAGACCAGTTGTATTCCTGGCCCTTAATGAAATACATTAAGCCTTTCCTTTAAAAATAAGCAATCTCTTCTTCAATACCAGATCCCCAATAAATTTCTTTAAGAGTTATTCATTCACACTTTTACTTTTAAAAACTTGAAATTCATTATTATTTATCTCCTTACAAAAAATGAAACTCATTCATACAGAAAAAATATAAATGAATAAAAATAAATAAAGTAGTCCTAAAATGGACTGTTTTTCTGGGTCCCCTTCATACAGCTGCTCCATGGTCGGTATAAGGAATATTTTTTTTACCTGCTGATATCTCAGCACATTGACTTCACAGTCTCTAGCAAGTTCTTTACAATTATGCTTTCCAAGAACGCTTTGGACGGGATATGGTCTCCAGTGACTGCAACAAAAGATTCTGCTAGAATCTTGGGGTTAAGCAATGCAACGGCGTCATCGAAATAGTTTTGCCACTTGGATTCGGGGGTGACATATGAACAGCTGTGGGCCGTGATGTTTGCGAATATGCGATTTGGGGGTTGGTGGCACTCCATACAATAATATAAGTTATTGACATGTTCCTGAAGGCGATCTCTAACCATGTCAGCAAGCATGATGAAAAACTCTTCATCTGAGATGGAAGCAACAGGGGAAGAAGTCCTTGGATGGATCAAAACAGCCTTTCTAAAGACAGGTCCAAATAGTAGTTGAGTAATGCTGTCCCATATTTTTCCACATTGATCAATAAGAGTTCCAAATTGTTGACAAGTCAGCTTTATCGAAACAGGATTCAATCGACGAAAACCATGAATTCTGGGGGAAAGCACTTCTAACGTGTAACTGCCAGAAGCATCTAAGAGGGGAAGGACAGCAGGAAACGATAAGTTCACGATTAAGCAAGATGTCACAATTCATGCCTTGAATCCAGTGTGATTTTCCCATGAATTTTCGGAACGTTGAAGCTGACATTGTTATTCCATTCTTAGAAGGGTAGAAAGATTCCCCATCTTTCCTATAACTTCGAATATGAACTCGGACCGTGTTGTTAAAATCGCATACTTTTGCAAACATGTTTTCTCCTAAATGAAAATGATGAGGTGCAAGATTTTTCAAAGAAATTCTTGGGAGGATAACTTCTCCACACGATTTGGGCTTTAAAGGAACGAACTCACATACCTTCTTAGCGGGAGTAGCAGAAATTTCAGCACTTTGCTTCATCGTGGAAATGGAATCGGTAGCACTCAAAGCAACAGACAAAAATGAAGTGACTCGTTTGAAGACTAAAGACAAACTGAAGGAACAGCTCTTATTCTAAGTCAAAACTGAAACGAGGTTGGAGTTTGTCACTTGTTTACTGCTTGAGAGGGAAAGAGCAGAGTCATGGGGAAAAGAACACTCGGTTATCTTCTTTCTAAAGGTCAAATTCAATCTAATGTTTGGAGCATTCTTTTGTCGAGGCAGACCATGACTCCAATACAAATTAGTTGGTGGCAGGATCTGTAGTAAAGTTCCAGATCTCACAGATAAGGAAACTGGTTTAAACCCGTTTCGCTTGAAAACAAAAGTCTCTTTCCTGTCCGAGAGATACTGATGTAATACAAGACAAAGGATCTAATTCAGCTTCGTCATCACGGTGATCACCGATTTGGTTATCCCCATTTCTTATTAAAGTGCATAGGGATCAAAAAACGATTTTGATGATTTTACTAAGATGACAGATTTCGGATTTCTTATGATAGAAAATACAGTGAATTTCCCATTGTATAACATGGGAAACTACGAAATTTAAGAAGCACGTTTTCGTTCAAGTAAAATATTTTAAAAGGTAATCAGTTGAAAACAGACAGGGTGTGTTTCTGAACAGATCATTATTTCCTAAAATCAAAACGGTCACTTCGTTTTTTCCTAACGTACGTTTCTGAAAGAAGTAAAAATAGTTTAGCTAGAAAACTGGAAAGAATTTTTCATGAATCCTAGACTGTTTATTTTTTTTATAACTAGAGGGGTCGTAAGTGAGAGCACTTATTCTCTTTACAAACTAAGAGAATGAAGTGTAGTCAGTTTGAAAAAAATTTCAAACTCCCCTAAATTTAGCCTTTTGTCCTGGTTTCGACTCAATACTGTAAAGCATTGCACTCAGACCAGTTGAATTCCTGGCCCTTAATGAAATACATTAAGCCTTCCCTTAAAAATAAGCAATCTCTTCTTCAATACCAGACCCCCAATAAATTTTTTTAAGAGTTATTCATTCATCCTTTTACTTTTAAAACTTGAAATTCATTATTATTTAACTCCTTATAAAAATGAAACACATTCACACTTTTACTTTAAAAAACTTGAAATAACTTCATACAAAAATGAAACCCATTCACTTTTTTACTTTTAAAATTATAGAAAAATAGATGATACAGAACATAGGTTCACTTTCTCATTCACACTCATGCATACAGAAAACAAAATTAAATAGTGCTATTTGAGCTGCATGGAGGTGTCAAGATGGGTGGGAAAAACCTCCATCTATCATTCAATTGGACTAAAACTGTTGAAGGATGTGAGCTATTCTCACTAGCTCCTCCATGCAAGCTGTCTGACTCGAGGTTGACCACCCCAGGCTGTGAAATTAATTCAATCATTTCAACTTCGGAATCTGAATTCGAAGTAAGATCAATAGTTTCAACTTCGGAATCTGAATCCCAAGTAAGATAAATAATTTCCGGATCTTCAGAAGTTAAGTCAACAACCTCCGGTTCTTGGGTAGAGTCTTCCACAACCCAGAAGTTTTCCCACTGTGAGGGGGGAGAAAGAGACCTAATCCACTGATTAACGTAGAAATCGTCTCTAGATTCCTGGAGGAGAGAAAAAAAAATATAAATATATATATATATATATATATATATATATAAGAAATAAAAAAAAATAAAACCCTACATCCTAGATAAAGCAAAAAGAAAAATTAAAAATATTCTTACCGAGTCGAAGTCCAGGGGAGATGTAGGGGAATTATTTCCTTTCAACATCTTTGATTCTAATAGTATGCGTAACTTCAAAGAAAAGAAGAAAACTTCGAGAAGCTGTGGGATTCTGAGATCTCTCATGCTACTGTTATACTCGCACAAGGATTGATAAGGAGGGATCATGTGATAACATACACGGAATAGATTGGTCTTTGAGGTCAACTTAAATCGACAGATCGCTCTATTTTATAAACTTTCTATTGTACAGGAAATAACATCTTTCTCAAACACCATAGTTCATGGGACCTTCTAAGGAGGTAAAAATATTCTAACGCGTAGCTAATCAATGTTCTGTATCGTTAAACATGGAACATGCATGTAGTTGTATACTTACGACCAAGCGTAAATGGAATCGATAGCACTCTTCCTCCCTGAAGGAAATGACGTCTGCATACATCTCAAAATCCATTGTTCCCTAAGTCAAACGCATGGAGGGAAAATCAAGTAATCTTATTTGTATTCCTTTGTTGAAAGTGTATGTTTGTTTAGGAAAGATACAAAACATTTCCTTTCTCAAGTTAAATTCGAATCAGCATTACATTGGATTGAGGGTTCACGTGTTAAAGCAACACAATCCCAGTTGTTCACCAAAAGTTAGATTACAAATTTCCTGTGAAAGAGGAAACTATGATATTGAATGCTGGAAATCAGATTCCTTTCTGAAGCAAATCAAAACTGATTGAAAAGAGTCTGTACAATAGACAAAAAGGAAATACAAAAAAAAAATCCCCTGAGAAGTACTTCAGAAATGAATCTCAAAGCAGAGAAAAATAAAAATATGTTAGATTAAAAGTAACGTAGGTCAGATAAAAGAAATGTCAGAAAAAGAAATATGTTAGGTAAAAAAAAAAATAACTCCCCATTAAATGTACTTCGAATCAGCATTACATTGGAGGGAGGGTGCTAAATGTTAGTTTTCGAGTGGAAACTCATATCCTTTTCTTTGAAATTCAAAGTATCGTGTCCAAAAGATAAGAAAGTAATGCAACAATGTTAATACCCCAAAAGCAACATGACTAAATGAGACATGGGCTGAAGTACAAACCGAACTTTCCTGATTTATTCATTATAACTTTTTTTTCGACTCCCCAACTTAGAATATATATATTTTTTTCCCTTATGAAATACGGCTTTTTTACTCATAATTTGTTCGTATATTATTTCATCTCTATTTTTACTAAATAACATGAAGAATTAGTGTAAATGATTTAGAAAACAAATTATGAGTAAAAAAGCCGTATTTCATAAGGGAAAAAATATATATATTCTAAGTTGGGGAGTCGAAAAAAAAAGTTATAATTAATAAATCAGGAAAGTTCGGTTTGTACTTCAGCCCATGTCTCGGGTTTAAACCAGTTTCCTTATCTTTGAGATCTGGAACTTTACTACAGAGCCTGCCACCAACTAATTCGTATTGAAGTCATGGTCTGCCTCGACAAAAGAATGCTCCAAACATTAGATTGAATTTGACCTTTAGAAAGAAGATAACCGAGTGTTCTTTGCCCCATGACTCTGCTCTTTCCCTCTCAAGCAGTAAACAAGTGACGAACTCCAACCTCTTCTCAGTTTTGACTTAGAATAAGAGCTGTTCCTTCAGTTTGTCTTTAGTCTTCAAACGAGTCACTTCATTTTTGTCTGTTGCTTTGAGTGCTACCGATTCCATTTCCACGATGAAGCAAAGTGCTGAAATTTCTGCTACTCCCGCTAAGAAGGTATGTGAGTTCGTTCCTTTAAAGCCCAAATCGTGTGGAGAAGTTATCCTCCCAAGAATTTCTTTGAAAAATCTTGCACCTCATCATTTTCATTTAGGAGAAAACATGTTTGCAAAAGTATGCGATTTTAACAACACGGTCCGAGTTCATATTCGAAGTTATAGGAAAGATGGGGAATCTTTCTACCCTTCTAAGAATGGAATAACAATGTCAGCTTCAACGTTCCGAAAATTCATGGGAAAATCACACTGGATTCAAGGCATGAATTGTGACATCTTGCTTAATCGTGAACTTATCGTTTCCTGCTGTCCTTCCCTCTTAGATGCTTCTGGCAGTTACACGTTAGAAACGCTTTCCCCCAGAACTCATGGATTTCGTCGATTGAATCCTGTTTCGATAAAGCTGACTTGTCAACAATTTGGAACTTTTATTGATCAATGTGGAAAAATATGGGACAGCATTACTCAACTACTATTTGGACCTGTCTTTAGAAAGGCTGTTTTGCTCCATCCAAGGACTTCTTCCCCTGTTGCTTCCATCTCAGATGAAGAGTTTTTCATCATGCTTGCTGACATGGTTAGGGATCGCCTTCAGGAACATGTCAATAACTTATATTATTGTATGGAGTGCCACCAACCCCCAAATCGCATATTCGCAAACATCACGGCCCACAGCTGTGCATATGCCACCCCCAAATACAAGAGGCAAAACTATTTCGATGATGCCGTTGCATTGCTTAACCCCAAGATTCTAGCAGAATCTTTTGTTGCAGTCACTGGAGACCATGTCACGTCCAAAGCGTTCTTGGAAAGCATAATTGTAAAGAACTTGCTAGAGACTGTGAAGTCAATGTGCTGAGATATCAGCAGGTAAAAAAATTTCCTTATACCGACCATGGAGCAGCTGTATGAAGGGGACCCAGAAAAACAGTCCTTTTTAGGACTACTTTATTTATTTTTATTCATTTATATTTTTTCTGTATGAATGAGTTTCATTTTTTGTAAGGAGTTAAATAATAATGAATTTCAAGTTTTTAAAAGTAAAAGTGTAAATGAATAACTCTTAAAGAAATTTATTGGGGATCTGGTATTGAAGAAGAGATTGCTTATTTTTAAGGGAAAGGCTTAATGCATTTCATTAAGGGCCAGGAATACAACTGGTCTGAGAGCAATGCTTTACAGTATTGAGTCGAAACCAGGACAAAAGGCTAAATTTAGGGGAGTTTGAAATTTTTTTTCAAACTGACTACACTTCATTCTCTTAGTTTGAAAAGAGAATAAGTGCTCTCACTGAAGACCCTTCTAGCTATACGAAAATAAACAGTCTAGGATTCATAAAAATATCTTTCCAATTTTCTACTTAAACTATTTTTACTTCTTTCAGAAACGCACGTTAGGAAAAAAAAACAAAACGAAGGGATTCGTTTTGATCTTGGGAAATAATGAGCTGTTCAGAAACACACCCTGTCTGTTTTCAACTGATTCGAAAAAAGACCTTTTGAAATATTTTACTTGAACGAAAACGTGCTTCTTAATTTTCACAGTTTCCCATGTTATTCAATGGGAAATTCACTGTATTTTCTATCATAAGAAATCCGAAATCTGTCATCTTAGTAAAATCATCAAAATCGTTTTTGACCCTATGCACTTTTATAAGATTCCAAAGTGTATCTTAGAAAAAACGAAGTGATTCGTTTTGACGCTAGGAAGGAATGTACTTTTCTGAAATGAACTTTGTAAAATTCTTTCAATTTACTTGACATAAAACAGTCTTTTATGCATACTAGTTTTCCCATGTTATTCTATGAGATTTTTACAATTACCAGAAAACGAAAATTTCTAAAATCATCCTCTTAGGAAATCAACAAAACCATTTTTCATCTTACTTAGAATTTTTCAATAAATAATTCTATTTAGTTGCAAAAATATAGAAACAGCTTATTGAAAATAAAAAAAAAAAATAAAAAAACGTAGGTGTAAGGTGTTGAGAGGAAAGTCGATATTCTTTATTCTTTAATTTTGGTATCATATTGCCGTATTCCTCTCATAAGAGGAAAAAAAATATTAAAGTGCGTCTCTTATTTTTTGAGTTCGTTTGATTCGGAGGCAAAATATATATATATATATATGAAAGAAATGTTTTCTCGACGAATGATTCAAACTCATTTGTGTTCGAAGTATAAGAAAATGAAATCTGACATCATAGCAATGAATGCGTAAACACTTTCATTGAAACGATAGTAAATCATCTCGATTATGACTTCTTTCATGACAATGAAAATTTTCGTAATGAAAGACTTGAAAGTACTTCGAAAGCCTAAAAGAGTTCTACTCTCTTAATAAATTAAAATTGAATAAATGCTTCTGTTTCTCAGTAAAGAACTGGAGGGACATGGAATCTGACAATAGTAAAGTGAGAACGAAGATTTTAAAGCAATTCATGAAAAAAAAAAGGTCATGGTTCATTCAGTAAAGAAATGTCATAGAGTAGAGAGAGCGTGAACAATTTATCCGTCTTTAGGTTGAGCTTTCACTTATAGGGCTTCTTTTTCCATGTTGAAATATAAAGATGCATTTCCTTTAACTGGATATGAACTAATATATACATATATTTCCCCAGCTTGGAAGAATATACCTTTACATTAAATATATCTCTTTTTTGGATAGTAAATGTAAACAACTCTGAATATCAAATAAATAAAAAAAATAATGTTTATGGGAAGAACGGAATTAGTCGCTTTGCCTCTAGAATGAATTTTTTTTCGGACGAGACAGGAAAATATACAACCCAAAGAATACAAATTGTATCGAAAGAAAAAGGTTTTAGATTGCTTGACATTGAATGCTTTCCTGTCGGGGCAGTCCACGAAAAGTATAGCTAACTACGAAAGAATAAAAAATGCATATTTGTCATACATGCAAGCTTTGAGGAATATTTTTAAGCAAGTTGGAAAATATGCTATATAAAGAAACCAAAATCTAACGATTTGTTGCATCTAAAATAATCGTTTGCTGAAATGAAATGGAAAAAAAAAAGATAGTCTGAATAAAAGGACTCATAAGTTTGTCCAAGAAAAAAAGAATCCTCACCTATTGAGAAGTTTAATGAAATTTCAAAGATAGAAGAAGAAAAATATCGGAAATTGGGAAGCTATAATGAAATACAGACCGAAAATATTGTTTGAGCAGAATTTTAACTGGGAAAGATCTGTAGAGTTCTTGAACATACGAAAAAATTACGAGAAAATATTATTGCAGGGGTGAAAGACTCAGAATTAACATGAAGTCTATGTCCAGTAATTACTGCGAACAAGAACGAAATAATTTCTAAAGAAGCATTTCCTGGTCTCATGGTCTGAAATAAAATTGAATGGAGGAAAAAGAAAAGTTCCCCAGAAAATTCATTACATCTACACGAAAAAACTCCCTCAAAACATACAAAAAATATATAAAAACGCATGAAGAAATAACGTAAAAGTAATTTAAAAAATATATATAGTGAATACGTAGTACACGAAAACCATTTGACTCCCTGACTATTTTTGGAAACCAAATCATCGTGAGTTAGAACCTCGCTAAGACCATCAGAGCATTTATATTCCCTTGGAAAGAAAATTCTCCAGCATCGTTACGTAAAAATTTCCTCCGGGTGAAAAATAGTATTAAAGAGGGGGAAAAATCCTGCTTGCAAACCACAGGAATAAATGCAAAAACTCCCAACGGACCCCACTCAGTCGTTGCCATCCCTCAAAATCAAAGATCCATCGAAATAATAAAGTTCCAAGAAGCACCATCGTATCTAACACCTACGCAGTGCCCTTTCCCCACTCGGTCGTTGCCATCCCCCAAAATCAAAGACCCATCGAAAGTTCCAAGAAGCATCGCTAGGGGGTAGTACATCGAGTTGACATCCCCCTATATCCAACCCCTTTCCCACTCGGGCGTTGCCATCCCTCAAAATCAAAGATCAATTGAAAGTTCCAAGAAGCACCGCTAGGGGGCAACACATCGAGTTTCCATCCCCCTATTTCCAACCCCTTTCCCACTCGGGCGTTGCCATCCCTCAAAATCAAACATTTATGAACAAAAATAAGATATCATAATAACATTTCTTGAGATGAGGATATGACCGTATTATTCGAGAAAAAAAAAGAGAAATGAATAATTAATACTTGCCCCACATAATTTTCATTAGGGAAGACACATGAGGAATTCATGAAAATTAATTGAAAAAAAAATACATCAACAAATTACGAGGGAAAAAACGTTTTACATAACAATAACCTAAGGGGATGGGGTCGAGCGAGGGGAAAATAAATAAAGAATAAACCTTCATTAAATTTAAAAAAAAAAGGAATAAACCTTCATTGATTTCCCGCCAAAATTCGAAAAAGTCCAATAAATACTACTATCTTCGGAGATAAGCACACACTTCGGTCGAGGGGAAAAATTGCACCGGGGAATTGGAGGCTGCTACTGACCACACAACCCTTCATCCGCCCTGCTGCGGCTGGCTGCGGCCGACGCCTAATGTTAAGTCTATGGGCTGCGTAATGTTCCTTTGATTTTCTTTTAGAAATGAGTCCATTCTTTCAAACTGTTCAGATTTGTTGTTTTTTAATTCATTTTCCCAAAGATTCAACATTTTAATCATTGCTTCTGCTTTCTTTTCCATATTAAAAATATCAACACTTTCACCCTGCATAGACAAATTCCAAGAGTTTATTTTTTCAAAGATATGAGATAAATATGCTAGTTGTAGAAGCCATTTAAAATCATTCAGTACTGACGCTAGATGAGAACCATGGCCCATGAAAAACATGCGCAGTTCAAATAAGCGGCAAAGGACATTGCCGCGCGAAAGCCAGCGTACTTCAGGGTGGACCAGCAACTTTGCATGGAGACTGCCCATTTCTTGGCAAAGAATTGTGAAGCGCGATTTATGAGGACGAGTTTTGATAAAATAAACAATTTTAACACAGTGGTCAAAAACTGCTTTCAAGTCATCAGGCAGATACTTAGTGACTACAGCTTCACGGTAGAGGCAACAGTGACTGAACTTGCACTCGAGAGAAACTTTTTTAAATGTCCTACTAGTCCGGTAATATTGCCACTCATGGCCTTGGCACCGTTTGTGCATAATGACACACAATGTTTCCATTCCAGGTTGTTTTCTTTAAAAAATACAGCAATCACTTTAAAAATGTCTTCACCCGTAGTTGAAGTTTCGAGAGGCTTACAAAATAAAATGCCTTCAAATACTTGAGTTTGTAATTTGCCGCGCACAAAAATAAGTAACTGAGCTAGACCAGCGACATCTGTGGTTTCGCCCAGCTGCAAAGTAAACAACGGGCTATTTTGAATGGCCGTTACAAGTTGGTCTTTAGTATTTAAAGCCATATCTTTGATTCTCCTGGAAACAGTGTCGTTTGACAAAGGAATCTTTGTAACTATTTTTGATTCTTCCTCACGAAACATACAATAACCGATTTCCGCCGCAGCAGGGAGAATAAGGTTTTCCCCAATTGTGCGACTTTTCCCGGATGTAACAATTTAAAGGATAACTTTGTAAGAGGCTTTCAGGGTATTTTCGTTTTCTTCTTTACCGGAAAACTGTACCACTTTATTTTTTCTACTCTGCAAGGCATCTAAAAGACGCTCAAAATACTTCACATCTTTGTTTTTTAAATTCCCATGCTTAGTTTCCAAATGCCGTCTTAAAAGTGACAGTTGCATTGCTTTTTTTTTTTGATAGAGTGTCAGCGCAAACAACGCTTTGTGGATTAGATTCCACTGAACTTCCCGTCCGCGTAATACCTAGCTACAAAAAAGACTCGTCATATTTTCTTTTTTTAATTTTTGTGTCTTTTGACTGTTTGTCAGTTTTTCGTCTTTCATTTTCGGATGGTCCATCAGGATCGGCTTCTTCACTTACCTCATGTGACGATGAGTCGGCCATATACGTCGTAGGCTCCTGGTCCGCGCCGGACGTACTTTTGTTTATAAGCAATTAATGAATTTTTTCTTCAATTTTACACACACTCACTCAGAGAAAAACACTCGTAAAAAAGTACTAGAATTCTTAGATCAAGTATAATCGTATGCTTCCTTGCGACATTGATAAAAGAGTCGGTGATAAACGAGCACGTGCGCGAATGACAACAGTGAACAATGACATGGAAGAGGAGGCGCTAATGGTGGGAGGAGCGTGAGCCATCTCACTCTCTCTCGCACAGTTGCGCAGCGCTCTTTCTCAGAACTCACACTGGCTGTCTCACTTATTCGGACGCAGCCTTGAGGTTGACAAATGCACTTTTGTCTCAGGAGCCTGGATTACGATCCGTTAATTTCGCCTCTCTTGGCTATCGCTCACTTTTTGAAATGAATTCAACAATAAGGAAAGTGAATACTGTAATCGGATTAAGACGTTTATGCAATTAGTGAGAAAGAAGGTTTATTTATTTGGTTACAGTCAGTCATTGGTTTGAATTTTTATTATAAGTGATAAATAATTTTAGCTACTCTCGCGTACGCGCTAAAACATTTCGCGTAACCCCAAGGGGTACGTTTACCACAGTTTGAGAACCACTGTATTAATATATAGAGAGCATCTTGCAGTAGTTTGTGGGGAAAAGTGTTTATTTAAATTATAATTAAATTTGTCTTTTTGTATACCTTCTCTTTCCTCAAGTGAGCGAGTCTTTCAACTTGTTCATTGGAAACATCCACTTTTTAATAGATGCTTGAATTTGGTGATATATTCATCAAATCAGTATTCACATTTTAAAAGATGCTTCAATGTTATTTCATTGCATATTACTCGAAGTGAGGGTTTCTACAGAATTTCATGAACAGGGTCACTGCATTTTTCATAATTCTGCTATGCTTTCTCACTGAAGTGTATCTATAACAAACCACACAGAAATTTATGCGAATTGAAAATAAGAAAATTCATAGAAGTTCCGGTTATATTGAGAACGTTTTTATGAAAACAGGAAAAAAGTATCTGGAAGCAGATTTTGATGAAACCAAATAATTCTAATTAAAGGAAATTTGCTCAGACCAACTAATGAAAATTTTGCATAATTTAAAATACGATGTATGCGAAGTTATTCACAAGACCGGAAACTTACAAAAATGAAAGAAAGACCTTCGCGCATTTCTACAATTGAGAGAAATTGCACAAACAAGAGTAGCTTCTTACTCCCTTTAGCAGCTGAAAGTGTGTCACGAAAATTTAGAAAACATATACAAAGCGTTCCTTGTAGAAGAGAGAAGAGGAAAAGTAATTTTCTGATTGATCAATTAGAAGAAGTGGTATGCAGCGTAACACGATAAAACATATGCTCCTAAGTGGACAAGCTGTGCTTTACTTAAAAGAGAAAATAGTGAGTGCCAAATAGTCTTCGAAATGAACAGTATCCTGCGAGAGAGAAAAGTTTAGGTGCTAAATAGCCTTCGAAATGAAGAGAATCCTACAAGAGAGAAAGAGGGGGAATGATTTTCTTAAGAATTTTTAGAATTGAGTTGTCTTCTAAACAAGAATGTACACTGACGTTCTCTGGCCGCAGAATTTTAAATAATGGACAATTAGAAAATACACGAAAATGATTGTTCACAGCAAAAGATATGCTAAGGGGAAAAAAATGCGAATACGTTTTCACGGAGGTGAGTTACAGAGAACAAAATTGCCATTTGGGCCCTTAGTGGCAAACTGTCCATGAGAGAAAGAATATGATTCCCTAAATCTTTACTGCAGGAAATTGCTCACATGGAAGGAAAATCTTTTTGAATACAATTTTTTGAGCTGGAATTTTAACGACCAAAGTGAGGCAATCAGTGGGGTATAAGTAGTGGCCCTTCCGCAATAGAGGGACACTGATTCCAGGAACTGGACAGATCCATGGCCACAAAAAAAAAATACATCACTCAGGCCTCCTCGGATTTGAATACGGACGTTCAACGAATAGTCAGAAACCTACTTTTTGACCACTGCGCCATTGGGACGGCTACGAGTTCCAGAAAAAAACATTCAGTGATGGAATTTCTCATGTAGAAAATGAGTTTTCATTTTTCTTCATTATGGTCTTTTTTAAATATAACGATGTCTCGATTTGAATTGCAAAATGAATCTTGAACTATTAATACAAATTCATTATTTTTTTTAAGTTACAGAGTTCTAGTACTAAACAGATATTTGCTTACCCCCATTTTCAAAAATAAACATATTAAATAACAAAGATTATGTTTAAATTATTTAAATTTTAAAGCTGGATATATATATTGGATTTCATAACATATGAAGGAATCACATAAAATTTAAGCATTGATTTTTCAAACTTAGTGTTCCTGAAGTAATTAGAAACACATAATAAAACATAATTTAAGCGTAGTAAATAGCTTTTAAGTGAGAACAGATTTATCGTAATTGATTATTTGCCGGGTAAACTAAAAAAAATTACAAAATACACAGTGCGTCAAAGAATTTTATAAGACTGGGTCTGTAAAATGAAATAGAAACAACAAATTATAATTTGTTTTGGTTTCTCATTCAAATGAGTCCCTCCGGCTGCAATGCATTTGTTACACGGATTTAATAATGATTCGAATGCCTGTTCCAGTTCACTTTGCGGAATTGCCTCCAAAGCACGCGTCGAAGCTGTTTGTATGGTCGACATATCACCACAATAACACCCTTTTAGCGTCATTTTAAGTTTTGGGAACAAAGAAAAGTCGCAGGGTGCTACATCAAGCGAATATGGTGGATGATTCAACACACAGACGTTATTTTTCGCCAGAAATCTACGAACAAGAAGTGAGGTGTGACTGGGTGCATTATCGTGCAACAAACATCAACTGTTTTCATCTCGATATTCTGGACAAATGCGACGAATTCTACCCATCAAACGCCTTAAAACATTTAAATAAAACTCACCAGTAATTGTTTGTCCACTTGGAACAAATTCTTTGTTCATAATGCCCTTACTATCGAAGAATGTAATGAGAACTGTTTTGATTTTCGATGGAACTTTTCTTGTTTTTTTGGCTTGTGGCGAGTTTTTTGACTTCCATTCCGCGCTTTGTCGCTTTGTTTCAGGATCATATTGAAAACACCATAGCTAATCACCAGTAACATTTGATTTTAAGAAATTTGGATCATTTTCAGCGGCTGAAATGATGTCTCTGCAATGTGCACTTCTCCTTGATTTTTGTTCATTGGTTAACGTGTGTGGAACAAATTTAGCACAGACTCTTGTTTTGCCCAAATCTTCATGCAGGATGGTTCGAATCGTTTCTTTGTTGATGTTTAAAGGGTCTTCCATCATTCGTAGTGACGCACATCGATTGTTGCCACGAAATCACGCACTTTTTCAATAATCTCAGGTGTCCTAGATGAACTTGGTTTTCCGCTATGCTTATCATCTTTTAGCGTCTCTCTGCCGTCCAAAAAACATTTGTGCCACAGGAAAACATTTGATCTACTTAAACAAAACTCACCGTAAACTTGTTTCATCATTTGATACGTTTCCGAAGCACTTTTACCAAGTTTTGCGTTAAATTTAATAACAGCCCTTTGTTCCATCTTAATAATTCAACATGAAAAAAATCAAAAATTTTTACTTATCTAATGAACGCCCGTTTCGTTTGAGTTTATTTAACATCTGCGCAGTACTTTTGGCAGAAAGCAAGCAGATGGTCACGGTTTATAACGCATTCGCGATTACACTGGTGGCGCCACCGTAGGCTGAAATCTAGCGCCAGTCTTAAAAAATTTTCGACGCACTGTGTATTCCGCTTTCTTCAGTATTTGTTATGTTTCTATGGAATGTGTCTAACAGACTAGTCGGCTGTTCAATCTGATTGACAAAGCGCTTGCTAAGTTAAAATTATTAAAAATGATAAATACATACCTCAGATAATAATGCTGATTCTATCAAAAAGATAAAGTATTCAATTATACACTGCCGGACAATTGCTAAGGACGGATGACAATAGCAACGATAGCAACCATAAAATGGAAGGCAGGAAAATGTGGAAATTAGCATAAGTGCGGGATACAGTAAGACGTGTTGTGCGTATGCAAATTTTGGATTGCCGAACTTGTTCGTGACGTCATAGCGCTGATAAGAGATATAAAGGATTTGACGCGTATTGACCGTTGTTGTTCAAACACAAAGTCGAAAGGGAAAGAATCAATTGACGAACTTGGAATTTTCAGTATGTCTTCCCGACATCACCTAGATGATTTTACGCGTGGCCGTGTTATTGGCAAGATTGAAGAAGGGCAAAAAATAACAGATGTTGCCAGGGAGTTCGACGTCAGCCACAGTGTTGTTTCAAGGCTTTGGAAATTATTTCAAACAAATGGAGAGTGTAGCAAACGTCACGGGGGAGGTCGTGTTCACAATACGACACCTGCAGAAGATCGGTACATAGTGCTATCAACAAAAAGACACCGGCGCAGCACAGCTAGTGAGGTAGCAAATCAGTTTATGGCTGCTACTGGCAAGCGGATCTCCCGAAAAACTGTCGCCAGACGTTTGCATGAAGGAGGACTATACGCCCGCCGTCCTGTTGTGTGCATCCCATTGTCCAGACGTCACCGTACCACCCGTTTGCAATGGGGCCATCAACATCGCAATTGGACTGATAACGACTGGTCTGCTGTCCTCTTCTCAGATGAGAGTAGATACAGTCTATCGTCTGATTGTCGACAACAGCTGATCTGGCGTGATAGTGGTACTGCATATTGTTCAGCAAACATACAGGAAAGGGACCGATATCCAACATGTAGTGTCATGGTATGGGCTGGCATCGTGATCAATGGCCGTACGTCCCTCTATGTGCTTACAACTGGGACTATGACTAGCCAACGATACATTAATGATGTTCTGCTACCTCATGTTCGCATGTTCCGTGGTGCTGTCGGTGATAGATTCATTTTCATGGACGACAACGCAACATGTCTTCGAACAGTCGCTGTCCAGGAGTGTCTTGAGAGCGAGGATATTCAACGCCTCGTATGGCCAGCACGTTCTCCAGATCTGAATCCCATTGAAAATGTGTGGGATGCTTTGGGGAGGAGTCTTGCTGGTCGCCAATGCCCTCCAATAAACAAGGATACCCTCATCCGTGCACTGACAGAGGAATGGGATAAATTACCCCAACAGCTGCTTGATAATGTTGTGCAAAGCATGACACGACGTGTGGAATCTTGCCTCGCCCTCCATGGTGGCAATATCCCGTATTGACATCTTACGCCGGAACGCCTGCGGACGGTAATTGCATTTTTTTCACGTTTACGTATTCTGCACAAAATGGCCTGTTTGTCCCTTGAACACGTTCCAAAGCCTTCTGGATTTCAGAGCACAATAAATTGTCTTTCTTGTAATGTCCTGGCATTCTGACATTATTTTACTTCACTTGGCATCCAACCACACTTACGTTTTTATGAGCTATATAGCCGTTTATGATCCGTCCTTAGCAATTGTCCAGCAGTGTACCAAAGAGCCAAACGTTACGACCACATTTCTAATAGGAGATTGGTCCTTGGTCCTTCACATGCAGACCAAATAGCACTTACACTGCTAGATTTAGAAGCGACACGATTTTGAAAGGTGTCTCAATCTGACCAGTTGAACCTCGCTTCTCGTGTAGGATAAACTTAACGCCCAAGAACAGAGAATAAATTATGTAGTGGTATTGACATATAAGTATTTTCATAAATATTATATTGCAAACGTATTTAAAACGGGAACATCGTAATTTTTAAAACTGATTAAATATGGTGAAGCGTGGCAGCTCCACGATTGCTTAAAAACAGCAATTGCAGGAGGTGTCTACGAAAATTTACCGTACTAATGCTGCTTCATAAACGGTTTATCTAACGCCGCTATACCGTTGGTATATCCTGACAACACGGATAATATATATATCGGAATGACAAAGCGATCCTTGGACACTAGATGTAAAGAGCATGTGCTAAGTGTCAATCAGGACATGCAAAATACAGCCCTCGCCAGATAAGTCATGCATTTCTGACCTGCACCTTTATGGAATAATATTAGAAGAATTGCCCCTTACACGAATTTTAAAGGGACCGCCATAAGGGAAACAGTCGAAATCCTACCCAGCAAACTGGCATGCAATGATATTGTCTCTACTGAACTACCAATGGTTTGGCATGGGTTATTAAGAGATGGAAACTCATCGTGACGCACCGTATAATTGCGTGATAAAAATTCATGAAATGTGCTAGTGGTGTCGCCCACATTATTTTCAAAAATCATCTTCGTTCTTTACGTGTTCCAATTCCTTGCATTTGTATGTCTACCATTGCCTTGATAAAGCCTTCCAGTGGAGTGCGAAAGATTGGCGAATTTTTGTACTGACTACAGTACAAAAACAAGCGGATTAAATGCGCTATATGCGTCTCTTGAGTATTCACAATATGGTGTACTTTAAGCAAAGGAAACTATTCCCACTTAATAGCATTCGGAAACATTTTTGCTTGCATAATTATGAAATTATCGAGAAAACAGAAACAGTGAGAGTGTGGCACTTATTCTTGAAAAATATTTCACCTTGTAATACAATAATTGAAATTAGTTTTCCTGTTGTTCAGCACCTGCCTTGTAATTAAGTGTAATGAGAAATTATCTTTCATTATACAAAAAAACAGTTGTGTTGTGACAAAGATACGTACATTTGTTTTTGTTAAGCTGAATGTATCTTTTATTCACAAGAGGTGTCCTAACTCTTTGATGCGCAGACACTTTGTTAAAAGAAAAAAAAATGAAGTAAAGAAATAATGCGAAGAAGGAAATCTCTGACTAGAATAGCATCTAAATTTGGTAGGTGGTTTTCATAACAGCATTTTTAGTTCAGATATAACCTCAAAATTTGGTAGGTGGTTTTCATAGCAGCATTCTTAGCTCAGATATATCGTCTAAATTTGGTAGGTAGTTTTCATAACAGGATTCTTAGTTCAGATATAACCTCTAAATTTGGTTGGTAGTTTTCACAACATCATTCTTAGTTCATATATAACCTAGAGGACATTCATGTTTCAGAACACGTGAGTTATAAATTCGGTGATATCTTTCCTTCTCTTCGAAGAAATTTTTCTGAGATTCTCAACAGCACTTAAGAAAGATAGTAACCAGTTAGATTTACCAAAAGCTACATGTTTGCTAACATGATGTCTTAGATTTCATGTTTATCTGGTTAAGCCGTGGATATGTTAGTTTTTAAGTTTGATAAACAAATATTATCAGATTTTTTTTGTTCATACTCTAACGAAGAACTGATTCTTCAGTCGTCAGGTTTTACTACTTTTTGTAAAATTGGACCAGTACACAGCTGGCCACCCAAAATGCAACACCAAGAAAGAAGCAACCGATCCGCCTGAAATTCGCAACATGCGTCGTCCGCGAGAGGACATACAAACGATTAGCATTGCAGGCTATATGCAAATCATGTGCACCCGGCACGCCAGCGAGAAGCACTCTAAGAAGGGTGCACAGATATCGGGGTGTAAGCAGTGGAAGTGTGTTGTGCTGCCGGACCTGTGCGTGGGAAGCTTCCTAATGCCTCGTCACAGAATACGGCATCCATACCAGAACGTTTCGGAGTTCGAAAGAGGACAATTATTGGCTTATCGCGACAGCGATTTATCGTACCGAGACATCGGCGCTCGTGTGGGACGACATCCAGCCACAGTGAGGTGAGTATGGATTCGGTGGGTGCAGGAGAGACGGACGGACCGACGTGAAGGATTCCCGCAGCCGCGGCACACCACCAAACGAGAGGACCGGCATGTTGTGTGGCGGGCATTGACGGCCCGCACAGCCACATCACGAACGTTAGCGCAGGAATTAGGGTGTGTTGCGCAAAACCTATGTTAGCACGTTCCGTTTGAAGCCGTCTGCAGAAGCGGGGACTTGTTGTACGGCGTCCATTGCTCCGATTACCATTGACGTTACACCACCGACGAGTGCGTCGGCAGTAGGCCATTGAACACCGCACCTGGACTACGGAATGGCACGACATTTTCTTCTCCGACGAATCCCGATTCTGCCTGCAACACTACGATGGTCGGATCCGCCTATGGCGTCATCGCGGCGAGAGACTGTATGACGCCTGCATTATGCATCGCCATACCGGACCGTCGCCTGGCGTTAGGGTTTAGGGCGCAATTGGATATGACACCTGCCCCTTCTGGTACGTATCGCCGGTGCACTCAACAGCCACCGCTACATATCTGACGTTTTGAAGCCTGTAGTCCTCCCTTACCTGCAGGACCTGCCGGCGCCCACGTTTCAACAGGACAATGCGCGCCCGCACGTGGCACATATCGTGCAATAGTTCTTTACGGCCCACCAGGTGTCACTGCTGCCGTGGCTCACCTGTTCTCCGATATGTCGCCCATCGAATACGTCTGGTCGCTGATCGGCAACCAAGTGGCGTTGCAAGCACCACCCGCGGCTACGCCTGATGAATTGGGGCAACGTGTGGATGCAGCCTGGACGGACATACCCCAAGCCCACATCTAAAGCCTCTTTCGTTCGATGCCGCGGCGTCTAGCGGCCGTTATTGCCAGCCATGGGGTCCACACGAACTATTGATGTCTGCGTGTTTCGCAAGTCGCACGGGCTTGTAAGCTCAATCGTTTCATCTTTGTATCTGTTGTTATGTGTCCAGTAAATCTAGTGTTGCTATCTCGTGTCCTTCTTGGTTTTGCATTTTGGGTGGCCAGCAGTGTATTTACATTCGCGGAATGGTATGTGGCATACTGAGAAAAGGTTTTAAGTTTTGTATGCGAACTGAACGTTCTGAAGATCTAAAATATGTATGAAGTCTGCAATAAAGTGATACTGGCACTGTAACAAGTACTACGATCATCTGCCTTACGCAAAAGATGCATTCCTTTAGCTTATATTTACAGATTTTGATATCCTATAATAAATTGTCCTTGTAAAAATATGGTTTATTATTCAGTGAAACGCAATTAATCGAACTAGAAGTTACGTAGACTGATTCAAATCCTTAACAGAATGTTTCACCTAAGTTAAAGTTTAGTATCGATACGTCAGAATCAGAAACTGAGCTCCCATAAAGTGAGACCCACAAGAGATTCAAATGAAACTCAGTATTACAAGAGAACCTTTTCCAAATATCTCCAGAGAAGCTTCCATTTGGAAAAAATTTAAAACATCAGTTACTTTTCTGGAGTTGCAGTTGTACCAATTCTATGAGACACAACACACCACAACAGGATTTTTTTAAATAGAGGAGAAAGTTAGAATAAGAACAGCAACGTTTATTCACAAATAAATGTTTCTTTAACATAGAGGATGGTTTCACACAGCGTTTATCTCGGCATCATCAGGACGAATATGTTAAATAAGCATTTAATTGTCAATAAACGTTGCTATCTTTTCTATTTCAACATCCCAAATTTTGTTGACACAAACTATAAACAAGAGGAAGTTTTAAATTAGTTATTGGTCATATATGGAGACACGGAGGAAGTTTAAATAGAAAGTGTCGAATAACGAAATGCATTGAAGACATTTCTATGACTTATCTGCTAAGGTATTAACTCAGTTCTTGAGTGCCACTTTAATCAATAGAATAAACACAAAACCTTTATAATTAATAAAGTACGACATATTCCAAAATCAACTACGGCTGTGGCATTTTGCCAATATCCGAACGGTGATTTTTGTTTACCTTTTTTATTTTGTTTATCATTCGAACGCAGATATGTTTTCAAAGAGAAATCATCTTTAAAATGTACATCAGTTCTTCATTATTCAGTTACGATACAACTTTTTTCCACTTATTTACTTGAAACACAGAAGATAAAAAGGTATTTTAAGAGTTTTTTCTGAAGAACAATTTTTTTAAGAACAGGCTTTTAAAAACATTTCTTTTATCTCTAATTAAAGGCAGATCTCCAATTCGCATTTTTTTTATTTTGTTCAGTTTCAAGTAAAGAGCAGGTGTGTAATCAAGTACAATCATTTCCATACTGATGCCGATGTACTTTACTTCTCAAATCTCATACAGAACAAGAAGTTTTTTATGGATTTCATTAAGAAAAATTAAAAGTGCAACGCTTGATACACTGATCGTAATTTGATTTTACTTTGAAAAATCGGTGTAATATGTATGACGGTGTTGTACTTCTCTTTATTGAATAAAATTTCACAGTGCAGTGAAAAATGGCAGCACTACACATAAAGATACGGTATTGCTTTATTCAGTCAGAGGTTGTTTACACTATTTCCTGAAAGTTTGTAGGATGTACCAACTTATTTGGTTAGAAAAGGTAAGAAATGCGAAATCCGTAATGTCTGCAACATACCAATTTTAACGCAAGCATCTTGTCCAGAAGAAGTGTCGTTATACCCTCAATAACGATAAAAACATTTAAATTAGTAACCGGTTTTTTATAGGATTTTTTTTTACATCATTAGGAAATCGTTCAAAGTTTTTTCTGCAAAGGATTGGAAATCTGAAAGGAGCTTGAAAAGCGATTTTACCTGGGTCTTTTAAGTTATTTAGAAAAAGAACAATTTTAATAAACAAGAAAAACTTTCAGAATCTCACAGATTGATTCGTTTTCACGAAATATTGCATTATAAATCAAATATTACAAGGGTATCGATTTAAATTTTATCTCTATTTTTTTAAGGAAAATACTTCCTTTTGTTAATCAGTGGCACGAACATGATATCAAGCTGTCTTTTCCCAGAATTTAACATGAAGCGTACGTCGCCATCCGAGGACATTCCGCATGTTTACTTGTCTACAATTTGATGGTGCGTTATGCACTTTCAGGAAAAGCCGATGGACATATTAACTTTATCTCTAAAGAATTCATTTGGATTTAAATATAAAAAAATTTACGAACAAAACACTGAGAAACAGATTATTGTTGATTGAGCCATAAAGTTGTTCTTCTGCACTGACGACTAAATTTGTTTCCCGTATCTTCGCAGTGCTGCACATTTATATGAGGCAGATAAATAAATCCGTAAGACATTACCGCTTTAATTACTAAGTTTGGGGCCTTATTTATATTGTGTAGCAGAATTTCTGCATATTTTTTTGACCAATCCTTCAGCAAATCCGCATGTTTTACTATGATCACTTTGTATTTTCTTTTCTTTTGCCACTGGCTTTGTTTCCAATTGCGAATTTGGAAATATTTGTTATCTTTTATTGCACAATTTTTATTCTGCCGCATTCGTGCTCTGCTGAGTAATTTATTGCACACGTCTAAATGATTTCCACTGATATTTATATTAAAGTGAAGTGGAGTTGGAATTTTTTTAATATTTAGCTCATTATTGAGATCTTATTGCTTCATAACAACATGTTCAAAGAGAAGGTTCCATGGAGATAACGGTAACCATTTAACCGTACCAATGGTGCCGTTGTCTAAGCGATGGCTTCTGACTGTTCGTCCAAGTGGGTCCCGGTTCGAAACCCACGAGGTATAGATGTTTCGTTTGTCTTGAGTTACTGCTCCTCTTCCTTCCTTGGAACTAGTGACCCTAAATTAGGTACGGGTGACTGCTTACACCCCATTGAGTATCTCCGATGCTCGTTAAACCCTCAACCTAGAAAAAAAAACGTTTACCAACACATAAAAGGGGTTGTTCTGAACGGTACATAACGCATCAATATTCATTCCGAGTCCAGAATAGAAATATTAATTGCTCTTGTTTAGAGTTCACAATGTAGTATTACAACAGGGAACAGGAAAATTATATCTCTCTAGTGAGATAATGAACCCGTACCTCAGTTTTCCGGCCGAGTATGCCTTCCAACATACAATCCAGGATAAGGAAGTTCTAAGTAACTGAAGATAGCCACTTAGGTTGATCAACTTCCTATTTTCGGTATTCGAATTAATTTTTTTATAATTGTAACTTACTAAATCAACAACTCCTCAAATATCGGAAGTACTGAGAAGAACGTTTCTCAAAAGTCCATGGGTTCTTCATATAATTCTTTATTTTGCAATCAGAATATGACTCCGAATTACTGTACAGTTCTTTCTTCAGCTGCTTCTGCTGTTTTAGTTTGCGGGTTTAACGACCTTTGTGAGCAACTCAGTGGGGGTAAACATAGGCAGTCACTGGCCTCTTATTTAGGGAAGCTACTTCCATAGAAAGGAGACAGCCTGAGCTTCCATACCTCATCCGGAAATCGACTCAAGATCTACTCCGGATGACAGGTCAGAATCCAACTCTTTGACCTTTGCTCCAGGGGTGTGTGACGTTCCTACACCGCAGGACACGCATGAGATAAAGGCAGGTAGCAGCGAGAGCTTACATCCGCGTAACTCAGTTGGGAGGGCGACTTACACTGGAGTGAGGGGACGCGAACTCGATGGCCGGCGTGTACAAAGAGGATGGAGAAATTTACTTCATCATATTGGCGCAGGAACTTCGCGGATGACCCGGCTGTTATATTTCTCGCAATGGTGTGATGTTCTTTATTCATCGCGAGATAGGAAAAATTAGAATCCCTTTTTCAGCGCTTCGAAAAAAATGTGTGTGATGTTACGTTCCTCACACCAGATTGACTGGGATTTGTCAAATGCACGTTCTTTATGAGATGACTGCCTACAGCGACACATAGTTCCGGCTGAGCCAAGGGCCATGCCCCGGCCCTCTTTCGGGTGGAGAGGAGCAGATGGGACGTGCCTGCACCGCACGACGCACATGATATAACGGCAGATAGGAGCGAAAGCGTACGTCCGCGTAGCTCAGTTGGGAGAACTACTTACTCCTGAGAGAGTGGACCCGGATTCAATGCCCAGCATGGACAAAGATGATTGCGAAATTTACTTCGTCATAGGTGGTACAGCCTACAGTTTTCCATGTAACTTCCTATCAGAAAATTTGCAAAATACAATTCCCTGGAGTGGAAAGCGAAACCACCTGTGGCGGCTCGTGGCAACTGAAACAGGTGGAGCCAGTAGCCGAAGTCAAACAACGAAATAAAAAAAAACTGACATTATTAGGCCAACTATTCGGACCCCACACCACCCCCCACCCCGAAGATTCCTTTACTCTGCCTCTCTTTACCCCCTTGACTCATAATAATGCCCAAATAAGGTAGGAATGTGTCAACTATTGTATTGCACATGTAAACAAATTCCTCAGAATAGAATGCATAACTATTAACAGAAAAATGTTAAAACACCTTAGGTAAAATTTTTACCTTAAAACATATCAGCATTAATTTATGTTAGTAGTGCTTTGTGTTTCTTCAGATTTCTCAATTGAGGAATAATCACAGGATTCACAGGATAAAAAAATGTAGTGAAAAAATAATAACTCCAAATATATACAGGTAGGGAACGTTTCATAAATTTCGTCCCATATAGCATGAGTACCATACTACCATTTGCATTATTTGAAAGGTTTAACTTTTTTAAAGAACTTGTGAAACCTAAAAACATATATGTACTCATGTGCAAATTATACTTACAGGTTTTCTCATTTATTTATTTATTTTTAACATAGAAAATCATCTTAGTTAAAACTGAAATTAGTTCTGCAAAGCGTTTGTAAACTTCATACTCTTAGAAACGGAAATTATTGGGCTGATAAGCACAGAGTTTTTTAAGTGAAGCTTTTCGACTCAAATTCTTGGGCTGATGAGCACTGTTTTTTTTTAAGTGAAGCTCAAAACTAAACATTCTTGGGGTGATAAGCACTGAGTTTTTTAAGTGAAGCCTTTCTTCCAGATTTAAAGCAAAGAATGGAGATTTTAACAAAATATCCACTCCATTCATTGTACTCGACAAGCAAAAAATTCACGACACGAAGGAACAACACATCACCGAGAGAGGCACACACAGAAAAAACAACTAACTGAACTTTTCTACGACATTTAAAACCCTTCCGCCTCCTTTGTGCTTGGTCGGGTTAAGCATCTCTGTCAACCCACGGCGTTAAGGAAATGGATACACTCCCGGCCAATCAAATTAGCGCGGGGCCAGATAGATCTGGCCCCACAGCTTTTTGGACACGCGGTTAAGACAGTGTTGTATGTAGGTCTTCATACTGAATAAGACGGGGAGTAAATCGTCTCCTTTTTGCTTGCGTAGTGATGCTACTGGGGCCTGTTGGATCTAGCCCCAATAACTTCACACTCAGAACGTGATCTCTTTCCTCTGGGAATAGTTTTTCGTTTTTGAAGGAAACTTTTCCCTTAGGTTATGGTTTTTGAAGGGAAAGGTTTATTACCATGTAGTTAAGAGTAGGACTAAGAATCAGGGCAAAAAAAAATATATATATTTCTAGAAATAGAAATTTTTAGGTGGGGCCCGGCCCCTCTGGCCCCTAATGACGAACTGCCCCTAAAAACCACACCACCCGAAGTCCGTTTGAACATGCTTTCGTTTACGGATCCCGAAATTCCAGCTCTAAGCGACGCGAATTTCAAGTTTTCTGATATGATGTTACATCATGAACAGTAAACTATAGCAATTCCCAGTCTGAATGAAGAACGAATGATTTCAGGAATATCTGACATATTTATGAGGACAAATTCTTTTTTGATTTCCCTTTTACATGTATGTTTTTCATTTAACACAGCAAGTTTAAGATGTGCTACAGAAAGTGAGTCGAACTTTTTGCCCTATTTGGATCACTTTATGTTTTTATACGTACCTTTACGACGAAAGCTGCCTGGCATTCAAAGTATAGGTCATTGTGTTGCAGTGCCTTAGCCATCTGTCTGCCACTTGTTGGATTCCGTGGCTGTACCAGTTCTTGTCCTCTGAGGAAACGAGCTCCTTCACTAAAGCTGCCGCCTCCTTCTGGTTGTTGAAGTACCGCCCACGAAGGAAGTGGGCCATGGACCGGAACTATTAATAATCTGACGAGGGCAGGCAAAGGACTACATGGTGGGTGTGGCATCAGTTCGATGCCCTCAAATTTCCGGAGTTCCGCCCGAGTCATTCGCGCGAGCCCATTTTGTTCACCAGCGCCTAGTAAAAAGAAATGGTGAATTGTTGGGCAAGTTATCTCTGATAGAAGGTGGACGCTTTGATTTCAGGATGGTGTCAATGTATTTTCTTCCGTTAGGCATGCCGTCGATTAAATGAAGACAGTCAGCACCACTTGCTGCCATGCATGCCCTAATCATAACGCTTGTTGGGTGCTTTACATTTTCCTCCATGCAGTCAATATGTAGCCCTACTCAAACTTAGTGCCTCACATATTTCAGACCAGCAGTACTACATAAAAATATCTTACAGTGATCTTTCCATTTACTGCGTAAAACGGCAATTCTTCACTTCAAGTGATGATAATGAAAACTTAATCGTCGCCGAGTGCTCCTCACGCACATTCCACGTCAGAGCGGCCAGAAATAAATTAACACTCCAGGACAATACCATGGACTATTATCTTTTAGTGGGTAGCACTTATTCCCTGATATTACAGGTATGTCTAGTATCATCGAACAACTAGCTCAGCATTGTGGCCGATAAAGTCCGTCCTTCAATGTTGATTTTTTATTTAACAGGTCACGACTGTTTCAAGGACGTTAATGCTACTTCTCATCGCTCAAGGTGCGTTCAGCTATGGTTCAACAAACACGATAGTAATTTCTACCATCTTCCCAGGCAGCCAAAATTCCCGGATCTGAACCCTACTGAAAACATATACATATACACATAATTTTAGAAAATAGGTATGGGAGGAAGGTTCACTTATATCAAATCTTAGCCAGTTTAAGGATTGTATGGTGAACTCCTGGTATTTTGTAGACTTCTCGAACACCTTATGGAATCTATGCCGAACTGCATAGATGCTGTAATTCAGGACAAAATGGGTCCAAACGTACTGAATAAAAGTTTCTAATTCAGTTGTCGGTACGTATACGTCAATACTGATTATAACATGCTGAACATAAATTCGAAGGTATATGTAATGTTGTATCTTTTATTCAGTATATAGTACCGGGTTTCTGCAAAGAAATAAAACGGGTGAATGTGCATGGCATGTTATCAATATAATAAGGGTATATAGTGGAAAGTCGATTGCACATTTCTAACTAATCTCACTTTCAAACATAAGTTTACTTTAGTTCTAATAATTTACTTTTCCCCTCGCATTTTCAATTCTGTTACGCGTTTCAAGCTTTTTGCGATAGTGCGTTAGAATATTAATTTCAATGATAAAACGAATATACGGTTCTTTCATTCTTTTATTCAGTATTCGGTAGGCTACAACTTCGATCGAATCGAATAAATCTTGATCTATTTCTTATTTCCTATTCCTAAATTCAGCCAAAGTTGAAACTCGATACATAGAAATTCACTTTTTTTATTTTTTATTTTCGTATTTACACTGTAATGCTAGTTCTTTTACTTCAAAAATTACACTTTTCGATCAAAATGAAAGTTTGATGCTTATGGAAAACAGGACACACAGCCAGTAATGTGTATCTCAGCTGTCAACCGTTTTCGGAATTTTTACTCAAAGACACTCTTTCCAAATCCAAGTTGGCATTTCTTTTTTATTTAATTAACACGAGATGTACGTATGGATTGAACCTGAAACTAAAACGGTTTCCGTAGTGAAGTATGGCCTTCCTGGATCTAGGTACCAAAAACTTAAGACTCAATAAAGAGTTTCGATACGTACGAGGTTTCATGAAATCGTGTGGCATTCTTAGTTTGAAAAGAAAGTTTCTCTACTGATTTCTCTGTTTCTTTCGCTGCAAACAATGAACTAATGTGTTACATATGTACCCGTACACAAACATGTAACGACAACACGTAGCATTTAAATCAGCAGTAATCACTCATATTTTGGCGGCCCCCTCAAAGGTCGGGGCCCTGGACACGTGCCCCAAACTCCTTCTCGTAAATTAGACCTTGGTCATAATAAAAACATCTTTGAAATCCACTGACAGATTCAGCATGATTCTGTCGACGATGAACGCTGACCGTGGTGCCAGATCGTTGCCCCTTTGTCCGTCTTAACTCGAAGCCTTGAGGGACCCATCTGCAAATTGCATATGTAGCAACAGCCTAAGAAACACAGATCTGATGAGCAACGATCGGTGTACGAATTTAAATATGACTTAACGGAATAGTAGAAAAGCTCCTGCACCCTACTTTAACTCGATTACCGAACCATTGTATATTTATTTCTCCTTTCTCATATTGCAGGTTGGTCCTCATTTCAATGCCTGGTTGTTCTCACTTAGAATGCGGAACTCATCTTTACGTCTTTCTTTACTTGTACTTCCTTCGTGCTGGCGACCTGCTACATTACCCCGCACTGTGTACAAGAGCTGAAGTCTTTCATACACTTACATTTCTTTGTCGATCACAACTTATAATCGAACTTTAAACAATATGCACCTTAATTCTTTACCTGAGGCCTATTGATTCTTATATTTAGGAAATTACGATTGATCAAAAATGAAACAGTGTGTTTCAAAATGACTCGGGTAACACAGAAAAAAAACTTATATATGTGAATTCAGCATGAAATTAATATTAAAATCAAATATTAATTCTTCCGGTAGTCTCTTTCCCAGACCAGTGAAATTAGGACTGCAAAAAGTTTGTACTCAGTTTAATTTCCTACAGTTTTGCAGAAAGGGGAATTTTTTTAAAGAATTGTAAAAAACTATGGAAGTTCAAAACGCCTATAGCACAGTATACCATCTAATTCGTGACATAATGAAACATGATTAATAGCCAGTCTTTCGTTATACATTCGGAGGCGTTTTGGAAGCAGTTGTCAGACTTGAATTGTCCAACATTTTATGGAAGACGTATTATGTGGTCATACGTTAAAGGTCTGATATTTGTTTCTAACCAGTAAATCGCTAACATGGATTGTCTAACAACTTATTTCCAACCATAAAATTATTACCGCCTTTTATATCATAAATAATGTTCCTTTAGGTTAAACCATTACCTGTTACGTCCAAACATAAAATATCTTATATTTGATTTTACATACACTGTTGGCCACCCAAAATGCAACACCAAGAAGGACACGAAATAGCAAAGCCATATTTACTTTACACATAACAACAGAAACAAAGATGAAACGATTGAGCTTACAGGCCCGTGCAACTTGCGACACACGCAGACATCAATAGTTCGTGTGGACCACATGGCGGGCAATAACGGCCGCTACACGCCACGGCATCAAACGAAAGACTCTTTGGATGTGTTTTTGGGGTATGGCTGTCCAGGCTGCTTCCACACGTTTCCACAGTTCATCAGGCGTAGCTGCGTGTGGTGCTTGCCGGGCCACTCGGTTTCTGATCAGCCACCAGACGTGTTTGATGGGCGACATATCGGGAGAAAAGGCGGGCCACGGCAGCAGAGACACCTGGTGGGCCGTGAAGAATTGTTGCACGATGCGGGCTACGGCAGCTGAGACACCTGGTGGGCCGTGAAGAATTGTTGCATGATGCGGGCCACGGCAGCAGAGACACCTTGTGGGCCGTGAGTAATTGTTGCACGATGCGTGCCACGTGCGGGCGTGCATTGTCCTGTTGAAACGTGGCCGCTCGCAGGTCCTGCAGGTAAGGGCGGACTACAGGCTCCAAAACGTCAGAGATGTAGCTGTGGCTGTTGAGTGTACCGGCGATGCGTACCAGAGGGGTGCGGGTGTCATTTCCAATTGCGGCCCAAACCACAATGCCAGGCGATGGACCTGTATGGCAATGCATAATGCACGCGCCATACAGTCGCTCGCCGCGGTGCCGCCACACGCGGATCCCACCATCGTGGTCTTGCAGGCAGAAGCAGGATTCGTCAGAGAAAGTAATGTCGTGCCATTCCGTAGTCCAGGTGCGGCGTTCAATGGCCCACTGCCACCGCACTCGCCGGTGGTGTAACGTAAATGGTAATCGGAGCAATGGGCACCGTACTACAAGTTCCCGCTCCAGCATACGACGTCGAACGGTACGTGCTGACAAAGGTTGTTGCGCAGCACACCCTAATTCCTGCGTTAACGTTCGTGATGTGGCGGTGCGAGCCGTCACTGCCCGCCGCACAGCATGCCGGTCCTCTCGTTCGGTGTTGTGCCACGGCTGCGGCAATCGCTCACGTCGGTCCGTCCGTCCCTGCTGCACCCAACGATTCTATACTCGCCTCACTGTGGCTGGATGTCGTCCCACACGGGCGCCGATGTCTCGGTAAGATAAACCGCTGTCGCGATAAGCCACTATTCGTCCTCTGTCGAACTCCGAAACATGCGGGAATGGCTGCCGTATTCTGCGACGAAGCATCAGGAAGTTTCCCACGCACAGGTCAGGCAACACAACACACTTCCCCTACTTACACCCCGCCTTCTGTGCACCCTTCTTTTAGTGCTTCTCGGTGGCGTGCCGAGCGCACATAATTTGCATATGACCTGCAATGCTAATCGTTTCTATGTCCTCCCGCGTGCGACGCATGCTGCGAAATTCAGGCCAATCGGATGCTTCCTTCTTGGTGCTGCATTTTGGGTTGTCAGCAGTGTACTTTAGGTGTACATTGAAAAACCTCTGAGCGGAAAACGAAAAGTGCGCAACCTGTGTATTCTGAATTACGGCGCTGATTAATATGATTATTCAACGTTTTGAGCATTTTGAACTGTTTTGTAAAACACTTTTTGGTCAATTTAAAAAATCCGTTTTGATATTCTCATCAGCAGTCAACATAAATGCAGATTAAATGTTTTCAGTATTCTATTTTTATAATTTTATATATATAAATAGTACGTCCAGAAATTTTTGCTTGCTTGGTAAAATAGTTATCTATCTGAGAGGTGTGACTTACACCGCCAAACTTCAGAATCTTGTGTTAAACTTCCAACTTCAGCCTGCTCTCCGCGTTTAGAAGTTAGCTCTGACATGATGTCATCTATCTGCCGCTGTGCAAATTACTGCGGTTGACTTGCGTAATAATCCCGTTTCGTGATTATTTTTGGCTGGTCTTGAACTTTTATGAATGCTATTGCGTTCCTACTCTGAAATTTGTATCATGTCGTAATTGTTTTCCCCTCATGAATGGGGAGTTTTCTATCTGGCAGAATAAACCGATTGATTGCGTGAATTTAAAGTCACTTACGTGCCACGCAAGAATTGTGTGATGATAGTTCTCTGCAAACTGCAGTGTTATAAGGTGCTAACTACCCCAGTCTCCGATTCCAGTAACTATGTGTCTCAGTAGACGTGGTAGAATCCCCCTGTAACGATCCCTCGATTGCCGCATCTTAGGGCAATTTGTTGGAGAGTTATTTATAATTGTATCTCAGCGTTACGGTGACATATTCACATGTGAATGGCACGGGTCTAAGTTCTAGTGGTGTAACTAATAATTTGTAGTTTAAGTAGCTATTGTATCACCATGAATTACATATTCATGCAGTTCTCATCTGATTGAATAATGAACTGATTTCAAATGTAAGTCACCGTTTCATATATCCCTTAGTGATAGAATGTTTAAATAGGAAATTTTCTTCTATAGCCTACGTCACATAATATGGATCAGTTTGAATTACTGACAACCTTTATCAGGTGATAGTAGTACGGGTTTTTGTAAGAAATTGTGGCCGCATTAAAAAGAATTGGAATCTGACATGATTGAAATTTTGTATTGTCTTTCGCCAAGAGAATCCTCCATTTCGCCATACGATAATTTGGCTTTGAAACCCATTACATTATTTTTGATAAATTACATTTTAAGCATATTATACGAACAACTTTTTTAAGTAAAATATCAATGCAACATTTTTATTAAAGGAAAGTTCCATTACCACACTGCGCTAAATTTTCTCCTCAAAGCTACATCTCTACATAATCTTCAGCTCTTGGTCATACTGTATTTCTTCAAAGAAGCAACCCTAAATAAAATTTAAATGAAATCGCCAGAGACATAATTGATATAACTAAATTAAGCAAACTAGTAAGAACACGTTTGTATCGCAATATATTTTGCGGTGAAATGTTTAAGCTTCAGAACGAAAAAATCATATTCTAAAGTCACTGTTCTATCGTGTCTTTCCCTATCCGTTCTTTCGAATATAAGACATTTCCGATAGACAAACGTATTTTTGTGTAATCCAGCAGATTTTAAGGGCTTACAATAAAGTGCATGCATCACCTTTCGTCTTGTAATTACAGATCCATCAAAATAGTATAAAAATACATAATTTATCCCATTTGTATTGTATCATTATATTTAAAGCAACAATATCCGTTTTCTCAAAGAGTACTGAGTACCGGAATAATTTATTCAGTTATTTCCTCTATCATAATGAAATTGATTTCTTCATTTGGTTTAAGAGTTTAACGAGAGAATACCTGTGTATGTCGGACTACAGCCCATTTTTTTAAGGTGAATGTCCGCAACTCTGTCTTGAGGATTTAAAAACTGCAATTACTGAAGCCCAATCGATTATACGAAAGACTTTTTTTTTCTTTTATTTGCGGAGTGTTTTATTAATAAAATTTAGATAACTTTATATTGAAGAGCAATGGTACTTTTATTAGACTAAAGAAAAGTGTTTTTTTTTCTCTTTGACGAATGCCTTTGATATGTAGTTTGGACACCTTGACACTAAAAAGCCTCGGCATGTCTATTTACATCAGCCCAATTCCCATTCTGCTTTTTCTGTTTTCCGAAATTAAAATTTTGGGTGTTGTAATACTCCACATTAATTCTAATTTTGCTTTCTACTGCAAACCATAATCTAAACAGTCAGCTCATACTGCTTATTTTATGTGTAATATGAGTCGTTGCTGTGAGTTTTTCTTTTCATATTTTAAGTATATTAAAGAATCAGAGAGGAGTATACTGCTAGTTAAATACAGTTTGAAAAGCATGTCATGTTCTGAATTGCACAAATATTTGTTAAAGAAACCCAATCTACTGAAGAAAATATTTTACAGTTAAAAATGTAAGCAAAAATGTCAGCAGACTAAAATCTTTCTTTTTTTAACACTTATAAACCCTCAAAGTGAAATATTTAATTATAGAGTACATGCATTCATATACATTTTTGCATAAATTTATTATGTCCCTTTCAAATGCCTTCCTTTTTTTAATAAAAATGTCCTCCCATTCCAAAAAGTCATCTGGTCACCCTGTCCTCTACCAAACATTGAGATTCTGAAAATTAATAAAAGCAAAACATTGCCATATCATAACGAGAAATTAGTGCGTCTTTTTCTAATCCCATTACATTGACTTTATTGTTTATATTACTTTTTGCTTGGAGCGATGCCCCTCACATCGAAAAACCTTTTGAGAATACTTTGTTCCTAAAATAATGCATGGTTTTCCCGCCAGTGGGCGTAGATTCATACCAAATATTTATCGATATAGGGGATGTAAGGTCAGGTGATGCGTAACATCACAGCCTCTCCTTGACAAATTTCAACCCCGCCTTCTCGTGGTGCATCCTGTTCCCACTAAAGGGGCTCTGACGACCGCCAATAGCGGTATAACTATACCATCGGGATCAGAGGAAATGCTATCCCACACTCACCAACCCGCTTGGCCAGCGTGGTGAGTTATGGCCAAACACCTCCAAAATGACTCTACAACTTAAATCTTGGCCCTCAGTCTCCGGCAGCTGGAATGTACCTGGCCAAGGCAGCGGCCAGTGCGACATGAAGGCAGAGGGTGCTAAGAATCCCCGGAGGACCGGACTAGGCTGCCATTTGATGCTGACCTTGGCTACCTATAACGGACGCTCCTATCTTCTGATTCAAGGCTTCTTGAATTGGAAGAGGAACTACAAAGGATCAAGTGGGACATCGTCGGGCTAAGTGAGGTAAGGAGAAAAGGAGAAGATCTCACTGAACTGAAAAGTGGACATCTCTTCTATTATCGTGGGACAGATACTGGCAGAACTAGTGGTGTTGGATTTATAATAAACAAGAAACTGAAGGATAAAGTGGTAGAAGTTGAAAGTTCCTCTGACAGAGCTGCACGACTCGTTATCCAACTATCGAGAAGATACCAGGCTCAGATTATTCAAACTTATGCACCCACCACAAGTCATCCTGAAGAAGAAATTGAAGAATTTTATGAGGAAATTCGTGATCTAAATAATAAAGGTAAGCAGCACTTGAAGATAATTATGGGAGATTTCAATGCAAAAATAGGGCAACGGCAACAGAATGAAACTTCAGTAGGTAAATTCGGTCACGGCAACAGAAACCAGCGTGGAAATACTCTCGTTGAGTTTGCAGAGGCAGAAGGATTTTTCATCTTGAACTCCTTTTTCAAGAAAAAGCCACACAGGAAATGGACATGGAGACATCCAATTGGGACGACAAGTGAAATTGATTTTATTATGTGTAACAAAAAATTCGTCATCGAAGACTGCAGTGTGCTGAACAAGTTCAACACAGGTAGTGACCATAGATTGGTGAGATGTAAGATGCACCTCAACACTAAACTGGAACGTGGCAAGCTCATAAGACAAACGAAATGTATTGACATAACCAACCTTAAAAAACACCATAATACTTTCAAGTTGGAACTGAAGAACAGATTCTCTGCTTTAGAAGGCCTAACATCGGAAGAAGTGGATATTTCGGAAGTTAACAGAAAAGTAACCAAAGCTCTAATGGAAACAGCAACAAAATTAGCTGGGTCTAAGAACAAGTTGCATGTGAACAAATTATCAGGAAAAACCAAAATGTTGATGCAAAAAAGAAGAGATGAGGACAACTAAAGAAGATGTGACTTCCAAAGTGGAATATATAGAGCTATGCAAGACAACACGAAAAAGTATCACTGAAGACGTAAGGAAATTCAACTGTGAGCTAGTGAGGAAAGCAATTGAAAACAACCAAAGCCTTAAGATAGCAAAGGGACATCTCAGTAAGGGAAGAAAACAGATTATGGCTCTGAGAAAAGAAGATGGTTCTATAACAAGAAATAGAGGCGAAATTTTGACAAGAGTGAAAGATTTCTACTCCAAATTATATGAAAGGGATGATACATGTACTCCAGACATCATGAAAGGTACCAGAGTTCTTCCAGTCCTCCCAGCAGAAGTTGCTCATGCAATCAAGAACATGAAGCGGGGGAAAGCTCCAGGAGAAGATGGAATTACTATAGACATCATACAAGAAGCAAGTGGAGAAATTGAAACAGTACTCGCCCAAATTTTCACTCGATGCCTTAATGAAGGGAAGATTCCTGAAGATTGGAACAATGCTACAATGATCCTGCTACATAAAAAAGGTGACATTGAGGATCTCAGGAACTACAGACCTATCAGCCTCCTATCAGTGGTTTATAAAATCTTCACTAAAGTTCTTTCACACCGCTTGAAGGTAACACTGGACATGGCTCAACCGAGAGAACAAGCTGGATTCAGGAGTGGCTACAGCACAATAGATCATATCCACGTACTGAGAGAACTAATTGAAAGAGCGAGGGAATATGAACTTCCATTGTGCATGGCTTTTATCGATTATGAAAAAGCCTTTGATTCGGTGAAACCATCAGCAGTTACCACGGCTCTGAAATCCTGCGGTATTGAAGATGCATACATTAATATTATTAATAACATCTATGAAAATGCAAGTGCAAAGATTCGGCTGTTTGAAAATACAACACACATAAAAATTGGAAAGGGAGTGAGACAAGGTGACACCATATCTCCGAAGCTCTTTAATGCCACATTGGAAAATGTCTTTCAATCACTGAACTGGGAAAACAAAGGGATAAAGATTAATGGAGATTATCTAACCCACCTTCGTTTTGCTGATGACGTAGTCATTTTTGCAACTACCCCATCAGAGCTGCAGAGTATGATCCAGGAACTTGCTGACAAGAGTAAAGAAGTGGGATTAAAAATGAACTTTCAGAAGACAAAAGTGATGTTCAATGCTTTTACAAGAAATGAAGATTTATCGATTGATGGAGAAAAACTGGAGATAACAGATACGTATGTTTATCTTGGACAGCAGATATCAAATGAGGGTCACATTGATGAAGAAATTAATCGGCGTACAAAACTTGCCTGGAGAGCTTTTGGAAGAAACAGCATAATTTTCAAGAGCAATATGCCATTATGTCTTAAAAGAAAAGTGTTTGATCAATGCATCCTTCCAGTGCTTACGTATGGTGCAGAGACGTGGACCTTAACTAAAAGAGACATACAAAGGCTGCAGACAACTCAAAGCAGCATGGAGAGGTGCATGCTTGGTATAACCAGGAGAGATAAGAAGAGGAACTCGTGGATCCGAAAAATGACGAGAGTGGAAGACATCATGATCAGAGTTAAATCCCTGAAATGGCAATGGGCTGGACATACTGCCAGAAGGACAGACCATAGATGGACAGCCGAAATTTTAGATTGGATTCCAAGGGACAGGAAAAGACCCAGAAAAAGACCACATGGGAGATGGGTGGATGAAATTCGTAAATATGCGGGAGTGACATGGAGGAGACTGGCACAAGACAGACCGTTGTGGAGGAAACTTGGGGAGACCTTCGTTCAGCAGTGGATTGATAATGGTTGACAATGATGATGATGCTGATGTTTCTAAGAGTCCGATTTGAAAAATCGGACTTTTAGAAACATAGTTAGAGAGAGTTTCCGCTTCGAAATGTTTCTTTAATAGATTCAAATTTTTCTTAACTCACAAGTCTGCAAACAGAGGGCAAAATATACGATTCTGTTTGCAGCAATATCTGCGGGATAAAAATTCCGATTGAAAAACTTTCTTCTTTTATCAGACACTACTGTCTTCCATACCAGTTCCATTGCCTTTGAATAGTTGGATAAATTTAATTTGCGTCAGAACTGATTTAAAAGCCGTGCTCAGTACACCCAAAAATTCGGTGTCATCTTTCTTGTTTAAGGACTTACATTCACGCGTACGTATGTGCATACATTTCATAAATTTGTATTTTCCTTTGTCTGAAACACAGCACGAAACACTGCTACCGTGAAGGAGGAAACATACATAAATACTTAAGTGTACCTGATAAATAATAACGTAAGACCTATTTGTCTCGATTCGTTTTTGACGATTTGACGATTAATGTAAATATTACATTACGCGTATGTGAAGTATCCAGTCTGTCTTAGATCAACGAATGAGTTTTAGATAAAATGCATTCTTGTATTACGCTCAGTAATTGTATTTTCATTTAACTACTTAGGTAATTTATTTTTGAAACAAGTTTTAAAAAGCAGGCTTGTTTTTATTTATGTTTAAATCTCCGTCAATATTTTAAAATTCGTTTAAAGCACTCAAACCCAACTCCCTCAGTTTAATGAAATTAAATATAGAAATATTGAAAACTTGGATCCTTGGTTATTAAATGTATGGAAGCATTTGCATTTATGACAACTATTCTTAGTAACTTATATTTTCTTAGTACCATTACATATCCTAAAATATAGTTAAGAGAAATAAATTTTCATAAATACTGTAATTACTTACATGTGCATGAATGCATTACCAGCTGTAAGAAGTGGATTCTTGTGCGACATTCGTTGTTGTGTTGTTATTTTAATATTTTCTCTGCCTGTGTTCGCCATCTGTATACTTAACGATTAATGTATAAAATGGTCGTTCCTTCTGTTTGTATATTTTACAGATCCATTTGAAATATTTTTTAAAATATTTAAAAAAAAAGTACTAAAATTAAATATATATATCAAAATTTTCAGATATTACTGTTTTTTTCGTGGTTATCACCGCATAACATTGAATAAGCAAAAAAACTTCTTAAAAATCATTACAAAGTATAACAATTTTGTTTTTTCTTTTTTTATCTGGTCTGAAATTTTATTATACGATAAGCGTTTGGAACTCAAATATTAGAAAAAGCGGTGAAAGCGTTGTTTTGGAACAAAATGTTTGAATGTTTAGGTCATTTGCACCTGTGTTTTAGCGAAACAGGGTAGCTGTTAATGTATATTTTAAAATGCCAATTTATAGCGAGACAGTTTATAAAATGTTCTTGAGTAATGATTTATGATTTCATATTATCAGTCCCTTAAATTTGTACTTACGTAACCTGCGAAAATAAAATTTCGTCTTTAAAACTGAGCAGAAAGGACCTAATGTTCAGTATAATTGTACCTGGCAATGGAATTTAACCTAATAGGCCGGGATGAAACGGTGCTCATCATTTCAAAACTTTACACATGATATTTTAACATAAAGATCTTATATAAGTATGGAAATGGTACTAATCGCACTATTCTGTTGCAAATAATAGTATATTCGTAATCACAAACTATTTATTCAACAAAATTTACAAGTACTCGTAAGCAAGTAATACTGATGAAAAAAGAAAATTAAAGTTGCTTGTAGTGATAAACAAGAGTAATTTATCCGAGATAATATGTTTCTTGGTGTTGTAGTTTGCCTAGGCAATCGAGAAGTGGTGACCAACTTGAAAACCTGCCAAAAGAGGTGTCATTCCGGAAGGCAGTGCAAAAAAAAATATGAATATGTATGAATCAGCTACAAAATCTGAATACAAACTATGTGAAGGATCCTTTCTTTCCTTTTGAAGATTCGAATAAATTTTGGCTATGAATCCACCCCTGGTTAAAAAAATTAATTTCTCTTTGCAAAATGTATTTCTTGTTATTATAAATCAGCCGAAAGATGGCAGCACGTCTGATTTTTCGTTGGCGTGTGCTTTCTCGCATAGTAGCTGTTAGTTCCGGTTTGTTTTTTAGCAGGAGTCAGCACGTTCTTTTTTGTTTCAGGCGATTTGTTCTACTGTGCTATGCGATGTATGGTTTGGAGGACATTTATCTAATGAAGTGGTAGTACATTTTCCGAAAGAATTGGTGTTTCTCGTGGTGATGATGTTTAGATGGTCACCCAATGACTCTCAGAAGGGATACCATTCTGGTTAATTCAGGTATCGGGAGAAACACCTTTCATTGAAAGATGAGCTGTGTGATCGTACCCTTGCAATGTAGTTCCGTAATGCTCCTATCCTTTTTTTCTTCATAGCGTGATGATTCTAGCGTATTGTTTCGCCAATGATTGTCTTACGATGAGCCGATCGATGATTCGTCACATGGTGGTGTTACGCTGTCAAATGAGACAGTTAAGGACAGGTGTCAGTAATGCAGAGAATTATTCTCAGAAATCATGGTAGTTTCACAGTGTGACAAGGGAAGTCTTGGTGGCCAAGTAGTCATCACCGTTCTTCCTTGCAGGGAATAAATTGATTTTATTCTTCACGTAAGAACTTGATTTATTCTACCTGACAGACATTTTCCCATTCATAAAGAAACAAAACTTTTCGGCCATTATAAGTGTTTTGCAGTTGAGACACAATTATCATTCATAAAGGTCCTTTTAAGGGCCAGTCAAAATTTTCACGAAAATATATTATTAAACAAATAATCTCTTTTAATGTCAGGGCATCATCTTTTGCACATGGCGTCAAGTGTTAGCAACTCAGAGCTGATACGGAAGTCGTGGGGAGCTGACCAGAGATGGAAGGAAATATAAATGTCTTCAAAATAATGCACAGAAAAATTTACCATTGTTACAATTTGGGGTCTAAATACGATAAGTTCATTGTTGTTGAAAGCGAGTTCCAAACATATAAATAATTTGTTTGTTTTATTCATATTGCGTTTATCTTATGAGCAGACCATGCCCTACGCGGCCATGTCCTCATGCTGTCGACGCCACACCTACACCCTTCCGCCGGTTCGGTACATCTGAAAACGGGATTCTTCTAAACAAACGACGAGGCGCCATCCTGCAGGGGTCAAGTTTTGATATTCCCGGCACCTTGAGACATAACTGACAAATAAAAGCAGTCAACAGTAGTACACGAGCATGGTGTCGCCTCCCGTAGCCGAAAGTATACAGCGAACGATGTACCGTAAGCTTGCTAACGCTGCTTCGTCCTCCGAAATTAATTGTAGATGTGATTTACCCGGCCTTCGCGAAGCGGTCGGTCTGTACAAGTATTACTCTGTTGAGGTATTTTGTATATTGGCTATTGATGAGAATATTCTTCTGTAGTGAACGATTCTTTTGTGTTGTGGGGAAAACATAATTGTATTATTTACAAAGCTTTAGATAAGAAGGAATTGCAGGATATTTACGTGTTTTGTTCGAATATTTAGAATATCCATGTAGCGGTATACAGTGACACACGAATAGGTAGTGGCTCCTGTAGCCCAGAGTATGAAAAGCGCCCCGTACCGTTTAAGAAACTTTAAGAGTCTCTGATTCTAATCATTTTTGGATGTCGCTCGCTAAACCTGCTTCGATCTTCGACCTTTAACCTGGATGTAATTTCCGCCGCCTTTGCTACGCGGTCTGTCTGTACGAACCTGGATAATCTATGGCGAACCAGGACATCAATGTACTGTGGTCGGCCACCACTTGCTCAATGTACACTTAAACGTCCATTGATGACGTACTCACGGTACAACCTTCATTGCGTGTCCTCTGGAACCCAAGGTTTTTTACCACTTCGGCCATAAGATGACACTCTTGCGCCGACAGTGGGTCCACCGTAAATTATGCTCAGATCAAGGCCTTTACCCATGTTCGTCGTTTGCAATACACGGTTGAGAAGTCACGCTATCCGCCTATTTATCTCCTACCGTCTGTTTGGGTGTGTTCCACTCCGCGGAGGGATGTTCTCATAAACTGCCCGACACACCTATTTCTAATGATTTGTTTACTGCGTGTGTATATATAGGGTAATTCCTAAAGTCCTAAATCACCTCAATAACTTGGGAACAAAGAGAGCTAAAGCTATGGAAGTAAGATATGGTATAGTAAAACAACCATGCGCAATCGGGTGAGAGTGACTGCAGCGCCCCTAAGAGCAAAATGTGGAAGTTAGCTCTCCTATTTCGGAAACCATGAGAGATACGGGATAGAGATCAAATAGAAACTTATAGAACATCAACGAATTAGTAGGAAATGACATATGGTAGAAAAGGCTGGGGTAAGTAGAAGGCTGGAAATGTGAGGGAAACACAAGGTTTATTATACCAGGCTTGAATACAAATGGAGTACATCGGTCGTATTTAATGCATCAGCGGTACTTACATAACGTTGCGTTCAACGTAAATGGGGTTCAGTATGGCCACCATCTGGCACAATACACATTTGAATGCGAGACAGAACTTCCCGTTCTACGTTCGCCAGCATAACAGGTGTCACGCTCTCACACGCAGCGACGATACGCAGTCGGAGATCGTGGAGACTCGTCGGTTCCACCCTGTATACGTGATCCTTTAGGTAACCCCAGAGGAAGAAATCCATGGGAGATAGATCCGGGGATCCTGGAGACCACGCTACGGGACCACCATAACTGATGATCTGTTGTTTGAAAGTGTCGGACAGGAATTGCTGTACCGCTGTTGGCTGATGTGCCGGAGCGCCGTCATGCTGAATCCATAATCAGCGTACATCTTGCAGAGAGTGTCGTATGGTACTCTCTACCACTCAGGTAATGTGCTTTGTAACAGCTGCAGTTATCTTCGTCCATTTAATTCTCCCTCATAGAACACAGGCCCAACAAGTCGGTCCTTCCAGATACCACAAAATACATTGATCGACCAGCACACCTGATACCTCATTTGCCGTGTAAAAAATGGATTATGAACTGCCCATTAATGGGTGTTTTGTTTGTTCAGCACCCCGGCGCGTGTGAACTGCGCCTCTTTAGTCCAAAGGATGTTTGATAGAAAAGTTTCTGATCATTCGTCTCAACGTAGGTTCTAACCCATCTCGGACGAATGATCAGAAACTGTCGTCAGACCACTGCGACACTGCGAAATGCTTAAACGAAAAAATACTGGACAGTGCGTTGATACTCACAGGTCTTTACTTTGTTCTAATAAATTCCTAAATTTCGAAATTGCTGAGCTCTGTATTCCGACATATTCAGCGAGATGCTCCCGAAATCATTAATGCTTACTATATTGCTATCTTTCTCCCTGATTAGACAAAATGTATTTATGTTATTTATATCTTCATTTTTTAGAGAAACATATATACATACTTGTAATTAAATTTACGTTTATCCTGTAAATTTTCAAATATTACCGGTTTTATCGAAATTTTAGAAAAAGCATAAAACATATATTATTACAGCATTTTAGTTTAGAAAAATCGAAAAAAACTGTGGTTCAAGGAGATCAACATCTTCTTCGCAATCTCACATCATAGCCCAGGTGTGTGATTTCTAGAACTCGCATGTTCAAAATCACTTACTTTTAATCTGAAAAATTAAACGGCATTCATACAAAGTCGTCACCTGCAAAAAATATTCAGTAACCCATCATACGCTTAAATGAAATAAAAGTTCCCAAGAAACAACAAACAAAAATCAGATGTTTCAAACCATTCCAATAATTCTCTTCAAAACCCGATAAAGGTGTTTTTAAAAATTATTTTGAAAAACATTCGCATTTCTCAGAACACAAGTAGAACAGCAAAAGCTTTTCAGGAAATAATATCCTTACATTCATCAATGTGATTCGGTACTGTTCCATCCTCTTTCCAAGTAAAGTTTTGACTCCCGTTAAATTCTTCATCTTTCAGGTGACCAGAGGACAAATTGCAATGCATATCCCTGAAGCAAATATACGATCTTAGACATTTGAGTTTACAACAAAACAGTCTATGCATTATAATAAGAATAAACTCATAAAACATACTGGCTACCAAAATTATGGAAACTGCGAATTGGGACGTGTACAGAAATCATCTGCTCAAGTCCTCTGAAGTGATACGTGGACTGAGACAAACTCTCCAATTATCCTGTATGATAGATACTTCTGTTTTCACATATTATATTTTCATGCGTGTTATTCCTGTCAGAAGCATTTATTGTCATCAAAAGTTAGTAATGTCAGTCTTGTACTGAAAATTATGCACTTGGTTTTCTAAGATTTCTATTCTAAAGCTGAGAAGTTAAGTAAAACCACAAATCCATCAAGACAAAACAGAGCTGTGCTGCAGCTCCTAGTAGAATTGAATTAACGTATTGAACCTGAGTAAGCAGTGATTCAACTACTACTAACATTGATAAATGGCTAACATTTTTCAACATTTTAATCAAAAAATTATATATTTCAATAAATGTCAAAATTTCAAGAATAGCTTTGATAATATAAATCATGTGTGTGAAATATATTGCTGTGAGTTCTTGGAGGGATCATGAAACTTTTATGCAAACAACTGTATTCTAAGCGGTATCCTTATAAACTAATATTTTAACAGAACAAAAATTAAGGGAATTACATTTAACCTCACACTACGAAAACTTGATGTTGACAGTAATCAAATTCTATGTAGTGTTGTTACGGAGGACGGAATCAGGATCCTATGTAAGACTTTTAGGAACACCTTGAGCAACTGGATGGGCAAGGACCAGCAAAGTAAGGTCACAACACCTACGCATCGTCGTCTTTATTATGTTAAGCAATGCAAATCTTTTAAACACTATCAATCTCCTATACGCACAAGGAAACAAAACTTACAGAGTGCAAATTTGTTTTTCGAGGGAACATGCTGTTCTTGTCACCGAAGTTTTATGGTGAAATGAGAGCTGGTATTGTTAACCGCCTTTACAAAATTTAATTTATCTCATTAAAACTTTCAAAAGACATTTTATTAAAATATCTACTTTCCTTGCAGAACATGTGTATCTAAATAACATTCTTTGAGCTTTAAGGATTTTTATACCTAAATCACTGAAATCCGACCAAGAATTATCTCTGTGTTTTCTGATATGAACCTGTGGGTAGGAGTTCACACTAATAAGCTGTCTCAAACATATGATGTCATATTGCAGCTTTTTTTTCGAAGAACACTTAATCAGAATAAAAATCAAAATAATAATGTTTTTATCAAACTTAAAGAGTATTTCAAACTTACACGAAAAAAATGTCTAGCAATCAAATCGCAGTTCTTAAACTACACTGGTTTTGTTATGATAAAATTTCTAATATACATAAATCTCCAGCAAAAAGAATGTGCATTAATCAAAGACAAAAAAAATCACAGTTGCAGTGCTCGCTTGCGTTGAACTTCAGTGAGAAGTTAATGCACATTGCAAAATATCGTAGGAGAGCTGTACTATCAGTTCTTTTGAACAAATATCCGAATGGTTAAGAAACATTAATCGTGAATTTCACCAGTGGCGACACAGGAAACCTCATATTTTGAAGACAACTGATATACACTATTTTGACCGCATATCATAAAGTATATTTTACTTGAATATTTAATATTTAAATATTTAGAAGTTTTTGACGAATTTCTCTACTAATATTTCACTGTAATAATACACTGAGTGGCCACTTTATTACGACCACTTGACAGTTTTAAGCAAATGAGCTATGGCTGCACGCTGTTGCCGCCAGAGAGCGAGGCTAGTATAACAAGTTTGTAAAATCATGCAATGCATAGATTATAATACGCTTTCCAACATACCAGAAATCCATACTCAAGTTATCACTGAAGTTATGAGAATAATATCTGTGGAATAAATATCGAACCTGTGCACTGACCTTTGATCCCATTTCGATGATATTCAACACAACCGGCTCGGCATACCTCAGAAATAACATGTTAAATTTTTGTCGCAATCGAAGCATTTTTACGTAAGTTATGATGCATAAAAACTATGGAATAGATCCCGCTCCTGTGTCCTAACCTTTAACCCCATTTCGCCCATTTTCAACAAACTTTGTCCCCAGGCAAGCCCCTAGAACATACTAACATTTCATCCAAATCAAAGCATTTTTACATAAGTTATGACGCATAATGGCGATGGAAGTGATTTCGCTTCTATGTCCTGACCTTTGACTCCATTTCGCCCATTTTCAATAGGGTTTGTTGCCAGGTGGTCAACTACCACATACTAAAATTTCATCGAAATCGAACTTTTTTACAATAGTTATGACGCACAAAAGCAGTGGAATGGATCCCACTCCTATGTACTGACGATTGACCCCATTTCGTTCACTTTAAATAGAGTTCCTTCCCAGGAGATCTCCTACCAGATATTAAAATTTTATCGAAATCGAACGATTGTTACACGATTTATCGTGCGGACGGACATACGCACACAACGCGTGAGGTAATGAGGTAGATGGGAATCGCGACCATCTGCTCGCAAGAGTGTGACTTCATAAATTTTTAATAGGATCCACGCACAACGCGTGACGTAATTAGACAGATGGCGTGACCGCGCGCCATCATTCTCAAACGCGAGATTGTGATGTCATAAGATTTCTAAGCATTGGTAACAATAATGGAACAACGCCATGACACTGAAAACGTTATAATTCGGGGTGGTTATTTAAATCACTAAACGAATTCTCCTAAAGTCGAGTTCAAACTAAATCGATTTCTAGTACCAGAAAACGGTAGGTTAGCGACTTTCATCAAAATTCTTAGAGCCGTTTTCAAAATAAAATGTACATACATACATACAAGAATTGCTACTTTAAGGTGAACGTCAAGTAATTTTGCTTCCTATACTTCCAATGGAAAAACTTCTGTACACATTTTCTTTACAATTAATGCGTTCCCAAGGATGAAAATTTAAACATCGATTAAAGTAGCTTCATTTCATAACTTGGAATACTTAATATTTCTAAACCATACCCGCAATAATGCAATCCAACATTTATTTGTCCACTGACGTCATCAAAGTACAGGTCGCGTCATCTTTTCTCTGGTTTCAACACCACCAAAGGAAATGTTATTGATTTTTAATATAAATATGGTTATGTTTTAGAAAATATTAAGTTTTGCAAGTTATAATATGAAGATATTTTAATCGATGTTCAAATTTTCATCCTTGGGAACACAATAATTGTGATGGAAATGTGTACAAACGTTTTTCCATTGGAAGTATAGGAAGCAAAATTACTTGACGTCAACCTTAATAATATGGGATAAGGGCGAAGGAATAGATCGCAATCCTATTTCCTGACCTCTGACCACATTTCGTCCATTTTCAATAGGGTTTGTCCCCAGGTGGTCTTCTACTACATACTGAAATTTCATCGAAATGGAACCATTTTTACGCATGTTATGACGCATAAGGGCAATGGAATGCATCCCGATCTTATGTCCTGACCTTTGACCCCACTTCACCCATTTTGAATAGGGTTCGTCCCCAGGCGGTCTCCTACCACATAGTAAAATTTCATTGAAATCGAATGATATTTACGCAAGTTATGATACATAAGGGCAATGGAATGATCCCGCTCTTACGTCATGACCTTTGACTCCATTTGTCCCATTTTCAAGAGGGTTCGTCCATAGGTGGTCTCCTACCACATAATAAAATTTCATTGAAATCGAATCATATTTACGCAAGTTATGATGCCTTAGGGCAATGGAATGATCCCGCTCCTACGTCGTGATCTTTGACCCCATTTGTCCCATTTTCAAAAGGGTTCGTCCACAGGTGGTCCCCTACCACATAGTAAACTTTCATTGAAATCTAACCATATTTACGCAAGTTATGACGCATTAGGGCAATGGAATGATTCCGCTCTTACGTCGTGACCTTTGACCCCATTTGTCCCATTTTCAAAAGGGTTCGTCCCCAGGTGGTCCCCTACCACATACTAAAATTTCATCGAAATCGAACCATTTTTACGCCAGTTATCGTGCGGACGGACGGACAACGCTGAAGTATATACGCTTCTACAACCTACGGTTGGAAAGCGTAAAAAAGGGAAAGATTAGTGCTTGCGACAGTAGTAGAAGTGATTTTGGGGTGACGAGATCGGTAAAAAATGCGATTTGACGGACTTTCCACGTGGGATATTTTAGGAGCTCGCAGACGTGGAGCGAGTATCACAGAAACCACCGCATTCGTGAAATGTTCCAGAGCAGCTGTTGTTAAAGTGTTTAAAAGAATGGACTCTCAGCCAAAAAACTGGGTCTCTACGTGCAACGTGTGGTCCTCATCGTCTAGCGACTGCTCGGGCGGAACGGAGAGTGCACAGACTGGTAACAGACAACAGAAGGGCAACAGTGCGGCAAATTACAGACCATCTTAATCAGGGATCCCCTCAATTGCTCTCTGCACGCACTGCTTGCCGTACACTGCATCGAATGGGATATGGCAGCCGAAGGCATGTTTGAACACATTTGCTGTCTGCAGTTAACAAGAGAAATCGTCTCCAGTTCGCACAGGAGAACAAGGATTGGACAGTCGATAATTGGAAACAAATATATGTGGTCCAATGAATCACGATTTCAGTTGCACCATGCCGATGGTCGAGTGAGAATTTTTCGGAAACAGCACAAAGGCATGAACCCCAAATTCATTGCTACAACCCTTCAAGCTGGTGGAGGCAACGTTATTGTTTGGGTAATGTTTTATTAATTCGTGTTGATCAACGTCTGACTGGCAGATCATATCTAAACATGGTTGTGGACCAAGTGCATCCTGTCATGTGGATGGTTTACCCAATGGCGATGGCTACTTTCAACAAGATAATGCGTCCTGCCATAGTGCTCGTATTGTACAGGATTGGTTTCAGGAACATGCCGGGGAGTTTGCTTAGGTAGCACCCACAATCTCCAGATCTGAACCCCCATTGAGAATTTGTGGGATGAAGTTGAACGAGCAATCAGACAGCTGGATCTACAACCCTGCAATCTCACACTCCTGGAAAGTGCTATTCATCAAGCATGCTCTCAGATTCCACAAACCACCTACAACTTCTCTTGGAGTCCATGCCACGAAGAATCGACGCAGTATTAAAGGCAAAAGGTGACGCAACGAAGTACTGAGGGGGTGGTCATAATAAAGTGGCCACTCAGTGTATAAGTCATTTTATCTTCCAATACACTATCAACGATGAACTTCGTTGTAAAAACTATTCTTATATGGTTTGAGAATTCCAAAGTGTCTTTCTGATAAAGCAACACAGGGTCAAAAATACGGAACAGATGTCCGAAACATGAGAAGTAATTTCATAATGAAAAAAATCTCAAACAAAAGTAAAGAAATGTCATGTCGCTATTTGCCTTGATGCAATTCAAAATATAGAGACAGATATTCGAATACATAAATTACCATTGTAGCATTTGTTTTTAAACGCAAATGGATGATCCAATACATAAATAGTCATTCTGCTATCTGTTTTGAAGGCAAAGAGGGAAATCTGATCAATTGTGTTTTATTGTAGATGCAATTATTCCAAATTTTGGATTTCAAATTTTAAATTGTATTTTCTTTACTTTATTGGTATTATAAATTTTATCTCCCACAGATCATCATAATCTATGAAGTTCAAATTAAAATATCCGCAAAACGTTTCAATATTCTGCAGCACCATTGGTCAATCGCACTACCATCTTGCATGAATTTCACCGAAACTCTGCTGAAAAATTTCGATTTCAAAAAATATCTTTTGCCGCAGACAACCTATCGATTTACTTCAGAGTAATCTGAATTTGATGGGTAGCATTCTCTAATGTGTAGGTTCGCCCCAACACGAATGCAGGTTTTTGTTTCCAACATTTCCTACTTCATCTACTCATCTAATAACTCGATTACAAATCCCCATATGCTTCTTAGGAAAATATTTTATTTGTATTTCCTACTCGAATAATGCTCGATTTTCCCCTACCGGCATAAAGTAATATTCCAGTTTTCACAATATCTCTGTTTCTAATATTCAGAATTAAAAATTCCTTTTTTGTAAGATAACAATATAATTCTTTCCGGTACGATACAACGATTAGTTTGAAATCCAGTGCAATTCCTACGACACTAAAACTCATGTGTGCCCATATAATTCGAAAATTACTGTTCTTGAGACAGAAGATAATTTACTGACTCATTTGAGGAACAGAGTTGTTTTAAGTGTGATCTTTTAAAGACTTCTAGCCGTATGTCAGCAAGAAATGCAAGCATCAGATTATGGAGAAGTACGCTGATCAGGTCATCAGTTTGAGTGCTCTTCTTACATTATCTTTAGCTGAGAAATATAATATCTAACCGAAATTATTTGAAAATGTCATAGGTATTGCGAAAAAGGGCTTTGTATAGTACACTAATGAAGAAATGTGAATTTTTATATAGTATCTTTATGTTAAATATTAATGTTGATATTCAAATCAATTTATATTATTTATTATAAATAATGTTATTAATTATTTAATAATAATTGTATTTATAAATATTTTAAAGAGCTGATACTTATTTATAATATCCTTCGGTACCAAGTAAGCAGGATTTCAAGGCGGTTGCACTTATCTTGAACGAGCTGCATGAAATGAAAAAAAGCGCAAATTTAACGGTGATAGAGAACATTTTCACTGATAAACGTTTTTGCATTTGTTCCAAGGGTTGCTTTTAATTTAAGTTTTAAGAGTAAAACTGATTCTGCTGAAAGCAGCTTAGAAAGCAATGGAATCATGTACGTAGTTACCGAAATTATACAAAATTAAATTCCTCTCAGAACAGTAAGCTATCATAATATTATTTGAAAAAAATTCATCTTAAAAGATTTAAACAGCAAATTAATGTTCTGAGGTGTTTCACCGTAAGTTAGAGGGATGACAATTCCTTCGAAAACTTCAGTGCAATAAATTTTGACAAACTAAGCAAGTGAATGAATTTCCTTGTTATCTAATATTTTAAAGTATAAATAAGGATTAATGCTACTATGTATTCAAATGTCCAATGTAACATAGGAATTACAAAGGCACTGGTGTGCAGCTACTTATTTAACAAAATGTAAACATTTTATTTCTGAACACTAAATGTAATGTTACCTTTCCCTCCTACATTAAGGGATATCTCAATATTAATAATTCACAGGTATAACTCTTTTTATGGGAAATATACATATTTAAAATGCAGAACACTTCTGTCACTTAAAAGTATTTTCTGTTCCTATCGCCAAAAAATAGATTGAAAGCAAAAAACCCCAATGAGCAGAAATTTGAAATTGTTAAAATGAGATGCTTTATGATGTGTATTCAAATTCTGCTGCGAATGTTTTTAATTTATACTGCGAAATGTTTCCAGGATGATGCAAAAAAAAAATTCTGCATCATCCTGGAAAGTTTATGGTGGAAAGCGTTTCTTCCAAAAACCTAGAAACCCATACAATAAAATTAATTAGAAATACCAGGGCACTAAATTTGAATTAAACAGATACCCATATTGCATGCCATTAAAAGTGCGTCACGAAAGCCAATAATTTTTTAGTTTCTTCCATTTAGTAATCGCTAAACCTATAAGCAATCTTGACAGATTCGATCGTTTTGAGAAATAAGATTTTAGCATCAAATTTGGAGTCTCGTTCGAAGTGAAATGTTTGGAGTGATCACGAAACTACAAAAGATAAAACACAAGTTCTAATTAAAAAGCCGTTTTACGTTATTGACAGTTGTAAACTAACTCCATTTTGAAAGAGAAATACAGAGAAAAATCTGCTTAAGGGAATCGCAAGGGATTGTAAGAGTTGTGTCACCCAGAGATTTCCGTTCTATTCAGATCTTTTTTGGGGTATGGTAGGAAACAGAGCGATAAAACTCCAAATATCGTATATATTTTATGAGAATGTCATTTTTCTGTGACATTCTCATAAAATATATAATTACTTATTATTTGATTCCGTGTATGATTTTTATGTTGTAGGGCATAGTACTGACACAAATAAAAGTGAAAGAACAGTCTCTCTCTCATTGGTTCGGTATGACTCATTAGAAGGTAAAATGATTTTAAACGACCGCCGTGCATATATAAATCTCTGAGCAGTTTGGAGTCCGAAATTTCGGACTCTGGTTTCATTAGGAGAACAGGACCTTTGCTGCACGGCAGGAATGCCAGACATATTTCATCTGTGACCAGAATCCGTGACTCAACCACAATGCGGAGACGTTCTTTCTTGCATAGCATTTTTGCATATAGTTTGGATGAATTACCCTCACACTGCGGTACTTAGCCCTCTTGCAACACAGACTCTTCCTCTTCAGCACTTTATAGATAGAAATTTCTACAATCTATAGTGTCACCTTGTATTCTACAATCGGTTTCTTCCACAGAAGTACGATTACGATTTAATGCTCTGAAGTGGTTGTAACAGAATTTTGGAGTGAAAATTGTATTTTGAAGGAGTTGCCCATTCAAAGATGTTCGGCATTTATTTCTATTTACCTTTCGGGATAAAACAGAAAATCGTCATGGTTTTATATATTCTAAACTTCTAAACCCATCTGTGGACACGGCGTTTTAAGAGAATTACATCATTTAACAAGGATGTATTTTGAATTTTGAAATCGGTATCTAAAAGGAAATTTTAGCTTTTCTAAAAACTACAAGTACGTTATTACAATGCTTCCAAAAATGAGTCACATAATGGACGTAGAAATGATTTTTATCTTCACAGTTGAGAGAATATGAAAAGCGTTTAAAAGGAAAATAATTTTCGAAACATTTGTGATATAGTAATGTAAATGCCTAATGTGATTACTAATAATGGAAGCATTCCATAATTTAACTTGTTCTGTAACTCAGAACTAATCTATTAAACAAAATACGATTATTTATTTTTTACTCATTATTAGAATGAAGTTTAGAAACGTGAATGGTATACATCTGAATATAAAGCTTCAAAACTCTTATCGACGGGGTGCATTTGAGTACCCAATAAAACATCTGAAATTAATTTTGATATTTTTGTGTGGGGATTAACGCAAACCGTGAGCAACTCAATGTATTATATGCAGTCACTCATCCTTAATTTAGAGTCATTGGTTCCAGCAAGGAAAAACAGCAACAACCGTGAGACAAACACAGTTTCCATGCCTAACGAGGCTTCGAACCCGAACCTATCTCGGACGGATGGTCCACTGATTCAATACAAACAATTTTCGGAAGTTGTAGTCCTAAAAATTTTTAAATGGTGCGCTGATCATACGAGAATGTTAATCAAGATATTGGAAGATACTTTTTTGCTGTCCTATTAGTTCCATTCGCATGAGAACCCTGAAATTCTACATGGAAATCAGATAGCGTTGCCTAATCGCATTAATAAATCGTACAACACAAGTATTTCATTAACTTTAGGTTAATTGGTGCATCACGCAATTTAGAATTAAAAGATTTAGGATTTACAGAAACAAACAAAATTTATTGGTTTTTGAAATATAAAATTTATTTTACGCATAATTTACTGGTCCCTAGAAACAACTGAGGATATTGTACATTATGAATATATTTCTCCCTGTGACGAATGTATTTGCAATTATTGAAAGTATTGTCATATATAAGTACTAGGTAAAATCTTAATTAATTTTCAAATTTACGATATAACTCATGTGATTTACTGTAACATGTTTGTTCTCGTTTTTTTCTTATATGACTCTTATAATTTTGGATGTTCATTTAAAAATGCGTAAACATCATAAGTACGTCTCGTGGGGTCTGAAATTATTTTTATGAATTTCTATCTCTCCTTGTGTACGTTATTCCAAAAAAAAAATGATCTTGATAAATTTCACCAATATATAATTACCTACAATTGCTATATTCTATAAAACAAAAACTTTCTGTAAAATACATTCTACAATAGCACATATACTTCCAGCTTTTCAAACCGAATATTACATTTATTCAATCGGTGAGAAATGAATTTTACCACACTAATAGAAAATCTAAAAGATCTCTGATTTTAGCGAGCAGGACTTTTGATCTCCTGTACGCAAATCAATACTACATCAGGTGACCAAATTTCCAGGCAAGCACATATGACAAACATATTATTTAACCATAATAATCGGCTTATGTATAAATGCTTATACCTAATCTATGCTGTGGATACAAATATATATATTTTTGTTTAATACGATGCATATCAATTAGTAATACGATGCATATCAGACAAATTTAAAGCGATTGCGTTCATGTCGTCATCAGCAAATTCGTCTTCCGCGTGAAATAGCAGGAAAAAGAAAACTTTTAGAAGTAAAAGTTATTAAAAATGAGTATGGAACTGAAAGTGTTTTTTCTGATAATTTTTTCAGGTATGTTTTAATTATTTCGATCTTATTTTGCTCATACATATTATTGCAGCTGGAGAGATTATTTTAAATTGACACTTTTATCCTAAGCTGCTAAATAACTATCAGCCATTTTTTCTCCAGCAATACTACACGGGCATTAACCAATCACAAGGCTTTTTTTTTTTTTTTTTTTTTTCGGTTTAAAACATTTGAGTTCCTTTACCTATAATATGTCCTCAGCATTTACTTTTTACCTTTCTACTCTTTCTGCTCAATTTATTTTCCGTTTGTGGGTGCGTCGCTGTGGATCTTTGACACAGATGCACAAACAGAGATAACTCGGAAATTTTTAATCCGGAAACAAACATCAAAGAGTCAGGCCGATAAAAGACACAAGAAGCTCGCTTTCTTTCGAACTGCCTACTGAAGTCATTATTCACCACATTGTAAAATTTGCCGAAATATGGCTGTTGTCAAACGGAATTTTTGTCGCTATTACGATGTTGTTGAAGATGAAAGTCTTAAAGGCAACAATTAAAGCAGAGGTACCAGAGGAGAGTATTTTACAATATCTGCCAGGATTTATTTTTCTCATTTTTTTTTTTTTTTTTTTGTAAATTCGGTGTTCATATTTTGTAATTTTGGAACGTCGGGAAGATCTTGTATTTACCATTGAATTATTAATGCATTTCTCTTTATAAAATAAATAAACTTCACTTATCTGGAGATGTATTTGTTTCAAAGTCCACTTCATATTTCCTTCGCCATTTACGTTATAGAGTTAGGAATATAAAGAAAGTATATGCCTATCGTGTGTCAAATTTCACATGTTCAACACGAAATGTTTTCGTTTATTTACAATGTTCAGATTCCTATTTTTTATGTCCTTCAATTTCTATATTATAATAGCTTTGAAAATCATCAAAAGAATTTAATTGATCTGATTTGTGAAGCCCACAAGCCAAAAAGAAAAAGTCTGTTACAATTTTAGTTAAAGTATATACCATTTGTCTTGCACCGATAATGCCTTCACGATCAAAGTCGCTCAGATCACCACGTTTACCCAAGGTCGTCGATGGCGATACCATATTTGGTAGCCGAGCAGCCCGCCTATCTATCGCCAGCGTACGGTTTTGGTGTGTTCCACTCAGCGTGAATAATGCAGGTGTTAACTGCCCATCGCTTCTGTGTCTAATGTTCTGTCTACTGAGTGTCTAATAACAAGGAATATTGGTGCACATTTGCTATCTTTTCAGAACTTAAGATAGCTCTTTCTTGGCACCTGAAGCATTTATTAAGAATATTATTATATAGTAAATTTTCCTTACGCCTGGATAAAAAAGGCACATCACATTCAAGTAAATACAAGATGCACTACAACGTTGTGGCTGTAATTTGAAGAAAACCCATACCTCTGTCAGGACTACAATGGTGCAATATCAGTTTCCGATTTGTTACGGACCGCCCTAATCCGCTGTAATTTAAGGGCTGCTATCTGAACATTATAATAGATGGGTGTAAGTTTGAATCACGGAGAGAAATGGATGTTGTGTTTGTCTTACGGTATTAGCTCTCCCCATTACCTGGAACAAATGAATCTAAATTACGGACGGGCGACTGTTATTGCTCATCGAGTTGCTCACAATGGGCGTTATATCTTCCAACCAAAAATAAGTTAATAATTTGTTTGAAGTCGTAAGTTTCGGAAAGTTGGTCCGAGTGACCCTCATTTCTCAAGTGAACATTATTGAAAAATTTCTGGGACGAATCGGATTCTTGGAAAACTGGAAGACGATATCACCATGCAAGCAAAGCTGCAGAATTATTAATTTCCTTTTAAGACAAATGGACTGACTGTATCAGCGTGCAGTAACAAAAGACCAATGCACATAAGTCTACGAAAAACAGAAGCTGTCATAAGTGCCGGGTATTTCAGCGCATTAGAGTTTTTTTTTTTTAGAATATTACATGTGGACATGGAAGTGTCCGAGTATTAATGGTAGGGTAGTTACAATAGGTTTTAGACTGAGACACGAGCACTAATACTGTTGTTTTCTTCCCCGGCTTTAGTATAAACAGCATACGCAGAGAATGAAGCGCCTAGTTTGAAAAATAATGAAAATATTTTCTACCAGGTTCTTAAAAACACACGTTTAAGATGAAGAAGATTCTGCAATGTTTTACAAGCAAATTTCATGCGAAGCCACGCTTTTGAGAGAGAAAACCCATCTCTTAATAACTTAAATATTTTTTTTGCTCCTTTTCGATTGTTTATCGACGTATTTTTCGTTCCAGTTATTTAGTAGTAATATGATTCATCAAATCACAATATATTTCCATCTAACTCCGATGAAGTAATTTTCATGAAGAAATATACACCGTGTTCTGCGCGCAGCTACGTGCCGAGGCAAAAGGTGGTGAATGTTATGTTCGTTTTTCTTTTACATATTCACATATTTCTTTATTACCTCGTTTACAGTTGATACAGTGACTCTGAACGATTTCGCTGTTGATTTCTGGATCAGTGAATTTTCTTTTGGAACCACAGACCTTACATTTGAAATAGTCATAAGAGTACGTACCTCCTTTTGATACGACTTCTCTTTTCGTTTTTGTGTCAGGGGATTTTTTTAAGACTATATCAAAAATATGTTGTTAAGAGCAACGCTCGGCAATTTTTTCCTTTGTCATTAATAATATCGCTTATTTTATATTTAGAAATGCTAATTCCATGATCTTCACAGAGTTTTTTTAATTGCAGAATACGAATAATATTCTTTGCAAGGAACAAATACATAATTTACCATCCACAGCTTGCTTACTTGCACCATTTGCTTTGCAGAACATTGTAACAAATGTTTCTTTCGTGTTCATCTAAAACGCTGCTGACAATTTCTATTCTTTGAACTTGATTAAGTGTTTATAAATTCTTATCAGAAACGTTTTAAAAATGTGCAAACATCTCTGTATTTTGGCAAATCAGAGGAATTTATATTATGTAAAGTACAAAAAATGTCCCTAGTACTTCCAACCAGTCTTATCTGTTTGCTTAGTACACTGAGCTCCCTTCTAAGTGCTGTTATTATATTGTTTTGGTAAAAACTAAAGATAAGGAGCATCTTAGCTATTACTGATGGCCTTACTCGTTAACCTGCTCTTAGCAGGAAAGCATGCAAAATCTTTCGCTGTCTGTCAAGAGCAGATCCAGCCCTTGTGTTACGAACGGCGCTTGTACGCGTCGTATTAGATTCACAACTTCTGAAGATAGCCCTTTTTATCTGCTCATTTGTATACACCTTAGTTTTCCCCATTTGTGTTTTTACTCGTTTTCCTGCTGTACACTGCTTAGTTCAAGTTATGGAAAAATCACTCCGTAGAGCTACAAAACAATGTAGATGCTTTCTGTGATTGCTTAGTAAGTCAGATTTTTATTTGAATGCCGCCTCTTGATAATCCTGGATGTTTTACCACGTTTACTGTTACAAATTAATTTACAGACAGACCTTTCAGGCTTACCAGTTTCGACGGTCGTCAGCAAAGAAAGCAGTCATCTCGGTAAGTGATCTACGCCTAGAAAATCTACTTCATGCAGCTATGGATTTCAAGCACTAGCATGGTATACGGATGACGGTATGACTCTGAGGTACAATCTATCTGAGTTATATGTCAGTCTATGGATAATGGGGTAAGAATGATTGGCCGTCGCAATGGATAGTATTGTCTCTTTCGAGATTACAAAGGAGTAAGTAGGACATAACAAACTAAAGGTGTTAAGTGCAACGAAATGTGTCTAACAGTACTCAGCTTCAGTTTAATTAATTTATAAAAGCCTGCTTGGTCCGGCGGCATTTTTCTAACGCGAATACAGAGAAATTGCTGTGTCCTTTCAAGGAAAACGCCCCAGAAAAATGGAAGAAAACTTTTCTTCTTTCTTTTTTTGTTTGTTTGTTTGTTTCTTTTTTTTTTTTTTTTGAAGAAAATAACTTTTCAGGTACAGACAAAGTTCAAATGAAGTAAACTATCATTATTAATAAATTCCAAAATAATTACACGTCCGTTCCCGAAATTTCCGAGAAAAAGGATACCATAAAATGAGCTATTTCTTGAGATGTTCAACGAAAGATGTATCGTTGTCCTAGTGGGCCAATCCGGCGACTGGTGCTTTTTATGAAGGGGGAGGAAGAAAAATCATCGAAAGAATAACAAAATAAAGCAATTTTCTTTCACGCTCTAAGCATTATTACTTCTAATTCTCCAACACTACTCCAAGTAAAGTAAAGAAACATTAAAGCAGTATTGTCTCGTTTGTTGTGGAGCAATTTGGTACTAAAAACAAATACGTCTTGATTATTCTTCGCACTCAATTTTCTTTTAAGTGGTTTTGTTTATACCAGCCACAAAAATATTTTAGATGAAAACTCGTAAATATAAACATGCCAGCTACTAAAAGCACTATATGTCCATTCAAAGACTTTTGCTGTTAAGCTTTTCGATGGGCAATTTTATGTTCGTGTTTTCCTCTCACAGAATTTTAGTCGATGTGCGACTTCATGTTTCTGTTATTGGTAAATTAAAGATTCCCTGAAATCCGTATTTCGGGTTTCGAAACAAAACACAATTCAAAGGAAGGCATAGCAATGGCTATGAACTAGTGTTTACAGAAAACCACATAGAATTCAAAGAAACTAATAAACTTAAACTGGATGAAATATGTTTTTCTACCTATCTTTTTCACAAATTTAGCCAAACATTAGTACTGGCAGACCAGCAACATAGAAAACGTTTGATAATCCGGTGGTTTTACGATGACGTGTGAAACAAGTTTTCCCAAGCACATGCAAGCAGAATGAAATGACAAATCGTCATTTTCTTTGACATAGTGAATAATAATAATAATTTTTGTTAAACGCAATTATTTAGTAAGGAAATACAGTGGAACAAAATTTTTCATGAATAAAACGTGCCGTGAAATATGCTACCAATGATTGTGACTAGCTTACGTATATTGAAATTGAATTTTATGAGGTTTGAAAGAAACGATTTAAAGGAAGTTCTTATCACACCGTTGAATTCCGGGCAAACCCTTTTCTCTAATTCTTTAGTGCTCAGGCATTTGAGATAAGTGTGTTCACTCTTACTGAAATTGAAATACATAAAAGTGTTATCCATAAGGAGTTAAACACTAATTTATTGGTAAAGTAGTTTATAATAAAAAAAATTACACATATCTTTCAGGATAGCATTTTGATTATATAATTGTTTCTGAAGTGCGATACGCACAATAAAAGCTGGTAACCCAAGAAGTCCAATTCTTCTGCAGTATGTGTACTAGGCGAAGTTCCAAATCTAGTGCAGTCCCAATTGTAATAAATAAAAACTTATTTTTTACAGTATTTGATTACGAGGCAGATTTAGGTGAAAAATATATAAAATTTAATATTGAAATCCAAAATAAAAAATTTGCCCTACACAATGTGTACTGCCCTTCAGCTATTGCAGACAGGCACCACTTTTGCCGAAACTTGGAGATGACAATCTATTACAATAACGGCCTAAATATTTTTGCTGGCGAATTAAACACTTCTATTAGAAATGAATCATTCCCTAGCAGATCAGTTCAGGAAGGCACACATAGGACTTTAAAAACCGTAATTTCTAGTATATGGATATTTGGGGAGTTCAAGATCAGGCCACGATTTCGTCCGATAGTTAGTAGCAAATATTTAGCAACCAATGCATTTTGCTAGTTATTAAAAAATGTTCTAGCAAAAGTCTCTAGTGGAAAATTTTTTAGTGTGAAATTTAAAGTAATCGGTATTGCACGTGTGAAATACAGATCTGCGCCGTGCGAAAAAAATTGACGGTTTGCGGGGAAACAACAGCTGAGCGTTATTTCCCCAAAACGTGTTGAATGACTAACTGTAACTTACTCGTGGGTGAAAGCTGGGAGGCATTGCCATGATTGAAATTTGTTGTCACTCTACAAACCCTCTCCCCCTACCCCACGGTAAACCGTAACAAATTCGACACTTTGTTCACATTTGCATTCTTTGTCTGAAAGCTTGCAAAAGTTTAAATTCATTCTTTCTGGAAGTAAAACATTTAAACTCTAGGAGCATTAATTCTCCCCCGCTTTCGACCCTGTCTACCCGACCTGCCAGAATTGCATCTGCTGTTTACTGTTTCAGTAGGAATAAATATGAGATGTTTTTATTTTCTCCAAAATTAAAGAAAATTATTCGATTTTTTGACACTATGATTTGCTAAGAAAAACAGATTACCCAAATTTCGCCTTAATCAAAAATTAACTTTCAAGGTTACACCTAATTTGTTTTATTAAGAAATCTGTATCCTTCTACCTTAATAAAAAACATCGGACTTAATTTAAAAATTTATTAACGCATTTTGCCGAAATTTGGGGTACCTTTTTTCTCAGCAAATCACAATATCTGCAAAAAGATTTCATAAGTTGCTTAACTTTTCGGAAAAATAAGCATTCCCAATTGAGGAAGTAAGTTTCAGTTACTAGGAGTTAGCGATCGCCCGGAACTCGTCAGCCCAAGGCGTACGATTAAGGCAATGAGTTGGTGGGATGCGCAGACTCGGACGTTACCAGGCACGAGTGACTTTTATTATCCTTATTTTAAACGGATATCTGCAATTTTGATGCGTTAAAACAGACATTTATTGATATCCTTTTTTAAGGAATATTTTAATGACATTCTCCTTGTTTTAAATAATATCAGTCGCTAAATATCGCTTCTCGTGCCATTAATGTTTTACAAATGCAAGGAATGTTTCAGACTTCTTCCCTTCCGATTAATGTGGTATCCAAAGTTTGGTCCTATGTGTGGAAGAACATAGAAATGTTTAGTATTGTCGAGGTCTAGAAATTGAGGTGATAAGACTAAACCTCATCCTCATGCTCTGCAAACCCACAACTTAATAAGTATCGTACATTGCATGGATTCATTATCTTCTTAAAACTAGGGACGGATATAAGTAGATCCATATCTTCAACACTGGGTGAAGACGGTCCCAAAAATGGAATTCACACTTTGCAGATGTCGCATCATCCATCAGAATAAGTAAAGGCCCTAATAAAAATCATGATATGGCTTTCCGCAGCTCACCAATAAACCTCCATGCTTCGCAGTCCTGTGGTACGCTTCTGCAGGATTTTGCCAGACGCCTACTCTACCTGTGGTGGGAAAAAGGTGAAGCACGATCAGAATGTTAGTAATCTAGAGGCAAAATCTGAGTAAAAATGATAAAAAATCGTCTTTCTTGAATTTCATTTCTAACATTAATTTTACCCAAGACAGGATTACACTGAAATAATTTTCCTGAGGAGCAGCAGTCGTGACGTAACAATGTGTAGGAGTAGACACTATTAAATGTTCGGCACTCCAAATGTCCGGCACTCACATGCCTCTGCGTGTCTCGTAAATTAAGTTTCGGTATGTCTCTTTTGAATACACATTGCTTTCAAAACAGGTCAGCGTAGTGAGTGCGAAACAAATATTTCAAATATGTATATATATATATACTTTTTATTCACTTTTTTTAAAATACATTTACTTTAATTTTTCTTTTTAATAATGCATGTCTATAGTGACCGAATATCCCATACCTTCTATACTGCACTCCTGCCACCAAATTTGCCAATCACTGTTGTTCCTAGCATTATCGAGAGGAAACTTTCCACTTGTCCAGACCTTTCCTCTCTTGAAGTAGAGGCCATAATGCCAGCTTTACAGCTTGTGAACTCACGCTCTTCCTTCGAATTTAATAATGTAAACTACCAACAAAAGGGGGGACACCAATGGGCTTCCCCTTTCTCCTGTTCTTTCACAGTTTCTTCTACAGGAATTAGAAAATACCGGTCTTTCACTCTTTCCTTTCAAAACCCTGTTGTATATCTGTTATGTAGATGACATTCTGGTTTGTTGGTCCTTCCCTTTTGAACAATTACATTCCTTTACAGAGTTTTTATCCTCACAGTAACCTACGATTAAATTAACCATGGAGTTGGAGCAACAGGGCTCCTTACCTTTTTGGGACTTCCTTCTTTCACATAGTTCTACAGGTTTACAGTATTCCGTGTACAAGAAGCCCTCTGCGTGTCCCGTACTTATTCCTCGCGGCACTTCACACCATTGAAGTCATACGTTAGCTGCGTTCAGATTTCTACTCAAACGCTCCTATTCCCACTCTTCGAACCCTTCTCTGTAACGTGCAGAATTTCGGAGGATTTTGAGAGTTTTTACCACTTTTGGCTACTCTTATGACGATATGCATTGCCTGGATAGAAGGATGAATCGTCTCCAATTCACAGCGTTGCAACGGGAGTCACACCCTGTGCGATATGTGGGTACGATTGATTACAACACAAACATTGCCAACATCCTTGGGAATACTTGTGCTAAGTTTCACATTTGTTTTGGAATACACACCTATAATTTATTCAATTTGTTGCGCAAGGACCATGATAAGTTTCACCTATTACATAGATATGGTGTTCACAACATTCCACTCGTCTCCAATTCACCGGACTCTGAAGACACCTCCTATATAGCGTGCACCCTACGTTCGGTGGAAGTACCGTGGCAGAGCACAAATACGTAGTTCGTATTGATCCTACATCTTCTGCCTTAGCCAGCACAGTTGCGCAAGGTGAACATTACCCAGACTGGAGTCGAACCACACTAATTGCCTCTGCACCTGATACACATTATTTGTTGCTAGCTGAACGTTTGTGCATTACACGGTTTTCCTCCAGCTGTTGGAATGACGACTTACCAGTAACTATACCTCGCCCCTAGATTCTACTGTTGAACCAGCTAGATGTTTCACTTGTTGGATCTCCAGACGTGAGTCCCATTTACATATAATTATTTGTAACATGCCATTTTCAGTTTGGCAACACCAGTTTTATTGTTCACTGTAACCATCTTTTCGCGCAATTGGGCCCGGTGACGAGGCTAAAGTAGCCTCGAAAGTGATTGCCAATGTATTTGATTTCTTTTATATCTGCCATTTAAATTGTAAATAAATATCAATTTTAAAGTGCAAGTTTTTCAACTTCTCAATCGTGCATTCGACAGCTTTGGATGCCTGATGATACCATTTAGGACGAAGGCTTTTAATTATTTAACGTCAATGCTGTTCAACAGAAACTGAAAAACAAAGGAACTTTCTGAGTTCGGTGAGGGGATTCTTGTGGTTTCCCATTGGGCTGCGGAGTAGACGGCTTGCTCAAAAGCGAGTTATTCCGGGTCTTTAATCAGTGGAAAAATAAGATACACTGTTTTTCTGAGAAGCGGAACAGTTGCGCGAAAATAATCTGCCAGTGAGTGAGGAGCGAGATCGCCGTCATCTGATAAGGCTTAAACTGAGAAACAGGACTTCCTGTGTGCAGCAGTCGATCACATAATTCAACAAGAAAGATGACACCGAATTTTCGGGTGTAATAAGCACGAATTTTGAATCGTTCTGACGCAAATTAAATTTATCAAAAGCTATTCAAAGTCAATGGAACCGGTATGGAAAACAATAGTATCTGACGGAAGAGAGAAGTTCTTCAATCGGGTCTTTAATCCCTCAGATATTGCTGTAAACGGAATCGTGAGCTTGCGAGCTCTTAAAAACAGAGTTATAGACAAAAATAAGATGTGACTTTACGTCCCTTGGTGGGAAAACCATGCATTATTTTAGGAAGAAAGTACTCACAAAAGGTTTATCCATATGAGCGGTATCGCTACAAGAAAAAAATTTAGTCGAGTTTTCAGGAGCCCAGATTTTGCTACAAATACATCAGAAGTAGAAATTAACACTTATGACCCCTGGTCGCCAAACCATTCTTTACCAAACATTAGAAATTACGTGAAAAATATTTTCCGTCAGGTCTTGTATGCGATAGAAGAAGAATTTTTCAAATCGGAGTTTTAGGAGCAGAAAACGCAATTTACCATTGGGCGCCCTAGCGGAAAGTCTCTGATTTACTTGAAAATTTTGAATTTATAAGGAAAACATTTTACATCGAAAACACTATCCAACAAAGAAGGAATTTTTCACATCGGACTTTTAGAAGTAGCGATATTGACAAAAATAAGATATACATCTACGCCCCTGGCGTAGAAACCATGCATTATTTCAAGAAGAAAATGTTCCTAAAATGTTTGTCAACATGAGTCTTATCGGTCCACAAAAGACTTTTTATCAATCGAGATTTTAGGAGCTCATATTTTGCTGAAAATACATCAGAAGCGCAAATTAAGATTTACTCCACCTGGTGGCTAAACATTTTTTTTCAAAAATTCGAAATTCCGTTCAAACGATTTCCCATCAGGAGCTGTTTCTGGTGCAGAAAGAATTTTTCAGATCGGTGATTTAGAAGCAGAGATATAGGGTAAAACGCAATTTACCATTACGCCCCTAGAGGAAAATCTATGAACTACTTGAAAATTTTGAATTTATAGGAAAATCATGTCACACTAGAAACACTGTCCAACAAAGAAGGAATTTTTTAAATCGGAATCTTAGAAGTCAAGATATTGACAAAAATAAGATTTATATCTACGCCCTCTGGCGTAGAAACCGTGCACTATATTAGGAAGAAAATGCTTCTAAAAGGTTTGTGAACATGAGTAGTATCGGTCTACAAACGATGTTATTTTCAATCGAAAATTTAGAAGCTCATATTTTGCTGCAAATACATCAGAAGCGGAAATTAAGGTTTACGCCCCCTGCTGGCCAAACCATTTCTTTTACAAAAATTAAAAATTATGTGCAAACGATTTCCCATCAGGAGCTGTATCCGGTGCAGGAAGAATTTTTCAGATCGGATATTTACAAGCAGAGATATAGGGGAAAACACAATTTACCTTTACGCCCCCTAGCGGAAAGTCTATGAATTACTTGAAAATTTTGAAATTATATGAAAAACATGTCACACAGAAAACACTACCTAACAAAGAAGGAATTTTTGAAATCGGACTACTAGAAGTCGAAATATATACAAAAATAAGATATACATCTACGCCCCCTGACGGAAAAACTGCGAAATATTTTAGGAAGAAAATATTCGGAAAAGGTTTATCGATGTGAGTGGCATCAGTCCACGAAAGAATTTTTTCAATCGATATTTTAGAAGCTGAGATTTTATGGCAAATACATCAGAAGCGAAAATTAAAACTTACGCGCCTGGTGGCCAAAGTATTTTTTACCAAAAATTTAAAATTATATGCAAACGATTGTGCATCAGAAGATGTATCCGCTGAAATTTTCATTTTTCAAATGGGAGTTTTAGAAGAAGAGTTATCGGGAAAAATGCAATTTACTTTTACTCCACCTAGCGGAAAATCTATGCGTAATTTGAAAAAGAAACTGTATCCAAAATACTCTTCGACATAAATGAAATCGAAAGGTAAACATTTTTTTCAATCGGATGTTTAGAAGCAAACATTTGGAATAAAACATATTTTTGAAATCGACATCATCTGCATTTACGCCCTCTAGCGGCGAAATTGTACATCGTAAAAAAAAACGAAATGAAGGATCATCATTCGCATATTTCAAGCTTTCGAATGCAAAAATAATTTTTTAAATCGGACTAGTAGTTGCAGAGATACCGTGGGTATAGGCGGACGGACGGACGGACAAACCGATAACATAAGCACGATCTTTTTTTACAAAAGACGTGCTAACAAATGACGTTCCCGACCCACATTTCAGCGAAATACGCACGGAGAATTGAAGAGGATCGATAATGATAGTAGCGTGACTGTACTGGAAACACTGATTTCTACGATGAACCGGAATTTCGTCACCAGCGGTGTTAGAAATACCGAGACCGGACTCTGGAAGACTGCCAGAAAATCATGTTTTCCAACGAGCCGCGATGCATTTTGCTCTGCAACTTTGATAGGTTGACGGTTTGGCGGGGATAGCCCATGAAAAGCAATTGACCCAGCTTGCCTCGTAAACACAACTCAAGATTCTGGAGGTGGAGATATTTTGTGCTGGGCGCTCTTTTTTACGAAACTTGTCACATCATATTGCTGGAATTTGGAGTGCCGTGCAAGCAACATCTGAAACTTGTTGCAGATCAAATCAATCCTCCAATGTTACATGCTTAACCAGTTGATCAAGGCTTCCTGCAATATCCCTTGACATCGACGACAATGTACTTGCACAGTGTTTCATCGACTAATTTAATAGAGGAATCACAGGAATAAATAATATCACCCTGTATGCATGTTCCATTGCTAATAAAATCTTGACTGAAGAAATTGAACCTTCATTTTGCTGAACATTTTAATATTGTTTAAGAATATGCACCCAGTATACAAAGCATTAGAGATAGGGGCGATGGACCGTTGACATCGATATCATCCACACAGAGTGGAACTGACCCGAATCTAACACAGAATTCAAATAGGCCGCCAGTAGAGCTTATCAGCAATGTATCGCAACCGATAAACGCGGGTAAACGTGGTGATCTGATCAACTTCAATCGTGGACGCATTGCGGGCTCAAGAAAGATGGGTAATTCCATTGCGCAAGTGGTGAGAACCGTAGGGTTTCCTATGCCAACAATATCAAATATGCACCGTGAGATTATCATCGACGGAAGTACCGGGTCTCAGAGGGAAAGTAGTGGCCGACCACTCGCCATTGATGACCGAGGTCGCTTCGATTATCAGCCTCGTAGAGACAGACCGCTTTGCAACAGAGGTGCAAATCATATCCGGGTTCAATGTCGGAGGTTTAAGCACCGTCAACGAGCAAATTGTCTGGGGAACGTTGCATACCAAGGGCAACTGGTTCAGCAACCTGCTCATGCACCATTGTTTACTGCTTGTCAAGGGAGAATTCGCCTCCACTGTTGTCCGAAACATCAAAGCTGAACATTTGGTGAGTCGTGCAGCTTCGTGTGGTCATCTGAATCCCATTTCCAGCTGTACCGAGATGACGGGAGGGTATGGATGTAGTGTCAAGAGCATGACACTATATCTGCGTCATGCAAGGTCTGTTATGTTCTAATTGGTAGTGACCGGTGGTGTTTTGGGGAGCCTTCTCAGGACGCAGATTACGTACCTCAGTGTGTCTAGAGAGATCCTAAAACTCTGCGCATAACCAACATGAGCTGTCTGACAACCTATAAGCTTTAATGGCCTTCGCTCATACTTCGGCGAATAGTCCGTCCCAGCGGGACTGTAACGCACACACACACACACCTGGCCGCAACAACCCAAAAATGGCTGGAGGAACATAATATGAATTTGGAACAATACAATGGCCCCAAGATCACTGGATTTAAACCAGGTGGAAGCTCTTTGGAATGCTGTAGAGCGGAACATCAAATCCATGATGCGGTACAGACCTCTTGTGCGAAGTTGTGGACAATGCTGCAACATCCATGGATGTCATTACCTCCGAAGAACTCCGTCATCTGATGGAGTGGATGTTTCTGAAGTTTACAGGTAGTGTTTTGCGCTAGATGAATTCAACACGCTATTATAGGTATTTCTAATGTTTCGTCTATAGAGTGTTTATAATGAGTCCGTAAATTTAGATTACGTGAAAGAGAATGACAATTCGGCAAATTCATATTGCGTTTTCTTCAAAGACGTACAACTCAAATTCTTGAAAGTCCACGGTTCTGCGTGTAATAAAAATAGCGTGTGCTCTGATAAAAAGCCTGAAAATGTGTTCAATTCTTTTTTTTAAGGACGATTCCATTCTTTACGTATCATGTCACTAAATCTCTGTCATGCTCAGAATTATAATGACATGTAAGAAAACTTTAATTCATACATCCTTCTAATTTAAGTTTCCCGTGTAAACAAATGGTTTTTATAAAAGTGGATTATTCTACTCCATTAATATTATCTTTTAAATCTATGTGTGAAATCCATACCTTTTACACATTCCTAACATAAATACTATTACAAAGACTCGACAGATGGCGCAGAACCGGTTCAGTGTTTAACATGACTAACAAGCCAGGAGGCATGAAGCAGCTTGTAAACGATTGTGCGTTCAGTCACAGAGGTGATAACGTGTTTCGTGAAGTGCCTATTGCGGTGATAATGGAATCGTGTCGCAGTAATAACGCTGAACAAAGTTGGAAAATCAGCTTCGGAGATTTTTCAACACGCTGAAGAAACTGGAAATCTGCCGAATTTTTGTTTACCGAACAATAAAAAGGTTCTTTAAGACTGGGACCATCACTGACCGCCCAGAAAGGGACGGCTGCGTACCCTGAAGACTGCTCGCCTGGTAAAAGCAGTGACAGTCCGTATTCGACGATATCATGTCAGAAAACAGTCGGTGATGGCTCGTAAACTGAACATTTCAAGAATGTCGAAGTCACGCGGGCTGCGGCGTGACCTAGGGGTGTGAGCTTGCAGGCCGCGTACATGATACTTCCGCACCCCACAACTTAAACAGCAAAAGGTGCTAAAAGTGAAAAGTTTGCTGTAGCGTTACGAAGACAATCGTCATAGACAGATCTTTTTCTCTGATAAAAATATTTTCACTATTGAAAAGGCTTTCAACCGCCAAAATGACAGGGTCTATGCGTCAACCTCACGATAAACTAAGGAGAAAGCTCCAGGGATCATGAGGGGCATTTACCTGCTTCTGTCTTTGGTTGGTACGGAGTATCGCACGACGGTACTAGGGAGCTCCATTTCTGTGAGAAAGGAGTGAAAACATTCGTCAAAGTCTACCAGGGAAGGGTTTTGGAACCATTGGTCAAAGATGTGAGGAATACCCTCTTCTAAAACCGACAATGGAGCATTCAACAGGATTCCGCACATGCCCACAAGGCCAAGTCAACCGAATAGCGGCTTCAGGTGAATTTGTCAGATTTCATTTCTCCAGCTGATGGGCCTACAAGCAGTATACCCATTGTACTACTAGTTGTGGGCCACACTGGAGGACATTGCCTGCAGAAAGAGACACCCCAGTCTTTACAATTTCAAACAGGTTTTGATCCGGGCAGTAGCAGCTTTCCCTGTAGGGATCTTGCGTAAAGCTATTGATGAGTGTCCACAGAAACTGAAAGACTAAGTGAAGGCAAAAGGATGCCATTTTGAAAAGTGATTGGTGACATGTATTAACAAGTGTATTACTTACGGTATATTAAAAAATGGCATATTAAAATGTCTTTAAATTCCTTTTGTTATTTTGTTGAATACTTTATAACAGTATCTATGGTAAGACTAGGTAAACTTCAATTTCTAAGGAAATAGGTATTTTCAAAAATGCTTTTATTCTAATATTGAGAAAATTAACCATTTAACGAACATCTTTCCAATGTGATTTTCATCTGGTTTCTTATATTTGACATCCATCTCAGCGAATTTGGTTCTTTATCAGTCTCTTTATGTAAGTGGTTTGTTTATGAATATGTTACTTCTTTCAGATTTCTAAACTTTTTTTACAGATTTCCTAAGCATTCTCACTTTGACCCCCAATGAGAAGATGTCTGCGCTTTATATCTATATTTGCTTTATTCAAGTATTTTTCCGTTTCTACAAACTTCTCTGATGATTCCATTAAATATAAGAAATGACGTAGAATTAATCTCCGTAAAACAGGAAAGGGAAAAACCGTCTTGCATACTGAGGATAAAGAATATTCAGTATTTAAATTGCTCACTTAAATTTAGTGATAACTGACAGAATAATTATGAATTATGTGAATTAGCACTCAATTTCAGAGAGAACTACAACATTTTTTTAATCTTGTGCTCTAAAGGTTTTATTTATTTTACCCCAGGTTTTAGTTTCTTATTTACGAAATTGGGCTGTTATTAACTTTGACAAAATTTAATGAAGGGAATAACTTTGTTGAAAAAAAAAAAGAATCAACCGTTATAATATGGCTACGTTGCAAATACGCTACTTGGGCTGTATTCCTTACATACCAAATGTTGCTATGTCGTAAATACACTACATGGCTAAGTTGTCTACATACCAAATGCTGTTATGTCGCAAATCCGGTACTTTGGCTCTATTCTCTACGTACCATATGTCTACACCGCAAATGCGCTACTTCTGCTTTTTTCCTACGTACCAAATGTACTATGCCGTAAATATGTTCTTGGGCTCTGTTCCCTAATTACCAAATGTTTCCGATCAACTGAAGAACGCGCTCTGGAGGATGAACTTAGGTGCAGGAGACGGACTCAAGCAAGTTTATATGCACTGAAGAGCAATTGAATTAGAGACAGCTGGCGTTATGCAAATGTGGCGCTGTGGGCGGCCCTGTAAACGGAAACGACATGACGTATGCAGCGATCCAACAATATAAGGAGTGATGCGACGGGAATCAGTAAGAGTCGGACGCAGTATGGGTACGACGAAGGATCTAAACGCATTTGATCGTGGGCAAATTGTCGGGGCCCCGACTAATGGGTCACTCCATCTCGGAAGTCGTGCAGACACTGGTATTTTCACTAGCCATTGTATCGCTGGTGGGCAGTGAGCACATCGAATCCGGTAAAACCATCCCTGCAAGGGCTAACTGCCGTGGACAAGAGCGAGTGGATGAGCGGAGTCATCATCTGCTAGCTCGCATTGTAACAGCGGATAGACGGGCCACATTGCAAGAAATCACTCGGCCATTTAACGCTGGTGCACAAAAATGTGCAACCAGCCACAACATCCAGAACCATCTCCTCGCAATGGGATACAGAAGCCATCGTCCCACGAGGGTACCGCTGCTGACCGCACATCACAGGGTGCAAAGATTAGCATGAGCCCGGGAGCATCGTCACTGGACCCTAGACATGTGGAAAAATTTGCCTGGACTGATGAATCGAGATTCATGTTGGTACATGCGGATGGCAGGATACGAGTACGGCGCAAATCACATGTAACGATGGATCCTTCTTGCCAGCAGGGTACTCTTCAAACTAGTGGGGGTGGTATTTTCGTCAGGGGACTGTTTATGTGGACTGAAATGGGACCCCTGGTACGTGGAACATCGTCCCTCGCAGGTCAACGTTACCGGAATATCCTGGACAACAATTTGCTCCCGTTTGTGCGTCATTAACATCTCACTGGGGACCTCATCCTGCAACAAGACAATGCACCGTGCCATCGCTCCCGAATTGTATCCGAATGGTTGGATGAACACTCCACCGACGTGACCTTTCTTTCTTGGCCACCTAAGTCACCTAACCTCAATCTCATAGAGCATATCTGGGATGCCATCCAGAGAGATGTTCGAGGCTCTGACCTCCCTTCATCAAATCTTCGTGAACTGTGGGTGCTTGTTCAGTAGTCGTGGATCTGTATGGCTTCCCAACGCTTCCGGTGTCGTCGAGTCCATGCCGAGACGAATCGCCGTCGTCAGGGCGAAAGGAGATGCTGCACGTTACTAGACAGGTACCTCTAATTCAATTGCTCTTCAGTGTAGAATGCCTAAAACAAATATTGACAATCCCCTCTTCTCAGCGAGCTGAAATTTATACCATTACACTATAATATCTGAACAGCTCGAAGCAATATTACATTGTAATGACCAAGCTTTCGTTTATAATTGGGCTCAACGAATGAAATAACAGCGCAAGGGACGGAAACGTAACCACTGCCCTAACGTAAGGAGTCGAGTTCAAGCCCCTTACCATATGTGTAACGATATAAAGAACTTAGCTTTCTGATCCATGCCAAAATTTACTACCGTTCGCTAAACTTTGAGGTGATAAATAAAAGTGGGGCTTGCAATAATAGTGTCTGTAAAATTGCAATGAGTTTGGAACGATTTTTTCAAATAATGCAGCGTTATTTCCCATGGCATGACAAGTCCAACAAAGAGCACGCCTCGTGTTTTTAAATCAATAATTGCATTCGCATCTACTCATTTATTAGCTACTCAAGTCACCAAGTTCAAATTGTTGAAGTGTTATAGAAATCATTTTGCACTTTTCTATCTATCTTCCTTGAAAAAGCTATCTGCTTGATGTGCGAAAGCTTGGAAACTTTTGTTTATATTTAACGACAAAAACTCGTATTGTAGTATATACGAGTAAAGTTAATGTACGTTTCCAGGTTATTAATCTCATAAGGGGAATTCAGTTATTAATAGAATGATTTCCAAGAAAACCTAAAACATAATTTAAAACTGTAAAACACAACAGAAGATCTTCAAGTCATAGCTACGTATTCAAATCAACACGTGATGGAACAACAATAGGGTGTTAATACTTTTGGTAACATATGCTGCGACTTTGTAAAACTGATTGTACAAGGACACATATATTCAGCGAAAGAGATTTTCCGGAAATTATTTATATAAATGAAATATGTACAAAATCTAGAAATACTTTGAAGCCGTCATTAAAAGGAATTAAACATATTGCTGCATGCAGAATGGTGCCAACTCCAGAGAAAATCTCCTAGATTTAGGGAATTAGGAAAAACAGACAAAATTGTAGGGATTCCTGATTACTTCCGAAGGAAATCACTTTGTAAAGTTTTTTGTTCACTTTACCGTTTTCTTCTTTCTTTTTTTTTTGTGAGTGCAGTCAAGCATTTTGAACATTACGACTCAATGAATTGAAGATTTTTTTATCGCTCTTTTTTCAAGAAGTGAGGTGTCTGATTGGCACGACGATACCTATCTCATAACGTGTAAAAACTGGGTAAAAAGTACAAGCGCTGTGTAGCTTTATGTAATTAATAACAACATATGTAATTATGTATCCAAGAACAACTCATTTTAAAAACGTTAAATACGAACAAATAGATGTACGAAGTAGTATTACGCAGTAAAATGAAGCTAATGCACAAAGAAATGTTTGCGGTCTGACTGGTTCACGAGCAACAAGTCACGGCCGTTTGAGCGAGATAATTACTTATTACTCTGGAGCGTAAAAAAATCGAATTTCGATATGCCCTAGTGCGGAAAAAGTTGTATTGCTACGTAAACCATGTGCAAAAAAAATTTTGCTATTCAAATAATATCTTATGGTTCCACTTTAACTCCAAGATTTTGATATTTGTGTAAAATCGTCACATTTTCATGTCCGTTGTGAGAAAAGAACAGTGTTCGTTACAGACTTTACGTAGTGCTCAAAAACTATCTGTTAGTACCTAAACGATGTGCACATTTTTTAAGGCCAAGCAACTAATATCTTATGATTCCAATTTAATGCAACAATACTCCATGTTAAAGGAAAATTGCAATACTTTGACACCTAGTGTTCACCATGTGCTTTGTCTCCTAGTTGTGTTAGTGTGTGCACTACTGCACTGAAAGCATAACATATTGTCAAAATGTGCAGTGGTGCACATTGCACACGGTGCAGCACTTCACATTTTCCATGTTTCAGAAAAATCCCGGAACTCATCATGAGGAGGTGGCTGCGCAGCGAGTTCCACCGGTGGCCAACCCCAGCACCCATCAATTAAAGCAAATAAATTCTCGGTTTGTCTTTCTTAATATTAAATTTACTGTTCTTTATTAATTTTTACCCGGAAATCTGATTTTCTTTAGAAGGCTGGCATTATATGCCGTGCTTCCAACCGTACTCTAATAAATCAATCCCTTTGTTCGTCTTCGCAAACAGCAGCAGATGCTCAGGTTGTCAACTCAACGCATCGTTCCACCCCTTGATTCTAACAAGGGACGTTCTCGTGCCAAATCGCTTAACAATATCCTTACAGTCACTGCTGCAAAGGTTCATTATTTCATCGTCGGTTAAATGAGAAGTCAATGACGGTTCGCTTAAGACGAATGATTGCCAGTCAATCAGGTCAAAATCATCCTCCCCCTAAAGTTGAACTGAGGAATTTCTAATATACGGATTCCATCGCAGTTTTGTGCCCTTGCTCTAATGATCCTGCGGAAGCCAAGTCCTCTGATGTTTCCTCTCGTCCGTGATCGTAGCCTGCACTTGCGATGGTAACCGCACTTGGATGTGGCCCAGCTGGAAAACAAACGGCATATTCCCATGCAGCTAGTGCCGCGTTTCTTTGGCATTCACCGTAAATAAGCACCATCTCGCAATATTGGGAGTGAGTGAACCTCGCCATTCTCACACAGCTTAGGTAGGCCTAAACTTCTGATCAGGTTACATGCTGCTACTGGTTTTTATATCGTAGGTACGGTTCAACGTCACAATCTGCATCTGCATACCGTTACATTAGCGAAATGTGAATATGCAGATTCGAATGGTCGCGCATTGATTTCGGACATTTTAGGGTATTCAGACGACAATTTATCTTATCCGTGTGAAACACATGTCCTTTTGTGCTAATTAATTCATGTTGTACAACTTTGTAGTTGGAAATTTTGCTCTATCTCTTTAAATTTGCAATGGCTAACTTCCGCATTTCGCCACTACGAGCGCTGCAATCGGTTGCATTCGATCGGGCGTCGTCGGTTTACTATACCGTTATCTCACTTGCATAACTGTACCTCTCTCCGTTCGAAGTTAATTCAGGCTAAAGGGACTTTCCTATGCACCCTGTGTACGTGCCGGAGTAACCTGGGCGAGAATGGCTCAAAGCAGACAGTTTTGGGGAAAACTTTCATATAGTAAACGAATGTAAATGGCTGACATTGATGATGATATGTTAATAGTTCGTTTGATAATTCCTATATGTAACATGGCATTTGAAAACACATTGTCTTTTATCACAATTTTTCTTATTTCATTCAGTTTAGAAGGAATCTATTGAAGTAAGGAAAAAATCATGTTTTGTTGCACACATCGTTTACAAGAAGGGAATTTCCAATCCCTTCGAAAAACGCATTTAAAGCGACACACGTGTTCGAAACATGAGCTTGAAAGCTTATTTTATATATTTTAAGTTTCGGAATATTTAGTGAAAGGTAACCATGTCTTTTCGGACGTTAACATTAATTGCTATGCTTTCTGCAGTTACGTATTGATTCCGCAAATTCATTTGCTACTTACGAATACTTTCTGACATGCAATGTTAAAATAATTAAAAGAAAAAAATCCTTTTTAAAGAAATTTTTATCTGTCACCTTAATTTTTATGCAACTCTCGTTGGCATTGTAAATGGAAAGGTATCTTTCCATTGGAATGCCAAATAACGATAGATAAATTCAAATTGCGTTTCAATAATAAAAATAATTTCAAAAATCTTTGGAAGTTTTCAATATGACCATTCAGTATTCAATGCAGTGTTATTTAAATTTTCCTTTCATAATCAGCAGAATATATTGTTGGGCACAACTGTAAAAATATTCCTACGTTATTTTTTTCTACAGCCAAAATCTTAAGGCTCTACGAAACCCGCCATCTTGTACTGTGCTTTCTGTTGTTAATCAACAGATTGCTCGGGCAATTTTGCACATTTTGGAACACCGTTTGTGGCTAACGCAATATATGTGATAAATAAAAAGTTTCCTGGTTTCAGATTTTCATTTTGAACTCCTTAAGTATTTTTTATTAATTAATAAAACTATGGAAGACGCCTTGGTACGACTTTCGCTGCAGATTTAAAATGAATGGAAAGGTCAATAAAAATTCTGAAACCAGGGAACTCTTTATTTATCGCATATCTTACGTTAGCCACAAACGGTGTTCCAAAATGTGCAAAATTGCCCGAGCAATTTGTGAAATACGCTTGCCCATTAGTTAACAAGAGAAGGCAGCAATACAAGATGGCGGGTCTCGTAGAGCCTTAATTTGAAATTTTTGAAAAATGAAATCACTGAGTCGAAATACAGATGAAAGTGACTGAGTAAATGTGTCATAAATTTTAACCGGTCACATCAAGGAAGTTGCTGAATATCCAGATGTTGGCAAAGGATCAATTTTAGTGTTTGTAATGATATTAGTCAAATAAGACCGAAAATATAAGAAAAAGTATGGACGAAATCCCATTTTGACCAGGAGTTACAAGTTCTGAATTTCTCGTATGCTCAACGAAAACAGATTTAAAACAAGGCAAGAACTACTTAAGTCTTTTAATAATTGACCGCATACATCTACATCAGAGCAAAAATTGCGTAGGGAACTTCATCGAATGGATATCTAGAGCAAAGTTGTAAGACTGAAACCAATGTTAACTTCAACTCATAAAAAGATAGATTTGTTTGTTTCAAAGTTAACTGGATATGGACAACTGCTCAGTAGAAGTCTGTCGTATGGCCTGGTGATTTCGCATTTTGCGTATACTCCAATGACGCAAGACATACGGTCAAAGGAGGTTTGAAGAAAACTTCAACGTTGAGTGGGTTAAAAGAGTTCCCGCCAAAAGGGGTGGAACTGCATGCTGTCGGAATTTTTTACTGTTCTGATAAAGCCACCTAGTAGAGTTGAGGAATACGATGAGTCAGCATACTTACAAATAAATTTTAGACACTCACGAATTTCTTTTTGCGTGACATTTGCAGGATTATCATCAAGTAATATCCCATATTTACCAAGATGATAATTGTGGAATGTATGTAACTAAAGGCATTATCAAATGATGTATCATCATCATCATCATTGTCAACCATTATCAATCCACTGCTGGACGAAGGTCTCCCCAAGTTTCCTCCACAACGGTCTGTCTTGTGCCAGTCTCCTCCATGTCACTCCCGCATATTTACGAATTTCATCCACCCATCTCCCATGTGGTCTTTTTCTGGGTCTTTTCCTGTCCCTTGGAATCCAATCTAAAATTTCGGCTGTCCATCTATGGTCTTTCCTTCTGGCAGTATGTCCAGCCCATTGCCATTTCAGGGATTTAACTCTGATCATGATGTCTTCCACTCTCGTCATTTTTCGGATCCACGAGTTCCTCTTCTTATCTCTCCTGGTTATACCAAGCATGCACCTCTCCATGCTTCTTTGAGTTGTCTGCAGCCTTTGTATGTCTCTTTTAGTTAAGGTCCACGTCTCTGCACCATACGTAAGCACTGGAAGGATGCATTGATCAAACACTTTTCTTTTAAGACATAATGGCATATTGCTCTTGAAAATTATGCTGTTTCTTCTAAAAGCTCTCCAGGCAAGTTTTGTACGCCGATTAATTTCTTCATCAATGTGACCCTCACTTGATATCTGCTGTCCAAGATAAACATACGTATCTGTTATCTCCAGTTTTTCTCCATCAATCGATAAATCTTCATTTCTTGTAAAAGCATTGAACATCACTTTTGTCTTCTGAAAGTTCATTTTTAATCCCACTTCTTTACTCTTGTCAGCAAGTTCCTGGATCATACTCTGCAGCTCTGATGGGGTAGTTGCAAAAATGACTACGTCATCAGCAAAACGAAGGTGGGTTAGATAATCTCCATTAATCTTTATCCCTTTGTTTTCCCAGTTCAGTGATTGAAAGACATTTTCCAATGTGGCATTAAAAAGCTTCGGAGATATGGTGTCACCTTGTCTCACTCCCTTTCCAATTTTTATGTGTGTTGTATTTTCAAACAGCCGAATCTTTGCACTTGCATTTTCATAGATGTTATTAATAATATTAATGTATGCATCTTCAATACCGCAGGATTTCAGAGCCGTGGTAACTGCTGATGGTTTCACCGAATCAAAGGCTTTTTCATAATCGATAAAAGCCATGCACAATGGAAGTTCATATTCCCTCGCTCTTTCAATTAGTTCTCTCAGTACGTGGATATGATCTATTGTGCTGTAGCCACTCCTGAATCCAGCTTGTTCTCTCGGTTGAGCCATGTCCAGTGTTACCTTCAAGCGGTGTGAAAGAACTTTAGTGAAGATTTTATAAACCACTGATAGGAGGCTGATAGGTCTGTAGTTCCTGAGATCCTCAATGTCACCTTTTTTATGTAGCAGGATCATTGTAGCATTGTTCCAATCCTCAGGAATCTTCCCTTCATTAAGGCATCGAGTGAAAATTTGGGCGAGTACTGTTTCAATTTCTCCACTTGCTTCTTGTATGATGTCTATAGTAATTCCATCTTCTCCTGGAGCTTTCCCCCGCTTCATGTTCTTGATTGCATGAGCAACTTCTGCTGGGAGGACTGGAAGAACTCTGGTACCTTTCATGATGTCTGGAGTACATGTATCATCCCTTTCATATAGTTTGGAGTAGAAATCTTTCACTCTTGTCAAAATTTCGCCTCTATTTCTTGTTATAGAACCATCTTCTTTTCTCAGAGCCATAATCTGTTTTCTTCCCTTACTGAGATGTCCCTTTGCTATCTTTAGGCTTTGGTTGTTTTCAATTGCTTTCCTCACTAGCTCACAGTTGAATTTCCTTACGTCTTCAGTGATACTTTTTCGTGCTGTCTTGCATAGCTCTATATATTCCACTTTGGAAGTCACATCTTCTTTAGTTGTCCTCATCTCTCTTCTTTTTGCATCAACATTTTGGTTTTTCCTGATAATTTGTTTACATGCAACTTGTTCTTAGACCCAGCTAATTTTGTTGCTGTTTCCATAAGAGCTTTGGTTACTTTTCTGTTAACTTCAGAAATATCCACTTCTTCCGATGTTAGGCCTTCTAAAGCAGAGAATCTGTTCTTCAGTTCCAACTTGAAAGTATTATGGTGTTTTTTAAGGTTGGTTATGTCAATACATTTTGTTTGTCTTATGAGCTTGCCACGTTCCAGTTTAGTGTCGAGGTGCATCTTACATCTCACCAATCTATGGTCACTACCTGTGTTGAACTTGTTTAGCACACTGCAGTCTTCGATGACGAATTTTTTGTTACACATAATAAAATCAATTTCACTTGTCATCCCAATTGGATGTCTCCATGTCCATTTCCTGTGTGGCTTTTTCTTGAAAAAGGAGTTCAAGATGAAAAACCCTTCTGCCTCTGCAAACTCAACGAGAGTATTTCCACGCTGGTTTCTGTTGCCATGACCGAATTTACCTACTGAAGTTTCATTCTGTTGCCGTTGCCCTATTTTTTGCATTGAAATCTCCCATAATTATCTTCAAGTGCTGCTTACCTTTATTATTTAGATGACGAATTTCCTCATAAAATTCTTCAATTTCTTCTTCAGGATGACTTGTGGTGGGTGCATAAGTTTGAATAATCTGAGCCTGGTATCTTCTCGATAGTTGGATAACGAGTCGTGCAGCTCTGTCAGAGGAACTTTCAACTTCTACCACTTTATCCTTCAGTTTCTTGTTTATTATAAATCCAACACCACTAGTTCTGCCAGTATCTGTCCCACGATAATAGAAGAGATGTCCACTTTTCAGTTCAATGAGATCTTCTCCTTTTCTCCTTACCTCACTCAGCCCGACGATGTCCCACTTGATCCTTTGTAGTTCCTCTTCCAATTCAAGAAGCCTTGAATCAGAAGATAGGGAGCGTCCGTTGTAGGTAGCCAAGGTCAGCATCAAATGGCAGCCTAGTCCGGTCCTCCGGGGATTCTTAGCACCCTCTGCCTTCATGTCGCACTGGCCGCTGCCTTGGCCAGGTACATTCCAGCTGCCGGAGACTGAGGGCCAAGATTTAAGTTGTAGAGTCATTTTGGGGGTGTTTGGCCATAACTCACCACGCTGGCCAAGCGGGTTGGTGAGTGTGGGATAGCATTTCCTCTGATCCCGATGGTATAGTTATACCGCTATTTGCGTATCTCATTTGGACCCACGGACTGGCCAGCTAAATCGCCTGATTTAAACCCCATTGAGAATTTATGAGATTACCTTGAAAGAAGTATAAAAGCCGAACTTCAGCATTCCAGGAATCTCACTCAATGAATTGCGAGGAATTCTGTTCATTGAATGGCCAAACATTTACTCAAGTTATTTAAATCATCTTGTTAAATCTGGAATTAATGCTGTGATTCCTTTACGACGTGATGTAACTGAAAAATAAAAAGTAATTTTCTGGAGGTGACTTTCCAGTGTCTGTATATACACTGTGATTTACGTATTGTTTTAGATCAGTGAGTTGTCACGCAAATGTCGTATGAAACGTCACTCCAAGCTTATTTTAAATTTCGGCAGTAGTTCCGTGAAAAATTAAGAACAGCTCTTCTACTGTTTAGAAAATATATTTTCTTTTTTAGGAGACAGATTTAATATTACAAATCAAAATGTGTCTCACCTACTTTCTTCTTAACTGAGGAAAACTGAGTATTATAAAATCAGACAGGTAAGATGGGTCATGTTTTGTGATGGTAAGATTTTGTTTTACCAACTGTGCAATGTAGCTATGACAAAATAGGCGCACGAAATTTTTCACTTTGTAAAAGACATTATCAGCGTTGTTTTGGTAAAGAAATCGGAGAAATAAATTTCTATGAAGCGTTCCATAGGAAAATTGAAGGGGGTAAATAAAGGTCCTGTATTTTTTAACATTATTTTGCAATTCCGTTCATACATTATGGCTTCCTCGAAGGAGAAGACCACTTTGAGAATGATTACACTTAGTTATTGAAAAATACCAACACTTCAGTGTGCCATATCAAAACAGAATGTGGGCTGTTTCAAAAAGTTTCAGACGTTCATCTGGATTTATCTCAGTTAAAATACATGGTCGAGTCACATTATTTTGATCACCAGCTAATATCCAGAGTAACCGCCGTGTGCAGCGCGGACAACAGCTAGACGGGCTGGGATTGATTGCTGGAAAGTGTTCACAAATATGTGGAGCAATGCTGACTGCAGTGTTTCTAACAGCTGCTGGAGGGTGCGTATTTGAGAATTCGTAGAGCAAACAACACAGTGCAGATGGTCCCACAGATGCTCAATTGTGTTTAAGTCTGGGGAATCAAGAGCAGGAAAGTACCTTGAATTCTTCATTGTGCTCTTTCATCACCTCTCGAAAGTTTCTAGGTGTGTGATTCGACGCATTATCGTGCTGGAGATCCCATCAGCACGAAGGAAGACAATCAGCATGTATTGGGGTGTACGTGGTTTGCATGGATGCATTCAAAACGAATTAGGTCCATAGTGCTTTCCACAGGTATGAACGATCCAAAGAATGCCACGAAAACATTCTCCACACCATAACGCTGCCCTCAACAACTTGTTCTCTTCCGGCAATGGTTGAAAATTGTTTATTCTCCGATGTTACTCGCATTATACGGCAAGGTCCACCGACCGATAAAGTAGGAAACGTGACTCATCGCAGAAGGCAATCCTTAGCCAAACAGCGGAGGTCCAATTCCGGCACTGCCGTGCAAATGTAAGTTTTTTTGCCGATGCACCTTCGTTAGCATAGGTTCAGTGACCATCCGTCTGCGTCGGAGCCTCATACCGATGCCGCGGGGACTCTTCTTCTTAATCGGTACGGGCCTGGCCACCGGAATAAGAACTTGCTTGTGACGTCACGCTATACAACGGGCATGTCCACTGGTAGCTGAAGACAAAAATGTGAAAATATTCATTATTAGCTTGAAATTATTTAAATTCCTTTTGCCTGATGATTGTGAGCAATCACTCCTTGTATAAAAAGTAAAATGTGTGTTAAACAAATTAGCGGCAAAGAAGGATGAAGAGCTGAATGTGGTAAACGGAAAATGTTCAATATGTAATCAAACTAAATTTGAACTGAGACTAAATTGCGCTTCTGTATTTTTTAATAACTAATCAAATTTGAAAAATGACCGCTTGAATAACAGGTCAGGGAAAAGAAAATATGCTATGTCTGCAGCAGCTGCTTAATGAATCTGGTCTTCCTGTGTGCTTCAAGAACAATGGGAATATCTCCAAAGTTTGAAAAAGACATTTGATAATCATCATTACGGGGAAATCAAATCCTAGTTCCAGTCTAACTACCCTAAACCCCACACAAATAAATATATTTCAATCTTCATTTTGTATATTTTCAGTTTTCAGTTTTGTATATTTTCAATCTGCATTTCATGTTCGGGGCAAAATTATCAAGCATGCATGTTCTAACACATGCTCATAATCATTAGGGCGAAATCAGTACAAGGTGAGTTTATTGTGCTCAGACTTACACATTTTCAGTATTAATTTAGTCTAGTTGGCAGCCTCAAAACTGTTTTATTCATATCTGTATGCCCTGCAACATTATGTAGATAAACAGTGCAAAAGTATTATATCTAATTCCTTCAGTTTTGATTTATATCAAAATAGACTGGAAGAAGAGGAAGACTAAGCTGTTAAAACCACATATAAAATATAGACTGTAGAAGCATTATTACATTTTTTATGTCACTTTTTTTTCCAAATAAGTTTTCAATATTAACTTAATATACAGGGTGCATAGGAAAGTCCATTTAGCCTGGACTAACTTTCGAAAGGAGAGAGGTAGAGTTATGCAAGTGAGATAACGGTATAGTAAAGCGAGTGCGCCCAATCGAATGCAATCAATAGCAGCGCCCCTAGTGGCGAAATGCAGAAGTTAGCCATTGCCAATCGGAAACGAAAAGAGGTAGAGCACAATTTCCAATCAAAACATTGTAGAGCGTCAATTAATTAGTACAAAACGACATTTGTTTTACACGGATAAGATAAATTGTCGTCTGAATACCCGAAAATGTCCGAAATCGATGCGCGACCAGTGTGAACTTTTAAAATGAACAGGCATAGTTATGAGCAAATACACACAATTTATTGCATAAATGCGTACTTATGTCAATACAATTTGATGACGTCAGAAAAAAAGGCAGACTGGCGCACAGTGATAAAAAGTTAATGTCGAGTATGTTCGAAGAGTTCGCCATTGCCCACGATACCCATTTGTATTCGTGAAAGTAACTCTGCATGCACATTCCTCAGCAAGGAAGTTGTCACACTATTGCAAGCATCTGTAACACGACGAACTACATCCAGCAGACTTGTAGGCGCTGTTACATAAACCTGATTTTTTACGTAACCCTAGAAATTCAAGCTCGCCATTCTCACAGAGCTTACGTAGACCTAAACTTCTGATCAGGGTACATCCTGCTACTGGTTTTTATATCGTAGGTACGGTACAAGGTCACAATCTGTATTTGCATACGGCTACATTTGCAAAATGTGAATATGCAGATTCGAATCGTCGCACATCGATTTCGGCCATTTTAGGGTATTCAGGCGACAATTTATCTTATCAGTGTGAAGCAAATGTCGTTTTGTACTAATTAATTGATGCTCTACAACTTTGCTATTGCAAATGTTGCTCTATCTCTTTTCGTTTTCGATTTGCAACAGCTAACTTCCGCATTTCGGCACTAGCGGCGCTGCTATTGTTTGTTTTCGATCGGTCGTAGTCACTTTTCTATACCGTTATCTTACTTGTATAACTTTACCGTTCCGCGTTCGCAAGTTATTCGAGGATAAAGGAAATTTCCTATGCACCATGTATAGTTTGGCCTCTCCCATTTTTTTATTTCTGGGTATACTGCAACATTAACCTATTATTATAACTTTTCTTTTGTGAATTCTCTTTTCAAACACTTTCCCAGTATTTTAATTTTGGAACACTTTGCCTCTTTAGATATATTATTATTTGGATGAAGGCGATGTTATTTGACCAGAAAACGTTAGGGTCTAAAAACGCAGTTTTGGATGCTGCTTTATTAATTTTTCGCCGGTTTTTCTTTTACACAAGCAAATTGCAATGTAACAGTATGTTAACATACTAACAGATTGCGTTTACGTTATTTTCTGCGTTTGTTTAAAACTGCTTTAACAGAGCTTTTTGGTATAACCGTTTATAGTCATTCAGAACAGAGAAAGCGCAATTCCTGAGAAAGTTAAAATAGACGCAAATGCCTTTCTTTCCCGAATAATCCAATTATAATCGTCACTGTCAACTGCACTATTTAAAATTCCAATTGAACAAGATCAGATTAAAGGTTTATTACATTAAAATACGTATATTATTTTCAAGTTAAAATCTACTAGATCTTTCGTGTCGATAATAATCTGTTAGATCATTAATCTACTAGATCTTTGAGTGTCGATTAATATTGGATTATTCAAGTGGTGCACTTCAATTAATTCTGAGTTCTTTCTTTCTCTTATTTTTTTCATCTTTTTTTCATTTTGGTAGAACTTCTGTAATAAAGTAATGTATCATAAAATAATATGCAGAAAAGTGAAATATAGACCTTATTAAGCTGTTCCTTCAAGCATTAAGCACGACTGGATGCACAGAAACGTACAATGCTGTAACCGTCTCGTTGCATTACTCCGCAGCTAAGCGTGACGTAACAAAAACGATGGAGAACCCTGTAAATAGAGAAGGGATGAGTCTCGGGAGCCCGCCCATACGCAGCAGGGTTCGCTGAACTGTCATTTTAGACACACTTCCGGTAGCCCGTAGTTCATTCGGCTAGTGAGTTGCTCCACTGTACCGTGTCGTTCGGCCCACGCACACCATCGAAGTCGACGTTCACCTCTCACATAAATGGCACGTGGTGTTCCACAGTTTCCACATCGTTTATTCGCAATGGTGCCATTTCTCGAATCACGATACATTTTAATCACAGCAACATGCGAACAGTTCACAAACTGTGCTGCTTCAGAAATACCGCCACTCTTGGCCAGAAAGCCGATAATAATGCCTTTTTGCAAATCTGATAAATCGCTCCTTTTATGCAAGTTTGCAATGAGTGATATGTTTTCAGATTGCCTACAGTACAACTTATATACCCTCCAAGCCAACTGACGACACGTGTCTTCTTCTTAAATTGGCTACGCGCTGTTGATGTCAAAAGTAGGAGGTGGTCACCATAATGTCACTCAACTGTGTACTACTGATGCCGAAATTGCAAAAGCAAAGAACACTTAATTATAAAATTTGTTTTCAGTTTCTTAACTGATAAGAATATAACAGAATTGTCAGTTTAAAGGCCATTCACTTCCTAATATACCTGATCGTCAAAGTTTACGGCGTAATTTCTGTCACACGCTTTTTTGATCATAACTCACTTACTATGGTGATACTATCACTAATATAAAAAAGCCTTCTACATTATGCTGTTTTTGACCTAATGACCCGAAAACTTGATTAATTCTCTTAAAAATACGGTCATGTAAACCACAGAATGTATACCTGTATTTAGAAAAGAATAAAACATAAAATATGAAATTAGATCGATTCCTTGATTTAATATTTTAAATACCCTCCATTATTTTGTTAATTTATACTAACGTTTTAATATACAGTAGGCTGTACCCTAGTGTAAACCGTTGAATAACCTTTGTATTTTTAACTGAACAGTTATAATTAAACGTTGTTGATTTAGTAAGCAACCTGATGTTACCAACAAGCTGTTTGCATAATTTTGAACAAGTACTTGATGGAAGCATACGCTATCCCGGAGGACTAGAAAGCCTACACTGGACTTTGCTATAACTACCTAGAGTAGCCGATAATGCGGCACTTGAATATTTCAACATATAGGGAAATTTCAAAGTTTATTTTAATGGACGATATTTCAGGACACTGTAGAAATATTTTTTATTTATTTATTTTTTAATAATTTTAAGAGAACAATGACCATCTCAGTGGACAATGAGCAGTCGCCCTTCTCGAATTTGGGAGCACTCTACCCAGAGAAAAGAAATAGCGAATGTCGTAAGACGAATCCATCATCCACGCCTCTCCCGGGTTGAGAACCTCAGACCATCTCGATACATCCAGCGGACAAAAATCTTGCAAAACTTTCTGTTATACTAGTAGACAGGACTCGAAATCCAAATCAACATTTCCGTTCGATAGATCACATTAGTTCTACTCTTATGTATAGTTAAACACCGATACATTGGTTAACACGGATGAAAAAACTTTCTATGACAACGGTATGTATGTATATTTCCTATATATTAAGGAAAATATTCCAGGGGTTTTAATTTGCATAACTCAGGGTTTTCCACTTCCAAAACGAATTTCCCCACGTTAGAATAACTGTTTTACAATAAAAAAGATTATTTCTTTACAATAAATAATTACAATGCAAATATTTAATATATTTTGTAATCTGTTGTGAATTAAAATATTTCAAATTGTAAAGTTGCCTGAAAGGTAATTTTAGGTAGATTAACTACAATGTAAAGACATAATTCTCAAATTTAAATGTTTGGATTTGAACTCCGTTTACCAAAATATAGGCCATGAGTATCTGAAAAGATGTCTGCATTCCTCAAAATTTCAGAATAACTGCTTATTTCTTTTTTTACTTTTTAAATTTCGTATGTTATGAGAACATAATGACATTAAATATTGCAAGATTATATATCAACTAGGGTAGGTGTTTATAAACTTTTTTTCCATATGTTATTAATGTGCTGTACACCGTCTTATAGCAATGATATACGGCACGAACAGAGGACTGACTTTGATTTCGCAACTGTATCTTCATATTTTACAGGAATCAGAAACCTTATCAGTATTTCGTTGCAAGTTTTTCTATATAAAGGAATAAACATAGTTATTAATATTTAATGCGTTTGTTCAACAACTTCAAGAAAACTTGGCGTCTTGGCATGTATAGTTTTGCATAATCTTCACTTTATATTTCATTAAGAATGTTTCCATAAAATCAACTGTGCGTGTTCATATGCTTTTGCAGCTTTGACACTAACTTTTTGGTCATTCCGTTCTGCAGAGGAATTTTAAGTTTCCTAATTTTCAATGTGTAGCAGAATAAAATTAGGAAATATCTGAGATATTAATGCGATACCACATATTACACATTTAAAATATGAAATTTCTGCACCATTTTCTTGTATTTTCTATACGCTAAAACCTGTACGTCACACCTTTTCCTGGTACTAACATTTCTCCGATGAATTAATTTAAGAAGCTAATCTACACATCCCTCCTCCACCCCCGTTCCGTTGTTCTGAATCCGCCTTTGCCAGAAACAACGACCCTTCCTTTGAGATCTCTGTAAAGGGTTCTTATCGCATTTCGGAAGAAAATGCCAAAGCAGTAGGCTTCCAACATCTTTCCGATAAACGCTTGCGAGACACCATACAATACCTTCGATCTCCCGAAGACATGCCCAGACAAATATCTCTAACCACAACACAGTTAAAGAGATCTGTGACCCTACACGTGAGGCCAATATCGACCATTCCGGTAATTGCAGCTACACACACACACACAACTTCGTGAAAAACTGATTTCTTTTTTCGTTTTGTCTTAGTATAAACAAATAATACAAAGCTTCACGTGAATAACGTCCACTTGTGTTGCGATAACGTAAAGCTGGTAAATACAGCGCCCTTACATCCTGGGAATTTATGTGCTCTGCCGAAAAGCAAACACTTAGGAGCAATAGACGTTTGGTCAGTACTGCAGTTAAGCTCTTCTTTGATCCATAATGGTTTCCTTCGATCTGATGACTATTTGCTTAGAGCAGTTTTTTTCTTTTGCTGCTGTTGTTGTTTCCTGATATCCCGCCCGTCCCTTGTTTTGGTGAAACAAATATGCAACAGCATTAATATTACAATTTAAATTAAATTATGGCTAGTATTATAGTTAGGCTTAATGAGCCGTACAAAATGCAGACAATCCCAAGTATCTGGCACTACTGAAAAACTGAAGAACAAACAAAAGCCTTAACTAACCACACTGGCGCAACAACATCAACCCGACAGGCGCAACAAAACTAACATATCCGATTTCCGAAGTGATTTTGCTACCGAGAAGGTAACAATCACGTGCTGTGAGTAGCACGGCCGATTGTTCTTTGCCAGAATTGAAGTTAACAGAAATACGCATGCGCAGTTTGCTCAGGCATTATCCTGTATGTTGGTTTATGTGCACTGCATTTTGTATCTTAGTACATACCTGCGCTAGTTACGTCGCGCCGAGCCTTAATTTCTTCTCAGTTAGGCATCCTTTGGTATAAACGACTACTTAGGAAACTGGAAGAGAAAAGCGTCATAATCTGTTCACGCACGGCGACCTCTCTCCCACAACGAAGTTTTGTTAACTAGCAACACCAACGCACTTGCTTCCCCACGCCACATGTATATGCCATGGGTTCGGATCCACTCACTCTCAGATGCAAACAGTACGGTTCCACAGTCACCAAAGCTCCAGCTCCCGAAACAATATGGGCACGCAGAGTAACTCGCGAACCGACGGTGAGAATGTCAAGCTGACGTTCTGAATACATATGAGAACACTCATGCGGTGGCTCAGTGGTGTTGTCCTCATTGAACGTTCTCTGAATACGTGTCGTCAATTAGTAAACATTGGGTCACCATCAGCAGAGGCGTCAGGTCAGAGACCAACACGTTGTTCCCACTAGTAAATCCGCCATCGTGCATACCATTTGCACACACCGAACTCCCCCCCATCGCCGTCCGGGCTATTTTATGAACTTCTTCATGAAAGCTGATAACTACTTACCGGCACCCATTAATTCGAACAAATACCGCTTTTAAGTATTTATTCCTGGAAAAGTCATGAAATTTTTCTGCACTTTGAATGTGTATTATATAAATAATAATTTTGAATTAAAACTTGGTAATTAACGCATTCTCATTTTCTTTTACTAATTAGTTCTTATGACGAATTTTAAACAGTGAAATTACAAAAGTCACGCTAGGCACTGCCCATGCATGCTTTTATTAACTTGACAAGAAACAGTACGTAGTTTGTATTATATCAGTGCTTTTAATAATATTAGAACTAGTTTTGTAATTCACATCAACTACACAGGTTCAAATAACTGCTTTTGCGCTTCTTATTTTATAAACAAGGGACACTGCTCCATTTCGAGAAATCAATAGCAGCTTCTTCTTTTCAGTAAATTCAGCTCGTACATTTCCTAAGAAAAGGCAATATTATGTCATATTATTTATTCTCTTCCTGTCATGACGTGACGCCCATTGATATTGTAAGACACAGGCATTCAGAGCTGCCCCAAATCAAGTTTTACAATATATCTCATCATAAGTTAGGTATCAGTATGATATTCACGTTTCGGCTGATATCAAACTAAACTAGGTTCAGTTGTGCGCTTTGCTCAAAAAAGATTACGCGACGCAACTCCGAAATCCTTATTAGCCAAATGGGAGCACGAAATTAAGAAACGGACAAAGAGATGTTGCATAACGAAGATTTTAGAGACAGAGCAATTAGTGCTTTCCTCTAATCGAACCTTCCCTAAAAGCCCTTTGTGTGCCACTATGTAGTTACCAACTCTCTACAATTCAGGTGTAAGTGTTTACGTGCTACCATCGTTCGGCGTATGTGAAAGATGCAGCACGTGAGGTGTGAAATAATTGGTTCACACTGTTTTATTTGGCCCTTAAAACTACTTTGCGAATGTTAATTGTGTCCCTAATCTGAAATATTTATTATGAAGGAAAAGTTTTGTTTCCTCAAAAATGGAAAGGCGTCTATGTGGCGGAATAAATCAGTTGATCACATGAATTTAAAATCAATTGGTTACTTGCCAGGGAAGAAATGTCGGACGAGGAGAATTAACATTTCCAAACAGTGTTGTGAGCAGAGGCGCACTAGGGCCAAGTTGACGGGTCTGCTATCCAACGTGTAGCCGAGAAGAGGGCGAACAAAACATTTCTTGTTTAAAATTGGAATTGAAACTTTTATATCAGCTTCTCATACACTTCAAGAGGGTATTTCTTCCTCAAAATGTTCAGGGAATGCAAGTTGCTTGCATTCAGAAATGATGACACAGTTGTATTGTCCGTCAACTAAAATTAAACCGCAACTTTGTCGAGAACAACCTGGTCCTGCTTTCCAATTGCTGGAGGGAAGGGATGTAGTTCTACATTTTTTCAGCTAAACTTCCACGCTTGGCCCCGAGCTAATTTTCCAAAGTGACGATATATGGCACTACGCTAGTGCTCAATCCCTGTGCTCTGATTTTATGACGTTTATGTCACCATTGCTTTTTCTTTATGATCGTTATGTCCTCATTACTTTTCTTTATGATCTTCAGGTCACCATTACATTTTCTTTATGATCTTTATGTCACCATTACTTTTTCTTTATGATCTATATGTCACCATTATCTTTTCATTTATGTCGTTATTGCGGACGTTACGCGCTTACAAACGAGACACACCTGAAAACCGTGATTTTCAGTCAGTACCTCATATAGCATCAGTAGCGAAACAGGAAATTAAAATATCAGATTCTTAAGTCATTAAAATAAATAATTCAACGAATTCTCCGAGTCAAAAAATGACGCGAGGACGTAGTTGCATGGTATTAAATTTCCTATATTTGATGTTTTGCCTGCTTGTGTCGTGAGAAAAAGGTCGATCGATAAGAACGTGCAAGATAAACAGTAAGATATATAATATAATACCCTGCATTTGAGAAACAAGAAAATAGTGATTCGAATAATCCTTTTTTAAGAATATTTGTTGGCTTTTCGGAAACCATTTATGAAATGCGGCTCAGGTTGCCGTGTTTCCACGATGTTGACCATCCTTTACAATAATAGTGCTGGAAACGTCTGAATCGCATATGAGTCTTTGTTGGAGTGGGATTTCCATATGGCAACTCTAACCGCTTTCCTTGAAGCAGTGGCGAAAAATTGAGATTGGAAAATTTAGCGTAGAATTTGATATTCACTGAATAACACGCAAGCCTGAAACTAGAGAATCTCTACTCAAATACGCACTAATCAACGGTACAAAGAGTTGGCAACGCTTTATATAAATAATTCTTTATTGCACAACGATTCGATAAACCTTCAAGGGATATGCCCAAGTCCAGATAGGCCCACCGGTATACCGGGACATTTCCCGGTGGGTCTTTTCCGTATATTTTGTTTCTTTCTTTCTTACTTTCTTAAAAATGTTTTCAGTTCAGTTGTTTTAAGCACTCAACTAAATAACAACACTTTTTTCTAAACGAAATACTCATAATGTAAATATAACAAGAGGAGAAAAAAACTTCTATTTTAAATTAGGAAAAAAAAAACCTGACCAGGCAACTGCTAGAATCCCATCAACGTATGTTAACGGCATTGGGTTGGAAGCTGAACAGGAGTAAATTTTTTTCATTACCTGTAAAGTAGTGAAAATACTCACCCATGTTTGATAAAGTTGCAGAACAACGCTAAATAATGGACATTATGGGATGCACTGTCTACTATATGACAACACAGAATTCAGAGTGAAAGCTAAAATATCAAGAACCTATTTTGAAATAACTGTAAGATTATTTGCGGGGATGTTCATATACGATTCCCTTCCCCCAAAATGTTCTACCTACGCAGCCTACGCTCCTTGTGATAACTGACAAACGCTGCTGATGATGGCATTTACGGAGATATCATTTCAACATGAAGTTGCAAAAATGTTTTGTTTACGTTATGTTGTAAGGTGTATTTACAATACATAACCGCAGCATAAAAGCACGTTTCGTAATTGAAACACGTATGAATAAATGATCACTAAATAAGGAATTTGTTCGCCCAGATATTAAAAAATCTTTAAATTTCTAACTGCGATTATTCACAACAGAAAAATTACAAAATTGCAGAACAAATAGAAAATTTTACAGTGCAAAAGTTCCTATTTTTTTTATTTATTTAAATTTAAAAATCATGTCTTATGCGAAAGGATTTTTGTTGAACTGCACATAATTTTGGTAGTACCAGTTCTCTCTCTTTTTCTCTCTCTCAAATATTTGCTGGAATTTTAGCTCACTTCGTTGAAAATTTAAGATCTGGAAGTTCAAAGGTATGAAATTCAAGATTGTGTTACGATCTGTCAAACATGAAAAGACTATATAATAAATTTTGTTTAAATTTTGTTTTAATGTTCTTACTTCAGCGTTCTTAAAATGTTTTTTAAATAAATATAAATATTGAATGTGTGTAACCTTAGAAGATTCACTAGCGCAATTATATACATAATAGCTACGCGGATACAGCTCCGTGGATTTCCTTCTCAACGTTAACTTTATTTCTGTACCTGGATTTTATTACCGCCAAAGTTGAAAATCCCGCCTCGTAAAGGTAGGATTTTGCAAATGGGGGAATTATTCTCACGGTTTTTTTTCCTGAATTCTAGTTATTCATTTGCCTCACTGTTGCAAATCTCTGGCAGAGTTCCGGAAAAACATTATTGCTCACAATTCATTAAAAAAACATTTCTTACAATTCTTTCTTTAAAATACGTGCACTTATAGAAATTTTACATGTTGTGTTTCACTATAAATTGTAAGTATTAGTTTTTTCTTATAGTCGCGGCGCTCGGACGAAGACCGGCGACGCCGTGGGGCGTCGGGACAAACAGATTAGGAACCCGTAATTTAGTTGATGCGACACGTTGGATGTAAACAACACCAAAGGAACGTAAACGGCACATCTTATGGATACCTTTAAGCACGCACAGCGAACAGGATGCAATTTCTGGCTAAAGAAGGAAGCAATTCGGCAGAAATCTTTTGACGCATACAGGACGCTAATGGCAATGCGTGTCTTGCACGCAATATAAGGTCTAAAAATTGTGCAAGGAATATCGAGTAGACGTGAAATCGCTATGGATCCGCCAAGACTTTGAAAAGCAGAGGCCCCCATTACACAGGATATAATCGCAGCAGTAGACGGACTGGTGAAAGTTAACTGCAAGGTATCACCGAGTTAGGAACTGCAGTCGGCATCATAAGGAAGTCTCCATCAGCACAATCCGTCAGCTGTATATATACGCTTTTGATCCTAGAATCATGTTTTCATCTCCGAACCATGCATGTTCTTCTTAGATATGGAAAACGTATGCACGTCAAAATGTACATAGAACCTGGCAGACATTTTTCCTTTGGTATTAATATTCTTCATGGTTATTCTTTCGCTGTCAGTGTTTTTTTTAAAAGAAATTTATAATTTTAAACTGATATCAATTCTTTGTTTTGGTTTCAAAACTGCGAATTCCTCCAATTCGGGCATTTGTGCTCGTTAGTTTTGTTATTAGGTCTACAAAAAGGGCTAAGGTCGTAAAGAAGCAGGCATTTTCAAACCTGCTACATTGGTATAATCACATAAATCCAGAGAAACTTGGTACTCAAAATTTTCAGCAGAACGAAAACGCTTTATTTACACATCACATGTTACTGATTATCTTACTTTACAAAACTCGGTAGTTTGTTTTGTGAAGCATCTGCATTCACATGAAATTCTTGAAAATGGGTCATCCTGGATACTGGGAATTCCAGCAATATATTTGCCAACAAGAGCAAACATATATTTCTTCATGAATGGAATACGGTATTACACCATACAATACAAAGTTTGAAAATGACAATCCGTTTTCTGGTGCAAGATAATATCCGAAAACTTGAAAATACCGTCGTCCTGGAGCGAGAATCGAACACTCGTCTCCCAGATAGCTCCCGGGTATGACAGTAGCCGGGGGCCATGTGAGATAGTACTATACACTATCTAACTGGGATGGTACTACCATATATTATCTGGGACAATATATGATAGTACCCGGGAGACGTTAGAATTAAAACGAAATTTTCAAGTTTTAGGATAATATCTGACTTCCCATCCTTGTCATATTTACACACAAAAACGGATTGTTATCTTCAAAATGTGTATATTTCTTCGTTCCAACTATGTTTAATCACTTTGTATTTTATGAAATAAATAAATCCATGAAACAAAAGTAATAGAACGCACATAAGCAAGCTGCTTTGTAAATTTTCAATAATTCAAACTCCATTTCAACATTAATATCAGTGGAAGTTATTCATATGTGAGTCGTAAATTTCTGGTCACTGAACGAACAGGGCATGGAATAAATTTGGCAAGAAGATGCAAATATTACTTCCAGGTTTACAATTGGAATAAACGCTAGTCGCAAAAGAAAGAAACTGGACATACGGAATAATGCAGTATTTATGGATAGGTTGACAAAAAAAAAGTTATTCAGAAATTCTGCTGCATGGGATCATCTGAATGAAATGGAGTTATCCCTTCAGGTTTACTTTTGAGAGATTATCTATAGGCTGGTAATTATATTGCAACTGGACCGACGAACACAGACCAAACAGTAGTCAAAAGTTAAAAACATTCTCCTTCGGAAGAGTCCAACGAGGAGAACATGGAGACAGAAGCAAAAAACTGTACAATTTCCAACGAAATTGCTGCACAAAGCCTTAAGAATTTTCGCATTTACTTGACATAAAAAAATATGTGCACTGCAAAACGAGATGATGGTGAAAAACAGTTAACTGTTGCCGTTGAAGGAAGCCGATAGCCGCCGACTATCGACAAATACATTTGTTTCAACGTACAGTTGTAGTGCTTACTACTGTAGTTTCACAATACAAAGTGCATATAGTACGATATGTACTACGCACGTACAACCCGGCTTAAATGTAAACAATTCCCTTTGATTCCTTTGCAAGTTTCGGTTTAATAGGGATGTTGTACAGTTCTTTATACCTTTTCTCTTAAGAAAATACGGTGCTAATTGTGAAATTGAACGTTTTAACATAATTTTTTGAGGGGAAGGGAGGGAGTTGCTAGTTACGAAGTTTGCTTATAACGACATTTTTTCGGCAGCCCATCAGCTTCGTTATATCCGGATTCAACTGAAATGAAGAAATATAGAAATCAATTTATAAGCTATTGAAATATTTGATATATCTTTCGCTTCATTCGTTTCGGAAAGAAGCTGCTATTGGCTGATGAAATGGCGTCAGGCAGGTGACAAAGCAGCACACACAAGGACCACCGAAAAAAGGAATGTGATTGTAAAGCTTTCCAATACTTAGAAATTCAAGGTTAACGAACATCTTGTTCTTCGGTGATTTCATATTTCCTGTTTCATGTATTAATATTTCATTTAAAAACAACAAGAAATTGGTGTATGCACAAATGAGGATACACACAGTCGAGTCATATTAATGTATCTACCTCATACTTTTGACGTCAACAGCGCGTAGCTAATGAAAGAAGGCACGTGTCGTAGGCTGTCTTGGAGGGTACATAAGGTGTGATGTATGCATTTTGAAAACTTGTCACTCGTTGCTTTCGTGGATAAAAGGAGATATCTATCAGATTTGCAAAAAGGGATGATGATCGGCTTTCGGAACAAGGATGGCAGTATTTATAAAACTAAGCAGTTTGTGAACTGCTCACGTGGTGCTGTAGATCAAGTGTATTGTGATTGTGGAAATGGCAGCATTGCGAATAAGCGACGTGGAAACTGCGGCGGCCGTCCCGTGGAGCAGTGGTCTAAGCATTGGTTTATTCTAATTCATCCATGAAAGGGTCCGGGTTCGAATCCCGGTGAGGAATGTATGTTGTGCTTGTCCAACGGCACTAGCTCTCTACCTTTCCTGGAGCCCTTAACCCCGAATTAGGGATGGGCGATCGCTTATAGCCCATTAAATTTCTCACGGTGGTCGCTAAACCTTCAATCAAAAAAAAAAAAAAAAAAAAAAAAAAAAAAAAAGAAACCACGGAGCACCGCGTGCCATTGAAGTGAAATGTGAATGTCCGCTTCGAAGGTGCGTGTGTGCCGATAGACACGCTACGGTTGAGCAACTCACTCTCTGCATGAACCAGTGTGCTACCAGAAGTGTATCTAAAACGACAGTTCAGCAAACCCTGCAGCGTATGGGGCTTCGATGCAGACCGATGGTCATGCATCGAAGTCCATACACCTATGCTAACGAAGGTGTATTGGCCAAAAAGGCTTACATTTGCACTGCAGTATCGGAATTAGATCTCCACTGATTAGCAAATGATTCCTTCTCCGATGAGTTACGTTTTCTACTTCATCGAACTAATGGACGTTGGCATATAAGGTGAGAAACATCGGAGAGCAAACACTGTTCAACCACAGCTGGAATAACACAAGCTGGTAGGGGAAGCGTTATAGTCTAGGAAATATTTTCGTGGCGTTACTTGGGTCCACTCATACCTGTATAAGGCACTATGGACCGAATTGGTTTTGAATCCATCCTTGCTGACCACATACACCCATACATGCTGATTGTCTTCCCCGGAGCTAATGGATCTGGTATCTTCCAGCACGACAATGCAACGTGACACAAAGCTAGAAATGTCCGAGAGTGTTTGGAAGTGCACGATGAAGTCTTAAAAGTACTTTTCTGTAGCGCTAATTCCCCAGCCTTATACACAATTAAGCATCTGTGAGAGCACCTCTATTGTGTTGTTCCCTCTGTGGATCCTCCACCAGAGACCCTGCAGGAGCTGTCAGATGCACTGCAGTCAGCATGGCTTCATACACCTGTGAACCTCTTCGAGCTACTTTTTGAGTCACTCCCAGCCCGTATAGCTGCTGTCCACGCTGCACATGGCGGTTACCCTGCATATTATCTGGTGGTCACAAAAATGTTCCTCGACCGCGTATTTGTTCATTGCTACAAACAAATACATTCTTGCACATGGCAGTTAACAGAAAATTATATTTGTAAAAATTTAATGTCAACGTTAATGCAAAAATTAATTTCTTAAAAATACAAACTATTTAAATATTCAACCAATAAATTATGATGTGAAAAAAGAGCGTCTTTCAAGGACAGAATTCCTATTTGAAGAACATATGCAGTATTTTAGTTTTGATTTCTCTTTTGGATTTAACATGTATGACTAGCAGTGTTCCAGCTTTATAGATATCCTGCTTTCAGAGGACACATTTTTTTCACAACGCAAAGAACGAATTTGGCTTTCGGTGAATTCCTTCCGCCAAACTTGAATTTCAATAGCATTAAATTGTAAAACTCAATGATTTAGGGATTTACGCAACCACTGTTTTAGTAGAGTCTAGTTGATTGTTCAGTCTTATTTGTACACTTAATTTGGGAACTCAACACTTAGTTTTTTTCTTTTTCATTTCCAATGAATTGATTGGCACCGTCTGAAGTAGAACCTGATCAGAAGTATTGGCAAATAATTTTTTAATTTCTTTCTTCGAAGACGAAAGTTTTCCAAAGCTTATTTCAGCATTTTACGCCATGTAATATTTTTGCTGCTGGGCCGACATTCAGTAACGTTACACGATTATTCATAAGGATTATCATGTGTTTCATACAGTGTTTACGATCCATTAAACATTAATTGTAGACTAGCATCCATTTTCAATTTCTTTTTGCAAGGCAATGTAAGCAACTTCGATTTTAAATCAGGAGAGTAGCTGTACTTTGAGGTTACAATTTCCTGTACATTTTAGTACCCAGATATTACGCAAATTGGTATCTTCAGAAAAATAATGATAAACAATATCCGGAGATTTTGTTTTTTCATTGTATGTGTAGGACACACAGCCTTACACTGCCTATTCAAATTTATTGATTCAGAAAAGGAAGATGTTCAGAAATAACGTTTAAGAGTTTGAAGGAACAGCAAGTAGTTATAAGGTAGGCTGGCCCGGTGGTGCAGTGGTCTAAGCGCTGATTCTGACCGTTCGTCCGTGATGGGAGTGGGATCGGGTCCCTGTGCTGCGTGCGAATGTGGTTATTCTGGCAAAATTCGCGAAGCTTTTCGGGCATTTCTGCCCATTCCACCTATTTCGAAATGCGATATGTCGTGGTTACATCTACTGCCACTTTGCATATGCCGTACATGACCATCATTGAAGCAAAGTAGAAAACAAAAACAAACTTTCTTTTGTAAACTCAGAAAGCCACACAATTTCGAAAATGCTCGAACAAATTCATTCTGTATATTTCTCATCAAAACTTGTGAAAACCAGTAGGAAAGCAGGCTACATTTTGAGAACCAAATAAGTGTTGATTTACAACGATGAGAATGTGCAAATTTCATGTGTTTATTTAAGTTTAAAAAAATAGCGTCGCCAATGCAAAAGTATCTCTGAGAGAAGATCCCAGACTGGGATCGCAACTAAAACATGTTATCAGTTACATCGTTGCGTCATGTAGTTACAGTTTACCTTTACTAAATAATTTGAAAAATATGTTTTGCATAAAATTGTTGATGATAAAGTTCTCGAAAAATCAGAATGGTGGGTTAAAATAATCTTTAAATCGCTTTGTCATATAAGGAAGAAAACGATATCCGATTCCACTCTTCAGATTCGTTTAGTTGGTCTGGGCGTTGTGAAACATTGCTCTCAACACCACTGTTGTAGCTACGGGCGATTTGTTGCACTGCTGCCCTGCGGTCGTTTTGGACAATGCGCGATAATCTCCGCTCCCCTCTGGCATCAATGAACTACGGACAACACACGGTTGGACGACGATTCGTCGTTTGGCCATCTGTGCACCACCTGTGATGCGTACTCACTACAGTGACTCGTTAACAAGCCACGCCGTTGCTCAGATCGTAATTCCATGCGCTGTGCCATCACAATTTGTTCTTTATCAAACTCCGAGAAATCGGCAGATTTTCCCATTCTGACTACGAACACTCTACTAACCGAATGCCGGTCGTTGACATACTGCTCTGTGAACTACACCTGACCCACCATTCAGTCTCCAGGGGTGCTCATTTTTCTTGTCTGCGGGGTGGTCATAATGGAAATGCACTCGTTTGTGACGTCATCATATCGATTAAACTTTCCTTCAATGCTTGATTTGAAAAGCAGTAAGATACTTCAACTTTGTGAGAACCTGAAATTTATCCCACGGAAACTTCAAAGCTTATAGATTTGTTGTAAACATGAAGAAGTAAGACATTTCCACAAATTAAAATTAAGTCTGCAACTTTGTGAAGAGGCTTTCTTCCGGTCTTGCAACTGTGATGTTTCGTGTAACAATAATCTGATAAAAAATGCTTAGCGATGACGAACTACACCCTAACAAGAGTTAAATATTTTGGAGCTGTAAAAGAGGCTATCATCAGAGAACAGCAGAGAGATGAATCGGACTTTAAATTCAGATCTCTTGGGTGTAGCCACAGATATCATATAAGGAACTAGATTGGCTGCCCGCTATTTGTGTAACACTCTTACGACGTGGCAACAACGAGCCACATTGAGCGGGTCAGTTTGAGAGAGCGTTCTGTGATCTCTATGTGTGTTACGAGATATCGAATATGGTGAAAGCTTGTTCTGCAATAAATTGCAGTGCCCGAGACAATAAACACAGCAAACAACGTGGGATTTCATTTCACAGGTGAGTGTTTGTAGTCAGTTTTACGAATTTAAAGATTTCTGTTCAATATTAAGTTGACCCAATGGTAGTGTGTAAGATTCATCTGAGTGGAATATACCACCTGTTAATTTGTAATAGCGTTAAAGTCTAGTTAATATTAATTACAGTTTGTAATGAATATTGCAATAGTTCGAACAAAATATTGACAGTTATTTTATTAAATGCAAGATATATGCCATTTCACACAAGTAAAACATCTTTCCATAACGATGAATGCTCAAAACAATTTGCAGATAAAAGTGGTCTTTCAATACATATGCTTCTTCACACAAGTGAAAAACTTCAGGAATGTGATGGATGCTCAAAACAATTTGCTCAGAAAGGTCATCTTTCATGTATATGCTTCTTCACCCAAGTGAAAAGCATCGCCAACGTGCTCTATGCTCCAAGCAGCTCACTTTTTTGGTGAGTTGTGCTGCTGTGATAAAACCTATCTGCTCACTATGGGAAAAATTCATTGGTGAAATATTTTGCTGGTAGCTGTGGATGCTAATGTCTAGTTGATAAGTATAACAACATAAGTATAAAGTATAACAGCATGGTGTAGTGCATTATGGAGCTGGAACTGTTGATAGTGATTCTGTTCCTGTTGCATCACAGGCTTTGGTTGTTATGGCTGTTGAAGTCTTAGGAAATCCGAAAATGCCATTAGCATATTTTGTGATTGGCAAAATTACTGGGAAAATGTTAAGCTGTTTGGTGAAAGAAACATTGAATCTAATTGAGGGTAGCATAAATGTTTTGGGGCTTATTTGGGATGGATGTGCATACAACCAACCAGGGGTGTATACAGAACTTCCTCAAGAGAGGGGGTGGCCGACAAAAAAAATATGCACGGGACAAATGAAACTAGAAATTGGGCACACACTCATATGGATTATATAAGCTCCATTTCGCCAGCCCCCCCACCTCAGAATTTTGAAATTTCAAATATGGCATTCGTTTGTACTCCGTTTGTACCGGATTGTACCGCAAAAATTTTCGTTTGTACCACTTCCGGTAACGAGTTATTCGCATTTCAAAGTGGGGGGGGGAACGGCAGCCCCCGCACCACGCAAAATTGAAATTTCGACTATTCCATTCGTTTGTACTCCGTTTGTACCGGATTGTACCCCAAAAATTTTCGTTTGTACCACTTCCGGTAACGAGTTATTCCCATTTCAAAGGGGGGGGGGGAAACGGCAGCCCCCACCACGCAATATTTAAATTTCGACTATTCCATTCCTTTGTACTCCGTTTGTACCCGATTGTACCGCAAAAAATTTCGTTTGTACCACTTCCGGTAACAAGCTATTCCCATTTCAAACTGGGAGGATTGGGGAAACGGCAGCCAATATTGAAATTTCGACTATGCCATTCGTTTATACTCCGTTTGTACCGCAAAAATTTTCGTTTGTACCACTTCCGGTAACGAGCTATTCCCATTTCAAATTTGGGGGATTGGGGAAACGGCAGCCCCCCATCACGCAATATTAAAATTTCGAATGTGCCATTTGTTATACTCCGTTTGTACCGGATTGTACCGCAAAAATTTTCGTTTGTACCACTTCCGGTAACGAGTTATTCCCATTTCAAAGGGGGGGGACGGCAGCCCCCACCACGCAATATTGAAATTTTGACTATTCCATTCGTTTGTACTCCGTTTGTACCGGATTGTACCGCAAAAATTTTCGTTTGTACCACTTCCGGTAACGAGTTATTCCCATTTCAAAGTGTGGGGGGGACGGCAGCCCCCAACTCGCAATATTTGAAGTTTCGACTATTCCATTCGTTTGTACTCCGTTTGTACCGGATTGTACCGGAAAAATGTTCGTTTGTACCACTTCCGGTAACGAGCTATTCCCATTTCAAACTGGGGGAATTGGGGAAACGGCAGCCCCCCACCACGCAATATTGAAATTTCTACTATGCTATTCGTTTATACTCCGTTTGTACCGATTGTACCGCAAAAATTTTCGTTTGTACCACTTCCGGTAACGAGCTATTCCCATTTCAAACTGGGGGGATTGGGGAATCGGCAGCCCCCACCGCGCAATATTGAAATTTCGACTATGCCATTCGTTTATACTCCGTTTGTACCGGATTGTACCGCAAAAATTTTCGTTTGTACCACTTCCGGTAAAGAGCTATTCCCATTTCAAACTGGGATGATTGGGGAAACGGCAGCCTCCAACCACGCAATATTAAAATTTCGACTGTGCCATTCGTTTGTACTCCGTTTGTACCGGATTGTACTTCAAATTTTTTCGTTTGCACCACTTCCGGTTACGAGTTATTCCCATTTCAAGGTAGGGAGATTGGGAAATGTCAGCACCCCCAACCACGTAACTTTTAAAGGTAAACTATGCCATTTGTTTGTACCCCGTTTGTACCGGATTGTACCGCAAAATATTTCGTTTGTACCACTTCCGGGTACGAATTATCCCAATTTTAAATTGGGAGCTGCGGAATACAGCCTAGGCAAAGGGAAAGGGAAAAAATCCCCAAGTGCGACACATCACCAGGTACAGAATTTTCTCTAACATGATCTCGCAACATCCATTGAAGCAACGCTCAACCGACCCTCGCTTGCAGTACATATCTCCGTGGGCAGCGAAACTACTGGGGGGGGGTTGAAGACAAGTCCCCCCCAAATCATGTCCTCAAGTCTCCCCCTTTTGGAACCAATGCACAATCCCACCTTGATCAACCACGCCTGCAAGAGCCTGTCGTACTTCAACCCAAAATACTCCAGGTGCATCCGGCTCAGAACAAACACAACTACATCCCAAGAAAAAATCACAAAGCTCGTCCAACATATACATCCCAGGAAAAAACCACAAATGTCTATATATCCCAAGAAATCCAAAATCACAATATCCACATATATCACAGGAAAAATCACAAATCTCACACTACATCCAAATCCCAGGAAAAATCACTAAGCAAGGAAATTCTTCTGTATCGCACTGTAGATAATAACACTGACCATTTACATAACCCACTAAATATTTTCACCTTATTGAAAATTAAAATTACATTTAGACTCTTAACCTTTTAGTAAAAACAATAAAATTTAGGTCAAAGAAAAGAACAATTAATCCTGGAACTGGTGAGCAAAAGTGTGTCTTCTCAACCCATGATGTTTATTCTTTTTGTGAAATACTAAACTTGAGAACCCAAATACCTGAACTTCTATTTTGCACATATCGCATCCTGGTGAAAATTCCCTGCTCAGAGCCCTTGGTCTTAGGCCAAGTTCCCAGGCTTGCCCTAAGATCACCCATTTCAAATGGGAGATTAACACTCATCTGGAGTATGCAAAATACTGGTCCTCAAAATAACACACCAACAATCTTAATTTTGACACTCAACACTCCAAGAATGTAAACAGCACTTTAGGTTTCCAATTTCATCACACTACACATATTATCCCAAAATCCCAATATAAATCATCCCATATTTATCTTCACTCAGAAAAAAAATAACTCAACGCTGTAAAAGGCTAGAGAGAAATGTTTACAATTATTTTATCACACACTGAATCAGATTAATACTGCTTTTCAATTGTCACATGCCCAACTAAACTATAATCGATGCACCAAAATCACTGTGCTCAAAAATTAAGCCAATTTTTTTTCCGGCCCGGTGGTGCAGTGGTCTAAGCGATGGCCTCTGATCATTCGTCCGGACGGGGAATCCCGGTGAGGCATGGATGTTGCGTTTGTCTTACGGCACTGGCTCTCTCCCTTCCCTGGAACCAGTGACCCTAAATTAGGGACGGGCGACTGCTTATAGCCCATTAAGTTGCTCACGGTAGTCGTTAAACCTCCAATAAAAAAAAAATAAGCCAAATTTTTCGGAAACATTAAAATTTACTGGCCTGAGGAGTTGCTAAAATACCAGACATGACAACAATATGGGGACATCTGTCCTACACCCAGCTAACCTGAAAAAAGAAATCTTAGCAGAACTATAAATTCCATTGCACAATGCTGACCCAATGCAAGCCCACTCGTTCAACAATTTCACAGCGGTCACAACATAATACAAAAAAAAATCAAGAAAAAATTTACCTTTTGGACTGGGCAGGAACACTTCTGAGCACCCTGCCTACCGATGGTAACACACACACGACAATTTCACAGCACCATATTTAAGTCTCTTCTTGAGAGATTATCACTGTCCCGGGAGATTTTTCTTTTCCTTCACCTCCAACAAAAATGCTTTCTTTGACACCGCGTGCCTGGCAATCAAAACAGGAAAAGGGCATTTGTGAACCAAGTTGGTGGACACTTGGTAATCAGTAGGGGCCCAGCTCGACAATTCGGCGATATCGTCCACAAAGCCGTGCATGCCCATTTTTCCGGAACTTCCAGCGTCTGGTTGAACTGGCTTGAAGAGTCCCTTCCATATTGGTCCGAGCGGCAACAGCATTCAGGTTGCGCTGGCAGAAAATTCTCATGCGGAGGGCAATTCACGGCAGTTACCAATTTTCTTTTAATTTCAGCTCTAGGAGAGTAGGAGAGGTTTGAATCTGAGAGCATTTCCTCTCCAGTAATGAGATCCTTGAAAATCATCCTGTTTTTTTTTTTTTTGCTTTGGTCAACCATTAGATTTCATAAGAAATTTTCCTTGTGACTGCCCCCTCCCCACCAAAAAAGGCGACGAGAGAAAATTTAGCTTCCCGCTGTCAACTGCCGACTAACTAGCGCGGCGACCAGAAACAAAAGTCCCTCTCTCAACGGAAAAAACTCTGGGGTGCTTGAAACCGCTGACCCCAGCAACCAACGAATCAATCGGCGATTGGTTGGTGGCTTTGCGCCAAAACAGACCTTTCCTCAAGGTCCCAGCGAACATTTTTTCCTCCACTTTTTCTCACGCCAACGCGCGACCCCTGACCTTAACTCGAGGGAGTGAGACTACCCTTGTACATGCCAAGCCTTTGACCCTGAGGGTCTAAAAATAGATTCTGCTGCAGAATTCCTTACCTCAAAAGACGAAAAGATGTTGCACTTTTGGGCGACTTTCACGACGTTGGAAAACAGGAACGAAAAATGGCGAAATATAGAATTCTTGCCTTGCAGAAAATCACTAATTTAAATTTCCTTTTCCTCTCGTTCCGTTATGTTAAACTAAAATTAATTTTGATTCTCTGAGCTAAACACCTACTCGCCTTTTCCAATCGCGGTAAAAGAACAGATAAATTAATTATTTCAAAACCCCAAAGTCAGTTAAATCAAATATTAGTCTCTTTTCCCTTTTTTTTCTTAATGTGAAATTTTGTTTTCCTGGTTGTGAGTAAGACAAGCGAATTTTGCGCAGGAATTCCTTTGCCTTTCAACCAGGAATTTTCTTCTAACGTATGTCATATGAGAAAATTTTGCAATAATTAATCCCTGATAAACTAACAGGAAGATTGTTCATTTCTTTCTGAAATTCATCAGAGGTTAAAATTTTCTCCATGACACATCGTTTATACATGGATTTTTTTTTCTTTCACTTTGACTTCATGTTACCTGCTGGAAAATTACGTTGAAGTCATTATTTGACCTAGGAGCAATCCGAAAACGTTTGACTTTATGAAGTTCTAGCATATCCTCTTAAACGTTCTTGCATGTATCTTTGCTAATAAAAGTTACTATTTTTCTGTGAAAGTACTTCCCAAAACTGTATTCACGTCTGTTGCGTTGGCACTTGGAGAAAATTGCAAAACACATTCAAATTTATTAGTTGCAAAGGAATTGAATGATAGCAAATGAAAGCCATGTGTGATATGTTATGCTCAGAAACTACCGCTCAGGCATAGCTTCAAATGTTTAGTTCAGCTGACGTAATTATATATCTCCGAAACTTTGCTTTACCAGGCTTTGCTGTACCCACTATTTTATTAACAGAAGCAGGGCAACAAACTCTCTACTAATTTTCCTACAGAACAAAACCATTCCCTTTTGTGTATCAGAGAAAATGACACACAATTATGCATGAGAAATTAAAGAATCGTCAAGTCAGCAGCTTTTTGCAATAGCCAGATGGGGTTTTTGAACAGACCAAAATATAAAAGAGCTATACTATGTTACATTTAAATTTTAAATAAGGGTTCGCCATGGAATTGTTAAGTAACCCCTCCGATGGCTATTAACTGTGAATAATTCCTGGAAAATACACTAGCGGAAAGTAAAAAAAGAACACCAAGAAGGAGACGTCTGATACCAACGAAATTTATACAGCATAATAACGGAATACAGAGGATAACGTGATCAAAGCATTATGGCAAAATACAGTTTGCTGGTAAACTAAAAAATAACATTTCCTTGTAACATGGTTAGTACGAGGTTGAGCCGCCATAAACTGCGTCACACTGTGTAATTCTGTCATGGAGTCTGTCGTACAGATGTTGGATGTAAGTTTGGGGTATTGAGTTCCAAGCATCCTCAACCTGGACGCGTAAATCAGGGATGGTGGTGGCTGGCCGTGGAGACCGGATAAGTCGTTGTCCTATAAAATCCCACACGAACGGGGGACAAATCTGGTGAACGTGCAGGCCATGGAAGATGTCTCACACCCAGAAATGCATGTTCCGTTGCACGTGACGTGTGTGGGCGTCCGTTATCTTGCTGGAAAACACCACGATGGACCGGCCTTACAAATGGCACAACAACGGGCTGAATGATGTTGTTGATGTAAGAGGTGCTGTTTAACGTACCCGGTACAAACACTAGTTGTGTACGGGAGTGATAGCTGATCGCTCCCCACACCAGGAGACCAGCTGTAGGCCCTGTGTGTAGCTATGCCAGTAGGGTGGAGACGCTCCGCTGTGCGTCTGCGAACACGCATACGGCCATCGGAGGCTCCCAAGTAGGATCTGTTTTTATCGCTGAACACGACAGATCGCCATTGCGTTCTCCAGTGCAGACGTTGGCGACACCACTGCAGCCGTTCCTGACGGTGGGCTGGAGTCAGAGGTACACATGCCAGAGGCACACGTGCACGTAGTCTTGCATCCAGTAGACGGTTGCGGATTGTCCGCACAATCACCTCAGGTGCAAAGGCAACTGGGATTTGCGTCGCAGTGGATGTTCTGCTTGACAACGACGCTCTTTTTATGCGTCGATAGTTTCTCTCATCAGTCCGTCTGTGACTCTCGGTTCCACGTCATCTCGTGTGGGAATGTTCCTCGGACCATCTACGCCACCATCATACCACTACCGATACTTCCCGTCAAATTCGCTCCGCAATACAACGATACGACCACCCGGCCTCTCGGAGTCCGACTAGACAACCTCGCTCAAAGTCTGATAACTGCTGAAATCGTACACGTCTTCCATGTCCAGACATTGCAGCTTCTTCGGGGTCTTCGCACGTGTCCGTACGCCGACGACTGATTACATTCACTTCGCCGTACTCCTTAAATACCACCGACGATAATTTGCATATTATGCCGTGCTATGGCGTAAGCGCTCACCGGTTTGTCCCGAAATTAACATCCCACCTGCGTCAACTCGGCCCAATTAACATATGTAAATTTCATGATCGTCCGCCAATTCCTTCTTGGTGTTCTTTTTTCACTTTCCGCCAGTGTACATTCATTCAGTGTTCTCAAAATTTTGAAGGAATCCGCAACAGTGCCCCAAAAATCCTGCGAAAAACTGCAACAATCTGAAATTTTATTATGACTAATTCGCAAATCTGGTACATCAATCAGAATGAATTTGTTCTTTCGCTTTTAAAATTTGCTCGGTCACATAATTTTGAATTTTTAGACATCAAACAAACTCATATCCTCCTATATAGGAATTTTAGGTTTTAGTTTCAAAAGTGGCATTTTCACATATTTTAAAAATATTTCAATAAGTCGCCCTCACCAGATCCAAAAATTTCTAAACTTCTGATTAGAACAGTTTAATGTGTTATCAATGAAATTAACCAAAATAGATGAAATGGCATCGTGCACCCTGAATTTTACAATACAAGATAAACATTGCCTACAAATATTTACGAACCATATATATAAAACTCAAAATATTGTAATCTCTCATAGTTACGACATAGAAATTATTTAGTAGTCGCCAAATCACGGGTCTCATTAATGAGGTGGCCCCTGAAATTTTCGCAGTATTTCCAAATATCGTCTTGCAGATATTGCTTACTTCTAAAGTTTTGCCTTCCCATCAGATTCTACTATTAATTACATCTTCAGTTGAAAAAAGCTTAAATTACATTTCGAATGCGGGTAGTGTTTAAACGAACGCTGCTCTTTAATTTATATCTCGAAAACATTACATTTGAATATAGCTGGAGATCCATCGATAGTATCGACTGCTTTACCCAAATCTTAATATAGATAATGCATCGATATTTAACTAGAAATAACTTTCCGGCTTTCAATGCTGTAAACGTTCTGCTGAAATGGATGGCACTGGTAATAATAATCTTCATTTTCAACTCATTTATTGATATCAAATATTGGAACATAGCCACACTGGTTCATTGATTATTAATTTTTCTTTCAACATAAGAAAATTAATATATTTAGTAGACATCATTTAATAGTTAGACCGCAGATTAGCTTTGCAAATGTTTCCCTAAATTTTCATCGCTGAATTTTTTAATGCGATGAAATTGTAAAAAAAAAAAAAAGAGTCCCAAATGGATTCCATGCGCTGTTTTCGCTACAAATAGTTTGAAGTTTTCAATACATTATGCTAAAGGAAAATTCCGTTAAGTGTAATTTTCTGTGTCTTCCCATATTGGTTTCTATCTAATCTTTAAATTGCTCTAATCTCTAATTTGACAGCGTTTTCAGATCATGCTCACTGCACCTATTTCTGGTCCCGTATATACATTTTCCTGTTCAATCCGAGATATTCAGCTCTTTACGAACCGGGTACACCACTTCTTTCTCCATCTCCAAATGAAATTATTTTTAGGGCCGAGGTTCCTTCAGGTCTTGTCCATCAGCTAAATTACACATCCGCTCTGTTTCCCTCAAATATCAGCTCCACCAAATCCATTCTGCGTGTAAACTCAATTAGGTTAAGCATGTGAAAAAAGTGTAAAGAAGAATTACTTTAACCACAGCCCCAAAGAAGATTTGTTCATTTATTCATTTTATCACAGATTCCTTTCGACATTTCGATATACTTTTATTTATTTATTTATTGTTTTGAAAAGTTATTTTGCGTGGTATAATTGCAAAATTCCCTTTTTTGGACTTTAAGAAAATAACATACAATGCAAAACAGAATTTGGTAATCAAGTAAATATAAATTTGCTACTGCTTTATGGAAAATATTTCACAGTGGCTATCGCCCAGTGGAGGAATTTGGTTATGGTGTATTGTCTAAAGATATGGTTTAAAGTTTATTGGATATTTTATTTTGTAATACAGAAACACAAGTAACATTCTTGCCAGAAATCATTCTTCGCCACAGAAAGCAACATTTCTCCTGAGCAGTTGTCACGAACAAGCCATCAGTTACAATATCTATACCTAAAATGCTTTTCTCTGACGAGCGGAAACTATCGATGGTCGGAAACATCGATAGTTCTCCACCTCTATGTTTTAATATCCGTAACATCTATTCCACAAGGACGGGGTTACTGTGAATAGAATACGTATCAACTCATGTTTAATAATAAATATTATTTCAATTTATTCTTACATTTTAGTGTACCTATAAAATAGAGCAAATAGTTTGGACAAATGCAAAAGGGTAAAATAACGTATGTTGTGTTAGTATTCGAAGATGCAAAAGCAGAATAAGCGCGCTGTGCTCTTTTAAAACCACTCTTATCTCACAGTTGCGAAGGAAGTTAATCAATGAGTAGAGGTCTTCTGTCTTTGCAGAATGGAGTAAAATGAAGTGGTAAGTACATATCACAAAAATTGTCGTTCAGCAAGGACATGATAAGCAATCAGCAAAGGAGAAATCACAATAATCCTGATCAGAATTTGATAGGCATTTAAAAAAATTCATTATAAAATCTTGCTGTTTTGAAAGTATTACCAACACATATATATTCTGAATAATTTCTGTGATCATACGATGCAAATCTGACTATTGTTTACCAAAACATCACTTACATATCAGTGCTGCAATGTTGTTGAACAAAATTATTCTAGAACGCTAGAGGAATAACCTAGTATTTTACAAGGTAATTTTCCAGCCACAGTGGTGTTTGGTTTTTCACGACTAAGGGTTCCTAACAAAAATTGTGCACACGTCCGTTTTTGAGAAAAGTGTGAAGTTACAGGGAAAACTTACCTTATTGCCGCTGAACATACTCCACTTCACTGCTAATGATAGATTGCCAAAGGTTAAGTACGTCCTGGATGCCTCGTAGTACGCCATCACTGTTCAGCTATCGTCTTATCCGGGTCACGTCCAATGACAATTCGCCCAGCGATTCGAAGCGGATCCCACGGAACCGATTTTTTACATGTGGGAAATATCAAAGTCGGGAGGACTGAGTTCAGGGCTCTATGGTGGGTAGGATAGTTTCTCCGCTATATTTCGACAAATATACCCGTACCAACGCTGCATCATGACACGATGCGTTGTCCGGCAGCAAGATGGCTCCTCCTTCCAATACTTTGGGGCGATTTTCACGAATTTTCGGTCTGAAATTCATCCACAGAAATTCACGATAATATTGTGCGTTAACATTTTCCCCAACCTTCACTCGATCAGAGAACAGAACACCCTGGGCATCGTAAGCAAAATCATCATTTGCTTCATTTTCAGTTGCAGCTGATGACACTTTGAAGCCGTGGGGAACTTGGATGCCACCATTCTGCTGATTGCGACTTCAGTTCCGTCTCAAAATCACGAGTTCAAGTCTCATCAATTTCAACAATTCTGTACAGGAAGGTGTCATCCTTCTTTTCGAACCTGTAGAGGCGATCATGTGCGATGTTCACTGTGGCTGGCTTCTGCTCGGCAGTGAGTTAATTGGGCACCCAGCGCGCGGCGATTTTCCCTTTTCGGAGTGAGTCGGTCAAAAACCGGTGAAAAAATGGTTGACAAATTTGCCTGAGCAGCAATCTTCTCGACTGTCAAACGGCGATTCTCTTCCAGAAGCGTGGTAGCAATTTGAACAAATGTTTTCTTAGCTGATGTTTAAGGTCGGCCGGAGTGGTGATCATCTTCGATGCTGTTTTGACACTCCCGAAAGTGAGATGCCCACCGAGAAATTGTGCTTCGATCAAGAGTTCCTTCTCCACAAACTTTTTGCAAGGCACTGTGGATTTGCGACCGAGTTATCCCCAAAGGGTTCCTATTTTCACGTGCGAACGCTGGCCTAACACCGTGACTCAACCTGAGGAGTTTCACCCTTCCGTTTCCAAACACTCCCACGTCCACACAGCAAAAAATGGTGCGTCGTACTGACACTACGGCGTTGATCTGATCTTGATATGACGCACCATTCTCTCGATTGCATCAACTGCTTCTGCTTTAGATTAACGTGGGCAGAATTGTTGTTATGACTCTCGTATTCTTCCCAGTATGTCAGGTGAAATAACTTGATGAAATCCTGAGGACATGTTTATTTTTTTCAAAACGTGAGCGACGCTTTTTTCCTGTGAAAAACATGTTTCTACTTTTGACAAAATGTAAGCGAGACTTTTAATAAGTAAATGTGATTGTTTCATCGAAATGTCCTAATTGGGTAGGGCTACTTGCGATCATTCATCACTCTGAGCAACTACAGGATCCTACAATAATTATCTCATTTTCTGCAGTAATAAACATACCGTGAGAAATGCAGGGTTTTTCGCGAACATTACTGATTCATTTCTTTTGAATTTTTAAATATGTTACTGAAAAAATGTTACAGGACGATTTCATCAGTAACAACAAATAATTCTTGTTTGTCACGAAATTTAGGTATTTGGCAGAACATATCCTGATAAATGGACGCCCGAAATATAACTACGCTGTGAAGCAAATTTGTAGTACAAAGGATTAAAATCATTTTTATGTGATTTTCATAGCAAATATTTTTTTATAACAAATGAAATTACTTTACAATTACATTTACGCCATGTGTGAGAGTATTTCAGCAATCTAGGATACCTGAAATATTATACCTAGGTAGATACTAGTGTTCAGATTTCTATGCAATCATATTGCGAGCCGGTTTAATCTGCTTCATTTAAAATATGGCATTTTTCCGAAAAAGAAGAAAACATATATATGTTTTTGTTTTTTGTATCAGTTTCTCCATTTCTAAACGTGCCGTGTTCTGGGAACGGCCAAGTAGTTCACGCGTACCTTCATAATGTTTTATGGATGCGTTGTTTGGACAATTCCTTTCGTGCATATGAAATGTGCACTTTTCACATCATATGTTATACTGTGCCTTTTGTAGAGGTGCATTAAATAGTTTATGCGAATAACTGAAAAAATGACATACCAAAGTGTCCCATAGCAGAAAGTTCCCAATCAGTCTGCGACACATGTTCTGCTGACATAAAATAATCTGCGGGTAGTCATTTGCAAGAAAACGTCTGGTAAACAATACAAATTTGCACAGGAAGAAATAAAATTAAGAAAAGAGAAAAGAAAGTAATCGCCTTATATTTCCGTTACTATAAAAGTCCCAGCCTAGGTACACAGCAATTTAAATGATAACTAAAAACAGAAACTTCTGAATCGGTAATTCGATTTGAAAACAATTTCTGATATAACAATAGATAAAAGCTATTACGCCAAGGAGGTTTTTACAATTTGATGCAGTCTTACAAAGTGCCACTTGCTGAATTCGGAGTGAAAATAACACATTAAAAATGCCGACGAAGCATAACCTTCTTCCCGTAATACATGTATTTGTCGCATCAGCAGGTGTAATATGACATGTGCTTGCGATAAGTATTTCTAGTTCTGATAAACCCTATTGAAATTCTTGATAAATGCCCAACCTGGTTGTGGTATCATTTACTGATTTTCAGGCGTTTATTTATTCAGTAAAACAAAAGTTGTCATCAATTCCTCTTACAAGAAAAAGGAAATTGAGCTGTTTCATTTAAATCGGTAATAATTAGAGAGGTAAACTTAAAAATAGCAAAATTGTTTTTCAGCTGCAAAGTATAATTATAAACAATATCTTAAACTCTGTTTGCAATTGTTTTTCAAGATAAATTAATGGATTCAAATTCCTTCGTTTTACACAGACAAATGAGATTGTAAACACTCAACAAAATCATTTATAAACTCACCATTACATTGAGCTTTGTTACGTTTTACGATTTTATTATCTATTGTACAGTATAGTTACGATTTTATATTCTATTGAAGTGTGTTGTTATTTAGAAATACTCTAGAGACTCGAAAGTTTTTTTCAGAAGTGCCTGTGTATCTTGTTTTCGTTCAGCCGCGATCATAGCAGCATGGTTGGCCTTGCCGCGTTTCGACGAGAAATGAGTTGCAAGAATGAAGTCCTTCAACACTGCCACAGCGTCGTTACAAAAAAGACAAACTGGCCTTTTATTGTACGATAAGAACACATATTACCACAACCACTCATCTTTGAACACTTGATATTCCCCGCAAAATTTCCGCTTCTCAGAAGCACTAGCTATTTTTGCAAATCAGATACTGCAATAGTAGCAAATAAAACATGAACGAAGACAATGTTTATATGGAAGCGGACTGATTGGATGTCAGTGATTATATGTAAGATAAAAGCCACGAAGCATAAAGATACACTTTCTTACTATTCTTTCTCTCCTGGTAAGATCCAAACCTTCAACCTCTGTATCCGAATGCCGATTACACGGCACAGTCACCTTGAAAAGCTGACGATGCTCAAGCAGAAACAACAAAAGAAAATTACTTATTTTACACATTCACACATCCTCATTGATATATACTGGTCGAGATTAAGTAATGAGGGTTTACAGCACGTGTTGTAAGCAGAGTGGAAAGGAACTTTTTAAACGTGAATTGGTTCCTATATCGAAACTTTACGAAGAAATAAATGAGAAACATTTTCGAACAGAACAAGCAGGTGTGGCATACCTATGGAAAGCAACCTTTTTAAATTATTTATCCTTCAGCCCGTAGTTTGCTCATCCTTGAATTAGAGTACCAAATATGTGCTTTCCGAAAGTATTGAGCTTACTCAAAGGCGATTTGTTATGTTGCAGAAAGATTTCCGTTTGAGAAAATTAACAGTTTAATTCCATATAATTAGTATTTTTTCCAAATAATATACTGCAAGTAATTTCAGCACCGAGTTCACTGTACTTAAAAAGCTTATCCATGGAAAAAGTTTTCCTGTCCTCAAAATTAAAAATTGTGAAAGTCCTCCATTGTGAATAATTGTGAACCTGTTTACTGTTATTGAAACAAGAAGGTCTGTTCATCAAACAGGCACGGCGAATGGTGTACAGCACACGTTCTCTGGTTTTCAAATCGCTTGTAGGTTCACCTTCTTTCTCTCATTGAAGCAAAGTTAATCAATTCACGAAATTCCTACGCCACCAGATAAATTGTGGTTCTATAAAATTTAGATCCTTACACACGTAAAATAATTTGGCTCTTCGAGAGATTGGATTATGACATTTTATTAGGAGTATGATGTGTTCATTAAGTTTAAATAAATAAATTAAATTTAAAATTAAATTAAATGTTGCCTGTATATAAAATTTTATTTGATTTTCAAAGAATTGTTTTAGTAACAAAATGAAAAACATGGCAAATGAAGAATTAAAGAGATTAGGGATTGGGAATACATATTTCACGATATTTTAATTATTTTTGCTGCCTGTAACATAGAATCAAAATATTTCATTTTAGGAAACAGCTGAAAAAAGAAGGAAATGATTCCCTTCTGATGACGAAGCCATTTAATTCTGTGGATAACAACTGACTGTCAAATCTCACTCAGATAAGTCATTACCATACGTATTCTTTAACTCACTTAAAGAACGAAATTAAAACCGATAATTAAAGTATATAAAAATAAATTAAATGTAACTGTAAACTTGCCCAATTCTTGAAATTTATGCACCAGGTATTTTAAACTGAAACTACTGAAACGCTCACAGAACTACTCAACATCTAAGTGATTTAGATGTTGATCTAATTAAATTATTTATAAATAGATCCATATAAATTATGCAAAAATGCAGGTGCACGTAATTTTGCAAAATATGCAATATTCCGCATAATTTTACAACTGCTGCATAACTATGTTCCTCCGTGTTTTTCCCTTCATATTACCTTCGGCTTTAATCTGAGGATTTACTTTTAATTAGTGATGTGTGAAACCGCTAAAAAGAATTATTGACTGATAAGCCGAAAATGTGTTTCCAATATCAACTGAATTCGTCACTAATGTTTAGTCAAAACAGTCGTGTGGTTAGCGCGCCTGATTTTGTAGTTTACTAACTCTACCAACTGAAGAAAAGATTCTGCAATCGAATGATAATTTACGCATGCTTGATAGTTACACTCACACACACTCTGGTTCTCCAAGCAGAGACCACCCATTCCTGTCCTACACCAAGAAAAAATTCCTATTCTTGTATACATTGTTTTTTTCTAACCAAGTGTGGCAGAGGGAATAAGATTGATTTATTCTATAAGTTAGTGGCTAGCAGCAACAATGACCTCAGGGCGATCGACGAATAAACAATTAATTCCACTACATTTGATAATCAATGTATTCTTTTGTTTGGTACTATCGACAAACTTACTAATCTTCATTCGAAATCGGCTATCACTGCAACTATCTATCGATCGCATTTAATTGCCGAATATTTTGGATGATTCTTAAAATAACTTTTTTGGAATATTAACGATTATGCCTCTTAGCTCCCATCCCTTTGTAGTTCATGACCTTTTCTAGCAAGAGCCTGAAGGTGTTTCCGACAGACTTTTTACACGTGATAAACTCTGTATGGATCTTTTTTCTTTAAAATGTTGGCTAATTTTAAAGGTTTTTTCAGGTAACATAACAGTCCTAGTTGTCAGCTCCGGTTTGTTTATTGTTCAAGTGTATTCTACAATGACTCAGTAAGATGTTTCGGCGGCTTTGTAATATTTTCTTTACAGCTGTTCGTTTGCAGTAACATGTGAATTTGGGACAGTGGTGTTTGAATAAATTCGTAGGGATGAGAGAGTCGTAGGTTTTGTCGTCTGAACAGCAAGGATAGCTCGCGGTCCCCAGAATATTTCGAGAGTGACCCAATGTCGCCTCAAGTCGATTTGTTTCAATATTTAGACAGTTCAGGTGCCGGAAGAAGCTGGTTGCGCAGAAGGATTGTCTGTATTCCCTCACATTTGTGACGTGGTTCCATAATCCTCATAGTTCTCTTGATGTCGTTATGATGTGGAGAGCAATGGATTTCAACTCACTTATGAGCAAACCGAGTAAAAGTAAAAAATCAATTTGGCGCAATACATTCTGGAATGTTTTCCCAACGGACTTACCTTTCCTGAAAACACTACTTTAAGGTGTTGATTTGCTTTACCATATACTTCCTCTCTGATATGAGACAAACGCCCTGATGGATTTATTTTTCTAGATAGATTTGTTCCGATTTATGAGGACACAATACTTTTCTTTCAGAATAAATATTGCGGATTAGGGACGCAATTATCACTTCTAATCGTTCTTTACAGGCAAGCCGAAGTAGTAACGAAACGCTATTGATGCAGCGGTTACGCGTCTTAAACGTTCACTTCGGCTGACAGATGTCAACACGCTAGGACAACTCTTCTATTGCTCAGATCCTGAAAGGGATAGATGAACAACCCTAGATCTATAGCACCAAAAATTGAAAGACAAGGAAACAATATATGTTCCTATATACAATCCGTCGATTTTAACTTTACTTGTTTTTCATTCCCTTGTTTGTAACACTTTTACTTATTTTTGCTATGTATTCACTATTATAGCAATTTGTGCCTGATGTTGTACCATGCAGTAAAGTATTGGAATAAAACTTTTTATTAAAGATGAGAAATGTTATGCAACTTCCAAATCGAAATCATGGGATTTTCAAAAATGAGCTTCAGCTTACAATGAACTTTAAGTCGTACTGTATGTGCAGAAATTTAATCGCTAGCTTGTACATAATGCCCGAAATGAGTTTGAGTTCGAATCCCCGGGACTCACATGGACATTGTGTTTGTTTTACTGCATTGTCGATCTCTCTGCCTTAGAATCAATGTTTCTAAATTAAGAACCGTCGACTGCTTATAGCTCATTGAGATGTACATTGTGTTATTTAAACCTTAAACAACCAAACTCAAGAGGTCTATAAAGAAACGTGATGGGTCACATGACCACTATTCGAAACCATCGCTGTATTTAGTAATAGTTTATCAAAGTCATGAAACGGCTGTGTTTTAGTTCTTATTTGCATAAGTTTAACACCATTAAATTCTCAGTGTGTATGCCATTTAAAAGATTCTTTGATGGGTTACTTCGGTTCTGCTTTCTGCCAGCTTTAGGGACAACAGAGAGTTTCGAAGATATTGAGCTTCGAATTAGAGCGAATGTGAAACCTAAAACCAACAAAAACGACAACAAAAAAAGACCAAAATATTATAAAATGCATTAGAATAATTTCGAACGCTTTGGCATCGCTCACTTTCATACCCTATGATTGTGCTTCATTTTCTAGGGTTGCAATTTTCATGAATTGAAATAATGTTACTCTGAATATTTTTGTTCAATTCTGAGACTAATACACATTTCGTTTCAAGCCATTAAATATTTACAAGCTAGTACTGACGTCTTATTCACGTAAGAATTGCATGAATGTTTATGCCAGTCGTCATATGGAGAAACAGGAAAATCTACATTGCAGGCGGAAATTAATTTATTTTCCTTCAGATGAACTATATTCCTAAAGCAGAATAAGCTTAAACAATTACATTGCTCCTGAAATTTATAATTCTCGGAACACTTTAAAATTTGTTATACTCTGTAAACTAAAAATATTGACCTTTAAACAAAATTGAGAAACAATTAAATGCCGACTCTCTGTTTTCGTGGAAAGATAATTACAGCTTATCTGTTCATATCGTTCCCCTTTAGAGTCACAACTCATGAATTCATTGAAGTTACTGATAGAATTATATGATTAGTACATGAAGAACCATATTTAGAAGTAATGTAAATTTATCTTCAATTTGCCTAAAGTAAATGAAATGGATAAATTTTAATCTATACCGAATTAAAAACATGTTACTCTACATTTTGTCTTTACAACAGCATCCAGCCGTCTTAGTAAGGACTCAATGAGGATTTAGAAACACGTAACTGTATACTTATATCTTTAGAATTTTCCTCTTAAATTCTCAAGTAAGCTCCGTGAGGACAGGGGCCTGTATTTTGTTTCGTTGCCTTTTTTACACGTCAGGAGATCTACATAGATCGCTTTCCAGTAATGTTTCGGCTGACACTTAAAGGAATATTTTGGTAAAACAACACTTCCGCCCGTCAGCTTTGGTTTCTTTGTAGATCAAGTGTATTGTTGCATGACTCGGTAAGCTCTTTCAACTCCATTTTTTAATTAGTTTACTGGTTTTCTTTTGCAGTAACATGTGTAATTGAAAGAAGGGTTTTGAAAAAATGCATAGTGATAAGAATTCGTCCATTCTGTTGTGTGAACGGCAAGGAGAGCTCGTGGTGCCCATAATATGTTCTGAGGGTCACATAGTATATCTAAATGTGGATATGCTTCAACGTTTTGACAATTCAGGTGACGGAAGAGGCATGTTGCACAGAAGGACTGTCCGTGTTCACGTTCACTTGGAACGAGGTATCATAATCCTCATAGCAGCTCCCAGCCCGGATCCCTGATCTTGTGACAGGTCACGCGTGCTGTGTGAGGTCTTGCTCCATCATGCTATACAAGGACGCCCTTGCTGTTCAGAAATGCTGGTCGTTTCAACATGAGAGATGAGGGCAAATCGTCAGGTTCACGGCAGCACACATCGGCAGTAATAGTGGTGTTGTCCCGCAGTAGCTCAAAAACACGACACCCCATATATCCCCACCAAACAGAAAACAGAAACTTATACTCTGGCTTTGGAGGTCGGTATTGGATCCAACCACTGTTTCTGAACGCCTACATTGTCATACAGGGTCCATTTCTCGTCAACTGTCACAGTGCCGTCAAAGAACGGTTCAACGTGCTCTCGTGCAAGTAGGGAAACACATGCAGTCATGCGATTTACTTTCTGCTCAACTGTAAGTTGATGAGGCACATTAATTTCCCTCTTGTGCATCATCCCAATTTGACGCAGTTGCGCGATAATCCTCGCATGAGTAGTCGAAGCAGTTCGGAGAATCCCGCGCGGTCCACTGAGGTTTTCAGCATGTCCATACCAACTGTTGCGGGACTTTCGGCTTCGGGACGGTCTGACATGTCAAAATTAAACCTTGGTACCCTTCTAACAAACGATAGTACTGACGATGAAATACGTCATTGGGGTACACATTGGTAAAGTTCCTTACAGCAATTGCGGTGGTGATATCGCGACGAAATTAATACTGCATGCAATGTTGGGAGTGCACCTTGTCCGCTTCCATTTCGGCTGGCGCTTGCACATATCACCTTCTGACGACTAACTGCCACTGACTTAAGCCAACCAGCTGCTGATGTCACGCAGGTGTTGTGCGCAATCTCAGTGTCCTACGTGCTCCGTGGCAGGGCTTCGGCTTCGGGTACCTATTCGTCGTACATTGCTTTCTTTCCAACCGATTGATACCATAGACAGATGCAATTGGGGACATGCTAAATTATTTCGTACATGCTTCTGTATTTCATTTACAAATATGAACGTTTTGGGAATATATGTCAATACCAGATATACAGGGTGATCCATTTAAACCAGTACCCTGAAAAAGCCTTAGATTTTTGCAAGGGATCGCACAAGGAACTTCTTCTTTTTTTCAATAAAAGCAGCAACTCCTGGGGAATGAAAACCGCCACCGTGAAGAAGATTGTTAACCGTAACTCAGCTCGTGATTTGTTTGTTGTGGCGTTGTCATTCACGTGCGTGCTTTCGGAAACATGCAGTACTCTGTTCCAGAGCGTGTTTCTTTAGTGAAATCGTATTGGGTAACCAATTCTGTCATCAAAACGCAACAAGCATTTCGAAGAGAGTTTAGAGTTCGAAAAAAGCCAAGCAAGTCAGCAATTCTGTCGATGGCAAAAAAACTGGAGCAAACCGGTTCTCTTCTCAGTGGTAGCGGTAGACATCACCCTTCGTTGCCCCAAACGCGTGTGGACGATGTTCGGTAACGTTTACTTCAATCTCCGACAAAATTGTTGCGCAGATTAAGCCAACAGACAGGATATTCATACGAAGCTTGTCAAAGGGCAGCAAAAAAAGCGAATATTCGATCATTTAAAGTGCACGTAATCCATCAGCTGCAGGAACCGGACAAGGGAAAGAGAGTAAGTTGCTGCAAATGGTTTCAAACTTTTCTTAATTTGCAATCTGATATTCTCTCCATCACATGGTTTACGGATGAAACCTGGTTTCATCTGTCAGGCTACGTCAATTCGCAAAACAGCAGATACTGGGCTGCCGAAAACCCACACGTTATGTGTGAAACACCGATGCATTCACAAAAGGTTGGTGTATGGTGTGCGATTTCGTCTACGAAAATTATTGGCCTCATTTGTTTATCTGAGACTGTGAGCACTAACATTTATTGCCGCATATTCAATGAATTTGTGGAACAACTTGATGACATTGAACTGACAGAGGGCTACTTTCAGCAGGATGGCGCTACGTGTCACACATCGAAAGTCTCAATGGAACTCATAACCAGCTTCTTTGATGACAGATTAATTTCAAAAAATATATGGCCTCCCCGATCTCCGGACTTAACTTCCCCTGACTTTTTTTTATGGAGCTACTTAAAAGATAGAGTTTACAAAACCCATCCAAAAACATTGGATGCATTGCGTGAAACAATCACGGCTGAAATTGGCAATGTTACAGCTCGTACTCTATATGAGACATCACTGAATATGGTGCGACGTGTTCAACGGTGCTTACAAGAAAATGGAGAACAATTCCAACATTTGCTTTGATAAAATGATTCTCCAATACCACATGTATAATTTTCAACTTACTGTACGATTTTGTTGTTATTTATAAAAAAGTTATAAGTAAATCACATGGTACCAGTTTAAATGGGTCACCCTTTATCTCTGCTTTACGTCATAGATAAGAGAATGCAAAATTAACTCATGCAAATTGCACCCCTCCCACAAAAATAAAAAAAACATTCAAACACTTATTAAAACAAATAATTTACAGATTGCAACCTCCCACAAAAATTAAATGGAAATGCAATCTTGAATCATGTTTTGTAAAACAATTAAATCATGCAATTAGCAACCCTCTTGCAAAAAATGAAATGTATATTATATTTAAATCAGATGAATTGATAAATTGCTTGACCCTTAAAATTTAATAAAAGCATACAGGCACTAAATGTAACTTAAAACCAAAAAACTCCTAAAATACTAGTATAAAACTAGCAATAACAAAAAACATCATTCTAGGAAAAAGGGCAAGACACATCTGAATTAAGAATATAACAAGTTAGGAAAATCATGCAATGCATTGATTATTAGTACGCTTTCCAACATACCAGAAATCATTACTCAAGTTATGAGGATAATGGCTGTGGAATAAATCTCAGTCCTGCGCCCTGACCTTTAATTCCATTTCGATTATATTCAAAAGAACCGGTTCAGATACCTCCGAAATAACATGATACAGTGTTCGCAATGGTAGCACTTTTACGTAAGTTATGATGCATAAGGGCTATGGAATAGATCCCGCTCCTGTGTCCTAACCTTTGACCTTATTTCGCCCATTTTCAACAGGATTCGTCCCCAGGCATGCCCCTACAACATCCTAACATTTCACCTAAATCAAAGCATTTTTACGTAAGTTATGACGTATAATGACGATGGAAGTAATTCCGCTCCTATGTCCTGAGCTTTGACCCCATTTCGCCCATTTTCAATTGGGTTTGTTCCCAGGTTGTCCCCTACCACATACTAAAATTTCATCGAAATCGAACCTTTTTTTACGTTAGTTATGACACATAAGAGCAGTGGAATTGATCCCGCTCCTATGCCCTGACCTTTGACCCCATTTCGTTTACTTTCAATAAGGTTCCTTCGTAGGTGTTCCCCTTCCACATACTAAAAGTTCATCGAAATCGAACGATTGTTACGCGAGACTTTTTAATGTGACCTCTCTGCAATCAAGAAGGAAGGAACTCCAACTCAAGTTCCTCTACGGCATCATCAATGGAGAGATAGATGATACTCAAATTGAAAATCAATTACGTTTCCGTGTCCCATATTTACCGAGGAGCAAATGTGAACTTTTTGCAGTGCCATTTTGCAGAACTGATGCTGGAAAAATTCTCCGTTATGTAAAATGTATAGGCTTCACAACTCACTTCAAGAATGTCCGTATATTTTTAATGTAAGTAAAAATGTTTTTCATAAAGCATGTTTTGCAAAATCGTAAATATCGCTTGGTAATTATCACTGTAAATATAAATATAGCAATTTCTGTACCTAGATTTATCGTCTGTAGGGATTGCTTACAATAAATAAATAAATAAAAGCCGCCGTTGCCCTCAATAATCGACTAGTCGTTTACGCTCACATGAAGACAACTGATTTTTTTTGTTCACTACGTATTGCGCAGCCTTCCTGCAGTTGTCCTTGAATAACCGATAAGGTTTGCCATTTCTGAGGTGCTTGCGCATGACGGGAAAGTATTTCCTGTAAGGCCACTTCCCAAGTAACTTGAACCTCGAATCTCTTTTCCATATCGCAATATCTAGGATTCTTGCACATTTGATTCCTTTGCAGGGAGCTGTTTGTACAGAAATTTCAATGTCTCACCTAAGCACGTTTGTAAGGATGGCTCGTGTGTGATTGATATTCGGTGTTCCTAATAATTTGCTACTTCACTGCGTCTTTGTTTCAGTATTCCGACAAAAACAAAAGCACCAGGCTTAAGGGAAATGCAGAACTTCAGATCTTGTTAACAAGAGAATTCTGGTACTGTGTGCAATATTGGTGAGCAGAAAAGCATCAAATAACCGGTGTCTTATTTTAGTCAGATATACAAAAGTAGTCTAATATAAATATATTAAAGTATGTAAAGATTAAAGTAATATTTCGAACAAATTCTACATAATATATCGAATAAACATCATATTTCTTAATGTGATTAAGATTTCATAAATATTCGATAGCAGCATAAATTTAAATGCTCATTTGTAAATTGCATACCTTGTTAAAACTTTTTGTTTTACTCAACCTTTCACCATTAAACGGTAAAACGTGTTTTACATACCAATATTTTGTAGTGTGTTTACTGAAATTGACTACGGAAGTATTAGAAAAGTAATAAATTTTGCTTGGATATTACTGAAACCATTAAATCCAATTTTTGATTAATTATTCAAATCTTTCAGCAGATCATCATCATCATCATCATTGTCAACCATTATCAATCCACTGCTGGACGAAGGTCTCCCCAAGTTTCCTCCACAACGGTCTGTCTTGTGTCAGTCTCCTTCATGTCACCCCTGTATACTTTCGAATTTCATCCACCCATCTCCCATGTGGTCTTCTTCTGGGTCTTTTCCTGTCCCTTGAAATCCAATCTAAAATTTCGGCTCTCCATCGATGATCTGTCCTTCTGGCAGTATGTCCAGCCCATTGCCATTTCAGGGATTTAACTCTGATCATGATGTCTTCCACTCTTGTCATTTTTCGGATCCACGAGTTCCTCTTCTTATCTCTCCTGGTTACACCAAGTATGCACCTCTCCATGCAACTTTGAGTTGTCTGCAGCCTTTGTATGTCTCTTTTAGTTAAGGTCCACGTCTCTGCACCATACGTAAGCACTGGAAGGATGCATTGATCAAACACTTTTCTTTTAAGACATAATGGCATATTGCTCTTGAAAATTATGCTGTTTCTTCCAAAAGCTCTCCAGGCAAGTTTTGTACGCCGATTAATTTCTTCATGAATGTGACCCTCACTTGATATCTGCTGTCCAAGATAAACGTACGTGTCTGTTATCTCCAGCTTTTCTCCATCAATCGATAAATCTTCATTTCTTGTAAAAGCATTGAACATCACTTTTGTCTTCTGAAAGTTCATTTTTAATCCCACTTCTTTACTCTTGTCAGCAAGTTCCTGGATCATACTCTGCAGCTCTGATGGGGTAGTTGCAAAAATGACTACGTCATCAGCAAAACGAAGGTGGGTTAGATAATCTCCATTAATCTTCATCCCCTTGTTTCCCCAGCTCAGTGACTGAAAAACACCCTCCAATGTGGCATTAAAGAGCTTCGGAGATATGGTGTCACCTTGTCTCACTCCCTTTCCAATTTTTATGTGTGTTGTATTTTCAAACAGCCTAATCTTTGCACTTGCATTTTCATAGATGTTATTAATAATATTAATGTATGCATCATCAATACCGCAGGTTTTCAGAGCCATTGTAACTGCTGATGGTTTCACCGAATCAAAGGCCTTTTCATAATCGATAAAAGCCATGCACAATGGAAGTTCATATTCCCTCGCTCTTTCAATTAGTTCTCTCAGCACATGGATATTATCTATTGTGCTGTAGCCACTCCTGAATCCAGCTTGTTCTCTCGCTTGAGCCATGTCTAGTGTTACCTTCAAGCGGTGTGAAAGAACTTTAGTGAAGATTTTATAAACTACTGATAGGAGGCTGATAGGTCTGTAATTTCCGAGATCCTCAATGTCACCTTTCTTATGTAGCAGGATCATTGTAGCGGTTTTCCAATCCTCAGGAATCTTTCCTTCATTAAGGCATCGAGTGAAAATTTGGGCGAGTACTGTTTCGATTTCTCCACTTGCTTCTTGTATGATGTCTACAGTAATTCCATCTTCTCCTGGAGCTTTTCCCCGCTTCATGTTCTTGATTGCATGTGCAACGTCTACTGGAAGGACTGGAGGAACTCTGGTACTGGTATCTTTCATGATGTCTGGAGTGCATGTATCATCCCTTTCATATAATTTGGAGTAGTAGAAATCTTTCACTCTTGTCAAAATTTCGCCTCTATTTCTTGTTATAGAACCATCTTCTTTTCTCAGTGCCATAATCTATTTTCTTCCCTTACTGAGATGTCCCTTTGCTATCTTTAGGCTTTGGTTGTTTTCAATTGCTTTCCTCACTAGTTCACAGTTGAATTTTCTTACGTCTTCAGTGATACTTTTTCGTACTGTCTTGCATAGCTCTATATATTCCACTTTGGAAGTCACATCTTCTTTAGTTGTCCTCATCTCTCTTCTTTTTTGCATCAACATTTTCGTTTTTCCTGATAATTTATTTACATGCAACTTGTTCTTAGACCCAGCTAATTTTGTTGCTGTTTCCATAAGAGCTTTGGTTACTTTTCTGTTAACTTCAGAGATGTCCACTTCTTCCGATGTTAGGCCTTCTAAAGCAGAGAACCTGTTCTTCAGTTCCAACTTGAAGGTATTATGGTGTTTTTTAAGGTTGGTTATGTCAATACATTTTGTTTGTCTTATGAGCTTGCCACGTTTAAGTTTGGTGTTGAGGTGCATCTTACATCTCACTAATCTGTGGTCACTACCTGTGTTAAACTTGTTTAGCACACTGCAGTCTTCTATGACGAATTTTTTGTTACACATAATAAAATCAATTTCACTTGTCGTCCCATTTGGATGTCTCCATGTCCATTTCCTGTGTGGCTTTTTCTTGAAGAAGGAGTTCAAGATGAAAAACCCTTCTGCCTCTGCAAACTCAACGAGAGTATTTCCACGCTGGTTTCTGTTGCCGTGACCGAATTTACCTACTGAAGTTTCATTCTGTTGCCGTTGCCCTATTTTTGCATTGAAATCTCCCATAATTATTTTCAAGTGCTGCTTACCTTTATTATTTAGATGACAAATTTCCTCATAAAATTCTTCAATTTCTTCTTCAGGATGACTTGTGGTGGGTGCATAAGTTTGAATAATCTGAGCCTGGTATCTTCTCGATAGTTGGATAACGAGTCGTGCAGCTCTGTCAGAGGAACTTTCAACTTCTACCACTTTATCCTTCAGTTTCTTGTTTATTATAAATCCAACACCACTAGTTCTGCCAGTATCTGTCCACACGATAGTAGAAGAGATGTCCACTTTTCAGTTCGATGAGATCTTCTCCTTTTCTCCTTACCTCACTTAGCCCCACAATGTCCCACTTGATCCTTTGTAGTTCCTCTTCCAATTCAAGAAGCCTTGAATCACAAGATAGGGAGCGTCCATTGTACGTTGCCAAGGTCAGCATCAGATGGCAGCCTAGTCCGGTCCTCCGGGGATTCTTAGCACCCTCTGCCTTCATGTCGTACTGGCCGCTGCCTTGGCCAGGTACATTCCAGCTGCCGGAGACTGAGGGCCAAGATTTAAGTTGTGGAGTCATTTTGGAGGGGTTTGGCCATAACTCACCACGCTGGCCAAGCGGGTTGGTGAGTGTGGGATAGAATTTCCTCTAATCCCGATGGTATAGTTATACCGCTATGGGCGGTCGTCAGAGCCCCTTTAGTGGGAACAGGATGCACCACGAGAAGGCGGGGTTGACATTTGTCAAGGAGAGGCTGTGATGTTACGCATCACCTGACCTTACATCCCTTTCAGCAGATATACTACGGTAAACATTGTATTATCAAAAGTACTCGGACACTACCATAAGTGTCGAAAACATGCATAAGTGTCGAAAAACGGCTGCACAGGGATATGCGTTGTGAGTGAGGAGGCATCTACGTATATCAACTACATGTTCCGTCGTGTTTTCGCTAACTTTGCAAGGGATACGCCTCGTGGACGTGAACTTTCCGAGTTCTGAGGTAGGCTGGTCGTAAGATGTCATTTCAGTAGTGTTCCCATACTGAGCATTGCAGCTAACTAAATATACCAAAATCGACTGTACGTAACGTCGTAAAGGGTTAGAAGCACGACCGTGCATCAACAGAAAAAAATAATGTTCAGGAAAGCCGCGCAAACTGATGGAACGTGACAAAAAAGCCATGAAAAGAAATATGAAGAAATTCCTTACTTTCTGTGTTATTTTCGTCGCCGATAAAATAGGAAATGCTTGTAATGGCTCGACTGGTAGTACACTGAGGTGCAAAAATTAAGGATGAACAGGAGATATTAGCATAACAGCGGAACGAGCAGGCAGAACGGACCGAAAGACCACTCAGGAGATAGACTAGGGTCCGGTACGTTAGGGCATGCGCATATATGCAGCATGACGTAGATGGGAGGAGTGTCGGGAGGGTATAAAGTACACGGGCGGTGAACGCTCAGGAATTCGGTGAAAGCTATTGCACGGTGCACAGACATAAAAAAAAACGAGCCACCCCCCTTAACTTTCGAACCATTGGCCGCAGATAAACAAGTAAGGTACCGTTGGAAAGCACTCAAAGGGAACTATCATATGATGTGAAGACAAATGCTAATTAAGCTTATTAACATGTTAATTAGCTCACTATCTCCGAATTATTTCATATGGGGAGTATGTTATTTTATGCGCATTCTATTTAGCACAAGGAAAAACCCCTAAATCTTAAATATCATCCAAATCGGATGATTAATAGCGAAGATATGTGCAAATAAAGCTAGAGGGGCATCCATATATCTACATCTCGGAAACACACCTTGAATGTTTCCTTCCCTGCAAGAAGAGTGATAATGCAGGAAAGTTTGCATCTTGAACGCAACCTCCGACAGCTTGAAAGCAGAGGACCACGAGCATCTACGATAACTTCAGCCATCCAGGAATGGAGTTCATTTATTCTTGCCGTTTCCTTTATAACAACTCCATTTATTCGTGATAAAGATTTGAATTAGTGTTAGAATAAACAGTGTGTATTTCTCTAATAATGAAAAACCCGAATCTGTGCAAGCTGAAATTTATTTTTAATATCATTACAAATTTTCCGATCATTACACTTTCTCAGGGCAGTGAGTATTCGTGTATCATTAACAGGTTGTTTCACAATAGAAAATTAAAGCAGAACCACGAAGTCAAATTTTTTAGAACGTCTTTGGTAAAAAAGATCGTTTTTGTGTTATCGGTTTGTCCGTACGTCCGTCTGTGGACACTATATCTCTGCAACTATTAGTCCGATTTCAAAAATTATTTTTGCATTGGGAAGCTTGAAATGTGCCAATGATGATCATTCATTGCGTTTTTTATTTTTTATTTTTTACGATGTGCAATTTTGCTGCTAGAGGGCATAAACGCTGATGATATCGAATTCAAAACACATTTTATTACATACATTTTTTCCTAAACATCCGATTGCAAAAAATATTTTATTTTCAATTCCATTTATGTCAAAAAGGATTTCATGTATAGCCACTTTTTCAAGTTACACATAGATTTTGCGCTAGGGGGCGTTAAAATAAATTGCGTTTTGCCCGATATCTGTACTTCTATAACTTCGATTTGAGAAATTCTTTCTTCGGTAGATACAGCCCCTGATGGGAAATATCTTGGATGTAATTTCTAATTTCTGTTAAAGAACGGTTTGACGACCACGGGGCGTAAGTGTTAATTTCTGCTTCCGATGTATTTGCAGCAAAATCTGAGCTTTTAAAATCTAGATTGAAAAAGTTTCTTTAACCGAAACCACTCATGTCGATAATTTTTTAGGGGGGATTTCTTCTTAAAATAATGTATGGTTTCTCCGCCAGGGAGCGTAGATGTATATCATATGTTTGTTAATATCTCTGCTTCTAAGAGTCCGAGTTGAAAAATTTGTATTTTGTTGCATGTAGTTTGTGATGCGAAATGTTTTTCATATAATTCCAAAAATTTCAAGTAATTCATAGACTTTCCGCTAGGAAGCGTAAAGGAAAAATGTGTTTTCGCAGATATCTCTACTTCTAAAACTCCGATTTGAAATTTTCTTCCTGTGTCACATACAGCTACTAATCGGAAATGTTTTGTATATAATTTCTTATATTTGGTAAATAATAGTTTTATCACCAGCGGGCGTAAGGGTTTATTCCTGCTTCTGATGCATTTGCATTTAAATCTGAGATCCTGAAAACTCGAATGGAAAAATTATTTTGTAGACCCATTTCGCTCTCTTTGGGAAACATTTTCAGAATACTCTTTTCTTACAATAATGTATAGTTTTTCTGCAAGGAAGCGTAGATGCATATCTCATTTTTGTCAAAAGGTCTGCTCCTAAGAGTTCGATCTTAAAAATTATTTCTTTGTTCGAGAGCATACCCGCTGCGAAATTATGTAATTTCAAATTTATCTTAACAAAGAAGTCGTCCACGTATCCGTGTTTTTCCTTAGCATAGCTTTTTCACGAAGAACATTCCAAGCCTACTTTCAACTCTCCTATTATGCAAAATTCTTGAGCTAGAAGGAGTAGAATTATATCATGTTTCTTTCTATATTTGTTATTTTAGCTGTTCGATTTGAAATCTGTTTCCGATACCTTGCAGCTATGAGAAAAATTTTGTGCGCTATTTGTTAATTAATTTTTGTAAAGTACGTTTTAGATGGTGTTAGAAGAAATGTAGCTGTTTCTATTTCTGTATCTTTTATTGATTGCAAAAATCCGGCTGAAGTTTTCTAAGTGCTTACATTGACTTTGAATAACTTTGAAAAATATAATTCGTGTCAGAAACAGTTCAAACGATGTGCTGATTACAACAAAAAATTCGTTGTCATCATTCTTTTTATTCAGAATATTTTGAACGCACAAATATAGAGAACGAGGATGTAAATGTCAAATATAACTGGCAATACGTACAAAACTCTATGCCGCTTGCCATTGGTCCGCCCAAACGCTTTGTTAACGTTTCGAACGGCAATTGCAGCAGAATGGCCCAGATTAAATTCATACAGGAAGATGACTCTCAATCCGGCGTCCGAATGTTTTTTTTGCAAGTCACGTTACGTTCAAGAAAACCACGTATGAGCCTTGTTCTTCACACACATGCTTGCTATTTATAGTAACTCTGTGACGTAGTACCCGTCACACCTGTGGGTGGTTCCATTCCTCTGTGGTGTGGGCCTGTCTCCACTGCTCGTTCGCGCCGGACATTTCATTCCCACCAGCCCAATATACCATGGAATATATAAGGACTGGGGTTGCTGTTAACCTACTGAATGGTTACAGATTAATGTCTATGTGCTACAAAAGACACATGACATGTTTGAAATCAAGTTTCACTTACCCAAAATCCACTATTTAAGTAAATTAGGGCATTAGTACAGTTAAAATGATGCAGATACTTGATCCATTCCCTATTTCGAACATTTCTTTTCTAGCCTCGTAGTATTTCGGAATATATAGCACATCAATGTGTTCTTAGTTGAACACATTAAGAAAATGTTGACAACTCATTCGGAACACATCGATAAATTATCTCCGGAAAATGTATTCGCAATGTGCTACGAGAGTGTTCCATGCTTTTGTCACGAAGTGTCCGGAATGTGTTATGTAAAACTACTAGCATTTTACACCATAAAACATTTTATGGTGGAAAGAGCTTTGAAAACACACACGGAACAGGTTGACACCCATTCGGAAAAATTTGGCAACATATGAGGAACGCAATGATCACCCAATTTTTGGAAATGACTTTCGCAAAATGCTACGAAATTGTGCGACCTATTCCAAATGATTTGTTATTTTCCACCTCAGAAACTCCCTTTTCTTTCATAGATGACGTGCTAAACATGTGAATTAATGGGATCAGCTGTCTTGTAATTTAAATTTGCACCTCTCATGTATTAATTCCACGTGTCAATTTAAAAGAATAAAATTTTCTTTGTTCGAAAGTATAAACGTTTGTCCCATTTTGTCGCCCACAGCGGACGCTTATAACACCTTGCTTTCTTTTTACAGCAAAAAGGACCAATTTACAATAGCTGCTGGTGTGACGCTATCTAATCTAAATCATTTTAACATGACGTCAGAGATGCATTACATCACACGATCAACTCTGTTGAAACAGGAAAGCGTTACGTCAGGAATTTTAATTCTACTTTATCATTCATAAACGACATACAGAATTGTTTACTTAGAATCCTCTCTGTCTGTTAACCCTTTTTATAGCCACTTCTGGCTATAGGGATCTCCCAATTCTTTATTCGGATAAGCAATTGTCTAATTTCCCACGTTGAGTAGACGGCTTAGGAAATGCATTTTTCTGCTACTGACAGCATGAGGAGAAACAGACAATGTGCATCCGGGAACGATTTGACAGGAAACCATCTACGCATTGGCGTCCCCAAGCACAGGGAGGCAGTGGAAACTTCCGGAAAAGCCGCATACTTTGGCCGGCAGGTCCGAGAATCGATACACCGACAAGAATTCTGTCGTATGAAATTTAATTTTAAGATTTCCCTTGCGAACTTGCGATACTTATTTTAGACTGTCACACCAGTTTCTTTTCTCATTTAAGTCTAAAAATTGAGAGTTCCAATACAGTAGGTAACCATGTGTTTTTATTATTTCATGCGCATGCTGAAGAAACATGATTTGAGTACTTTCCTTTACCTTTTTCCTTAAACTACGAAATTCTCAGAATATAACCATTTTTTTTTTCGCGGAGTATAACCAGTTATTATTTTATTTATATTTGTAGAAGAAATGAAACAGAAAAGAAAAAGAAACGAAAAATGCAATTAGATCCGTATTAAACTACACTAAGTAAGCTTAATGCTCCAAACGCTACTGGTTACGGTTATTTTCTTAACCGGTAGTCGAAAACGACTAACGCCGAAGAGGCAATTTGCGTGCATATCAAAGCTACATACGCAGATTCGGCTTATGTATTACAGCGAAAGGCAGTTTCGTTTTGTATATTACAGACAGTTTAAGCCGTATAACCACAATGGAATATATCAATGAATCGAAACAAAATGCAGTTACATGCGTATTATACCATAATTCGAGACGGAATGGACACAAAAGCAAATCTGCAATATAAAAAACAAGAAAGATGACGCCGAATTTTCGGGTGTAATGAGCACGTCTTTTGAAACCGTTCTGACGCTAATTAAATTTATCAAAGCTATACAAAGTCACTGGAACCAGTCTGGTAAAAAGTAGTATCTGACCGAAGAAAGAAGCTTTTCATTAGGTTTTTTAATCCCTCATATACTACTATAAACGAAATGGTAAACTTATGCCTCTGATTGCAGACTTATGAGTTAAGAAATATTTAATTAATGTGAGAAACATTTGGGAGCTGAAGCGCTCTCCAACAAAGAAAGAATCTTTCAAATCGGGCTTTTCGAAGCAGGGATATGGACAAATATAAGATACGCATGTACGACCCCTAGCGGAAAAACTATGCAATATTTTAGCAAGAAAGTATTTTAAAAAAAAATTTTCAATGTGAGCGGTATCGGTCCAAGAAAAAACAATTTTAAGTCGAGTTTATAGGAGCTCAGATTTTGCAGCAAATTCACCAGAAGCAGAATTGAACACTTATGCGCCCTGGTGGCCAAACCATGCTTTACCAACTATTATAAATTATATAAAAAAACATTTTCCATCACGACCTGTATGCGATACAGGAAGACTTTTTCACATCGGAGTTTTAGAAGCAGAAATATCGGGGAAAACACAATTTACGCTTGCGCCCCCTAGCGGAAAGTCTGTGATATACTTGAAAAGTTTTAATTTATATGAAAACGTTTCGCATCAGAAACACTATCCAACAAAGAAATAATTTTTCAAATCGGTCTCCTGGAAGTAGGGATATTAACAGAAATACGATATACATCCACGCCCCTTGGCTTAGAAACCATGCATTATTTTAAGAAGAAGAAAATATCCCTGAAAGGTCTGTCGGCGTTAGTAGTATCGGCCCACAACCGATTTTTTTCAATCGAGATTTTAGAAACTCAGGTTTTGCTGTAAATACATCAGAAGCGGAAAATCTGATTTATTCCCTCTGGTGGCCAAACCATATTTTTTACCAAAAATTAGAAATTATATGCATAGGATTTCCCATGAGGAGCTGTATCCGGTGCAGAAAGAATTTTTCAAATCGCCGTTTTAGAAGCAGAGATATCGGGGGAAACGCAATTTACGTTTACGCCCCTTAGCGGAAAGTCAGTGAATTACTTCAAACTTTTGAAATTACATGGAACACATATCACAGCGGTAACTTTATCCAATAAAAAAAGAATTTTTCAAATCAGACCATTAGAAGCAGAGATATGGGGAAAAAATAAGATATACGTCTACGCCCCCTGGCTGCGAAACCATGCAACACTTTAAGAAGAAAATATTCCGGAAAGGTTTGTCGACGTGAGTAGTATCGGTCTACAAACGATTTTTTTTCAATTGAGCTTTTAGAAGCTCAGATTTTGGGCAAATACATCAGAAGCAAAAATTAACACTTACGTCCCCTGGTTGCCAAAGTATTTTTTACCAAAAATTAATAATCATACGCAAAAGATTTTCCATCAGGAGCTGTATGCGCTGAAAAAGTTTTTTTTCAAATCGGAGTTTTAGAAGAAGAGATATCGGGGAAAATGTAATTTACTTTTACGCCCCTAGCGGAAAACATATGAGTAATTTGAGAAAGTAAGTAAACCTGAAGTACTCTTCGACGTAAATGGAATCGAAAGATAAAATATTTTTTTCAATCAGATGCTTAGAAGCAAATATATGTAATAAAATGTGTTTTGAATTCGACATCATCTGCGTTTACGCCCTGTAGCGGCAATATTGAACATCGTAATAAAAAATGAAATAAAGCATCATCATTGGCAGATTGAAGCTTCTGAACGCAACAAGAATATTTCAAATCGGATTAATAGTTGCAGAGAAATGGTGTCCACAGGCGGATAGACGGACAAACCGATAACATAAGCACGATCGTTTTTCAGAAAAGACGTGCAAAAAAATCAGGCACACTGGTTCATTCGCGCAGAAAACAATTTGCAGTTGTCATTTCCGTGACAACAGCTTCATAATTTAACGAAGCTGTAACGGTATTTATGTAAATAATATACAATAAACACATACGAAGCTTTCGTTTTGTGGAACGTACTGTTGGTTTTTTGTTTTTATTTTTGCATTTTTGAATTAAGCAATATACAAGAGTCAGCTATGTAACCAAAAGGAAAAAATGAAATATGTAACTGCACGAACTATATCGTAAGTTAAGTTATTTTTGTGCAAAATTAATAACTTATGATGTTCATCATTAAAAGTTGCAATTCGGAATTTGGGGTATAACATTATTACTGCTTCCTTCAACCAACTTCACGTAGAAACACTTTCTCCTAAGAGCCTGTCAGTTTGCTGGGTAAACCGTTTTACAGTAAGTAGAGAAATATATGTTTTTTAAAGCACGGCCCCTTAGTGAACGTATGATTGGGTTTTCGCTTATATCTCACCAAGGTTTTATGCTATCACGCTGTAAATTTGGATTTAAAGGTTTCAAAATATTTGGGATCACATAACCTATTTATATGATATGGTCATAATTCATTTTTTTTCCATGATCATATTTCCTAATTTATAATTCCCTTAATTCACCCGTTCTGATCTTGAATAGCGGCTCATATTATCTGGGTCTCTTTGTGTTTTACAAATGCAACACCGAATCACTATATCTGTTCTCGATTAAATGATAAAAATCAAAAACGATTTTCGCAGTTTAACATTTGCGGCATCTTTTTTCCGTAGCTCACTGTACACGTATTTATTGTTCGATTCGTATGAAATTTGGAATTTAAGGGTTTTATTATGTGACGAACAGTATGCGCGTAAAATAACATACCACTTATATAGAAAAATTCGGAGATAGAGAGCTAATTAGCATGTTTATTCACATCACATGATAGTTCCCTTCAAGTTCTTTCCAACGGTACGTTTCTTGTTTGGATGCGACAAACGGTTCGAAAGTTAAGGGGGTGGCTCGTTTTTTTTATGTCTGTACATCGATTTGAACGACGTCGAGGAGCTGCCACCGTGTGATATGGCCAACAGGCAAACCAGTAGACGACATCTGGATGACTTTACCCGAGTTCGCGTCATTGGGAAGTTGGAAGAAGTTCGAAGTGTGACTAGTGTGGCCTAGCAGTTCGGGTTCGCTCACAGCATCGTTTCACGAGCTTGTAAACTTTTTGAACGACTGGAATAGCTGTCCGAAAGTTTAGCAGTGGTCGTCCACGAGCAACCACGGCGGCGGACGACCGTTATATTGTCCTACAGGCGAGAAGAGACAAACGGCCGACAGCGGGAGAAATCGCAAGGCACATGCAACAGACAACTAACTGAACGTCCATTATCGCGTCTTACCGTGGCCAGGAGGCTGCACAAAGGTGGTCTATTTGCACGACGACCATTACGGTGTGTGCCATTAACGCCTGCTCATCGGAGACGGCGGTTAGTGTGGTGCCAGGAACAAAAGAACTGGACACATCGGCAATGGGTTTGAGTTCTCTTTACGGATGAGAGCGATTTAGTCTGACGAGCGATTCTGGACGTATGCACATCTGGAGAAAGCAAGGAACACGCAATCACACCTCAAACATCATCGAAAGGGACCGGTTTGAAGGTTGCGGAGTTCTTGTTTAGGGCGGTGTCATACTTGGTAGCCGTATTGACCTGCACATCTTCCAAGGAGGTTCAGTTACAGGTGTCCGCTATTGTACCGAGGTTCTCCTGCCTCACGTGCGTCTGTTTAGAGGTGCTGTGGGTCTTGAGTTCCTCTCCATGGACGACAACGCTACACCTCATCCTACAGTGGCTGTCTCAGAGCTGTTGGAGAGTGAAGATATTCAACGCATGGATTGGCTCGCAAGGTCCGCGGATCTAAATCTAATCGAGCACGTGTGGGACCTTCTTGGGAGACGTTTGGCAGCACGTCACCATCCTCCAGCAACGATTCCGCAGCTGCGATTGGCACTACAAGAGGAATGGGCCGCGATGCCTCAACAGATCCTAGACAACCTCGTCCTCAGAATGGACAGACGTTATAAATCCTGCAACGTAGTCAGGGGTGATCACATCCCCTACTAAAGACTGGATTTTTCTTGTCAGCCGCCTGTCACATGGATGTTTCTGCCTTCTGTCCAGTTGTGCTCGAAGCTACCTTTTCAGTAAAGTGCCTTTGTATCCTTTGGATTCCTTGTCTTGACGATTTTGCTCACTTGTCCCGTATTCTTACATCTTGGGGATCTTATGGCATGATTTGAGTCCATGTGGAGCACTTCTGCACGATGTTACATTCGAAAAACCGTCTCGTCCTTAATTTTTGCACGCCAGTGTATAACTATCCTCTGAAAGTTGTACGGTGTGCGTTATTATTGTAGAGCAAGGACACACAAACCACACATCATTACAGTGATTGAGAAACGCCGTTTGAGGTGGGTGTCTCCCGTAGTTCTTGGATAGTCACTGACTGGAAAGCTGTTCTTTGGAGCAATGAGTCACGCTTTTCATACTTCGAATCTGATGCGGGTGTCTGGATTTGGCGAAAACTCGGCGAACCATTTCGTCGGAATATGTTATTTCAACAGCTAAATTACGGTGGAGGTTTCTTCATGGTACATCTTTGTTTTTCGTAAATGGTACGCGTTCCTTTGGTTATTTTACCACAAACTATGACTTTTTTGAAGTTTACTTTGACGTTCTGTGTTATTCTGTCCTATCAACAATATGGTAGTAATATGGAAATGAACGTTGTCTCTTCCGAAACGCTCGATCTCCTGACACACTGCATGGCTTTTGCATGAATATTTTCTTGAAAATGGGGAGCAAATTTTAAACTAGCCCGCTCAGTATCGTGATCCTAATCCCATAAAACACGTCTGAGATGAACTGGAGCAACGGATTCGATGTCGACCAGAGCAAAAGCCTTCGCTTTTCACTTTGGCAGCAAGTTCGCATGACGAATGGCCAGCCATGTATGTCGATACGTACTGCAAACATGTTGATAGTATGCTTCGACTTGTTGCTGATGTCATACCAGCAAAAGGTGGACCGACTAACTACTAATTTTTATAAAAAATCCATTTGTCCCAAAATATTGTGGTGTCCGAATGCTTTTGCAATATAGTGTATGTAACTCCATTTTGGGTGTTTCATTCGTCCGGACGGAATTCAAAGAACACAGAACTACAATAGACTCTCGCTAATCCGGCCATCGATTACCCGGCCTCTCAATAATCTGGCCTTCTTCTCCTTGCGTGGTTTTTGGTTGAAGATAACATGTTAATATCAGAACGGAATGAATTATACTATATATTCGAGTGAAGTTTTCAATTTTAACGTTATGTCTTGTTTTGAATTGTAACTTAGGTTCATGTAATTTAGTTTAAAATGAAAGTAGGAAGGATCTTCAAAATAATTAGGAATATTACAGAAAGCATCTTCATTAAAGCAAACAAAAATCTGTGACATGTTTCGAAGTGACCACACTGAGTAGAAAATGCAAGATTTCATCTGTGCTGTATAGCAATTGTATGTACGTTTGTTTTACTGTGTACATTACGTACACATACATATTGTTTTTTACTGTTCTGATAATATGATTATAATTTACTTTACTTGTAAATGAGACTGTGAGATATGAATATAATTTACTTTACTTGTAAATGAGACTGTGAGATGTGAATATAATTTACTTTACTTGTAAATGAGACAGTATAGTACGTACTGATCGTGTTATTTTACTATGATCTTATGCTTATCTCTTATTTATGTTTTTTAAATACATATGTACTACACATAGTAAACTTGTGATTGTAACATTAAATTTAATAAAGAATTAAACTTAATATTTTGCACTCTCAGTAATCAGACACTCCTATGTGCAAAGAATGGCAAGATTAGCGGGAGTCTACTGCATATACATTTTTGAAAAATCTTTCGCCCTAAAGGCTGTGCGTTGTAGAATAATATTTCAAAGGCAGATCATTCAAATTTAAGAAAAATAACTGATGTCTAAAAGTTGTGTCCAACTGTTATCCTAGTAAAACAGGATTTTCACCCCAAACTGAAATATTTTTGTTAAACTTCATTTAGTATAACTAGTAAAGCGTTAAATGTTAGCGAATTAAAAAAAATGTTCACTTAGTACTTGAATGGCTTTAAGGGAAATGCATACGTATCATGTCCCATGTTTGCTCTATAGAGCAGCCCTCTCATTAGTTTTATTTTTTTTAACTTATACAAATGTCTTGTTTAATCGTCAGGTTTTGAGCCACGGCATGTATTTACTGTTTGAAAGTGAGTGCTGAATTACATCTTTGAAATGACATTTGAATTCTTTGTCAATGTCGAATGACACTGTAATCTCGAGGATCAGCTTGATTCAACATGGAAGTGTCAAGGATCTTCTTGATTCTCTGTTGTTCATCTTTTATAGAATTCTTACTTTAATGTTTCATGTGATGTGCTATTCTATTCAGATGGTGCATAATTTCTTCAAAGGGCAAGAAGCTGCTTTCTTTAATGGTTGGAAAATTCACAAAATTTGCTGTTTGCAATTTTGCGATCTCACTGTCTTCCGAGATTGTTTCATTTCGAGCTAATGGAATTTCACTGTCTTTGATATGTTTTCTTCTGGTCCAGAAGAGAGATGCTCATTTTAATTTTTTAATTTTCAAAGGAAATGAGGACACAAACGCGTGTGCTCACGCATTTGAGTACTTAACTAAGTTACTCATGAAAGTTACACAGATTGTTGGTAACTTGTGTACACATGAAAGTTCCATAGATTGCTGGGTTTTTTATATTCCTCTGTGGAAAGCTTTTCGTGATCTGTAGCTTCGGACAGAGAAAGAGAAGTTTACCGTAGAGAAGACGAAATGTAGCACTGCGATTTTGAGAGCATCAGCTACACTTTTCTTGTAATACGCAAGGGACTGTGAAAACTAATTTCTTCTTGCCAATTTTTTTCTGTAGCGTACGAAATACGGTGCAAAAGACTAATACTTCATGTTCCTTCATATGGAAAAGGTTTTTAAATAAAGTTTGCAGACTATAAAAAATTCTAACATGTAAAGTAAAAAGAAAATAATCTTGTGCTTTCTTCTTCAGAAATAGGCAATTTATTTCCAAAAAAACAAGAGTGAATTTCAGTTCCAGAGAAAAAGGCATGTCGTTGAAGTTGGAGAAATTTTCAACAACAGCTGCTAGAAAACGTAGGCACACTTTTAAAAGTAACAAGTTGAATTTGGACTTTCGAAAGCAGAATGTGGCGAAATCCGACCCATAATTTCAGAGGGAGTAATACGTGATGCTAAGATTCTTTCTGTGCGGCACTAAGAGAAACGAGCAGTATCTGCAGGATAGAACTACCTCAAGCAAGACAGGCCACTTGTCAAAACTACTACAAAAAGATATTCTTCTGTGATCAAACCTATCGCCTCCTTTTGACCCATGTTTCAACACGTTGGTACAGTGCAAGAATTTGATGCATGTTTCAACACGCTGATACAGTACACTCTCAGTTTTTTTCTACATACATCGGTAATTTTTCCCAAGGAACAATTTGTCTTGCACACCCAACGGCCACTGAATTAGAGTAGAAACATTTAAGCACATGTACTTGAGCATCACTTAAGCATCGTATACGAAAAATACTTGGTCACGTGCAACACCATGTGATTTAGTCAACTATTTGGGACCGACATACGTCAGTAAACCCCAGTAGTGTTGATCACAATAGGGAAACCGAAGAATCTGTCAAAGTTTGGTAAAGGGCTCGTTGTGAGCCCTCGTCTGTCTGGAGCGATGACCTTGAAAACAGCAGTGGACTACTTTCTCAAATGGTGAGGTATCGCTTAAGATCCTACGTGAAAAACACGAAGAATGTTTTGGAGTTCTGTAAAGAGCTCATTATGTGCGATTGTCCGCCTTAAGCGACGACTTTGAAAACAGCAGAGCTGGCTTCTTTCTCATAAGGAGAGGCATCTCGTGTCTTTAGTCAGTGGAAAAATATCCCACATTCCTTCTCTAAAAAGCGTAACTCTGGTGCGACGACTATCTGTTAGGAACCAGATTGCCATCATCTGGGAAGGCCTGTACGGAGAAAGAGGACTTTCTGTTTGTGCAGTATTTTGACCAAAGTATTCAATGGATGGTGTTTCTGACCCAAAACAGTTACACGTAAAGCAATGACTAGAGGTTTTTGATGTATCACATTTGTACATCTTACAAGAATTACTGTAAATTTTAGGAAAACAACAACTTCGACGCAAGTATTGGCTTTCTGGCGGGCTTTTGTTTGTATTTAATTACAAAAGAATAGAATGACACCAAATTATATTAAATTTAGATAAGTACCTTTAACATTTACCGTAAATTCATCTTTTTCCAAAATCATTTACTTTACAAAATACTAGATAAATCGACGTTGAAAAAAACCCCTGCGACTGTTGAATACCCAAAATGCAACACCAAGAAGGAAGAATCCAATTAGCCTGACATTCGTAGCATGTGTCGCCCGCGAGTGGACTTGCAAACGATTAGCATTGCAGGGCATATGCAAATCATGTGCGCCCGGCACGCCACCGAGAAGCATTATAAGAATGGTGCACAGAAGGCGGGGTCTAAGTAGTGGAAGTGTCATGCGCTGCCGGATCTGTGCGTGGGAAGCTTCCTGATACTTGTCGCAGAATACGGCAGTCATTCCAGCACGTTTCGCAGTTCGACAGAGGACGAATAGTGACTTATCGCGACAGCGGTTTATCGTACTGAGACATCGGCGCCCGTGTGGGACGACAACCAGCCACAGTGAGGCGAGTATGGATTCGGTGGGTGCAGAGAGACAGACGGACCGACGTGATCGATTGCCGTAGCCGCGGCACAACACCGAACGAGAGGACCGACAAGTTGAGCACCGGGCATTGACGGCTCGCACCGCCACATCACGAACGTTAGCGCAGGAATTAGGGTGTGTTGTGCAACAACCTGTGTCAGCACGCACCGTTCGACGTCGTCTGCAGGAGCGACATGATTGACAGACAGACCGACGCGATCGATTGCCGCAGCCGCGGCACAACACCGAACGAGAGGACCGACAAGTTGTGCACCGGGCATTGACGGCTTGCACCGCCACATCACGAACGTTAGGGCAGGAATTAGGGTGTGTTGCGCAACGTACCGTTCGATGTCGTCCGCAGGAGCGGAGACTTGTCGCACGGCACCCGTTGCTCCGTTTATCATTGACGTTACACCTACCAGAGAGTGTGACGGCAGTGGGCTGTCGAAGGCCGCACCTGGACTACGGAATGGCACGACATTTTCTTTTCCGACGAATCCCGCTTCTGCCTGCAACACCACGATGGCCGGGTCCGCGTGTGGCCGCACCGCGGCGAGAGGCTGTATGACGCCTACATTATGCATCGCCATACCTATCCGTCGCCTGGCGTTATGGTTTGGGGCGCAATTGTATATGACACCCGCACCCCTCTGGTACGCATCGCCGGTACACTCCACAGCCAGCGCTACATCTCCGACGCTTTGGAGCCTGTAGTCCTCCTTTACCTGAAGGACCTGCCAGAGGCCACGTTTCAACAGGACAATGCGCGCCCGCACGTGGCACGCATCGTGTAACAATTCTTCACGGCCCACCAGGTGTCACAGCTGCCGTGGCCTGCCTGTTCTCCCGATATGTCGCCCATCGAACACGTCTGGTCGCTGATCGGCAACCGAGTGGCCCGGCAAGCACCACCCGCGGCTACGCCTGATGAACTGTGGCAACGGGTGAAAGCAGCCTGCACCGACATACCTCAAACCCACATCCAAAGCCTCTTTCGTTTAATGCCGCGGCGTGTAGCGGCCGTAATTGCCAGCCATGGGGGCCACACGAACTGTTGATGTCTGCGTGTTCCGGAAGTCGCACGGGCCCTGTAAGCTCAATCGTTTCATCTTTGTATCTGTTGTTATGTGTCCAGTAAATCTGGCTTTGCTATCACGTGTCTTTCTTGGTGTTACATTTTGGGTGGCCAGCATTATATATACACCTAACACTAATGAAACACATCAGGTAGGACTGCTGCTACAATGTAATCGATAAGCACATGCAAAATGAGGAAAGTAATCGACAGACTGTGTGCAGTTTGGTCGCTTTCATTCTCTATTCTTTCCCTACTACGTTTTCCGACATCCAGAATTCGGTGTTTCGCTTCTTCAAATCTTTCTTCCGCAAAACTTTCCGGCCTGATTTCGATTATTTTTAGTAGTACCCATGATGTTTCCTGAACATTCTGGAGCTTTCGTAGTAACTTCCGACCTGCTGTAAAATGTAAAATTGGGAAAAAGCAGCACAGAGTCAGTCAGTTTTAACTGCATGAGTTTTGTCGGGGAGAAAGAGCGAAAAATGAGTAAGTAGATATTTTTTTGGAAATTGGTGGAATTTCATGTAAAATTAGGTGGATTCGCCTATTAAAACTGAAAGTCTCGAAAACGTACATTACCAGAATCAAATGACCAGAATGTAAACGTCTTATATGCAACCATATGTTGTAAAACTAGCAGAGGCAGACACTTGCGTCTTGAGTAAAACTAGTCGGTTTCTCGGATTTCGAAATCTAAACTTTTAATTGGCCGACTAATAATTCATCTTTCAGGCAACAATTTGGCAAAAAAATATTTTCAGGGGCCAAACTATAAATTTCCAGGTTTATCTCTTGATAAGAAAGAATATCCCTACGAAAAAGACATGTTGCTGAAGTAATAATTCTGTCTGCAGATGTAAATGCAGATCTCCAGAAGTGGTGATAAAATCACTAAATAGTTTGCAGAATTTCACAACCGAGCCAGTAGGTCAGATTTCTAAAAGGAACACAAATATTTTACAAGTGTTATAATTTTATTAATTATAAAACTTAGTTTTAAAATTAAATACTGCATATTATAACACAAAGTGACATGGTCATCAATAATGACCCAAACAAAGGCTGGGTGAAGCACAATCACACGCAATACTAATTCCGTTCCATGGTATATAAAGATTTAGCTGCTCCTCAAATTATCTCTAAATTCCAAATGAAAAAATAAAAAAGTTTCACACCGGGTTTCTAAAATTATTTATCATGCAATATCTGTACGGCAGTATCGCATGCTGTCAGACAATGCAATTCGATGTGCGCGAGCATATTCGGCAAGCATTCAGATTCCACGTTCAGCGACTTGTCTTGCCAGCCGTACGAAAATGTGGAAACCTGTTATTGTTTTGTCCACCGCTTTACTTCGAAGATATGTTTCCAATTAGATACATTTTGTAATTATCCAAATCGATTTTTTTCAGAACGACGGTGATTAGTTCCAGTGAAGTTTGCATTTCCAAACGACGAGAGCTATTAAGTTACGTCAAGCATTTTAATGGGTGAAAGTGTATGAAAGTGGAAAAGTAATATAGACAATTTCACATGTAAAGTCTGGTAGCGTCTAATTTTTGTCAATTCCGGATCCCGGACGATACTACAAATTCTCAAATTATAAGTCTACCTTAGCCTTTACAGGAAATCTTTATTCCGCTTTAAAAGCAAACAGTAATATGTCAAATTATATTAAATTTTTTGAATATTCTCACAGGGAAATTCGGATTCCTAATAACAAGGTTGTGCGACACTAAAAGGTCGTTATGGGTGATTTCAATGCAAAAAGTTGGCAACAATACCAAAATGATTAGTGCTCAGGTAAATTTGATAACACAGGCAGAAACAATTGAGGAAAAGCACTCGTCAAGTTCAGGGAGATGAAAAGCATTTTTTGTAATGAACTGATTTTTTTAGATGAAGCAACGAAATAACTGGACGTGGAGATACATTAAATAGGTGACAAAAAAACTGAGTTTACTATATGTGGACAGAATATTTTCATTGTATCTTTCGGTGTTCATAATATGTTCCGCACAGGAAGTTAACTTCGAATCGTGAGTTGTCAGACGCACTGTAACCTAAAATTTGAAAGAAGTAATATCGTAAATTAAACTGAAAATATTGATACCGCAAACCTTTAAAATAACATAATGAAACATGAAAAATCCAACGGATAAACCATTTCTCCGTAGCCACAATGTTTTATTCCGGATACGTTGGGAGCCGCTCGGTGGTTCCAAATTCTGATGAGTTCTCCACCCACCAGTCAAGACTGGCCGGTTGGGGTAGGTGTTACGGAGCATTTTCCTATTGAAACAGAATATTAAATTTTAAACAATAAAAAGGTATATTAAATATTAAACAAATAATGAACTATATCCTTGGACTAAATGTGTATGAAAAAATAAATAATAATATCAATTGTGAAATAATTGATATCCATAGTTATATTATGAGTGTTTTTTCGATACCTGAAAAAACACTCATAATAAAACGTGTAAGCCAGAAACTGAATTGATTAAGCAAAGCATAAACTATCAGTGACCACACTATTGGAATCATTAACTTTCTAAAATAATTATAATTGAACATTTTTTTATTTAAAAAGCCACCAAACAGTTACTTACTTGCACATAATCTTATTATTATTTAAAAAAAGAGGGATAGGTGTAAACAACAAGTCCGAAAAGGTTGGAGGAATATTGTAAAACGAGCATTGTCTGTTTAATTCTGATACTTCGACTTTCTTTTCATGACCTGTCAAAGGGTTGGGTCTATTTGACTATGACTTCGAGGTTTCAAGACTATTATCAGGTAAGCCTTTTTTGCTTGATTCTCACTGCTGTTTCAGTATTCCCAAATTGATATGTAAATATTTGTATTAATATTTCATGTAACAGCTAAAAATGGTAAATAAATAATACCAACTGCAGAATGCGCGAAGGACATGAAAGTGTGTAGATGATCAGGCAGCGCATGCTGGTATTGCACAGCTTTTAAGGACCTCTCCAGACAGTCAAAGTTCATAATGCGTCCAATTAGAAAGATCCTGAACCATGTGCTACAAATCCGTAGAACAGCGCCGACCTGGCACGATGGATCTATGGCCTTATGCTATCGACAACACTCCCGCCCACATACGTCAGCTCGTTACTGCTGAAAACAGGATTAACCTAACCAAACGACGAAGCGCGACTCTGCAGAGGTCCTTTTTAGCACGTCTTTTGTAAAATAAGATCGTCCTTATGTACCGGTTTGTCCGTCCGTCCGTCCCACTATCTCTCTGCAACTAATAGTCCGATTTGAAAAATTCTTTTTACATTGGGATGCTTGAAATATGCGAAAGTTGATCCTTTTTTTTCATTTGATTTTACGATGTACAGTTTCGCCGCTAGAGGGCGTAAAGTGAGATGATGTCGAATTCAAAATACGTGTTATTCCACATATTTGCTTCTAAACATCCGACTGAAAAAAGTATTTTATCTTTCGATTCCATTCATGTCTAACAGTTTAGATATAGTTACTTTTTCAAATTACGCATAGATTTTCTGCTAGGGGGCGTAAAAGTAAATTACATTTTTCCCGATAACTCTTCTTATAAAAATCCGATTTGAATTTTTTTTTCAGGGGATACACCTCCTGATGGAACATCTTTGGCATATAATTTCAAATTTTTGGTAAATAATACTTTGGCCACCAGGGGGCGAAAGCGTTATTTTTGCTACTGATGTATTTGCCATAAATTCTGAGCTTCTAAAATATCGATTGAAAAATTGTTTCGTGGACTGGTGCTACTCATGTCGATAAATCTTTTCAGATTATTTTCTTCTTAAAATATTCCACGATTTCTCCACCAGGGGGCGTAGATGTATATCCTATTTTTGTCAATATCTCTACTTCTAATAGTCCGATTTGAAAAATTTCTTCTTTGTTGGTTAGTGTTTCCAGTGTGACATGTTTTTCACAAAATTTCAAAATTTTCAAGTAATTCGTAGACTTTCCGCTAGGGGGCGTAGATGTAAATTACCTTCCCCCTATATCTCTGCTTCTAAATCTAAGATTTGAGAAATTCTTTCTGCACCGGATGCAGCTCCTGATGGGAAATCGTTTGCCATAATTTCTAATTTTTGTAAAAAAATGGTTTGGCCACCAGGCCGCGTAAACCTTAATTTCCGCTTCTGATGTATTTGCAGCAAAATATGAGCTTCTAAATTTTTTATTGAAAAAAAAACGTCGTTTGTAGACCGATATACTCATGTTGACAAACATTTTAGAAACATTTTCTTCCTAAAATAATGCATGGTTTCCACGCCAGGTGCGTATATATATATATATATACATATATATATATTATTTTTGCCAATATCTCTACTTCTAGGAGTCCGATTTGAAAAATTTCTTCTTTGTTGGATAGTGATTCCAGTGTGACATGATTTCCTTGTAATTTCAAAATTTTCAAATAATTCCTAGACTTTCCGCTAGGGGCGTAATGGTAAATTGCTTCCCCCTATATCATCATCATCATCATTGCCAACCATTATCAATCCACTGCTGGACGAAGGTCTCCCCAAGTTTCCTCCACAACGGTCTGTCTTGTGCCAGTCTCCTCCATGTCACACCTGCATACTTTCGAATTTCATCCACCCATCTCCCATGTGGTCTTCTTCTGGGTCTTTTCCTGTCCCTTGGAATCCAATCTAAAATTTCGGCTGTCCATCGATGATCTGTCCTTCTGGCAGTATGTCCAGCCCATTGCCATTTCAGGGATTTAACTCTGATCATGATGTCTTCCACTCTTGTCATTTTTCGGATCCACGAATTCCTCTTCTTATCTCTCCTGGTTACACCAAGCATGCACCTCTCCATGCTGCTTTGAGTTGTCTGCAGCCTTTGTATGTCTCTTTTAGTTAAGGTCCACGTCTCTGCACCATACGTAAGCACTGGAAGGATGCATTGATCAAACACTTTTCTTTTAAGACATAATGGCATATTGCTCTTGAAAATTATGCTGTTTCTTCCAAAAGCTCTAAAGGCAAGTTTTGTACGCCGATTAATTTCTTCATCAATGTGACCCTCACTTGATATCTGCTGTCCAAGATAAACGTACGTGTCTGTTATCTCCAGCTTTTCTCCATCAATCGATAAATCTTCATTTCTTGTAAAAGCATTGAACATCACTTTTGTCTTCTGAAAGTTCATTTTTAATTCCATTTCTTTACTCTTGTCAGCAAGTTCCTGGAACATACTCTGCAGCTCTGATGGGGTAGTTGCAAAAATGACTACGTCATCAGCAAAACGTAGGTGGGTTAGATAATCTCCATTAATCTTTATCCCCATGTATTCCCAGCTCAGCGACTGAAAAACACCCTCCAATGTGGCATTAAAGAGCTTCGGAGATATGGTGTCACCTTGTCTCACTCCCTTTCCAATTTTTACGTGTGTTGTATTTTCAAACAGCCGAATCTTTGCACTTGCATTTTCATAGATATTATTAATAATATTAATGTATGCATCTTCAATACCGCAGGTTTTCAGAGCCATTGTAACTGCTGATGGTTTCACCGAATCAAAGGCTTTTTCATAATCGATAAAAGTTATGCACAATGGAAGTTCATATTCCCTCGCTCTTTCAATTAGTTCTCTCAGCACGTGGATATGATCTATTGTGCTGTAGCCACTCCTGAATCCAGCTTGTTCTCTCGGTTGAGCCATGTCCAGTGTTACCTTCAAGCGGTGTGAAAGAACTTTAGTGAAGATTTTATAAACTACTGATAGGAGGCTGATAGGTCTGTAGTTTCCGAGATCCTCAATGTCACCTTTCTTATGTAGCAGGATCATTGTAGCGGTGTTCCAATCCTCAGGAATCTTTCCTTCATTAAGGCATCGAGTGAAAATTTGGGCGAGTACTGTTTCGATTTCTCCACTTGCTTCTTGTATGATGTCTACAGTAATTCCATCTTCTCCTGGAGCTTTTCCCCGCTTCATGTTCTTGTTCGCATGTGCAACTTCTGCTGGAACGACTGGAGGAACTCTGGTACTGGTATCTTTCATGATGTCTGGAGTGCATGTATCATCCCTTTCATATAATTTGGAGTAGAAATCTTTCACTCTTGTCAAAATTTCACCTCTATTTCTTGTTACAGAACCATCTTCTTTTCTCAGTGCCATAATCTGTTTTCTTCCCTTACTGAGATGTCCCTTTGCTATCTTTAGGCTTTGGTTGTTTTCAATTGCTTTCCTCACTAGTTCACAGTTGAATTTTCTTACGTCTTCAGTGATACTTTTTCTTACTGTCTTGCATAGCTCTATATATTCCACTTTGGAAGTCACATCTTCTTTAGTTGTCCTCATCTGTCTTCTTTTTTGCATCAACATTTTCGTTTTTCCTGATAATTTATTTACATGCAACTTGTTCTTAGACCCAGCTAATTTTGTTGCTGTTTCCATAAGAGCTTTGGTTACTTTTCTGTTAACTTCAGAGATGTCCACTTCTTCCGATGTTAGGCCTTCTAAAGCAGAGAACCTGTTCTTCAGTTCCAACTTGAAGGTATTATGGTGTTTTTTAAGGTTGGTTATGTCAATAGATTTTGTTTGTCTTATGAGCTTGCCACGTTCAAGTTTAGTGTTGAGGTGCATCTTACATCTCACCAATCTATGGTCACTACCTGTGTTGAACTTGTTTAGCACACTGCAGTCTTCTATGACGAATTTTTTGTTACACATAATAAAATCAATTTCACTTGTCGTCCCATTTGGATGTCTCCATGTCCATTTCCTGTGTGGCTTTTTCTTGAAGAAGGAGTTCAAGATGAAAAACCCTTCTGCCTCTGCAAACTCAACGAGAGTATTTCCACGCTGGTTTCTGTTGCCGTGACCGAATTTACCTACTGAAGTTTCATTCTGTTGCCGTTGCCCTATTTTTGCATTGAAATCTCCCATAATTATTTTCAAGTGCTGCTTACCTTTATTATTTAGATGACAAATTTCCTCATAAAATTCTTCAATTTCTTCTTTAGGATGACTTGTGGTGGGTGCATAAGTTTGAATAATCTGAGCCTGGTATCTTTTCGAGAGTTGGATAACAAGTCGTGCAGCTCTGTCAGAGGAACTTTCAACTTCTACAACTTTATCCTTCAGTTTCTTGTTTATTATAAATCCAACACCACTAGTTCTGCCAGTATCTGTCCCACGATAGTAGAAGAGATGTCCACTTTTCAGTTCGATGAGATCTTCTCCTTTTCTCCTTACCTCACTTAGCCCCACGATGTCCCACTTGATCCTTTGTAGTTCCTCTTCCAATTCAAGAAGCCTTGAATCAGAAGATAGGGAGCGTCCATTGTACGTAGCCAAGGTCAGCATCAGATGGAAGCCTAGTCCGGTCCTCCGGGGATTCTTAGCACCCTCTGCCTTCATGTGGCACTGGCCTCTGCCTTGGCCAGGTACATTCCAGCTGCCGGAGACTGAGGGCCATAATTTAAGTTGTGGAATCATTTTAGAGGGGTTTGGCCATAACTCACCACGCTGGCCAAGCGGGTTGGTGAGTGTGGGATAGAATTTCCTCTAATCCCGATGGTATAGTTATACCGCTATTGGCGGTCGTCAGAGCCCCTTTAGTGGGAACAGGATGCACCACGAGAAGGCGGGGTTATTCTTTCTGCACCGGATACAGCTCTTGATGGGAAATCCTTTGCACATTATTTCTAATTTTTGTGAAAAATGGTTTGGCCATCAGATGGGGTAAGTCTTATTTTCCGCTTCTAATGTATTTGCAGTAAAATATGAATTTCTAAAATCTCGATAAAAAAAAGTCGTTTTTTGACCGATACTACTCATGTCGACAAAACTTTTAGGAATAATTCCTACGCTAGGTTCCTACGCTAGGGCCGTAGATGTATATCATATTTTTGTCAATATCTCTACTTCTAGGAGTTCGATTGGTAACATTCCTTCTTTGTTGGATAGTGTTTCCGATGCGAAATCTTTTTCCTATAAATTTCAAATTTTCAAGCAAATCATAGACTTTCAGCTAGGAAGCACTAAGGTAAATTGCGTTTTCTGCGTTATTTCTGCTCCTAAAACTCCGGTTTGAAAATTTATTCCTCTATCGCATACATGACCTGATGGAAAATATTTTTCACATAATTTCTCTTGTTTGGTAAAGAATATTTCGGCCACCAGTGGGAATAAGTGTTAATTTCTGCTTCTGATGTATTTATAGCAAAATCTGGTCTCCTGAAAACTCGACAAAATTATTTTGTTTTTTGGACCGATACAGCTCATGTAAAAACCTTTTGATAATACTTTCTTCCTAAAATAACTCATGGTTTTCCCACCAGTGAACGTGAAGTCACACCTTATTTTTTTCGTTATCTCTTTTTCTAAGAGTCCGATTTGAAAAATTCTTTCTGTGTTGGAGAGCGTTTCCGTTTTGAAATGTTTCTCATATAAACTGATGTTTTTCTTAACGCACAAGTCTGCAACCAGAGGGCGTAAGTCTCGATTATGTTTACAGCAATATCTGAGGGATTAAGATTCCGATTGAAAAACGGCTTTCTTTCGTCAGATACTATTGTTTTCCATACCGGTTCCATTGACTTTGAATAGCTTTGATTCATTTAATTTCCGTTAGAACGGATTCAAAGACGTCCTTGTTACACCTGAAAATTCGATGTCATCTTTTTTATTTTATTAATGAGAGAAACACGCGCATACACCAATGAACAGCCAATACACTAGTTCCACATACCCTTCATGTGGAGCCCTTTTTCAAACAATGCTGATTTAGACTGGCATACACTCTGCGCGCATAAACTATTTCACAGCAAAGGATATATCAGAAATTACATTATCTCTGCATGAAATGTGATACCACACACAGTATATTTCATGGGGAACACGTATTCTAACATTACTAATCTTTGCGCTCTGATAAAAGGAGCTTTTCACATCAAAACGCAGATCGTTTTGTGTGAAAGAAATATGCGTAGAATGATAACCAAACGGGTGATTTTAATTCTCGAATGATGTTTATAGGCGATCATCCTTAAATTATATTCCATTAAAGCAATAGCTCCCAATATCATGTTTTGCACTTTGTTCAGTTCCGAGCGGAAATGTGCGCAGAAAATAAGTTGTCCCCTGAAGCTTTAGATCCCCTTCTTCAAAAACGTGTTGAAATGGGTACTACCATTTTCTCAGATTAATGAAAGGCGTATCTGTGTGCGTCGCCTGATGGCTTTACCCACTACACCGCTATACTTTCATAGAATTTATATATTCCAAAATGGGATATTTGCCCAAGTCACCGAATACAATTATAAAGCTTGAAGTAAAGCTAAGAAGCTGCACTTCTACATCGTAGCAAACTGACAGCGTCAAGAGTTATCCGTTTGAACGTATGAAGAAAATGGAAAGTTCAGGTCTTTTTGAGGAATTGGTCGAATAGTTTTGACTGAAATTAAAATATATATCTCATGAATCAAAGAATCAAAATTATGAAGCGAAGCTTCGTTAACTTTGAATGCCGTCTCCGGTTGCTTGTTCCACAAAAGGTTTAGTCACCCGTATGCAATTCAACCGAATCTTGACAGATGGAAAACACGTGACGTAGTAGGCCCAACCATCTGGAAATTAGGTATGAACAGTTGTTCAGAAGGGAAATCTTCAAAGAAAAAGTAACTAAAAATTAGAGGTGGAGTGCATTCATTGCCTAAATAATAAGTCGATGAAAAGCTCTAAGTTTCATACTCTTAACTGAACTCCTTAATTTTGTTTTCTTTCACATCGGGTTTTTGTTTGCGATGTGCTATTTTGTCAGGAGTGTAATATCTTTTTAGCTGTATTGGAAAGTGCCTAGTAAGTCATAAAATTTGACTGCCATTGTTTTTGTCTTGGGTGATTTGTACTTCTAGAGCTGCTCTTTGCGAGCAAGTAGAACCCTGAAATTGAAGAGGGTCATCTGAAAAGAAAAGATGATTATGGGAAGGGAGTATTAGAATCGTTAAAAAGGGCGGGAAAGCTAAAGTAGGTAAGGTCCCTTAAAACCACAAAAGCTTAAAGAGGCTGGCTATCCTGGACAAACCAGGGACGAGAATATTGCAGCCTGAAAAGAAATCCACATACGGAGCTTTAATACCCATTACGCCACATAGCCCATTATAAAAGATGGGTTCAAGATGGATTCCCCATCCGACATTAATTCAGGGCATCCTTCTAAAGAAGGACCCCTGAATTAATGTCAGCAGCGTATACATGCATGATGCGTTGTGACGAGATACGCATATGCAGCTCATTCGCTGACTGCTGTAATCCTTGTTCCTTTACGGTTGTGATGTAAGAAAAGCAATAAACATGAAGTATGATAATTATCCTTTTAGGTATTGAGCATTTTCGAAGCGAATACTTTCAGTTCATTTTTTGTTTGGCCACAAATTTCCCCATCAGGTATCGATTTATTCTCCATTTCAGGTTGCTCCATATTCAATTTGAATACGTAACATATTGGAACAGCCAAGATTCGGAAGTCCATCAGTAATCTATATTTAAATTTTTATGTGAGAATCATCTGATTTTCCGTCCTACACTTAAACATGATTTTCTTCTTCATTCGTGTAGCGTTAGAAATTGATTTTTCTGCATGCCTTAAATTTCATGGTGGCAGCTTTCAGCTGAACCAATTTCGGTCCTATGTAACTACAAGACAGTTCAAGAATTGCACTATGTCTTGAGGTCTAAAGATGTGTCTGACTGATATTACACAATGAGAAACCTTCCGTGATATGATGCCATCGCAGTCCAGAATTTTGCGCACCTTCGTCAGCAGTTTCGCTGTTCAAAATGACTTTGAGAAGGTTATTTTTTAAATGAGGGTGAGATGATGTTAAACATAGGAAAGATGCGAATTTTGATTGCAGACTAAAGCTTCGACGTCTTGTCTCGAAAGTTCTTTATATTAATAGTGTACACTCAAGTTCTCATTGCAAGAGACATAGAACTACATTATGCGAAGCAATCATTCACTCAAGTAAACGGAGATCTTTGGAACTGAACTTCGAGTGCGAAGAAGATAATCAAGTGCTCAGCTCGCTTACTGCATGCTGCAACGAATGCGTATTAGTTGACAGCGTGACAAAGATACGAATATGTCAGGGTCGCCTACAATCCCTCTTGTAAAATGGACGGAATTAATATAGTTACAATATCTTTATTTTAACGGATTTTTTTGGATATAGACCGAAGGGTCAAACATTATGACGTCCTACATAATATAATGTTGGTGCTCCAGGAACCACCAAAGCAGCTGTTCCGCGGCGAAGTGGGGTTCATACAAGACTTCAGAAAGATGACTTGGTAGTGGTGCTAAGCATCCGGTACTTACACATTAACTATCCGTTTACTCTTGAAAGCTACGTTGTTAAGCAACCGGAGATCGAATTCGTTTTTCCAACACAAACCACATGTACCCGATTAAATTGGTATCTGGGAATCTGAAAGACTGGGCAATACCTGGGAGTACTCTACGATTTTCGCCAACTATTCTGGACTAAACAGGGCGGTGTGGTAGGGCGCACCAGTTTGCAGAAGGAAAGCACAAACAGAGGAGAACATCCTAATCAGGAAACGATGTACCTACTCTGCAGTAATATTTATTGAGGTGGCAAACGTCATAATCCCCTGCGAATGAATGCTTGCTCCCGAGGTTTCTCAGGAGAACATTGCCCAGTGCATCACACCTGGTTCACAGGCTTCTTTTCGCCCCATGGTCATCTTGGAGCAAATATTTCTGCAATTTATAGGTATTCGGTGGTCCACGTTGTGCAATGGGAAACTATATTCAACGGACATGATTAATTTCTTCCAATTATTCCTGGTGAAGTTTTTATGCTGGCGTGCTCATTGTACGCGCTTTCGCAGGTCAACCGAGATTCGCATGGGTGATTCCAGTGGCCTCCAACGACGAAGCCCCGTTTTCATCAGAGTTCGCTGTACTGTTTCCGTTGGCACATTAATCCACTTAGTATTGTTCAAATTACCGTAGAGCTGCGCCACAGTATCCCTTCTGTTGTCTCGTACTATACGATATAGCCTTTACTCACCTATAGCATTGATTAGCCGTGATCGGTCTAAACCTCCCCTGACGTTAGTGGTTTTTCAATCCTCTGGACATTTTTTGGAAGTATTGACCACGTTTGACCGTGAACGAGCCACAACCACTGCCATCCAAAAAATACTCTGAATCATTTGGCTGCACATCACAATTTGGCTTTCGTCAAACTCACCGAAGTCTGCTGCCGTTCGCATCTTCAGAACAAGAATAATTCTGGTCAACATAGCTCAGTATCAGGCATTATGTATACCAATCCGTGAATTTCACAATGGTCGTTGTTTATCTGAATTTTCATCGATTTGCACACAGACTTGCTGGTGAGGATTTTTTTGTTCTTCTGTGTATGTAGCTGACACAATATACACTAAGAACACTTTTCATGGATTTTAACATAATTACTTTTTATATATCAAGTTTTTGTAAGTATATATTATGTGATTATATTCAGAAACTGTGTGCATAAAGATTTTGAACCTTCGGTTCATGAAAGCGAATGTATAGTACAAATCCTTCAGTTATATTAACACTAAGTGAAAGCTCGTTAATAATATCGGGGGAAATAAGATATACAGAGTAACTATTTAATAATTATGTATTCTTTTTGTTTGTGCTGTCCAAATGTATAAATATGTTTCATGAACATTCAAACTAAAAAAATTATGTTGGTTAAGTCAAAGTCCAAAAATCGTGTTTTTAAAATTTCCTGATGGATTTTAAAAAGAAAATATTTAGTGGAATTTACTGCATGAGATGAAGTGTGGAAAGTCATATGTGTAAGAAAATTTCTGAATCGAATCTGCACCCGAATTCACTGTGGTATTTTAAAAGTGACCTCGAATTGTGAACGTTTTGCACAACATTTTTCTTATGGGTCGAACTTTCACGTTTAATTCCTAGCACAGCTCACTCCAATTTATTCGGGCAAAATTACTTTAATTAAAATTATTTAACATTAAATTTATGTGTCACTTATATGTCAGTGCATTTGAAATTTTATTTCCCCAAAATGTCAGTGCATTTGAAATTTAATTTCCATTGAATAAAAAATAAATTTATACTTACATTCTAGACTCTGTACTTATTTTATTCCAAACTGGAAATTAGTGGTTGCTAAAAAACTTCGTTTTTGCTAATATCAATCAGATTTTCACATAAAGTACATGAATGAGTTACGTTTTTTTTTCATTATCATTGAAATGAATGATACCTGTAAGATATCCATGTACTTTCTTTTTATTTTTTGTGCTGCTTAATAAAGTTGGCCGAAGTTGTGCGAAATTTCGCAGTTTAAAAAAATGCAATATCATATGTACCATTAAATGACAAATTATTCGTAAGGTAACATAAGTGAAATTCATGGTAATTAACATAACTTTGCTATAACAAGAAGTTTCAAGCATTTTAGTGTGCAGTAATAATTTGAAATAATTGATTTTATTTATTTAATAATCTTAATTAGTCCGCAAATTTAGAATTTTCATTTATTTTTCAACGCCTGTATCCAATTATTGGGGTAAAGGTTTCAGTAAAAGAATCCTTCATGGTTGACTTTCATTAAAGTTGGGCATGAGGTTTAATACAAAGAAACAAAAGAAAGGTCATCGTTGGAATGTGGTGGAATGCGTACAACAATCTATATCATGGGTAACCGACTGTCCAATGTATTGCTTAAGTAGCTGCTTAGCGTGTTGTTGATTTGCTTGTTCTCTCCTTTGTTAACGGTTGTTTTCTGACATGGACAAAAAACAACCGTTAACAGAGGATAGATCTGTGTCCGACAAAAACATCGTGTTTTCTGACACGGACGTTTCTACAGGAGACATAAAGCTTGTTTTTTGGACCGAGGACTCTCGTGATTCCTGGTACGTGACTTCATCTCGTGTTGCTGGTTGTCATCGAGTCGGCCTAAAAGACATTTGTGCAGGGGACGGGGAATTATGTTTTTCTTCTATGTTGCCGTGTTTTGACATGTGTTTCATAGAGTTTGAGTAAGTCTCGTGCTGTCCTTTCTCGTCCAGTCTCTTTTCCGGACTTTTGAACAGGGGACGGGAGTACTGAACTCTTCTAGGAATACAGTCTTTTAGTTTTTGCTTCGATGTCGTTGTAGTGCTTTGGAACTTTGAATTAAGTCGTGGTCTTTGTGTGTCCTTGTAAAATTTTGTCTTCGAAAAAAATCAACATAGGGTTCATTATGCATTATGAAGAAAACAGTTATCTGCGGCCATTTTCTAGGTGATCTATGTGGTACAATAAGTTGTGCCAGTGAGCTAAAAGAGCCGCATTGACCAAAAAGTGTGTGCGATTTCACCAACTGCTTAACATAGCGCCAACGTTCAGTGAATACATCGTATTTTTTTTATTTCGAGTACGTGAACTTCTTCATAGTGGGCGTGAAATTCGCCAGAGTTGATCTACAAGTTAGATAGGAAAGTGAATTTTGTATTCGTGGTCTGCAGTGCAGTTTTGAATAAGAGCTTTTTAAAAGTGTTTCAATAGTGTTACGTAAGAAATTACATCTGTATTGCTCATGTTGAAATGATTTATTGGAGGTTATCAGCGTCTCTGAAATTTAGTAGTTACTGCTTTACCAATGAACTTTTGAATGCAGTGCTAATCACAAGACTTAAAAATTTTCAACGCCGTTAGAAAGAAAAGGTAGTACAACTACTTTTCAACTTGCGGCCATCACATCTAATGAGGTGGGATGGAAAATCTGGCAGTTTGCCGGAAAACCACCGGCGGCCTATTTATCTCCATACAAGTCCTTACTAATAGAAAATATGACCTCACATATGCAGAAAGGCATATGTGGGCAAGTCTTCTTGCTGGAGTAACTGAGAAACAGAAATTCATATTGCCTGGAGACAAATTCTTTATGGTTGAAAATTGAAGCTTGATATCGAATTTTCGTTAGTATCACTTACACAGAAGAGCAATGCATCCGCGCATTGCATTATGAAGATGATAAGTAAATTGATTGTTGCTGGGATTTTTTATATTGGTCTAAAAAAATACTCATAATACAGAAAGCATGGATTTCACAAGACAATGAAAATTTGAAATTTTGAACAAAATATATTTGTTCTGATTACGGTGTGAATATAGCCGTATTGTAATCCTGGCAAGCAACGAATAGATTAATATCAGGAAGGTAAAGTGTTTTCATTCTTATGTTTGCTTGGGGGTGTAACGATCACAGTGAATGACTCGATGAGCTAAAAGCAGGACCATTCCCTGATTTAGTGCCGCTAGTTACAAGAAAGAGAGGGAGCCAATCAGGTCAGAGAAATACAAGATCATGACACAGTGTGATTCGAACCTGATCCCACTTCGGACGAACGGTTTGGAGAAATATGAGCGTCTACTCACGTACATGAATGAAAAAAGTCCTGCATTCTAGTGAACAAATTACCAAAATTTATCCAAAACATTTTGAAACCCATAATGTTCCATAACAGGAAACCCATTAGGTGACAGGATCAAATATTCGGTGCATAGTCTGTTGAATTTATGAGAATAATAATGAACACGTCCAGAACGCTATAATACGGAATACTGATTTTTTGCCAAAGTGGGACATAAAGGTTTTCCCCGTCGGCATAATGTAAAGTGTTGTAAAACTCATGCTAAAGATAGAGATATGTATTTTCACATAATGGAAATGTTTCTGTGCTTTGGATTAAACATAATTGAACAGCACAGTTATATTCGCAGAAGAATGCTTATCACATTTTACTTTTTAAAATTCACATTCACAACACTTATTTTTCATGGCACAAAATATTCAGACATGAATTATTTATGAAATGAAGATATTTGCATCTTTATATATCTCATTGGCTAGTTATAAAGAACTGCACACTACAGATATTCTGCACTCTTACAACTCGTATGCAAAGTGAATTACTACCATTTCAGGAAACGTTTGTAATCACAAGGCAGAAAAGCTGAAACAAATGCTAAATTCAGCTGAATAAATGGAAACAGAACTTTGCTCAACGAATTTGATTGAAAACAAGTTCTTGCAAACTTGAACTTTCTGAAATTCTAAAATTTATTTTTGGAAACACTAAAAATTACAATAGTGCGACATTTCACCTCAAAATTTCCTACATTTATGCAATAGGTCTTCGTTAATTTATTAATATGTTTTTGAGACTTTACAAAGTTCAATTTCTACAAAACATTATGAAAAGGATCTTTAAAAATTACTTTCATGAATTTAATACAGAAATTTAAAATGGTAATTGTTAATTTTTCAAAAGCAAATCCAGAATTTTTAGTCACTGTTTATGATTGCACAAAACCATTTTCCAGTGGTACGATAGTTCTGTTTGCTGAGTGACTGTAAAGTAAAAACTTCTTTAACTAGTCATATCAAAGTACTTGTTTTTAAGAATATCATTCGTACAACAATGCTATTTAATAGTACCACTTTGTCCTTCAGTATATGGAACCTATCGCTCTGCGACTACTATTTAGATTTATAAAATGCGTTTCTTTTTGTACACTCAAAAATGGGTGAGCATAATATTTTCTTTCTGTTTTTTCTTGTTTTGTTTTTTTGTGGCCTGTAAGAGTTTTGGGAGAAAAAGACAGGTTTGTTCAGATGAAGAGATGAACAGAAAAAACTATTCAGACCCTAATCTTACACGTACGAAACCAGGCAGCGTCAGACATATGGTTACAGACTGAAACCCGCGGTGAAAGAACAACAAGCAACTATCAGAATCACGAATCCCCGATACTAAGGTAATGATACTTCTTGCGTGAGCTGTTACCGACTATCAAAGTGTCATTAGAGAGGACAAAAGACAGGTAGAAGGACAGGCATTGTTCTTGTTGTTTTCTTCCTTAGGAATGTAACACCAGAATGCGATTGAAAATATTTTCTAGTCATTAGGATTGGAAACTTCAGAAGTTATCATACTTTTTTCAGCGACATTTGGCTTCTGATATAATATATTAATAATTAATTTATAAACTAAAAAAAATGAACTGCATGTATGGGAAGAAATGTTCATTGCCTCAAGAACTGTCTGGTTTTTTGAAGAATAACTTTACATATAATAAAAGTCTCAATACTTGGCATTTTCCAGTGTAATCCATGGAACAAGATATTTTCCTATATTTGTGTGCTTCCAACTTTCAAATATTTTACTTAGTAGAGTTGTTTTTCGGTTCGTATCCATTAATGCTTGTCGCTTACTGTATCCTATTGTTTTTCTGCTAATTGACAAGCCAAACAGTTTGGAAAAGCGATTTGCTGTTTCCTCATGTCTAATTTAAGCATCACGATCTTTACATTTGCATGTAAAAATCTTCTCATGAAAGACCAAACATATTTTTCCCCATTTCAGTATAAGATGTATGGTATACAAAGACTGATGAACAAAAAAAACCCCACACAATAAGCTTTCCATGCAAGAAACCGTGACTACCAAATGTGGTAGATGATCACAGGTTTCAGAATAAAAATGGGATATGTGTGGAGCAAAATATCATTTTCTGAGGACGCATCAATTAAGTTATTGTAATTTGATCAAACCGTAAACACTACCATATGAGCCGGGTAATTCCTCCCCACTTCTTCTTCAAGTAAACTTCAATATTTAGCCGGACACGCACACACGTGTCGTCTTACTTATGTGAGATTCAATAAATATAGAAGCCCTTCAGTTTCGGTGGATTACAAACCTTATTTAACTGCATCATTCTTTTTCTAGGGGCGGCGGTGTGGAGGTGGCTGTTAGTTTCCTCATTCCGTAAAATATCGCAGACGAAAATCCATCTACCAAACCTTCGGGGCGAACTTCGAAAAATAAGGTGAGCGATTCGGAGTGTAAGTCGCAAATACATATATTAATTGGTTGTTTATCGGGGTATTCTCTAATGAAAAACACAAAAAAATGGCAAGAATGTCGTGATGAATGGAGGTTACACTGGTTGCAGGTTAAAATAGGAAATTTGGAATTAGTAGATTAGGGTAAGATTTGTAAGACGTGAGCAATGTGAGCAGCAGTTAAAGCTGGCTGTGTGAAGTGGTGTCGGTTTATATAGTTTCCGTTGCACACCTCTTAAGTGCCTGTATATAATTCAATAGCGTGAGTAATTCATGATCAGTGCTATTAAAAATATGCGCCCACTGACATTGTGCTCAAAGCTTTAAGAGTTTCCATAAGCTGTTTCTTTCTGAATTCCTCAATATTTAATAAATACAAAACCGCTCAAGACACTTTCTTGTACTCCATGTTTTGGTTTATCCACTCAAAATGAGAAAAGGAAGCATCACTGAGACCCAATTATTTGAACGCCATTGTTTGTAAGGAATTTAACTTCCCCGAAACCTTTCCTGTTATAGCGTTCTTTTCAATGTATGAAAGATTCAAATTCCATTTTTTATATATGAAAACTGATGAAAGAAAAGCTAAATGTAGAATCATATAACTGTTGAGGTACAGGGCATTTAAATGAGTATTGTGTATTGACATTATCTTATAAAATTTTACAATCGCAATTTACAATACTTTGTTGGAAATTTAGATTTCCATCATTTACTTTTAGCTTCTGAAATTGAGAGAGGAGAAGTCCCATTGCATTTTACGTATAAACATTAAGTGCAACCGAATTTTGAAATGTCTCACATGGGTATGGAACACGGTCAGGAGAATTATATCACATTAATTTTTATAGAGTAAGCAAAGGCTCACTGAATTTCAATTTATATCAACACACCCGTTTTGGACCTAGAAGTCAATGCTAGTATATTTTAAACTCATTTTTCTAATTTCATTAGTGCTTCTTTAATGTCTCATAATTTTATGCATTTGCGTAGAACCTTTTATGTAATTTGGCAATAAAACGAAAAGTGCATTAACAATTCAAATACTAATTAAATTATCAATTTAAATTCATTTTCATTTAACAAAGTAATTTCTTCTCTGAACGTTTAAAAACTCTTATTACGAAATGAACTCAACAAAAAAATTATGGAACGTGCAAGAAAATTGACAATATTTGATATGGATATAATGGGAATCTTCGACATAGTGTATTTACATCCTTCAATACTAATACCAGAGGATGGTGGAAACCTTGAAGAAATACTCGTCACTCTCCTTGAAATCACACCGACACAAACCAAGAAAATCATCGGCCCCTTAAATCCAGTTACTAAACACAACTATCTCAAGTTGGATGGAGGCATCTGCAAATAAACAAAAGTAGCACCAATGGATTCACTTCTTCTTCAGTCCTTGCAGAAGCAGTTTGTGGAACGGTAGAAGATCTCATCTTTCTAAACTGTATTAAGAAAACCCGTGTATGGATCCGTTACCTTGACGATATATTCTTCCTATGGGAACCTGGAATAGACGAATTTAATGAGTTAATGGGCTAGATAAACAACTTACACAACACAATAAAGCTCACCATGGAGCTTGAAGTCAATGGATAGCTGAATTTGGAAAATCCAGCTTCGATTTTGAAGTTTTTTTATAAATCAACTGCAGTACTGAACTACATTCTTCCAGATTCACACTGCCCAAAAGGGTACTGCGTTTATAACATGATTCTATAGAGCGTATAACGTTTGCAAACCCGCTTACCTACATAATAACGAAATTTTTAATATTTACAGCAAGGGCCTAAAGACTGGATATAAGAAGGATGATTGTGAAGAACTTGTATATTTCAATACTTTATATTTTAAAGTATGCAAGCTTATCCCAAGGATTAATTTGTGACATATATAAGATACCTTGTACACCATATGTGCAAGAGGTTGTATCCTAAGTTGATTGGAATCATAAACTACATCAAAATTCGCAACTCACAGATTATACAAAAAAATTCTACCTTCTGAGAAATTACTTGCTATTAATATGAGATTATTTTTACGAAGACTGGTTCCGAGAAGAGCACATGCCCACCGTAAATTGATCTGGTCAGCTTTCTAATTTATTTTATTTGTTTTGTAAACCAGTTCCTAGGATAATAATTGAAAAATATAACTCTTGCTGCTACACTGCTGATAGTTTTTTAATTTTAGCAAAATTTGAAATCGTAACGTGACTTTCACATTTCAGTGACATCTACTAGTATATGTAAACATTTTGGGGTTTTTTTCCCATCCGCATTGCTCTTCCGTCGTGCTTCGTTTCGGTAGTTGACTGTAGATTGGTAGGTCGAATAGGTAAAGAACAGATTATTCTTTTGCACAGTAGTGTTTGGTGCAAGTACAGTTCGCAGTAGAGATCAGGCAAACCTAACAGGAAAACCCTTCCCAGCCGTATGAATTTAATTACGCGTTGTCTCATGCCGCTTATTGGGAAAATGTGTCTGTTGGTTATCGACCTGCTTTTAAATATTTGAATTTGGCATAATTAATTCTTGTAAGAAACTTTTTGACGTTTGAGAAAATTAAACATGCTTGTATAGTTGTGAGAAAAATTACACGTTTTTCTCTCTTGCCATATATACCGGTTCTAAACTTAACGAAACACGCGAGTGGACTCTGGTCAAAAACGTTTGTTACATTTCCTCCGCACATTTTGGGATTTTCTGCTTGGGATTAGTTGCCGTTGAGCTTTTTTTTATAACTGTACATAAAATTCCAATGCTTCATGGTGTTGTCAGACACGTTAGAACAATAGAGACCTCATTATAAAGAACATGAGCTCAGGGATTACCTTTGAAAAATAGATATGTTATATAAAACGCAATTTTCGCAATTCCTCTGATTGTATTTTAATTTCATCTTAGAAAGATACAGGCTGGTATTTAATGAGTAAGGAAATTAGATCGGTAAAGGGGAAGAAAACTTCAAATTTGAACGGAATACTGACTATGCTTTTCAAGTCAGAACAATTAAAAATCATCAGGATTGTTTGACATGGTAAAATCTTCGAGCAAATTGCTCCCTTTGAATACTAGGTAATTACAAACATAATATCTTGTGGTGAAAACAGTTGGGCTGAAAACTGGGGCCTTTCCATTGCATTGTCGCTTTTCTTGGCTTAGAAGTGACGTAGTAGACCAAATTCTCACCACAGGTAATAATAGAATCGAAAATTTTCCCTATTTCTTTTTTCTCTTGCACCGAAACATTTTCAACGGCTACGAATCGTCTTTCCATGTACTCCGGTCATAGAAATCGCGAAATCCATCTTTTTCTCGCATATACTCAAATGATTTTCCGCTTGCTGTGCACACTTCCTTTGATACTCCATACGCTCATTTCTGTCTCGTAAAAGAGCTCATGGACGGAAATTTAACGATTGTCAACGGTAAACTCTTCAGTTATAACACACAGATTATTCAGCGTAAATCGATTTCCTCGTAAGCAGGCGTGATTAAATTGAGACAGAATATTGTTTTTTCTAAATTATGTGTTGTAAATGTGCACCATAGGCTGTTACAAACAATCTTTACTGAAATGGGCTGGAAATTTAGTTAGACTTTATGTAGAATAACATATCCTGACGTTAGAAATTTTGTATTTACTTTTTGTAAGATGTTTGTTTTACAAATAACTGATGATTAGGAAGGGAGCAGGAGTGTTGCTCATAGCAATTTCCAAACGAGTTTGCTTAACAACATATATCTCTTAACATAAGGTAATTTATGCGGAAATTGAACATGGAAAACAACAATGTTTATTTATATCTGAAGACCTCACGAAATTACATTTGGAAGTTAGCAGTTCTAATTTTTCATTTTCCCCTGTTTCTGATATTTATAAACCAAAAATGAGCAGCATCTAGAGCTATAATTAGTCGCCTTTTCCTATTTCAGACTCGCTGGATACAGCGAAGGGACAAAGCGACTGTCATATGACGAGAATATCATACATACGTCATTTCTTGCACAAACTCAGGACCTTGGATTGGTGGTCAGAAGCGTGCTGCTCAGATCGTTTAAACTTCAAATGCGGTTAATTTTAACTTGCACATGCGACATGAATGTCATATACAGAAATATGACGTTCATGTAGAGCCAGTGCCGTAAGACAAACCCAAAATCCATGCTTTACAAGGATTCGAACTCGGACCCATCTCCGACGAGAGATCAGAATCCATCGCTTAGAGTACTGTGACACCTGAGCGACATACTGGCTTTTTGAATATATTGTTGTATTAAAACAAACTTCGATACTCAATGTAATTCTACCTAGGTATGTGGATCTGTGGGAGGGAATATTAACTCAGGAAGTAATTGGTTGGCGAAACGGACACAGCAGGGAGTCGTAGGAAGCGGACCCCTCATTTTTCTTTCCATTGACAGGCACTCAGCAGGTTCTCACAGCATGAACAGAGCCCACTAAGTATGACAGGGAATTTAAATGTTCAGTGGGTGAGCTAAGCTCATGTAGAAAAAAGAACTGTGAGTTCAGATTTTCCATTTGAAATCAATTTCACTTCCTATATATAATCTATTTTTACGCATTTTTTACTTCACGATTTCTCTTGTTTCAAACAAGATTTTTTTTTATTTGGACTTGTTTGCAGTACTTTAAGGAAGGGAGAGTCTGACCCAAGGTCTATAACTACCCTCAGAGATTGGAAGGTAGGATATTTGAGTAAACGAACTCAATAGGAAAGAAGCACAGAAGAATTACAGACAGAAAGAGGGAAACAAAACTCCACAGACATTCATCAGAGTGCACCAAAACACCACACAACCGGAGGCCCAGCTGGCCGAGCGAAAATCACAAGAACCAATCCGGACGCCGGAGTAGCAATCTGTACTCACCATTTTAACACCATGCTGAAAAAGAAGGGGTTAGTGGTTTGTCTAACATCCACTAAATGTTCGCACTCTTAATCTCTAGATGATCCGGTACTCCATCTAACCCAAGCCTCTCAGTTCAAGAACAGTGCGCAATAGTGCTGCCTCTATAAATGTACTTTAAAATGATTGAAGATGAAAGATGACAACGAATTTTTGGTTGTAATGAACACGTGTTTGATTCCTTTCCGACGCGAATAGAAATTTTGAAAATTATTATCGGTCGAAAGCACATGTTCGGAAAAATAATTAATTACATTTCTAGAATCAATGTATGAAAACTTCAGAAATAGGAAGAGCTAGTTACGTCTGAATATTATATTACGAAATTTAAGAAATTGTGTTGAAAATTTTTCTGACAGGAGAAAAACGTGTCAGAGATAAAGGAATTTCCAAATTAAACAGTTAGGATATGAAATATGATGTACCTCAATGACCCGTATCAAAAAAAATTAATAGAATGAAGACTTTTCAAATATGTGAAAGTATTTTCCATAGCAAAACTTATGCTAAGGCAAAATAATTTTTTAATACGTCTCCTGGAAGCAGAGATAGCGGGAAAAAAGTTTTAAAATTTACGTCACTTAGCGGGAAATTTGTACATCATAATTATAAAGAGCATAATAGTACTCATTTTCATTGTGGATAATGACATACGGTGAAAAAAAAAAGAAAAAAAGTTTTCAAGTGGTTTTTAGAAGCGGAGATACAGTTTCAAACATAAGTGCACAAATTCCACCCAGCGACAAAACTGTGGATTTTATATATAAAAAAATGCACAGTTGCAGTCAAAGTGTTTCGCAAGACAAACTGTATCCAAATATATAGTATTTTTTTCAATCGGAGACTTAGAAGCAGATACATCAAAGAAAATCATATTAAATGTTTGTGCCCCTAGAGGAGAAATTTCCCATCGATGTGGCAAGGATATGCACAAAAAATATTTTTATAGTTAGCAGAATGTTCCCAAAAATGAATAACTTTCTGTCGGGTTCTTAGTTTCGCGGATTATGTTACCTGAAACGTAAGGTTTTCATAACTCTGTTAGTACAGGAACACTCATACGAGAAAATAAGTTGAAATTATATGCAAAACATTTCGAACCAAGTACGCTCTCTCAGGAGGATCTAATTTTTCAAATCTGACTTTTAGAAGCAGAGGTGTTTTCGAAAACCGAGAAGCCAGGAATATCGTTCTCACATTTCAAACTTCCAACGGGAAAAAAAATTTTGAAATCGGACTAATAGTTGCAAAGATATGTTGTCCACAGACGGATGGACGAACAGAATGATAACTTATTATAAGCACATACTATTGTTTGAAGAAGGCGGGCTAAAAATTCCGAACTAAATTTTCTCAATGTGTATCCATGATCATGATCATGATGTAGAGGATTTTAGGAATTGAGTGTCTGATTCCAGGTCTTAACCAACCCTTAGAAATAGGAAACTAGGAGATTTGGGCGAGAGCGCCCGATAGGAAAGTGTCACCGAAGCAAAGTAGAAAGGGGAAGGAAGACGCCCTTATTTATTACCGGGGGGCCAGTATCCGAGGTCCGGCGGCTTAACGTGCCCATCCGACGCACGGCGGGTATTTAGTGGATCGAGCGTTCGTACCTGGCTGGAATCGAACCTGAGGCCCCCTGCTGGATACACATCGAGGCCACCCGCGGCCTCGATGTGTATCCAGCAATTTCTGTGAATCTTTATGACAACGGCGGAATTCGTTACCTGTAGATGCACAGAGAGAACTAGCTATTCTGCGACATGTGAATACAATTTTTCGTTAATATGACACGTAAAATGCTTTAGGTTAAACATTATGTTTACATGTTAAAGTAACTATGTTTTATGCTTAGTTATAAATGCTTAACGTTTTACTTATTTTCTTGTTCCGACTTCATAAACAGCGTGTTTAATTAGTTCTAAATCAAAGTGATTTTTCTCAGAACTCGGTATTTTGCAGGGAATTTGTACATTAATTCCAACCGTCGGGAACTCTCTGAGAATTATTGTTCTTCATAGTGTTTACATATAGGCTGGAAATGGCAGCACATTATCTCTTCAACGGTTTGAGCTCATAACGTTGGCACACCCTAGTAACTCTTAGTTCCATTGTAGCGGAAGCAAGTAAGTTCTTCTTTGCTTGGAGAGTATTGTTACTGTGCCCTAAGATGTGGAATCAGAAGAGATTGTTCGATGAATTTGGTAGGGAAGAGGTCACGTATAGTTTGATGGCCCAAGATTGCCTCCAGATTCAAGATGCTCAGCGGATCTCTCTAAAACTTTCAGAGTGGATGTCTCATCCACTGATAATTCAGATGTAGGATGAAGCACGTTTCAGTGGAGGATGAGACGTACTCATGTATACTTGGAATACGATCCCACGATGCTCCTAATACTCTTGATATCGTTATGATTTTATTATAATGTTTCACCAAAAAATTGTCCTTCGATGAGGCCATTGTACTCTATTTTCAGGATGATGTTTCCAAGTCAACTGAGACATTTAGCGACTGGTATCGATATTTTATAGAACTAAGGCGCAAACTAATAGAAGGAAATAAAAAATGCACTTATTACCATATTCTGGAATATTTATTCCGACGGAACTGTTTTCCTAACTCAGGAAACTGCTTTCCAGTGTTGATTCGCACCATCAGATAATTTTCCCTGGCATGTTTTTAATTGATTTTAATTAAAGTTATCTAGTGATTTAATCTGCCATATAGTTGATTTATTCTAGCGATTTATTCTAGAAGTAATCTAGTGAATTTTTCTGTCATATAGTTGGAAGTATGTATGAGAATGGATGCAATTAACATCCCTGAAGGATGATTTAAGGGCTAACCAAGCCGTAACGCAAATAAATTCTGCCATTCTTCGCATCATATAACAGGTCATCACCTAAGCGCGTCAGCACTTAACCCACTGTGCGAAGATTGCTTGCAATGGATATGTAACCTAAAAAAGTAGCTATTCATATTGTAAAAGAAATTGACTAGATTTCTGTATAGAATGCAAACCTTTTTGGGTCATAAATACTGCATATATCCGCTGTATTAACTGTGAGATATACTAAATGCAGTGTCATATCAACATAGAGGTCAATTTGGGTCAGAACCTGTCTCCCCCACCCCTTGGTGTACGACGGGGCGTTCTTATTTAAAAAATAAAGTTTCGATAGTGAAACTTAAATTTAAATTCCAAAAAAGGTTCACTGTTTGGTGGAATCATAAAGTTCACAAAAACTTTTACCAGCCCAACTCAATTTAAACTAAAGTGAAAAATGTAAAATAAGAATTTAGTTTGATTTTTCTTAATCCTGTGAGTATTAGATAATGGCAAATCCACCAGAAACTCGTATCGCACGAGGAACTGGAAAGGAAATCCATAGGTGCAATATTATGAATGACCCTCCGGAGGTACATTACCGGATTTCAATATACATTCCTTTTCTTGATTGTGTCACAAACTAATTTCTAGTTGACTACTCAAGAACAAACTATTTTTCAAAGTTTATATGTTTTGCCAAATAAAGCATTTCTGCGGTAGTGCACAATTCAGATTTTTCTCTGTTTACAACTTAAGAGCTGTTGCTGTTTCAACACTTACCAGAGGTTTGATAAGCATTTGAGAAAAATATGTCATTTATTCTGCGCCGGGAACCCCTCGTCTAATTATGTAACAATGGCCCATCCCCGGACATTAATCACTTGAAACATGTCAATTTGTGAAACCCGCTGTCCTCCTGAATACGAATTAAGGGGACTAATTACCTGTCGCCAAACACTAATCTCCACACAGTGGAGAGTGCGGGTTTAAATGAATAATTGAGAACCTAATTTGGAACCTTTGCACTATTCACTCCGTAGAATTTTGGTTTTGCATGATAACTTCGACTTATCTATTAAATCCAGAAGTTTTATGCTTGCGTAATTTATATGTAATTTTTTTTTAATTTCGTACTGACTGCTGCTCACGGCTAATCTTTCCTCTTGATGTGATTTTTCCCTCAAGCGTTAACCCGGCTGATCAGGTACACACACACACACACACACACACACACACATAGGTACGGGTAGCCCTTTACAACCAAACCCGGTCGCTTCAATATATTGTACGTAAGGAAATGTAGATTGAACGCCGCACATCAGAAATGAGGCGAGGAAAGCGTTTGGATCAGTGTTAAAGATCAATAGCTGCAGAAAAGTGTAACATCCCTGTTTCTTGTGTAGCGAACGTATGGCACTGGCTGATGGGTGGTGCTGAATTGTGATGTCAACATTAGAAATAATGTTTAACTGATCGAACCCTATCCATCATTACCCATGATTATTTTCTTATTTTCAGAGATCTCAAAATAGTTATTTCAAGAGAGAAACGATCACATTAATAATTTTAGCTACCAGTTATTAGCCTCATCTGTGCACCCTACGGGAAGAACACAGCTAAGGTTACACGTGACGGAACTTCAGAAAAACCTAACGAGCCACAATTATCATACAAACCGTCTCTCTTAAGACACCGATTGACGATAGGAAACGCCACAAAACTAAGTTTAACCAAATGTTAGCTGGAGGAATGTCCATAATAACCTTTTCCATCGAGGAGATGGCAGCCATGACGCACACAATATTTCTTTATGCGGGCGTTTCAAAATTTTGCAGACGCTAAAAATACACCCTGGAGAAACCATCTCCCAAATATTGGGAATATATGAAAACATCTTCACCATTTCAATCTGCGTTATAAACCAGGTTTCACATACATAATGGAACCTCGGTTATACGTTTTTCACTTTTACACGTAATTCTGTGATAGTCGTAATATTTTAGTGTAATTTCTATCTCTTTTTAATTCAGATATACGTAATTCATAATTATATAATATACACATCTCACGAAATCTTGGCGAATAGCACACATCAATGTACATATAAGATATAAATATGAATTCAAGAAATCTCTGTGGTAGAGAAATACCAACAAAAACAATTTAAACACATAATTGATATACGTAATTCATGTCTAACATTTTGCGATCAAACGTTAAATTTTTAATGTCAGATTATCAAAAATACACCGTTCTGTGGTTCAGTTATTCGTAACTCGATGGGTTGTCACTTTTAGAAAATTGAAATAGCCCTTTTTTGTTTTTTGGCAGCTATAAAATTGATGAAGCAACTAAAAATTTATTAAAGGATAGTACACAATTCTCATTCTCTATGAATCCATGGAACTTGAAACATGCACAGATATGTGAATATTTTACGCGGTACTGATGCTAAATCAATTAATGAAAAAGTTTCATTGAAAAGAGCTTTGCCAATATGCAAATAATGTGTATTAGGAGTGTTGAATAATGAAAAAAAGATTGCATTCGGATTTACAGCCTAATGTTTCAAAGAATGGTTTGTTTTTGATCTGTTCTTTATATATGGAAAATATGAAATGGTAAAAATTATTTTCTTTACTGAAGGCTTAGTAACCACCCTGAGCAACTCGATGGGCTATAGGCAGGCATCCGTATATAATTTAGGGTCACCTTCTCAAGGGAAAGGAAAGAACCATGGACGTAAGACAAAAACAGCATCCATGCCTCACTGGAATTCGAACCTGGACCCACCTCGGGCGAATGGTTTTAAGACATCGCTTACACGACTGCGCAACCGGGGCCAACAGAATATTTTAATCTAGTTTGTATAATGAAATTAGAATAAAAACATTAATTCAAATTTAAAAAAGACACGTTTAATGTCGCAATGCATTGACATACGTGTAATTCTCGCATTATAAATTGCAGCAACCTAAAATTCCTGGGGCTTCTTTTTGTTTTGCTTTTCCTTTTATGAGGCATTGAAAACTTCAGTAGCATTTCAGATTTCGAAATTTGTTTTACATGTCCTTTAGGGATACCTCCTAGAGAAACGCATAACCTAGGTTAGAGTCTATTTAAAATCATATACAAATATATTAAAAAATAATCAGCAAAAAATAAGGCAAGAAGCGACACTTCGTGGGGAGTGGGGAGGGCCTTCGAGGGGAGTGTGATAATGTGTGTGGTTGTAAGATCGACGGGATCCGTAAAACAGTCTTTCCTTTGTTTCTCAAAATTTGAAGAATCATAATTTTACTTACACATCACTTACAGAACATGAAAGTTTTTCATTGACTTGAATACAAGTCTTGCTTACTGATGAATAGATATGCATCACCACATTGTTCCGATGAAAAGTATATTGGATATAAATTACCAAGATAATACTAATAATAAGGAGAAAGATAAAGCCCTGGAACCTCTAACTTACCAGAGATCACTCTACTGGATACTCCAGCATATAAACATTCGCTGAATTTTGTTGAAAGTATGTACATCGATACCTTTAGGGGACAAATGCTGCAATGACTATTTACCTGTGGACATATCAAGAATTTGGAGAGAGCGTATTACTAACCTGAACTTTAAATTAGAGTAATATATATTTACAAATTCCAAGAATATATAAATTGATCATAACTTTGTATTTGTAACGAATCCTTGTATTGATATGCTAAACTAATAACTTGTGAAATTATACTCTTCACACTGTTATATGGCAACGGTCACGACCCATGCGACGTTTGATGACTTATACCCATAATGCATCGTTGCACTAATATATAAAGGAGTACTACATTTCGTCTGTTCCACCAGATGATGGGGTAAATGTTACCCCGAAAGTGCAAGTGGGGTATTTTAACTGTAAATATCTTTTGTATTTTATTAAATATCGTACATAGACGGTGAGTTTTTTCATTTCATTTACCTGAGATATTTTGACGTTATCAAACATCTAACCAGAGGCGACGCTAGCAGCTCTAAACTTCGAAGGCTAAGTATCATACCAGGAGCATAAATTTTAAAGTGCTGAAAGACATTTCTGAAAAGATTTCGTTCATGTAAATTTGCCTTGCCTGATGGTGTTATCACTATTGAAAAACATGTCAGATACATTACGTTGTATTCATTCAGACCATGTAATACCAGAAAATAATAGATATCAATCTCTATGTCATTTAGCTAGTTACTATTTCTGCGCAATTTTATTATACTTACTTTGGTATTTTTTTTTTGTAAATATGTTTTCAAAATTTGCTGTCATAATCTCTTCATGAATATTAGTTTGTATCCTGACAAGGAATATCTATTTTTCTCTCTCTTTTATTTTTAAAGCATCATTTAAAAAATCGTCTTTTTACTACTCTCTTAGACATCCGTACGAAGGACACCCTTCATTTCACAGAATACTAGAACACTAAATTTAACCAAAAATTGATTTCATATAACAAAAGTTTTATGATATGAAAATTTGTATACGTTTAATCGAATTCCTAAAATCTTAGATGGTTGCATTCACCAAGTGTTGTAACTGCTTAAAAATTTCGGAGAGCTAAATTATGGGCTTGCTGAACACGTGTTTCTTATAAAGGTCATTGATCACCTGCTTTTAACAGCGCAATCTGAGGAATATCCAAAACAATATCTGCACAACAATTTCAAGTAATATTTTAAAATGTTGATGTTGTTCCAAAAGCCTAACACATTTTGCGGGTTTTGCAGAATTGTCTGGACGGGAAGCGGTTCACTAACCGGAAAGAAGTCGAACCCACAATTAATCACATCTTAGAATCGAAGCCGCCATAGTTCTACAAGGACGGTATCCAACAGCTTCTGAGGCAACGAGGGAAGGTCTTGGGAAACGATGGCGACAGCACTTTCTGTTCCCAAACGAATATGGATGTCACCCAGCATTCCGAAATGCAATTCTTCGGTAAACCTTTAATGTGGACTCCCTTTCTGCAGTACTTTTAACATATTGTTACGACTTTTAGGTACGGAAATGAATTCGATTAGCCTGTTAATTCAATCCAGACGCTTCGACTAATCCCTTCATTTTATTCCTCACACCATGTTATCACTTTCGCTCTGGGCACATGCGACTCCTCCCAAATTGTTTTCGTAATTTGGGGAACGCTCTTTAAATGTTTTCCAAGACCATCAAAAATTGTTCACAAATTCCCCCTTCAACTGACGTTGAAGTGGTATCACACCATAAAACACAGCACCAAAGAAGCACTACACTACCACTACACAAACACTATACAAGCACTAAACCAGCACTATACAAACACTGAAAGCAAATACCACACTAGGCCAAGTTCATATCACGTCACAGCAAAAGAAACGCTTTCCTTTTTGCTTGAGGTTCCTCATCTCAATGCCCTCACCTCTGGAGCCATCAGGGAAAAATTCAAACATTCAGGTCTCCACAGTACCCACACTGAACCACTGGCGCGACAGCTACGTTTCCAACACTTGGCAAACCACATCGCCAACCCAAGGAAATCAACCCAATTTCCTTAACAGTCTAATACCAGGATGCTTCCGACATCCAAAATTCACACAGGGCTCACTCCCTGAAAACCTTGTAAACACCCATGCACAGCAAGCATATTGCTAGGTACGTTTCAGACTCAACGTCTACGGCTGAACAAAATTTAGTAGTGCAGTAGATACGGCATCGATATCCGTTAACTTCGCTCGCATCGAAATTTTGACAGCTTCCGAGAATACCTGTCTCCTTCCGACCCAGCTACTGTACCACGCCCACGAGGGAAACCTCTACCCCATCCATCCGTGTACAGAATTTCCTTGCTGCGGGTCCAAGCGTCCACCATTCCGACACGGAGAAAAGTCTTGACCAATCCAGGATTGGCAGGATAGGTCGATGTCGATCAGTAATACACACGACGCCATTTCCAGCGCATGGAAATTTCTTTCGTCCGAGCATTCCACTGTCGGCGTGTGCGCAGCACGTCGAAAGTGGCCAACAACACCGCTCAGAGACGAACACCTGTTGCGTCGAACAAGCCGAAACCATAACTTCGCCATAAACGCTATGCCTTCACATACTTCGCAATACACTTCGGGTTAAACCGACCCATTCCCTGTTTCGAAATTCACCTGCTGGAATGATTAACCTGAATGGACTGACTCTCTGCCATTTGGGTTAATTCTCGATCACAATTTCTTTCAATCCATAACTGATAGGTCGAACGACTGACAACTGCGCTTAGCGACTACCGATTCTCGTTCCTCGAATAGGCTTACCTCTGCTATTCAGTTTGGGAACTACGTTCTCTCTCGGACTGACGCCTGCCAAGACGAAGAACTTTTTTTTTCTCTACACAACTCACACACATGTTCTCGAATAGGCTTACTACTGCTATTCAGTACATCTGCTCGAATAGACTGACCACTGATACTCAGTACTTTTGCTTGAATAGACTGACCACTGCTACTCAGTACTTTTGCTCGAATAGACTGACAACTGCTACTCAGTACTTTTGGATTATATACTCAACAATTATAATCCCAGCCCCTGCGCCATCTTTTCCAAATTTAACCCTTTGCCTAAGCTCCGTGACATACGTGAGATACTTGCCTACAACAGCAAACAAAATACAAAGCACAAATATTTATAAAAGCAAATATTTACACACGAAGCTTAACACACAACAACTTGTCCGATGCAACTCGATATTCCAAAATCATAATTCTTTTCCCGGTCGCATCAGTTCTGAAGGATAAACCTTTTATCAGTCATCAGTTTCTTTCTTTGAAACATTTCTTCCGACGGACACTCTTCAGGTTCCATCGCATTAACTGATCGAACCCTAACCTCGTTACATCACTCTCGCGGTGTTTACTGACACCAACTCGACAAGAAAAACAGCCAACTGAATTTTTGTTTTTCTTTTTCCGTCTACCATTCTCCCAAAAGTCACTTTCATTCGTTGGGGCTCGGCTGAAGTCACTACTACCGCCCATATCATACTCACAGGTTGAATCTTTCAACACGGGGAACACACCTTCAATTATGACTGCTTTCCTATTATCCCCCTTTATCCCCGGGATAATTTCCCCACAGCTGAGTTCAGAAACTCCCTCACAGATAACTTTCCCATTACTCTGTGGACCTCCCAATCCGGATTCTAACCCTGCGCCCGTCAGTAAGATCGCATTCTCGTTCCCTTCCAAATTCTTATCTTCAGTGAATTCTCTTTTCACTATGGATCCCTGCACCGCAAATTCCTCACGCAGAGTGTGACATGCATCGTGCATTTCAGTATTCAATTTAACTTCATTATCATTGGCATATTTATTACCTACACTGAGCTCAGAATTTGCTTCTTCTCTGGCCTGCACTATCTCTGTAGTGAGCTCAACCTGCTGTACCTCTTGTGACGCTTCCCCATTTTTAGTCTGTGTCTCAGTCTGAAGTGCCAAGTCCAGTTTCATAGCCGAAATTACTTTGCTCGTGGCATCAAAGCCATCACGCAATTCTTTCGGCATGAATTTTAATTCTTCAATTTCTGTTTCTGTAAATTCTTCCATTATTCTTTTTTTTTATTTTTCTCTTCTACTGCGGTTAGAATATAGTGTCAGGAATTTCAGCTCATGAATTTTGATACCAAAAATAATAATTCTTTCACCAAAAAATTTCTATCGGCGGTTGCTACCAAATTAATTTTGAATAGCTATCAATTTACGTAGCATATGCCTAGCGATATCCCACTTCTGGACACCAATTGTTGCTCCCCCCGCGGGCCGCCGGATTATCGAATAAAAATAAGCTTTAAGAATTTAGATGTCATAATGTCAGGCAATGGCTGACGGCCAGGAGGTAGACAGTAGAATTTAGAATAATATTTGTGAGCTCTTTTCATCGCCGAAATCTTATGTACTGGTGAAAAGAATTTATCCTGCATTTTAGCCAATTAAAACTAAGAAATTCTGACACTCATTAATTAGTCATGCAACTTCAGGACTGGCACGAGACAACAGACATTTAATCAATTAACAACAAATATGAGGATAATGATGAAGGCGTCTATGTATAGAGGATTGTGAAGGAGGGGCGTCAAGTAGACTCGCCTCTTTCGGGATAGCTCTGAGGCTGAATTTATCATTAAAGTCAATGATTATTAGTTGGCCTATACAGTCCGGCTTTAAAAACACAGTTCTCAGCCGACGAGAGTCTATTGGCTGACCGGACCCAATCTAATCACAACTGGCATGCATACATAAAGTCTGTACTTACAGATATGCTGTTTCCTCAGGTATCCATGTTTGATGTATTTATATTAGAAGCGCACCTGTGTGATGACACGCCCATTTCACAGCGCGCACTATAACCAATGGAGAGGGGAGTCGAACCCCATCTCCTACTTTCTCTCGTGCACTGCATTCACCTGCATGGAACCATGTACGCATTTATGCGCACCAATGTCGTGGTGGAACGAAGCCGCTGACGTGTAGAAGGATCCGTTCGTCTCTCCAAAGGTGATTCTCGCATACATCACCGGTCGGCATCTCCGTCATTCGGGGCTGTAATTCCATCACATCGTGTGACCTCCGGGATGCTGGCTTTCTCTTACGTGCATTCTAGCACCAGGAAAAGAGGTATCGTCCTCTCTCTCTCCTATTTCCTCGCGGTAATATCAACCGCTCGGCCGCTCCTTGTATAGCTGGCCGGCATCTTCGGACCGAAACTCTTCCTTCGAGCTGGATCCGCTTCACCGAGACCCGTTCCCTTCACGGCTCGGAACCTGACTATTCTTTTTCGCTTGTTTACATCATTCACAGATTCCTTGTTCTTCTTCTTAGGGGTCTGTTTAAACTCTCTTGTCAGCCTCAAAGCATTTTGCGCGGTGAAGTGGTATATAATACATGCCTCTGCATTCGGAATATGTGGTGGGTCCCACTTCCTGAAAGTACGGAAGACACATAACTTAACTAACACTCCTTTGTCCTGCCAAGGTTCGGAGTAGCAAACGCCATAAGTTTCCTGATCTGTTGACACTTTAATGGCTATCCGACTTGATCGACACGCACTAAGGGGGCGACGCATTGTGTTCCCCACACCAGAATAGGATTTCTCCCTTCCAAGAAAAAGGGCTCTTATCTGTGTTCTCCTCTTTTGCAATGCGGGAAACTACTAGCTGTTAATTTTCACCCCATAATTAATGCTGTTCCCGCCTATTGCCAAACCTGCTAATCGAATTCATTTCCGTACCTAAAAGTCGTAACACTGCCCCCAACGAAAACAGCATATCTGTAAGTACAGACTTTATGTATGCATGCCAGTTGTGATTAGATTGGGTCCGGTCAGCCAATAGACTCTCATCGGCTGAGAACTGTGTTTTTAAAGCCGGACTGTATAGGCCAACTAATAATCTTTGACTTTAATGATAAATTCAGCCTCAGAGCTATCCCGAAAGAGGCGAGTCTACTTGACGCCCCTCCTTCACAATCCTCTATACATAGACGCCTTCATCATTATCCTCATATTTTGTTGTTAATTGATTAAATGTCTGTTGTCTCGTGCCAGTCCTGAAGTTGCATGACTTATTAATGAGTGTCAGAATTCCTTAGTTTTAATTGGCTAAATTGCAGGATAAATTCTTTTCACGAGTACATAAGATTTCGGCGATAAAAAGAGCTCACAAATATTATTCTAAATTCTACTGTCTACCTAATGGCCGTCAGCCATTGCCTGACATCCTGACATCTAAATTCTTAAAGCTTATTTTTATTCTATAATCCGGCGGCCCGGGGGGGGGGGGGGTAGCAACAATATGATTTTTGAGCAATCGGGCAGTTTTATCTTCAAATCATTTTCGCAAGCCCTGAAGGATTATATTTTCCTTTATGCCAAAGTAATTAAGACATAATTCCTAACAGTTTTTTTTTCTAATTAAGAGATAAAAATGATTTTCAGAAGCTCACAGAACTGGAGAAAAAAGTGATCTATAAGCAGCCGTATGTCGCTATTATGGGACAATTGGCTCAAAGGAGTGGTCGGGACAACTGTCATAGCAAAAAACTGTCACTGTCCATTTGTCATTCGCGAACACAACACGGACCCATGTCAGACGAATGATATAAGTATGCGCTTGGCAACCCTATCATCGGCAACATCTTTTTTGAAAATACAGGGAGAAAACTTTAGTAAGTTTTTTTCTTGCATTTGGGAAAAATGGTTTACCAAAATCGAATTATAGGTTTTCATATCTACCAATATTTACGTATGTCAATGAAAATTAATTTTAATTTGCAGTAAAATAAAAGGAAAACTAAGGATATATATATATAATATAAAAACCATTTTTAACTTTCAAAACTGCTATTGTTAGGTGTCATTGGGAAAAGTTATTTTTCGCTTGCTATCTAATTAATAGGTACGTTCAATGAAAATTTCTAAGAAAAGTTTTCACAATTTTTGTTTTGCGGTGTAAGCAATGTTCTATCCCTACAATTTGAAAACTGATTCCATGACATCAAAGCATGTCCTTTGTACGGTTTCGAGCTAGGAAATTCAAAAAATTCAAAATTTGAAAAATTGCAATACTTTAGTTGATAAATTATATTTTTTCCCAGGGCATATGACACTATGCTAAAGTTTGACCCCACCACTTACCCAATGCCATTTAAACAGCTGTTATCGAAATAGAGAGAAAATTGTTAATCAGCTTTTACACGTATTACTTTTTGTAATTGCTCCAAGGTTGAACTTAGAAGTAAACACGTGAGCCTCTAAATCCCTTTCAGCAATTACATTTGTTGTGCCAATTATCATATTAACCTACCAACGGCAATGAAAAGCGGATTTGATGTTTTCGTTAAAGGCTGCTGTCCCCGTCTGCAACAACACGTCCAACGGTATCAATTATAGAATCAGAAACTCGTTTATTCACAGATGAAACTCAATTTCCGAATACAAAGATCCGAATTCCGTTCAATGGGTGTAAAACTAGTAGAAATATATAAAATGAGCTTTCCTCAGTCTCGAATGGTTTCTTCAGATAGGTACTACTTAGAAAAAGCAGAAAACAGCTTAGCACATCTCAACAGATATAGAAAAATTAAAATTAAAATATGAATAGGAGACCGAAATGTATGAGATGATGGTACAGTTACAAGTGAGGGCTCTTACATTCCTCAAGACGTTGGTTTTCACGTGGCATGTTAAACAGGTGATACCATACGTCAGGTATAGCCATAATGACATCCTCGTTATATGCATTTTGGTACGTTAGAATCTAGATGGACACACGTAACGCTATAGCTTTCTGGTTTTCGTATGAAGCAGATCGGGAAACACCGTCCCAATGGGGAGGGGGTCGCCTGTTTAGGGATGACGTTTCGGGCAAGGCCTATGGAGAGCTTCCTGCTTCTGACATCCCCTTTGTGCTCAGAGATTCCAATCTGAATCGATCTTTTCGTCATCCTGATATATTGCTTAATTGTTGCACCTGGGAAGGTCAGGGGTACTGCATATAGCTCAGTTTCGCGAAGTACAGACTCATTCTGAAGCGAGGTGAGGAATCAATCGACTTAGGGCTTCTCATCAATCGACTTAGGGCTTCTAATTCCGATACCAAATCAGAATTTCTTCAGGCTGTTTTTATGGAAATAAGACATATTGGGGATATAAGGCACTCAGCCGACAAACTGGAAAGCTGCAGGCGGTTCTTTCAGGTTAGAATGCATACAAAGCGCTTTAGTATTTGCTGTTTGGATGAGGTCCTCCACTTTAGCGAGGTTAAAGCCCCCATGTCACTGCAAGATTCTTAAGATTCTGGATCATCCGGTCGCAGGCAGTTCGGTGTAAAAAGAACTCGAAATCCCGCTTGGGTGTGGCGCGGAAAAACTTGTATTTTTGTGAAGCCAGTCCAACAGACAAAGGGGAACTTGAATTTTGCGCATGCATCGGCTTCTAGATAACTTCGGTAGCGAAACTTCCACCTGGTACTCGCTAAACACGCACATCCAAAAATAGTAGAATGCCATTCACTTCACATTCAATGCAACATGAGCGTGGTTTATCTCCTCCAGCAAAGCCTAGAGCCTCCGCAAGCGATGCCTACTATTACTGGCCTGCTTGATGTCGTTACCTCGTCTAATTTCTTTAACTTAGGGTTCAGAATTTTCGAGCAAATCAAAGAACTGCACATTTTCTCGTCTTTATCGGCAGTTTTCGATGATGCAGTTCTACGACCGCTGGAGGAAATCTTGCTCAGCGCACCCGCTTTTGTCCAAAAATTGTGGTGGAGATACGCAGACGATGGGTTTTTAGTATGGCAGCACGGCGAAGCTGATATATGGTATCCCCTTCCTCAACATACCACGTGAGCACCAAACGTTCCGAGGAATGCACGAGCCCCAACCTGTAACTGTGCCAATATTTCATACATTTCAGTCTTTTATTTATGTTTTAATTTGAATTTTTGTAGATCTCTTGAGTTCAGCTAACCTGTTTTCTGCGTCTACTAAGTAGTACATACCGAGCCAGCTGGGACTGGCGAAAGCTCGTTACATGCATTTCTACTACTTTTACACCCATTAAGCGGAATTCAGATAATCTTACTTGGTTTTGGGATTTATCATAACTTATTTTCCATCTTTACAACTCGATTTTTTAATCGAAATTTCGAAATTGTCAGCCCTCTTTATAGGCAACTTTCCAGCAATTTACTTTCACTGTACATGACGTGTTTGATTGTACTTCCGCAGTGAATTTATAGCATATGCAAAGTGTTTAAACATAAAATAAAATAAAAGCAAGATACGCAGACACCCCGGAAGCCGTTTAATAATCTGAAATTTTTTCTTTTCCAGATTTTACAAATGCTCGGGGTCAAGTGCTCTTTAGTGTTTCTTCTATATTTTTCATTTTTACACATGGGTCAAATACCAATGTATTGGTGTGCAGTGCTTATTATTATTTTTTCTGTATTTCCTAATTTGGAGGTGTTGTTATTTTACGGTAAAAGTATTATATATCCAGAAAAACCACACATCGTTCTCTTTCTATTGAGAATTTCGTTTTAAGTTTATCAAATTTAACAAAGCTGTAGAATGAGATTTTTAATTCAGGATGCATACCTAAAAATAATATCTTACTTCTAACCTTAAAGAAAGTGTCACTTTTCAGAACTTACTAAAGTATTTTTTTGTGCCACTCAATTTATTATCCTAATGGAAAATGAAGTTATGAATGCAAATCAATGATGTCCATTTTCTCTAGGAGGCTTGCTTGCCTTTTAAGGGGGTAAGCCCCATACAGCCTCTTGCTAGCTATGGCGCTACTGAGAAATGTGATGGCTGAACGCTTCCGTCAAAGTTTTTTTAGAATATTTGCAAGCTACCGGAGAGCGCCGGTGGCGCAAATGATTTTCGACAAGGGAGGTCACACAAACGTCTACTCTTTGAAAATTTTTATTTTTATTTCCCTCATAGCGCATAAGATCCTGCAGTCATTATTTCTAAATTCGAGAAAATTTTGAACTTCTGTGAGTACTTAAGCCTCTGTAAAAACATATTGTTAAATTTTATTTTCAAAATTGAAATTTTAACAACACACAACACTTGTATAGAAGAACCCATTCTTAAACACTGCGAAACACATTAACACTCGCTTACAGTACAGAACAAATATAATTACATTAATTCGAAATCAGGATTAACACAAAACTGCGTTCGTGTGAAGTCGATAAAATGTTTGTGTGTGTTTTCCAAACAGCAATGTACAGAAAACTAAGAGGTTTAATTTCAGTGTTTTCAATAAAGGAAGTCATACAAATTGCTGCATAAGTACAAATTGTTACACTCTCAGCTTTATCAAACAGTATACTATATCTCTCCTATTTCTTTCTCTTAGTAACATAAAATATCTGTTTATTGACGCAAAAATATGGTTATTAAAGAGTAAGCTTTCAACAGCAACGGGCGCCTTCTTCAGACTTATGCGTGGATAAGCAAGACAAGAGAATTAAACAACAGAAAAATTTAAAACCCAAAGATAAACAGAATATGAGGACATGCTATGTTGCGTCGCATGCGTATGACGACGAGAGATGTCCACACAAATGTGCTAAGCGCGAAGAAAAGTGCTCCCTATTTAGGGAGGCTCAAGTGAGAGGTCATCATTTCAGATCACAGGGTTAGTCAAAATCTCGATGGTTTCCCTGAGGGCAATGCCCCTGACGGTAGTGCCACTCGCTTGGTCTGGTTCCTCTTCGAGATGACGGAATGGGTAACCACTTCCAGGAATAGGGCGGTTGTCATTTTTTGTGGTTAGCCATTCCGTCATCATGAAGTGGAACCAGAACAAGCGAGTGGCACTTTATACTATCGCCAGGTGCACTTCCCTCAGGAAAACAATCGATATATTGACTAACCCTGTGGTCTGCAATGATGACGTCTCACTTGAACTTCCCCAAATACGGCGCTCTTTTCTTCGCGCTTAAAACCTTTCTATGGACATCTCTCGTTGTCGCACGCACGCTATGCAACATAGCATGTTCTCATATTCTGTTCATGTTTGGGTTTTAAATATTTATGTTGTTTAGTTGTCTTGTCTTGCCTATCCACGCATAAGTCCCTGTGGTGTTGGAACCTTACGCTTTAATAATCATATTTTTACGTCAATAAACGGATATTTGTATTCCTTTTCTTACTGATTCTTGGCGTAATATACCCGAACATTAGTTTCATATAAAATATTGAGAATAGAATTGAGGCGAGTACATTCTGTCTAAACTCAAAATAATTTCCAGCCACCAAAAAGTGTTTTTGCGCAGACAGAAGAGAAAAAAAATTAGCGGAGATACAGACAGAAAGAGAATTTTGCTTATAATTACGGTGGTTAATATGTTTGGATGGAAGCTAAATTCCACAGATGTCCTTTAAACTAGAGATGGTTCGGAAAGCACGTCACTGATATTTTTTCACTGATACGAGTATGTCACCGTCAGCAGCTGTGACTTGTTTGCTCAAAAATCAGTGACAGAATCCCTGTCGGCGCCACCTGTCTCTGTAATCGGCCGAAACGCCTAGCTCCACAGTTCCTGCTCTTTGGAGACGGGTTTGGCGCCACTGAGCTGTGACAATGATTTCCGCAAGGAAAAACAAACTTCTTTTTATTTTATACAGTTGATAAAAGAGGAAGCTTGTACAATTGATGATTATTAAATCCCTCATTTTATCAGTCTATGCGCCCCGTAGATCTGTAATTCCATTGGTTTCCGTAATTTCAAAGCAGCTTCTTGCCTGGAGGTGAGGTCACCTGCACCTATTGCGGCCAGTTCTGCGTGGATGCACGCTCGATGGTTCCTGTCACTGACGGAGAAGCGTTACCCGGTCTGGAGGCGCTGCTGTCACCGACTGTGATTTTGTCACTGATACTTCTCTGGACCGTCCCCGTTGTCACTGATACTTAAAAGTCACCGTGGAACCCATTTCTACTTTAAACATTATTTATTAATATTCCGTTGATTAAATATAAAGAAGTGGTTGGAAAATATTTTTGTCAAACGACTTTATAAAAGAACTACTTTTGTTAGAAATGACTCACGTTAACATGTACGCCAAAACACTAGAACATTTATTGCTTTCCCTAAATTTGTTTATGATTCCAGAATTATTATGTTTCAATGGATTCAGTCCTCCAAAACGTCAAATATTTGATTTATGAAATAAGTGTTGAAACGGAAAATTATGCAACAAAACGGAAGCATAGGAAAGAGATTTACAGTACTAAACGTTCTACGTCACATTATATATTGCAAACTCCATTAAAACACCTGTAGGTAAGTGACGTTTTAATGTTCTCCTTTTGCGAGAGTAAAAAATCACTTCGACGGGTCTACATAAACATTGTTTCTGAATAAACCAAATACTAGATAAAATAGCACAGGTGTAACGTACAAAATAACATTTAATTTTGATTAACGGGTCAGGTTTTTTAACCGAATTAGATGAAAATACTTGAAAATATGTAAATTTTGAGATAAATATTCGATTTTTAATCATCTAATAACAATTTTCGGTAATGTCCTAATACAAGCACATTTGAAATCCACCTGCAGATGCAGCTCAGCTTTGCGGCGTAAAGTACTGCCGAGGACGGCGTGTCACGGAAGGAACTGCCGTTGACTCTCGTAGCCTTAAGGGGACCGTAAACAAATTGCAAATGTAAAATTCACCTAGGAAACGAAGACTGGTTCTCTTAAGGGACCATCAACAAATGAAATGCCAGTTATTGCGGCCACACGAAAGAGCACGTATCTTAGCAAGTAAGTAACTGATTTTCAAGCAAATGGTCTCTTTCTACTCAGGAACGAATTACCCATGCGATACGAAACAGAATTACGTTCCATCCGTCCGCTGCACAGTGGTCCGAATCGCTAAAAACCCGGAAAAAATAATTTTTCGAACTTCATATTTTAAACACACAATTCGCTTAATAATAATCCTCAGTAGTCCTTCTGATGGGACTAAGTGTTTTTGAAAGTATACTCCAATGGTTCTGGTCCATACGTACGTTCAAAAGTGCTGTAACTCTTTCTTGATTAATTTTGCAATCCTGTAGGTGATTTTGTTAACATTGTTTCTGACAGAACAAGGCAAAATAAAATACTAAGTGTATTTTTTGTGAATGTGTTATGGTCTTATATATAGGGCACAATTACAATTTTTAGTGTTTTTTTTTCTAAGTACTGATACAAAATACAAATTTGAATGCCCGTATTTTGCGAAAAAACAAAAATGTTTTTAGAGTTTTAAAAAAATGGCCAAACATGTCCACCGTGAAACTTTAAATTGTATATTGGTAGATAATTATAAGTCTAACAATGAAGGTTTCATCTGCAACACCTTGCAATGCTGTGAACAATGGTCTTTTGTTTGTGAAACTTCCCTGTTATTTATGAGCAGCCAGCTGCTGACATCGGGAAGGTGTTCTCCCGCTATACAACTCGCGGGCGCTGAGCACTTCCTGAAATTTATGTTTGTTTACTCAAGGGGTGGCTTCGCGGTGGTAAACCACAGACCCTTGATTCCTTCAGTTTCCAGAGGGCTGTTGTTTGTATCAGGTCAGTGAATAGTGTGTGAAAAATGAGTTTACATGTTAGTCGCCGAGAACTTTACGAGAAAATGAAAGAAAAGAATAATGAGACAAGTGTGCTACAAGAAGGACATGTTGTGCAATATGTGAAGAACAAATTTGCGTTAAACTTGGACAGTCAGAGCACAAAATCTCTACACAGCGTAATAAGAATGAGTTTTTTTATTAAATACTAACAGCGTTGGAAGAAATGTCCCCGAACCGAAAGCATGTTTCTTCGTAAATATTCAGACTGGTTACAGCAAGAAATTGAATTACCATTTATAGACTTTCCTTCCACTTCTTCGGAAAAGCGTGGACGTCCTTCGAAAGTATTTCAGCAATTAAGTGAAAGAAGTAAGAGGCGGAAAATTCCAAATCTGAGGAAGAATGTGGGCGCTACGGAGCTTTCATATGCCACAGTGATGAATTTGAGGGCTGCAGGTGACGAAAATGCAGCAAAATTATTAAAAGAAGTGACTACAACAACACCTACCAGAGGTAAACAAATTCGTGACTCATGGTTGAAAAAAGAAAACAAGCCACGAAGCACTCAGAAGAAGAAGCGTTATCTATGATAGTAAGTACACATTTATTAAAACATCAATTTGTATATTTGAAAACTGGCAATTAATCACAATCATGACTTATATCCAAGTTATTATGCAATTCTGAAAGCAAAAGACGCAACTTATCCGCACAATATAAGTGTTAGTGAGAGTGCATGTGAAGTGAAAGTTCAGAATTTATTGGACAATACTGCTACCCGAATTTTGTCATTTCTACCTGAAAGTGAGCCGTCTAACAACGAAAAAACTTATATTTTACATTGTAAATGGGGTTTCGACGATAGCGCTGGTCATTTCCAATACAAGCAGAAATGGGTTCAAAGCGCCAGTAGTGATGAATATTTATTTATGACATTTATCGTTCCCTTACGAATGGTTGACAGTGAAACGGAAGATTTCGTATGGGAAAATGAACGACCATCATCAACCCGTTTTTGTAGGCCTATTCGTCTCCAGTGGCTTCATGAAACCCCTGCAGTTGCCCAAGCAGAAAGAGAATACATGAACGAACAAATTAAAAATTTACAGCCATTAAGAAGTGACAACGTTACAGTACAGTATTCTCTCATATTGTGAATGATTGATGGGAAAATATGTAATGCTCGGACCCAGTCATCAAGCATAAAATGTTACATATGTGGCGCGAAATTGTCGGACCTGAACAAGTTAGATTACGTTACACAAGTGGCAAAGGATACCTCTTCCTTTGAGTATGGACTGTCTATTCTTCATGCCCATATACGCTTTTTTGAGTGTGTTCTGCATATCTCTTACCGCTTAGATTTTAAGAAATGGAAAGCGAGAAAGAAAGATGGAACCTGTGAACTTCTGGAAAAAAGGAAAAGAATCGTCCAAGATTCCTTCAAGAATAGACTAGGACTTATTGTAGATGTCCCAAAACCAGGCAATGGAAACACGAATGACGGCAATACCGCCAGAAGATTCTTTACAAATCCCGAAATGAGTTCCGAAGTGACTGGAGTAGACCAAAATTTGATTTCTCGCTTTGGAAATATTTTGACAGCAATTTCATGCGGCCACGAAATAAATGCAACGAAATTCAATATGTACTGCATAGAAACAGGACAGTTATTCGTGAGATTGTATCCCTGGTACTATATGCCACCGACGGTACATAAAATTCTTGTTCATGGATCCGTAGTTGGGCAGGCAGCGATTTTACCGATTGGAGAGCTTTCACAAGAAGCCATTGAGTGTAGAAACAAAGATGTGAGAAAATTTCGAGAAAGCTTTACCCGAAAAATTTCCCGACAAGACAACAATTTGGACCTCTTTCGCAGGTTAATGTTGATTTCTGACCCATTAATTTCCAGCTTGGGAGGACTACCAAAGAAAAAACAAATAAAACTACCTTCGGAAGTGCTAGGTCTATTGGTAATATCCGATGAAGATGAGGAGGGGGAAGAAGACGACGAATGTGAAACATCTGCTTCAGAAGACGAATGACCGACTAGATACCTGGACCCTTCTTACAGTACTGTGAGTAATTATAATTCATTAAAACACTTAAATAAGCGAATATTTAGTTATCCCACTACAGTTTCTTTCGTTTAAGACATACAAATATTTTTGTCCGCCTTTTTTCCTATCCGGACCACTGTGCGCCGTCTGTCCGTCCGTCCAAAAGAATAAAAAAAATTATCCGCCGATAAACAACCGATTTGCACGGAAATTATTTCTTTCGACACAGGGACGCCTCACACCTATCAGATACAATACAAAATGACGTTCCACCTGTCCACCGTCTGTTCGTCCGTCCAGAAGAAAAAAATATCCGCCGATAAACAACCGATTTGCACGGAAATTATTTCTTTCGATACAGGAAAGCCTCACACCTATCGGATACAATACAAAATGACGTTCCATCCGTGCGCCGTCTGTCCGTTCGTCCAGAAGAATAAAAAATATCTCCGCCGATAAACAACCGATTTGCACGAAAATTATATCTTTCGACTCAGGGACACCTGACACCTATCAGATACAATACAAAATTACGTTCCATCCGTTCCAAGTCTGTCTTTCCGTCCGTCCGTCCGTCAGGAAGCATAAAAACTCATAACTGGACCGAAAAATAACAGGTTTGCACGCAAATGGTTTCTTTCGACTCAGGAACGAATTGCCCATGAGATACGATGCAGAATTACGTTTCATCCGTCCGCCGTCTGTCCGTCCTTCCAGAAGAATAAAAAAATATCTCCGCCGATAAACAACCGATTTGCACGGAAATCATTACTTTCGACTCAGCGACGCCTCACACCTATCGGATACAATACAAAATTAGGTTCCGTCCGTCCCAAGTCTGTCTTTATGTCCGTCCGTCCGTTCCAAGTCTGTCTTTATGTCCGTCCGTCCGTCCGTCCGGAAGCATAAAAGCACATCTCGACCGAGAAACACCCGATTTGTACGGAAATGAATTCGTTCTACTCAGGTACGGCTCACACCAATAAGATATAATAAAAAATAACGTTCCATCCGTCCGCCTTCTGTCCGTCCGTCCAGAAGAATAAAAAAATATCTCCGCCGAGAGACAACCGATTTGCACGGAAATTATTTCTTTCTACTCAGGGACGACTCACACTTATGAGATATGATAAAAAATTACGTCCCATCCGTCCGCCGTCTATCCGTCCGTCCGTCCAGAAGAAAAAATTATCTCCGCCGATAAACAACCGATTTGCACGAAAAATTTTTATTTCGACTCAGGGACGCCTCACACCTATCAGATGCAATACAAAATTACGTTCCATTCGTCCCAAGTCCGTCTTTCTCTCAGTCCGCCCGGAAGTATAAAAGCACATCTCGACCGAGAAACACCCGATTTGCACCGAAATGAATTCGTTCTACTCAGGTACGGCTCACACCAATAAGATATAATAAACAATAACATCCCATCCGTCCGCCTTCTGTCTGTCTGTTCAGAAGAATAAAAAATATCCGCCGATAAAGAGCCGATTTGCCCGGAAATTATTTATTTCGACTCAGGGTCGCCTCACACCTATCAGATACAAAACAAAAATACGTTTCGTGCGTCGGCCGCCTGTCTGTCCGTCTGTCAGTCTGGAAGTATAAAAGCACGTAACCCCAACGAGAAGTAACCGATTTGCACGGAAATGATTCCTTTCAACTCAGGGACGCCTTACACCTACCAGATACAATACAAAATTTCGTTCCATCTGTCGGCCATCGGTCTGTCCATTCGTCCTGAAGTATATAAGCACATAAATTTACCAAGAAACAACCTATTTGCACGGAAATGATTTATTTTTACTGTGGGACGCCTGACACCTGTAGGGTGCGATATGAAATTACGTTCCGTTTCTCGGCCGTCTGTCTTTCCGTCCCAAAGAATAATAGTTTCAACCTCAACGAGAAATAATTAATTTGCACGGAAATTATTTTTTTTTACTCAGGGACGCCTCGCACCTATGAGATACGATAGAAAATTACGTTCCATCCGTCCGAAGTCTATCCGTCCCTAACAATAAAAGCCCGCAAGCCCATGGAGATACAACCGAGTTGCACGGAAATGATTTCTCTGTACTCAGGGACGCCCGACACCTATCAGATATCAGGGAAATTTTGGTTCCATGAATTCGTCGTCTGTCCGTCCGTCCCGAAGTATAAAAGCACGTAACCACAACGAGAAACAACCGATTTGCACGGAAATGATTCCTTTCTAGTCAGGGACGCCTCACACCTAACAGATACGGTACAAAAGTACGTTCCATCCGTCCGAAGTCTGTCTGTCCGTTCGTACGGAAATATAAAATCACGTTACCTCGCCGAAAAACAACCAGTTTGCACGTAAATGATTTACTTCTACTAAGGTACGCCTCACACTTATCAGATGTGATAGAAAATTTCATTCCATCCGTCCGTCATTTGTCTGTTCGTCCGTCCGGAATTATAAAAGCACGCAACCCCACCGAGATAAAACCGTTTACCACGGAAATGATTCCTTTCTACTCACGGTGGCCTCACACCTATCAGATATGAGAGAAATTATGTTCCATTCGTCCGAAGTGTGTCTGTTCGTAAGCCCGTCAGAAGTATCAAAGCACGTTAAACCGCCGAAATACAACCGGTTTGCACGGAAATGAATTCATTCTACTCAGGGACGCCTCACACCCATCAGATACGATAGAAAATTGAGTTCCATTCGTCTGAAATCTGTCTATCCGTCCGTCCTGAAGCATAAAATAACGTAACCCGGCCGAAAAACAACCAATTTGCACGGCACTGAATTCATTCTACAAGGGACGCCTCACACCTCTTAGATAAGAGATAAAATTACGTTTCAACTGTCCGCCGTCTGTCTGTCTATTCGCCCGGAAGTACAAAAGCCCGTAACCTCAACGAGAAACAACATATTTGTACGGAAATTATTCCTTTCTACTCGGGGACGTCTCACACCTATCAGGAACAATAAAAAATTACGTTCCGTCCGTCGTCCGCGTGTCTGTCCATCCGTCCTACCGAAGAAAAGCCCACAACCCCACCGAGAAACAACCGATTTGCACGGAAATGAATTCGTTCAACTAAGGGACCGTCACATAGAGGTAGAGAACTATCGATAGTTATGATTATCGATAGTTTTCGATAGTCAAAAAATAACAATCAATAACTATCGATTGTGTGTTGGCACAGTTTCTAGTGAGAAAATTTGTTTTCCGGGATGAAATATTATTTCTTACAAGAATATGATAAATTATGTAAAATATATTTAGCATTAAACGAAATGCATCCAACAAAATTAGAAGATACACTGCAATCCAATATGGTACACAATACTTGGACACTTCAATGAAAAATAAAACTGAGCACTCATATTAGAGATCCACTGTTGAAAATTTCGCACAATATGATTCCGACAAGAAAATCGTTGTATGGAATTAAACTAATATCTAATTCTAACTGTAACTACTGTGGTTCAGAAGACACTCTTCAACATTTAATTGTAGATTGCAATTTTGCAAAATATATCTGGGATTGGTTACAACAATACTTAAATTATAGACATAAATTTACTGCAGACCAAATTTTGAACCATGTATCTCTAGACTGCTCTGAATCAAAAAGCCTAACAATTCATTATTTAATAGCAGTAACAAAATATAATGAATGGAAAAATCGAAATGCCTTATCTTACCAACAAAAATAAAAAAATACAGAGCAGATTAAAATACCTATTAAATGTGATCTCAGAAGAATACTGCAGTTTGGAACTAGAACGTTTGGAGCTCATAAAACTTTAAAAAATAGAAAGTGTTAGCACCAGTAATATAAAAAAAAAAGGAACAAAAATGCGAAACAAAATAATAGAATAAAGCATTTAAAATTGAAATATTATTAGCAAAAACGAGAAACATAATAAAACTGAAAAGTATAAATTAAACTCCTGAACACATATAATTTTGTTTCCGATATCGTGACAGTATTTTGTTGGAAAAAATAAATTGTGATACTGAAGTTAATTTTGACCATATCAGTAAGGTTTCAATTTTTTATTAATCAATACTATAATATATTCAGCAATGGCATATCATACATAAAAAATAAATTACTTTGTAATAATATAATTAAAGCAAAACAGGATCCATTGATGTTTTTCCATCTTATCTTTAGTATTTCTTGTACTATTGTGTAACATCACTTTCCTATTTTTTCATGTTTGAAAAAAATGTTATTTTGTTTACTCCAATTTTTGCCATTTTTTCTATCTGAAATGCCTTTAACAAGAACCTCCTACTAAGTGCATATGGAGTGTTCAAAAAGGTGATTTCTAAACAAATTGTATACTTCCTGTAACAAGCGGAAATTCTTGTGCAATCTTCCACCCTCTCAGTTGGTTGTCTGCTCTGTCTGGAAGTATGAGAACATGACAATTATGAAAGTATTCTCTAATAATAATAATAATAATAACAATAATGAATGTATGCACTAAATGTTTTAATTTACTAAAATTATGTAGGAATGTGTGTTTAAAGGGAAAACTTAAGTAAAATATTAATAGATTCCTAAACAATTCTTTAACAGCCCCTGATACGTCAGCCTTTAGTAAGAGCCGGACATGAGGTATAAATTAAAGAAACGAAAGTTTTCTTACTTTTCCATATTGTCGAAAAGCTAAGCTCTGTCAAGCTTTGAAACTAACCATTTCTTTTTCTTTTTTTCTTCTTCTTATTTTTTTTTTGGTTGGAGTTTAACGACCACCGTGAACAATTCAATGGGCTGTAAGCATTTGTCAGTCCCAGATTTAGTTCCACTGGTTTCAGGGAAGCGATAAAGAAGCCAGTGCTGTAAGACAACCGCAACATCTATTACTCACGGGATTCGAATCCGGACCCATCTCGAACGAATGGTCAGAAATCAGCCTTTAGACCACTGCACCGCTGGGGCGGGGAATCTACGTTTTGGCGATATCCTTCGGAAGTGAGTGAGCAAAAGTCACGAAACAAATGTTGTGCCTGAAGAACGAGCTAATACGCGGCTCCTTAATTTTTTTATTCTGTTTGTATTGCATGATTTTTTTATGTTTCCCTTCACAAAAGCTAAAGAAGAAAATTCTGCAATTCTGTATGCAAAAACATTTTCTTCTATAATGTTTAGCAAAATCGTGGTAATAATTCGTGAGAAACTGAATAAATAAAAGTTTTGAGTGGGGCTGTTCCTCAGTTGTTTTTTTCTGAGATCATTTAAAACGACAGCAGCTGAATGCTGTCGTTTTAAATTTTCCCAAAGATTTGACGTATTGCCTTACGTTTTGTAGTTCTTTCTGCAAAGGCTACATTTTACGTAGACCTTATCCTAACCAAAAGAAAAATAATGTTTCACCAAAGATATTTTACGTTTACCCATTATTACTGATACTTACTTTCAACAAATAACTATTTCAGCACCTGACGCACCGTTAAACTTCCAGTAAAAACAACAATAACGACGCTTCTGGCTTCGTTTTTATCTGACTGAAGCGTACACTTTCGCTTTCAACTTGACTTAACATGAAGAACAACAGAGTACAAAAACCGCATACTCTCGCCGTTTACTCTTTTGATTAGTATCATTGGTATCAATATGGCTGGGCTCAAAAGTATAAATGAGGTGAAAACAAGGTGATTGTGTGAAAATTTATAATTGTCATGTTCTCATACTTCCAGACAGAGCAGACAACCAACTGAGAGGGTGGGAGCCTGCACAAGAATTTCCGCTTGTTACAGAAAATGTAAAATTTATGTAGAAATCACCTTTTTGAACACTCCACATGTACTTAGTAAGAAGTTCTTGTTAAAGGTATTTCAGATTAAAAAAATGGCAAAAATTGGGGTAAAAAAAAAATACCATTTTTTTAACATGAAATAATAGGAAAGTAATGTTACACAATATTACAAGATATAGATAAGATGGAAAAACATCAAGTGATCCAGTTTTTGTTTAATTATATTAATACAAATTAATTTTTATGTGTGATATGCTATTATGAATATATATTTGACTGAATATATTACAGTAATGACCAAAAAATTCTGGAAATCCTACAGATATGGTCAAAATTCATTCTAGTATTATATTTTCCTTTTTCCAATAAAATACTAAAACAATGTCGGGAACAAATTATATGTGTTTAAGAGTTTAATTTATACTTTTCAGTTTTATTATATTTCCCTTTTTTGCTATTAATATTTTAATTTAAAATGCTTTATTCTGTTATTTTGTTTAGTATTTTTGTTCCTTTTTTTATATATTACTGGTGCTGATGCTTTTCATTTTTTAAAAACGTTTTTTGAGCTCCAAACGTTCTAGTTTCAAACTCCAGTACTCTTCTGAGATGACATTTAACAGGTATTTTTTTCCCATACATTATATTTTGTTATTGCTATTAAATAATGAATTGTTAGGTTTTTAGATTCAGAGCAGTCTAGAGATACATGGTACAAAATTTGGTCTGCAGTAAATTTATGTCTATAATTTAAATATTGTTGTAACCAATCCCAGACATATTTTGCAAAATTGCAATCTACAAATAAATGTTGAAGAGTGTCGTCTGAGCTACAGTAGTTACAGTTAGGGTTATAAATTAGTTTTATTCTATACAACCATTTTCTTGTCAGGATAATATTGTGCGAAATTTTAAAAAGTAGGTCTCTAATATGAGTGCTCAGTTTTATTTTTGATTGAAGTGTGCAAATACTATGTACCATATTGGATTGCAGTGTATCTTCAAATTTTGTTGGATGTATTTCGTTTAATGCTATATATATTTTACATATTTTATCATATTCTTGTCAGAAATAATTTTTCATCCCGGAAAACAAATTTTCTCTCTAGAAACTGTGCCAACACACAATCGATAGTTATTAATTGTTATTTTTTGACTATCGGAAACTATCGATAATCATAACTATCGATAGCTCTCCACCTCTATGTGACGGTCCCTTAGTAGAACGAATTTATTTCCGTGCCAATCGGTTGTTTCTCGGTGGGATTGCCGGCTTTTGTTCGTAGGGACGGACGGAACGTAATTTTGTATCGTACCTGATAGGTGTGAGACGTCCCCAAGTAGAAATAAATAATTTCCGTACAAATCGTTTGTTCCTTGTGGAAGTTACGTGCTTTTATACTTCCGGACGAATAGACAGACAGACGGCGGACAGTTGGAACGTAATTTTATCTCGTATCTAATAGGTGCGAGGCATCCCTGAGTAGATTGAATTCATTGCCGTGCAAATCGGTTGCTTTTCGGCGGGGTTACGTTATTTTATACTTCAGGACGGACGGACAGACAGACTTCGGACGAATGGAACTCAATTTCCTGTCGTATCTGATGGGTGTGAGGCGTCTCTGAGTAGAATGAATTCATTTCCGTGCAAATCGGTTGTATTTCGGCGGTTTAACGTGCTTTAATACTTCTGACGGGCGGTCGGATAGACAGAATTTGTACGAATGGAAAGTAGTTTCCATCATATCTGATAGGTGTGAGGCCTCCGTGAGTAGAAAGGAGTCATTTCCGCGGTAAACGGTTGTTTCTCGGTGGGGTTACGTGCTTTTATACTTCCGGAAGGACGGACAGACAGACGACGGACCGATGGAATAAAATTTTCTATCATATCTGATAGGTATGAGGCGTCTCTGAGTAGAAAGGAACCATTTCCGTGGAAATCGGTTCTTTCTCGTTAGGGTTTAGGGCTTTCATACTTCCGGACGGACGGACAGACAGGCGGCCGACGGACAGAACGTATTTTTGTAACGTACCTGACTGGTGCGATGTGTCCCCCAGTAGAAAGAAATCATTTCCGTACATATCGGTTGTATCTCGGTGAGGTTTACCGCTTTTATACTTCAAGACAATTGGACAGACAGACGGCTGACGGATGGAACGTTATTTTCTATCATATCTGATTGGTGTGAGGCGTACCTGAGTAGAAAGAGACCATTTCCGTGCAAATCGGTTATTTCTCGGTCGAGTTATGCGTTTTTATACTTCCGGACGGGCGGACGGACCGACGGAAAGACAGACTTGGGACGGATTTAACGTAATTTTGTAATATATCTGATAGGTGTCAGGCGTCCCTGAGTCGAAAGAAATATTTCCCGTGCAAATGGGTTGTTTATCGGCGGATATTTTTTTATTCTTTTGAACGGACGGACAGACGACGGACGGATGGAACGTAATTTTGTATTTTATCTGATAGGTGTGAGGCGTCGCTGAGTCGAAAGTAATAATTTCCGTGCAAATCAGTTGTTTATCGGCGGAGATATATTTTTTATTCTTCTGGAAGGACTGACAAACGGCCGACGGATGGAACGTAATTCTGCATCGTATCTCATGGGTAATTGGTTCCTGCGTCGAAAGAGACCATTTGCGTGCAAATCTGTTGTTTCGCGGTCCAATTATGTGTTTTTATGCTTCCTGACGGATGGACGGACGAAAAGACAGACTTGGGACGGATGGAACGTAATTTTGTAATGAATCTGATAGGTGTCAGGCGTCCCTGAGTCGAAAGAAATAATGCCCGTGCAAATGGGTTGTTTATCGGCGGAAATATTTTTTCTATTCTTTTGGACGGACGGACAGATGACGGACGGATGGAACGTAATTTTGTATTGTATCTGTTAGGTGTCAGGCGTCCCTGAGTCGAAATCAATAGTTTACGTTCAAATCGGTTCTTTATCGACGGATATTTTTTTTTATTCTTCTGGACGGACAGACAGAAGGCAGACGGTTGGAACGTTATATTTTATTATATATTATTGGTGTGAGCCGTACCTGAGTAGAAAGAATTCATTTCCGTGCAAATCGGGTGTTTCTCGGTCGAGATGTGCTTTTATGCTTCCGGACAGACGGACGGAAAGACAGACTTGGGACGAACGAAACGTAATTTTGTATTGTATCTGATAGGTGTCAGTCGTCCCTGAGTCGAAAGAAATAATTTTCATGCAAATCGGTTGTTTATCGGCGGAGATTTTTTTTTTATTCTTCTCGACAGACGGACGGACGGACAGACATACGGCGGACGGATGGAACATCATTTTGTATTTTATCTGATAGGTGTGAGGCGTCCCTGTGTCGAAAGAAATAATTCCCGTGCAAATCGGTTGTTTATCGGCGGATAATTTTTTTGTATTCTTTTGGACGGACGACAAGACGGCGGCCGGATGGAACGCAATTATGTTATAAGGTTACAGTATTTTATTAAAAATATTTTATGAGAAATTGTTAGACTGCAATGTTAAAAATTCAGACAGAAATAATGAGTTATTTTCAGAAAGGGCGAACAGTGTGAAGATGTGTTGCAACAAAGTTCGTGTATGGAGGAGGGGACGTCGTGCGAGAGCACATTATTGCGCTCCCCTCTCCCAGCCCCCATGATTTGGGGATCTTATACGAAGACAAACTTACTTTCCTGGCAAGAAAGTTCCCCCTTTCTGTTTTACTCTTCCGCCAGCAAAATGGCAGCCGGAACGAGAGCACCTTGGTTTCAGCTGAGCAAAGTTTGATGTCGTCGTCGCAGCAACCTACTGTTAGTTCTGCCGCAGCCTCTGTTCACAGCTTCGTACTTACATGTAAATATTACGGTAAAAATATTTAAAATGCACTATAAATATTATATTTTTTCACCAGTTGCCACAAAACTTCTTACTTTAAAGTCTGTACGTCTCACTTTCTCGAAATCTTTCAAAAATTTCCGACGAAATAATTTAGGACGCTAAACTACAACACATTTACTCAAATTTCCTGGGCATACTTCTGCAGTACATTCTTTTTTTTTTTTTTTTTTTCAAATATCGTGTACTTTATCAGGAGGGGCGCCGACTTCACGAAATTATTGGGAAGGGGGCAGATGAGAGATCAGAGGTGAAAGAAGCAAGTCTCTTCCATTGTCAGGAGGGAAATAAAAAAAGGGGCAAAATAAAGAACTACGAGATTCGTTTTAGAACTCAATCATTATTGCTCGTCATCAAATAAACAAGAAAACAAAAATTTTATTTTGCTGAGTATAAATGTTTTAAATCTAATTCAGCCTGTTATTGTTTTTAAATTATCACCAGATTTTATTCACAAATGTTTATAAAAAATGCAAAATTAGCTGAGCTACTTTAACAAAGAACGAGATGAGCAAAAACTAAATAAATAAAGACGCTCGAGATAACACGTTTCTGTATTTTTATTTATTTTATGTTTGATACTTGTTTTGAACATTTGCCGTACATCACGAGAACATGTCGAACACAATACCTTGCTCGCAATCCAGTTTCCTATCAAATGAGCAATGCTGAACATGCGAAAATAGTTTTAGCGTCCTAAATTATTTTGTTGGAAAAATAATAGTACATGGAAAAAGTGCGACGTACAGATTATAGAGTTTGGAAATTAATGACAAATGGTGCAGAAAGTTTTTATTTTAAATGTGTTTTAAAGATTTTTGTCGTAATATTGACTCTTGATTCCGACGCTGTGAAGTGCCGAAATGACGAGCGGAAGAGTACAAGGCTAGGTTTTTGGCAGGAAAGCTGTAAATGTTGTAGTGCTACGCTACAGAAAAGAGGTCCATTTCATCCACCCTTTATGTCAGCACGAATTAAAAGCGATACATACGTGTATACGAGTCTTTCACAAATGAACCAAACCCATGGCCTTAAGAAACATGAGGCTACGCCACTACTTTATGTTGCAGTATCCTGTACATTGTTGGCAGGGAAAAACTTCTTCGTTTTGCAAAATATACGTATGAGTAAGATATAAAGTGACCAGCGAACAACCTATTAACAGGAGAACCAAAAGTGTAGTGATACAGCAACCCGGCTACGAATGGAAGCCGTTCAAACAAGAACCAAAAGTTATTATTCCCCAGTTTTTTGTACAATAACGAAAAGCATATTAGTACTTTGTATTTCGAATCAGGGAATCATATGCGAAAGAACGAAAAATTTCTCATTATCTGCTTTACAAACAATGACAAAACATGAAGGAACTATATTCTGTTGCGGATGAGTACAACATGGTTCGCTCTGTTGGCAAGAAGGTATGTGCTTGGATTTGTAATCGTCCGCGCGAAATTTCTTTTCAACAAAGCAAAGCTTGACATCGTCGTTGTACTGAAGCGTTAGGCCTACTGGAGCGTCTCTTTACAGCATCGCACTTACAGGTAAATATTACGATATAAATCTTTAAAATATGAAATTTGTGCACCATTTGCCATTAATTTCCATATCCTAAAATGCGCACATCGCACTTTTTCCAGGTACTGACATTTTTCTGACGAAATAATGGAGGACGCTAATCTACACTTTTACCAGTTTTTACTTATTTTGTTATTTATTATTTCTTTGGAAATAAATTGTTTGGCCTCATAAGGTTCAGCGTGGTCCACCTCTTGAGGCCAAAGCGATTAATTAATTAATTAATTAATTAAACAGGACGAAAAGCAATGTGTGTTTGCCCCGTAATCGGCGCCTATGACGTTTGTTCACCACTACTTAGGGGAATACCGTTCCCATTCACTTTCACCACTGATCTCAACATGAAGTGATAGATGTCTTGTATTGAATACTTGTTAAGCTCCTTTTCTCATCCGTACAACAAAAAGTGGGACTGAATCGCTTCGCAGTTAATTATATTTTATGCTGTCGTCCGTTTGTGTTTTTGTACTATAATTAGCAGCACGGAAACAAATTTAAAAATTTATTTTGGTGGTTCTGTTGTTAGCCTTAAATCTCCCTTCCACACTATTCGAAAATTTTTGGTCAAAACTTTGCTTTTTAAATAATTTGTAATAGCGTGCAGTAAAATACTTTGAAATTAATATATATAAATAAAACATGCAAGACTAATGTTAATCCATTTATAGGAATCTGGAACTATATCGTGGCGGTGTTCAATTTGAGCATTGCGTGTACTCATAAAATATTTTTATTGACTTTGAGGACGTTACGCATGAACTGTTCCGTTGGTGTCCATCTCTCCCCTCTACGATAACCGCTTGCGGAGACTTGGTGGCAGGAATACCCGCGGCGTTACCGTCCTGGGGTGGGGACAGCTGCTACGTCACGACCATCATCCCTTCTGAGGGCTTTTCCTTACCTCTCACGCATTCTTCAAAGTACTTTAAAGTCACGGAAGTTCATTATTTCTTGTTTTTCCAGAGAACTTGTGATGATGTAAGGAAACATTTAATAAATGATAAAAAGTGTTTTAACTTGCTTAACTGACGCGGCTTAAAATATCTGTCGTTAATGCCATTTCAGTAGCATACATAATCTTCCGGAAACCTCTCCAAAAATGAAGATTTATTTTTTAAATCCAATGCTCAGCATTCCATAATTCTACAAGTAACTAAAATGTTTTGAAGAAGAATAAAGACGTCTCCTTTTTCAGCAAATGTAGTCAATGTAAAAGTGTATTTCTTTATTTTTATTTTTTTTCAGCAAATTTAATAAATCGTTTGCAAACATATGCTTGAACTTTCAGCTGATCGCAAAGTCAGTGCTTCTGATGAAAGAAATGTTAAAAAATTTAACCGTCAGTAAATGAACTGTTCAATGGAAGTAAAAATAACTTGTTTGTTATTGAAACCAGGGGCGCATATGGAATTTTTTCGGCGAGGGGTGGGATTTGATAAAACATGTAAATTTTTGAAATCCATCAGGACGAAATAAAAGTTAATGAAAAAAAGAATAAAGCATTATTTTCTAACGTAAGTTGACGCATTTTTATTAAAATAAAGCAATTTTTTCTAATGTAAGTTGCATTTTAACAAAAAATAAAATAAAATAAAATGAAACACTTTCGGGGGAGAGGGGCAAGGCCCATTGCGGCTCTCCCTTCAAATATGCGCCTGATTGAAACGATGTCTATTTGGAACTAAGGTCAGAACATTTTGAACTCCAGGAAGCTTGTTTTGATAAAAACGTAAGTCATTCAACTTTTCAGAAACCTATTAAACTTCCGAAAAAAATTGTTTTATACAGATGCAGTTTGATTACTACATATTTTGATAAAAGTATTCGGCTACTTTAATTAATTAGGTACACATATTTTTTTTAACGTAATTATGTGCTTCGAAATGTGTGCATCACTTTAGCCTTCGTGTTGAGTTGTAGTTAGCGTTAAGAGAGATTCTTTGAATTTCGAACACAAAAGTAATCATGCAAACCTTGCAGGAAGAATGTACAGCTTTAGAGACACTTGTTGAACGGGATTCACACCTAATTACAATAAACAAATCTATACAAACTCCGTTTGTTGGTGTGCAACAGGGGCCCGCACAGCATTTCCTCAAGAGGGGGTGGGGATCCGACAAAAATGCACGGGACAATGTGTGTGTGGATTCTTTTTGTTAGCATAAATCAGCACTGATGTGTTCACAGGTTAAAAAAACCTTACTCTTTTGAATAAGTCTGCTAAATTAAATGTGCATTAATATATCCATTAATATTTATGTAAGACCTTAAGACGTACATAAAAATAAAGTTTAAATCGCTTCTCTTACTGTAATGCAGAAACATTTTCATCTAAGCTCACTTTAAATAATATATATATAAATTATATGCTTGCCCTGACAGCCTTGTTCATTACACTGTTAAAGAGCAGACACATTATCAATGGAAAACGAAAAAGTTAAGTAAACAATAATATTTAACTCACCTAAGTAATCCTCATCGAATTTTGAAAACTATTACATTTGTCGAAGTGCCTTTTCAGAGAGGGAATTTAATAAATCTAAAACAGAATAATCCATGAGTTTACAATGAAGCATACTTCTGAGTATAAACAGTCATTCACAGTTTGTTTAGAAAAAGTCATTCAAAACCAAGCTGCTGCTCCCTCAAAAAATGACAAATTCAGGAAATTAGTCTCTCATGTCCTAAACCGATGGAAATCAACAGGTACAAATATCAAGCACAAACGCAGACCTTTTTAACAGAAATCAGTGTGTTTACACCCAGGCTTTTATCTTGTGTATCCCCCTCCCCTCAGAGGAGGAACGCCCATTAGCACCCCATATGAGACTGAGGCCCGAGCCATGGAGAAATTTCCTGGAAAAGTTATGGGAACACGAGAGACTGCGAGAGTGATGGATTCCTGGTTCCTCAAACACTCTGGGGTTTCACTAATTACCTGCTTCCATGCTTACCATAGTCAGCCATCCAAAACAGATGCAGCATTCCTAAGGCCAAAGAGCACTCTGATTTCTGTGATTGATATAATCACACCACCGCCAGCTGGTTTCTATAAACATGTGCAGAAAGATTTTTTTTTAATTTCGCCGTAGTCGGAATAAGGTATTTTAAAATTCTAGGGGGGGGGCAGACCCGACGTACCCACCCCGTGTGTGCGCCCCTGGTGTGAAAGTATATTTAAAGAAGAAATACAAGGGAAAATTTATCTAACGAGATTTCGCTCTCCAACCGGTGAGGCTTTCTCAAATGTTGTAGACGTTACTAACAAGTCTGGCGAGTATAAACAAAAAAATTCGAAATCCTGGTGGTCGGGAACGTCGTATTTTGAAACTTGATGCTCGAGGCACGAGGTGATACACGGGTTTCTTTCATGTGGAGAATCATAACAGCATGTTCCTCCGCGCGGACGGAATATCAACTGATTGGGTATCGTTGCATGCCTAGGGATGTGTGGAGATTTCAATACTTTCTCTGATCAGTGTACCTTTGTTGCCAGTATACGTCGCAATTATCTTTACTTTATCCCATAACGGGACTGAGGTTTTCTGTGCTACTTCTTTAGACAAGGCTGTTAAGGTCTTTTCCAATCTGATGTCTCTCATGTGCTCCTTAGACCTTACACCAATCGACCTTTTCGTCATTCCAATATAAATTTTCGACGAACCGTTCGGGTACATCAGAAGTATCATGTACACTCCTGCTTCCGATTTCCTGTCTGGGTTTCTGCACGTGATCGCCACTGCTTTGTGTATGCTGTTCGGTGATCTGATGCCGATGTGAAGGCCTAGGCGTCTCGTTAGACTTTTGAAGGAGTAAGAGAATTTTGGGATATACGGTATTATCAGCTTCATCTGTTAACTTAAAGATTCTATGTTTACATTTGTTTTCTTCTTGATCCGTAAGATAAACTGTTAGCGCAGACGAGTAATAATATTCCAAAAAGTCGCAGTGCTGTGTGTAACGAAGGACAGTGCTGCTGACGTCACAAAAAGCTACCCGGGCTGTCAGAATCTCGTTGGCCACGCCTGGGTCTGTAAGGAAAGTGGGCGTCATCACCTCTTGGGGCGCGGTGTGTAGTTGTTCGCTTGTGTCCCTTGAGGTTAACGGGTGCGCGGTTTGGTACGCCATGCCAACTTCCACGTCGACAAGGACGTCGATACATTTCACTGGGTTACGTTGTCACGTTACTTTCGGCCCTAAAAGCCCGAGGGTTCTCTCTAGTATTGTTGGGCATTTTCTAATGTTGTTTTTGTGATTTTTGTTCGTTGTTATGTTAGAGAGTAAGGAGGTGAGACGCCAGCCATGGGTCGTGTCAGGGTTCAGTGATTGAAAGGCATTTTCCAATGTGACATTAAAGAGTTTGGGAGATATAGTGTCACATTGTCTAACTCCCTTTCAAATTTTTATGGGTGCTGTATTTTCAAATCGTCGAAACTTTGCACTTGCATTTTCATAGATGTAATGAGTAATATTAATGTATGAATTTTCAATACCGCAGGATTTCAAAGCCATTGTAACTGCTGGTGGTTTCACCGAATCAAAGGCCTTTTCATAATCTTTATCGATTATGAAAATTACAACTACACAGCCACGCATAATGGAAGCTCATATTCCCTCGCTCTTTCAATTAGTTCACTCAGTACGTGGATATGATCTACAGTGCTGTAGCCACACCTGAATCCAGCTTGTTTTCTCGGTTCAGCCATGTCCTGTGTCACCTTCAAGCGGTGTGAAATAACTTTAGTGAATATTTTATAAACCCCTGATAGGAGGCTGATAGGTCTGTAGTTCCTGAGATCCTCAATGTCACCACTTTTATGTAGCAGGATCATTGTAGCATTGTTCCAATCCTCAGGAATCTTCCCTTCATTAAGGCATCGAGTAATATACCTTGGGCGAGTATTGTTTCAATTTCTCCACTTGCTTCTTGTATGATCTCTACGGTAATTCCATCTTCTCCTGAAGCTTTCCACCGTTTCATGTTCTTGATAGCATATGCAACTTCTGCAGGGAGGACTGGAAGAACTCTGGTACCGTTCATAATGTCTGAAGTACATGTATCATCCCTTTCATATAGTGTTGAGTAGAAATCTTTCACTCTTGTCAAAATTTCACCTGTATTTCTTGTTATAGACCATCTTCTTTTCTCAGAGGCGTAATTTGTTTTCTCCCCTTACTCAGATGTCCCTTTGTTCTCTTCAGGCTTTGGTTGTTTTCAATTGCTTTCCTCACTAGTTCACAGTTGAATTTCCTTACATCTTCAGTGATACTTTTTCGTATGATCTTGGATAGCTCTAAATATTCCACTTTGGAAGTCACATCTCTTTTAGTTGTCATCATCTCTCTTCTTTTTTACATCAGAATTTTGGTTTTTCCTGATAACTTGTTCTTAGTACCAGCTATTTTTGTTGCTATTTCCATAAAAGCCTTGGTTAGTTTTCTGTTAACTTCAGAGATGTCCAGTTCTTTCGACGTTAGACCTTCTAGAGCATATAATCTGTTCCTCAGTTCCAATTTGAAGGTATTATGATGTTTTTAAAAATTGGTCATGTCAATACACTCTCGAGTTTAGCATTGAGGTGCATTTTACATCTTACCATTCCATGGTCGCTACCTGTGTTGAACTTGGATAGCACACTGCAGTCTTCCATGACAAATTTCTTGTTACACATAATAAAATGAATTTCACTTGTCAATCAATTGGGATGCCTCCATGTCCATTTCATTTGCGGCTTTTTCTTTAAAAAGGAGTTCATGATGAAAAACCCTCCTGCCTCTGCAATATCTACAACAGTATTTCCACCAGATGCGGCTCCTGCTATGGGGCTGTGAAGCTGCAGCACCACTACCCAAAGCGGTTTTACTTTCATGCCGTACCGAGAGAGAGAAATTTTCTGAACTCAACTGGAGGTTTTCCTTGCATAACCCCACTGGGAGCGCAATGGACGTTGGCAGACTGCGCTGCTTGCAGCCCTGACGGGTGTTGAAACCAACTCATGTGGGGAAACTCTGCCTATTCCCACATCAGTTCGTTTCCTTTGAATAAAACTTCCCTGGGAACTTCATTGACGACAGTCTCGCTAGCACAGGTTGCTCGCGAATGCAGTCTCTCGTTGGGTGGGAATTCATCGCAGGACCTGTGTGCTTCGTTGATTAATACGGTTCTTGTGCTTACGAATAAGAAATAAAATAGGGGAATGAATTAAAATAATGACGAATGTTGAAATAAAGTATTAAATAAGGTATGTTTGAATGTATTACTCAACCTGATTTGTTTTTTTTTCCTTCCAATTTTTGGTTTGTTCCTGCCTTTATTCAACGTAATAATTCTAACACCATTGAACTGTAAAATATTTGTGTTTGCTAATGACAAATACTCAGTTGCCGGGACTTTTGCAAAAAAGTTTTACTTATATTTTCTCTTCTGGTCAAAACGGGCATGTGAACAAATTGCGATTAAGAATAGAATTCAGTATTGGATAAATTCAAAAGAGAGAGAGAGAGAGAGAGAGAAAGAGAGAGAGAGAGAGAGATTACTTTCTGCAGCGAAAAACTTGCACAAAATTGATTTCTTCACTTACCAAGCACAACGAAATTTTCGCTTTTAAACACACGCAAATTTTTATTCACCGAAAATCATTGAAGTCACTCCACTAGGTACAATATTTTTTCTGCTGCATCCCCCTCCCTCCCCAAAATAAGCTGCGCATTTCAATTTAGGTAGTGCATTATATTTAATTACTTTGAAAAGAACATTTAATCAGATATCATTGTTTAGAAAATTTACGAAGTTGGTAAATTTTGGAAAACAAATTTTTGTACACTAAATTGTTATCATGGCTTCCAAATTAAAAGTGGACTGAATATGTTTCCAATCCGTTTTTATTGAAGAAAATGCCGGTGTGTGAGTATCGCAATAACAATTCATCGCGAAATTCTGGCAGACTCTTCAAATTCTACAAAATGTTTTTCATCGCCGCCCAAGTTGCAGTAGTTGGTATCAAGTCGACGTTTCAAAGGGAGTGTATCAGAAGAAAAAATATTTATCGTCATATTTCTAGGGGTCACAATGAGAATGCGTACATGACCTTGAGTGTGTGTCTCGGCTGCCACTGCCACACGCATTAATTTTTTTACATTTTTGTCCTTATCATCATCATCATTGTCAACCATTATCAATCCACTGCTGGACGAAGGTCTCCCCAAGTTTCTTCCACAATGGTCTGTTTTGTGCCACTCTCCTCCATGTCACTCCCGCATACTTTGGAATTTCATCCACCCATCTCCCATGTGGTCTTCTTCTGGGTCTTTTCCTGTCCCTTGGAATCCAATCCAAAATTTCGGCTATCCATCGATGTTCTGTCCTTCTGGCAGAACGTCCAGCCCATTGGCATTTCAGGGATTTAACTCTGATCTTGATGTCTTCCACTTTTGTCATTTTTCGGATCCACGAGTCCCTCTTCTTATCTCTCCTGGTTACACCAAGCATGCACCTCTCCATGCTGATTTAAGTTGTCTGCAGCCTTTGTATGTCTCTTTTATTCAAGGTCCACGTCTCTGCACCATACGTAAGCACCGGAAGGATGCATTGATCAAACACTTTTCTTTTAAGACATAATGGCATATTGCTCTTGAAAATCATGCTGTTTCTTCCAAAAGCTCTCCTGGCAAGTTTTGTACGCCGATTAATTTCTTCATCAATGTGACTCTCACTTGATATCTGCTGTCCAAGATAAACGTACGTGTCTGTTATCTCCAGCTTTTCTCCATCAATCGATAAATCTTCATTTCTTGTAAAAGCATTGAACATCCCTTTTGTCTTCTGAAAGTTCATTTTTAATCCCACTTCTTTACTCTTGTCAGAAAGTTCCTGGATCATACTCTGCAGCTCTGATGGGATAGTGGCAAAAATGACTACGTCATCAGCAAAACGAAGGTTGGTTAGATAATCTCCATTAATCTTTATCCCATTGTTTTCACAGTTCAGTGATTGAAAGAAATTTTCCAATGTGGCATTAAAGAGCTTCGGAGATATAGTGTCACCTTGTCTCACTCCTTTCCAATTTTTATGTGTGTTGTATTTTCTAACAGCCGAATCTTTGCACTTGCATTTTCTTAGATGTTATTAATAATATTAATGTATGCATCATCAATACCACATGATTTCAGAGCCATTGTAACTGCTGATGGTTTCACCGAATCAAAGGATTTTTCATAATCGATAAAAGCCATACGCAATGGAAGTTCATATTCCCTCGCTCTTTCAATTAGTTCTCTCAGTGCGTGGATATGATCTATAGTGCTGTAGCCATTCCTGAATCCTGCTTGTTCTCTCGGTTGAGCCATATCCAGTATTACCTTCAAGCGGTGTGAAATAACTTTAGTGAGGTTTTTATAAACCACTGATATGAGGCTGATAGGTCTGTAGTTCTTGAGATCCTTAATGTCACCTTTTTTATGTAGCAGGATCATTGTAGCGTTGTTAAAATCCTCAGGAATCTTCCCTTCATTAAGGCATCGAGTGAAAATTTGGGCGAGTACTGTTTCGATTTCTCCACTTGCTCCTTGTATGATGTCTACAGTAATTCCATCTTCTCCTGGAGCTTTTCCCCGCTTTATGTTCTTGATTGCATGTGCAACTTCTGCTGGGAGGACTGGAAGAACTCTGGTACTGGTACCTTTCATGATGTCTGGAGTACATGTGACATCTCTTTCATATAATTTGGAGTAGAAATCTTTCACTCTTGTCAAAATTTCGCCTCTATTTCTTGTTACAGAACCATCTTCTTTTCTCAGTGTCATAATCTGTTTTCTTCCCTTACTGAGATGTCCCTTTGCTATCTTCGGGCTTTGGTTGTTTTGCAATTGCTTTCCTCACTAGTTCACAGTTGAATTTCCTTACGTCTTCAGTGATACTTTTTCGTACTGTCTTGCATAGCTCTATATATTCCACTTTGGAAGTCACATCATCTTTAGTTGTCTTCATCTCTCTTCTTTTTTGCATCAACATTTTGGTTTTTCCTGATAATTTGTTCACATGCAACTTGTTCTTAGACCCAGCTAATTTTGTTGCTGTTTTTATAAGAGCTTTGGTTATTTTTCTGTTAACTTCAGAAATATCCACTTCTTCAGATGTTAGGCCTTTTAAAGCAGAGAATCGGTTCTTCAGTTCCAACTTGAAGGTATGATGGTGATTTCTAAGGTTGGTTATGTCCATACATTTTGTTTGTCTTATGAGCTTGCCACGTTCAAGTTTAGTGTTGAGGTGCATCTTACAGCTCATCAATCTATGGTCACTACCTGTGTTAAACTTGTTTAGCACGCTGCAGTTTTCTATGACGAATTTTTTGTTACACATAATAAAATCAATTTCACTTATCGTCCCATTTGGATGTCTCCATGTCCATTTCCTGTGCGGTTTTTTCTTGAAAAAGCAGTTCAAGATGAAAAACCCTTCTGCCTCTGCAAACTCAACGAGAGTATTTCCACGCTGGTTTATGTTGCCGTGACCGAATTTACCTACTGAAGTTTCATTCTGTTGCCGTTGCGCTATTTTTGTATTGAAATCTCCCATAATTATCTTCAAGTGCTGCTTACCTTTATTATTTAGATGACGAATTTCCTCATAAAATTCTTCAAATTCTTCTTCAGGATGACTTGTGGTGGGTGCATGAGTTTGAATAATCTGAGCCTTGTATCTTCTCGAGAGTTGTATAACGAGTCGTGCAGCTCTGTCACTGGAACTTTCAACGTCTGCAACTTTATCCTGCAGTTTCTTGTTTATTATAAATCCAACACTACTGGTTTTGCCAGTATCTGTCCCATGATAGTAGAAGAGATGTCCACTTTTCAGTTCAATGAGATCTTCTTCTTTTCTTCTTACCTCACTTAGCCCGACGATGTCCCACTTGATCCTTTGTAGTTCCTCTTCCAATTCAAAAAGCTTTGAATCAGAAGATAGGGAGCGTCCATTATACGTAGCCAAGGTCAGCGTCAGATGGCAGCCTAGTGTGGTTCTCCGGGGATTCTTAGCACCCTCTGCCTTCATGTCGCACTGGCCGCTGTCCTTATATACGTGTATATATATATATATATATATATATATACGTTTATGCATGTATATTAAATTTGTAACCACTATCAATTCACTGCTCGATGAGAGTCTCCAAGTTTCTTCTTCCACAACAGTCTACCTTGAGCTTGTTTTTTTCATGCTTTTAAATTTCATGCACCTATCTCCCTCTTGTCATCTTCTGGGTATTGTTTTTTCCCTTGCTATCGAGTTCAATATTTCTACTCTCCGTCGGTGGCTCTTCCTTCTAGCAATATGTCCATCTCATTGCAATTTCAGGAATTCTGATCAAAAGGTCTTCCACTCTTGTCATTTTCCCGATCCACGAGTTTCTACACTGCTGGCCATCCAAAATGCAACACCAAGAAGGACACGAGATAGCAAAGCCAGATGTACTGGACACATAACAACAGATACAAAGATTAAACGATTGAGCTTCCAGGCCAGTGCGATTTGCGGAACACGCAGACATCAATAGTTCGTGTATCCCCCACGGCTGGCAATAACGGCCGCTACACGCCGTGGCATCGAACAAAAGAGGCTTTGGATGTGAGCTTGGGGTATGTCGGTCCAGGCTGCTTCAACAGGTTGCCACAGTTCATCAGGCTGCTATGTTGCTACAGTTCATCAGGCTGCCATGTTGCTACAGTTCATCAGGCTGCCATGTTGCCACAGTTCATGAAGGTCATGTACGCCGCGGGTGGTGCTTGCCGGGCCACTAGGTTGCCGATCAGCGAGCAGACGTGTTCGATTGGTGACATATCGGGAGAACATGGGAGCCACGGCAGCAGTGAAACCTGTTGGGCCGTGAATTATTATTGCACGATGCGTGCCACGTGCGGGCGCGCATTGTCCTGTTGAAACGTGGCTGCTGGCAGGTCCAGCAGGTAAGGGAGGACTACAGGCTCCAAAACGTTGGACATGAATCGTTGGCTGTTGAGTGTACCGGCGATGCGTACCAGAGTGGTGTGGGTGTCATAACCAATTGCGCCCCAAACCATAACGCCAGGCGACGGACCGATATGGCGATGCATAATGCACGCGTCATACAGTCTCTCGCCGCGGTGCCGCCACACGCGGATACGACCATCGTGGTGCTGCAGGCAGAAGCGGGATTAGTCGGAAAAGACAAGTTCGTACCATTCCGTAGTCCAGGTGCGGCGTTCAACGGCCCACTGACGCCGCATTCGCCGGTGGTGTAACGTCAATGGTAATAGGAGCAATGGTCGCCGTGCGATAAGTCCCCACTCCTGCAGACGACGTCAAACGGTAAGTGCTGACACAGGTTGTTGCGCAGCACACCTAATTCCTGCGTAAAACGTTCGTGATGGTGCGGTGCGAGATGTTAATTCACGCTGCACGACATGCCGGTCCTCTCGTTTGGTGGTGCGCCGCGGCTGCGGCAATCGCTCACGTCGGTCCGTCCATCCCTCCTAACGAATCCATACTCGCCTCACTGTGGCTGGATGTCACGGTACGATAAACCGCTGTCGCGATAAGCCGCTATTCGTCCTCAGTCGAAATCCGAAACGTGATGGAATGACTGCCGTAATCTGCGACGAGGCATTTGGAAGCTTTCCACGCGCAAGTCCGGCAGCACAACACACTTCCACTACTTACACCCAGCCTTCTGTGCAGCCTTCTTATAGTGCCTCTGCACGGTGGCGTGCCAGACGCACATGATTTGCATATGCCCTGCAAAGCTAATCGTTTGCATGTGGTCTCGCCGGCGACACAGGCTGCGAATTTCAGTCCAATCAGATGCTTCTTTCTTGGTGTTGCATTTTGGGTGGCCAGCAGTGTATTTGTATCTTTCCTGGTAACATCAAACATGTATCTCTATACGCTCTTCCAGTTGTCTGCAATATCTGTATGTCTATTTTAGTTGAGGTCCATGTCTGTGCTCCATGCGTGAAAACTGGGAGGATGCACTGATTAATCAGTTTCTTTTTAAGAAATAATGCATCTGACCAAGTTTTATAGTTCGAGTATTTTCTTCACAAATGTGGCAATCGCCCAAAATCTGTTGCCTAATTTAGGTATCAATCGCTAAATATAAAATCTAAATATTTATTTCTTGTAAAAAAACATTTTCCATCATATATATACACTGACTGGACACCAAGAAGGGGTTGTGTTAGATAAACGACAGTTAGTAGGCGGGGAGAGCACATCTGTAAGATGACGTCTATGCATATTTCGCGCTTGGCGCACACGTATGGCGCTAGTAGCGCCCCTCGGAACATGTAAAGCAGGTTTGCTGTAAATACGCGCTGTAACGTTCGTGAGCGTTAGTTATCGTTGAGATTCGACGTAGTATGTTGATGTTAGTCAAGAAAGCCTTTAAAAAGACGAAGAAGCCATTATCAACCCCTCACGGAGTTTGAACGAGGTCGTGTTATAGGGCTACGAGAAGGTGGATTTTCTTTCCGCAATATTGCAGAAAGACTTAGCAGGAATGTAGCCACTGTGCATGATTGTTGGCAGCGGTGGTCAAGGGAATGTACTGCCTCAAGACGACCGGTTTCCGGCCGGCCACGTGGCACTACAGAGAGGGAAGACCGCCGTGAACGGCGTATGGCCGTGGCGCATCGTACTGCGTCTGCGGCAGCAATACGAGCTGCAGTTGCCACCACAGTGACACAACGAACTGTTACAAATCGGTTACTTGAAGGACAGCTCCGAGCCAGACGCCCTGTAGCGTGCATTCCACTTACTCCAAACCACTGGCGTTTGCGACGTCAGTGGTGTCAAGCTAGAGCTCATTGGAGGACGGAGTGGAGATCTGTTGTGTTTTCTGATGAAAGCCGATTCAGCCTGGGTGCCAGTAATGGCCGTGCGTTGGTTAGAAGGAGGCCATGTAAGCGCCTGCAACTAACCTGTCTGCGGCCGAGACACACTGGACCTACACCTGGAGTTATGGTCTGGGGAGCGATTTCCTATGACAGCAGGAGCACTCTCGTGGTTATCCCACGCATCCTGACGGCACAGTTGTACGTCGATCTGGTGATTCAACCTGTTGTGCTGCCATTCATGAACAGCATTCCAGGGGGTGTTTTTCAACAGGGTAACCCTCGCCCGCATACCGCTGTTGTATCGCAACATGCTCTACAGAGTGTCGATAGGTTCTACGTCAATTCGTCGCGTGCGTCAATTCGTCGACTGCGTCAATTCGTCGACTGCGACGATTCGTCGCGCGTCAATTCGTCGAATACGTCAATTCGTCGCGCGTCAATTCGTCGACTGCGTCAATTCGTCGACCACGACGATTCGTCGCGCGTCAATTCGTCGACCACGACGATTCGTCGCGCGTCAATTCGTCGCGGACAAATTCATCGACTACGTCAATTCGTCGCGTTTACAGATTTTGGTTACATACAAAACGAATGCAGGAAAACGTACGATTTCGAACGTCTTGCTCCCTGATCAAATTTATAAAGTTTGGACACGCAGACAGGATAGGAATATTACGTTTTTCTTTGGCACTAAAAATATTAGACGGTAAACGGTTTTTGGAACGGGGCAGGGCCCGGTTGGTCAGAGCCCCCATATACAAAATTTTCGTAAAATCTACAATTTTCAATTCAGAACCACCAAATCTGGTATACTATCTCGTGGTATTCTAACTTAGACTGTAGACGGTTTTGGGAAGCGGTTGGAGAGGGGGAGGGGTTAGAGCCCCCCCTACAGAATTGCCGTAAGATATAGTTTTTAATTTAGAACTACCAAATTTGGTATATTTTCTCATGGTACTCTAACTTAGACGGTTTTTGGAACGGGTCAGAGCCCCCCATACACAAAATATTCGTAAGATCTACAGTTTTTAATTCAGAACCACCAAATCAGGTATACTATGTCCTAGTACTCTAACTTAGACGATTGTCGGTTTTTGGAACGGGTCAAGGCCCGGGAGTCAGAGCCCCCTCCCCCTACATACAAAATGTTCGTAAAATCTAGTTTTCATTTCAGAACCATCAAATTTGTAATCATGAAACTCTAACTTAGACGCTACTTGGTTTTTGGAAGGGGTTAGAGCCTGCGGGGTCGGAGCCTCCCCCCATAAAAAATTTCGTAAAATCTACACTTTCCATCTTAGGACCACCAAATTTGGTATACTATCTTATGGTACTCTAACTTAGACGGCAGACCATTTTTTGGAACGGGTCAAGGCCCGGGGGTCAGAGCCCCCACATACAAAATTTTCTTAAAAACTACAGTTTTCAATTCAGAACCACCTAATCTGGTATACTATCTCATGGTACTCTAACTTAGACGCTAGACGGGTTTTGGAAGGGGTTGGAGCCCGGGGGGTCAGAATACCCCCGAATAAAAACTTTTTCGTAAAATCTACAGTTTTCAATTTAGAACCACCAAATTTGGTATACTATCTCATGGTACTCTAACTTAGACGTTAGACGGTTTTTGGGAGGGGTTGCAGCCCGCGGGGTCGGAGCCCCCCTCAAAATTTTTTTCGTAAAATCTACAGTTTCCATCTTAGAACCACCAAATTTGGTATACTATCTTATGGTACTCTAACTTAGACGGCAGACCATTTTTGGAACGGGTCAAGGCCCGGGGGTCAGAGCCCCCACATACAAAAGTTTTAAAAAAAATTACAGTTTGCAATTCAGAACCACCTAATCTGGTATACTATTTCATGGTACTCTAACTTAGACGCTAGACGGGTTTTGGAAGGGGTTGGAGCCCGGGGGTCAGAGCACCCCCGAATAAAAACTTTTTCGTAAAATCTACAGTTTTCAGTTTAGAACCACCAAATTTGGTATACTATCTCATGGTACTCTAACTTAGACGACAGACCGTTTTTGGAACTGGTAAAGGCCCGTGAGGTCAGAGCCCCCCACATAGAAAATTCTCTTAAAAACTACAGTTTTCAATTCAGAACCACCAAATCTGGTATACTATCTCATGGTACTCTAACTTAAACGCTAGACGGTTTTTGGAAGGGGTTGGAGCCCGGGGGTAAGAGCCCCCGCCTATAAAAATGCCGCGTAAAATCTACAGTTTTCAATTTGGAACCACCAAATTTGGTATACTATCTCATGGTACTCTAACATAGACGGTAGACCGTTTTTGAAACAGGTCAAGGCCCAGGGGTTAGAGCCCCCCCTTAATTTTTTTGTAAAATCTACAGTTTTCAATTAAGAACCGTTAAGTATGGTATCATGAAACTCAAACTTAGACGCTAGACGGTTTTTTGGAGGGGTTGGAGCCCGGGGGTGAGAGACCCCTCCCCGTCACAAAAATTTCGTAAAATCTACAGTTTTCAATTTAGAACCACCAAATCTGGTATACTATCTCATGGTATTCTAACTTCGATGGTAGACCGCTTTTGGAACGGGTCAAGGCCCGGGAGTCAGAGCCCCTACATTCAAAATTTTCTGAAAAACTACAGTTTTCAATTCAGAACCACCAGATCTGGTATACTATCTCATGGTACTCTAACTTAGACGCTAAACGATTTTGGAAGGGGTTGCAGATTTTTTTTTGTGAAGGGGTAAGGACCCCTTTCATAAAAAAATCGCAAAATCTAGTTTTCAATTTAGAACCACCAAATTTGGTATACTATCTCATGGTACTTTAACTTAGACGGTCGACGGTTTTTGGGACGGGTCAAGGCCCTGGGGGTCGGAATCCCCCCACACCCCCCCGCCCCGCACACACACAGACATACAACATTTTCTTAGAAACTACAGTTTTCAATTCAGAACCACCAAATTTGGTATCATGAAACTCTAACTTAGACGCTAGACGGTTTTTGGAAGAGGTTGGAACCCCGGAGTGAGAGCCCCTCCCCGCCCTCATAAAAATTTCGTAAAATCTACAGTTTTCAATTTAGGACAACCAGATTTGGTATACTACTTATGGTTATCTAACTTAGACGGTAGACGGTTTTTGGAAGGGGTCGGGGCCCGGGTCAAGGTAGCCCCGTTCAACATTTTCGTTAAAAGTTCCGTTTTTTAATCTTAAGAATACCCTATCTACGTTCTAAGGCGCTCTTTGGCCCTTTGAGGGCTTTGCACCATAAACCATCAACCAACCAACTAACCAACCTACGGTCTAAGTTCGGGACTGTAGATAACAATAAAGTGCAGAAACATGCGTTTATTGGTGTATTAAAAGCACAAATCTATATAGTTTAGCTTTCACTACCAACGAGCGGCTTATCAGAAAGAAATATAATGTAATGTAAACAGAGAGTTCCAGATATTCAAAATTCAAAACGGTAAGAAAAAGATGATCAATGCCAATGTAAAGTCGTATGCATGCGACATCACATAGGTACATTGCATTTCTGTGTGGCGGGATTCACAGAAGCACACGCCAGATGTACGGCAGTTCTATAGATGTCTCCTAGAAGGTAAGTATTCCCATTCCTTTTTCTTTCTTTTTTTTTTAGCAAAATTAAATTAATTAAATCAAAAAATTTAAAATAAGTTTACTGGAAATTTGCAGGAATATCTTTTTCATTCATTAACTTTCACCCGCTGAACTTGGTGATTCCACAAATAGTGATATGTACCTGGCAAATAACTGGTATCCCTGCTAGTACAAATTATATTAATGATTTATTTGCGTCCAGTTCAATCTAGTATGTCCATAAGAGCGTTTGGGGCCGTATGAAAAATACATTTCAACGTGTGCCGCTACGGCGGCGGAGTGATCTAGGCGCTGGCTTCTGACCACTTGTCGAGAAGGATCCTGGTTCAAATCCCGGTGAATCATGGACGTTGTGCTTGACTTCTGGCACTGGCTGTCCCCCTTCCCAGGAACCAGTGGCCCAAAATTAGGAACGTCCGACTGCTTATAGCCCACTGAATTGATCATGGTGGTCGTTAAACTCCCCCCCCCAAAAAAAAGATTGCGACGTGTCCATTGCTATTTGTTGTGGACCGTACAAAAAGTATGTTTTTGATATCAACGTGTCCACTTCCATGTAGGCTGGCCATAAAATGTTAGGGGACCGTACAAAATTGCACTTTTGTTTTCACCTTGTCAGCGCTTCGGTATATGGTTGAAGTGTACGTATATATAGTTGGGCCATTTCAGCACGTAGTTTGGTTTATATAGAAAATCAAGATAATGTTACATTTTTACTCAGCTACAACACATTAATCCCAAAGGCTATTTGTTGAAATCTTTAATCCGCCGTGCTCATATTCACAACGTTAACATAACATGTCAAGTTATTAATGTTGCAGTTTTACCCTGTCACAAAACTTTAGTTACAAGACCTTAGGCGTAAACTTTTTTTAGGAATTTTTAGTCCGACGTATTCACAAGGTTTCGATAACATGCCAACATTATGGTACTGCGTTTTGACTGAGGCACAAAAATTATTAAACAGGCCTTAAACCTTTTTATCAGTTTTGAATTAACCGTGCTCATATACATAAATTTTTCAGAGAAAGTCAAGTTTACTGTGTTGCGCATTTACTCGAGTACAAAACTATGAACAGCCATTAACTTTCACCCGCTGAACTTGGTGATTCCTCAATTCATCCATTAACAAGTCTTTTAAGTGATTGTATGCATGGTCATATTGATAATGTTTGATGACAAGTCAGGTTAATGATGTTGCACTTATTAAAGACTTCAAAAGGTGTAGAGGCTAGTAATTAATTTTTGAAGTCTAAGTAAAAGCTCATTTTTATCTTGACTCGTCATAAAATCCTTATGAATATGGCATTTACTTTATTTTGTACATTTTACAAAGCGTATGCATTTTTTTTGGCATTTGTTTTATTTTGTGTTGTACTTGTTACATAGCGTTTCGCATTTTTGTAATGCTTGTGACTTGTGATTGCATTTTGAATTTTTATTTGTTTCACATTTTGGATTGCATTTTGAATTTTTATTTGTTTCACATTTTGGATTACTTTTTGACATTTTATGTTTTTGACATGCTGTTTTGAAAATTTTGTCTTTTTTAATTTTGGGTTGTGTTGTACATTCTTGCATCTTCGGCGGAATTACATTCTTGAAAAATTCAAATACAAGTTAGTAAAAGGTATAATTCAATTAGTGAGAAGCACCGGCACATTTTAGTAAAGGGTAGAATTATATGAAATTCCTCTTAAAAAGTCCAGCATGTTAACATTGTCTCTGTGCACCAAAAAATTTCGAATTCCTTTTTATCTTGCCAGCGTTTCTCTTCTGGGTGGATTTGTTGTAATCTGTGCTATTACTCTTTCGATTTTAGCCATAGTTGTTCTCTGCTCTTTCGCAATTTAACTGATTATTTCGTACAGTCACAGTTTTTTCTCTCCCAGAATTGTATTCCAGCGTCTGTCTAATCTTTCAAGTTCGTTTTGTGTTCTGGCAAAGCCAAATACATTGTTTTATCTTACTGACCAAATTGTTGGCGGGAACAGCGGAGGGCTTCTGCTCGGATTGTTTCTTCTGCTTCCACGAAATTTTCCAAGAACATAATTTTCCTCAAACCACTGAACTACAGAATCTGCATATTCTAGTAAAATTGATTTCACTTCTTCAAAAGCAGCTGGAATTTCATCTGATGAAAAAAATGCGAGTGCTTGCAAATGTCTGACTTTGAGAGCAAACTCACTGTTTTCCCTATATTCCAAGGCTATGCCAGAGGATGGATATTCCTCAGCACATTTTTTTCCGAGATGAAACCAACAACATTTGTGTGTGCTGCTTCCAAATTCCTTTTTAGCAGCATTATAACGGTAGCTATTTAAAAATCTATTATTATGCGTATATTGTGGTGCAAGCTGGATATCATAGTCTGTTGCATAGTCTTGTAAATCCTACAAAAATACTGTATAATAGTATTATATTCTTTATACTTGCTGGAAAGAAACCCATAAACTAGTGGGACAAGTCTGTGCATCTCTGGATTCGTTTCAACCATAGCATGAATGTAACATAATTGCCTAAAAAGGGTTGGACAAGTTTCAAATGTCCCATCCATAATCCAGAGGGGTGCTTCTTTAAGATTTCGTAAATTATTCTCTGTTAAAAATAAAATAATTCTTTGATGTCCAAATGCGCTATCTCAGCCAAGAAATGTTGCACCATCTTCTCCTGTAAATTTATTGGGGCATCGATCCGTTCTGAAGTCGTAGGCTCCGCAGGCATGTCTTCTCTTTTTTACAACTTGCCTTAGTGCATCCATATTAGGCATGTCAGCTGCATTTACTGTAGCCATTGACGCTGTCACGGTTTGAATAATTTGTGCAGGGGCTTCGTCCGTATTTCTCGCTCGTTCTTTCATTTGCGCTCTTGCAACAGCAACATCACTTTTCTCCGGTCTTGGAGCATGATTATGTGTTTTCTCATTGCGCGTCCTATGTTCATCTCCAATAAGAATAGTACTAGCAAAGCCAGTACAATTTCCATAATTTATTTCAATACAGTGACGATACCGTAAATCACCTCGCACTCTGTTATGGCAAAATAAATACCCTTTCCATTTCAGAAAATCATTTTCTTTTTGTGAGTTAACTATTTATGTTGCATTCTTCATCTGCATAATGCCTTCGGAAAACAATGCACTTTCTCTTTCCAAAATATTTAGAATGATATATTTCCACTATTATCACTTAACAACGCACAACAATGGTTTCAACATACACGTTCTCTGTTCTCCAGTCAACTACGAACTAATGAGCAATCATTCAATAAAACACTCAGAATACAGACAATCACGTGAAGCTTGTTCCTCCAGTTAGGGTTTAAGCGAAGTTCAAGATTTTCGTACCTGCGGTCACAAGAAGTGGTTAACTTTAAGGATCGGCATCTTATCTTTTGTTTTTCCAAAACGCAGAGGTACATGTATTTTACAGCTGGGACGCTCCAGGCGGGGGATCAACAGATGCGAAGAACCCAGGAGCCAGGTTACGGAGGCGGCAGCAGGCGCGGACTGGGCCGCTGTACTCTGGGCCGGTAGGCGTCATGCTAATTCTCAAAAATAAATTCAATTTTTTTGTGTTGCACCATGCGTATGAAAGAAAATTGTTATACTGAAAAGACAATTTGTTTACCCCGTAACATATTAAACGAAACCTACGTCCCTACGTGCCAAATGATCTGTAAGCCAAACACAGTTTTTCATGCAACACCTTCCCCCGACTTTCTAAGTTCAGATCTGTCTCGTTCGACTTATTTCCTGTACGGCCCCTCTCTTTCGCTAATTGCAGTTAATTGCCGAGAAATTGGTGTTTTACGTTGGGGTGTATTGCCGTCTGTCCTGAAGACTATAGTGAAAGCGGTGAACCCCAGGGGAAAAGTATTCCATCAAAAGCAACAAAAATCCAATGCGAGAGCAAAACTTTGTTCGTTATCATTACATCCAAGCAATTTAGGCGAAGTAGGAAGTGTGTTTTTCTACTACGACACCAGAAGATTGTCGCGAATGCTCAGGCAATTACGATACAGATGTAACCTTAAGACTTCTCTTTCAAGACGTCCAAAGGCCGGCACTAGGGGATGGGGAGGGATACAGTGCGGATGCTCTTTTTTGTTGAAGTTAGAAATTCTTAAGCTCATTCTTCCTTAAAACTTTGCCTGGTTACCAGTAAGTACTGTCTCATGCCTCAACCATTGCACAGATTTGTTGTTTTTGTTTTCATTCTTTGAGTTAACAGCGGGAAAATATCTGAACTGCGTTGTTTCAGTTTAAAAATGTTTCTTTACTTCAGCAACAAGGCTTCACGTATAATTGCAAAATACTTTGATAGAATAAACATACCTTACATAAAAAGTTTGCATGAGAAAATAGATTAATAATAAGGAAAATATTCTAAAACCAAAAAAAGAAATTGCGGAGCCGAAAAAGCTAGGTAGAGGAAACAAAAGGCTCTAAGAAAAAGTTCATATTTAAAGAAACCTGTAGTCGCTTAATGAGTAAGTGGTATAACTCAATACAAAATCATATGCTGTATTTGAAAAAAAAATTAGAAGCAAGTAGGCATCGTGACTGTCCACAGTTTCCCCCTTTCATCCTGTCGACATTACAACCACCACAGAAAAGAAAATAACAAAAACATAATAAAAACACCCATACAAAGTAAAATGCCCAAAATATAAAAAGAAGTAACCACACAAAATGAAATGCGCAAAACATTAAAAAAACTGCAACCACACGAAACAAAATACCCAAAACATGGTAAGAAATTCTGTTGAAAGCACAATGAAGGTATACGATAGGAGAAATATATGTTTTTAAAACTTAATACAAGTGTCAAAACTGAAATAAAAAAGAAAGAAAAAAGAAATATTCCAAATTTCATTGTTACTTTAGATATTTTGACCTGTTGACATTTCATAAACTGTACTTGCACTCGGTCAAAAAATATTACTTACAAGGACTCTTTAGTAACTTTTAATCGCTGTGGTCGTATTTATAAGGTTTGCATAACAAATCAAGTTAATAATGTTGCGCTTTCACTTAGGCACCAAATGCTAATTATTGGCCGCTAGGCCTAGGCCTTTTAAATAATTTTTGATAAGCGTAACACTCTTAAATTGATTTGTCATGCAAACCTCATATAATCACAGCATTATAAAAATTACTATAAATGCATATGCGTAGGTCTCGGGCGTATCTATTAATGCTTTGTGCTCGAGTAACATTTAAACAGAATTCATTTTATTTTCTATGAAAACTACATAAATATCAGCTCGGAGGACTGAAAACTATCAAAAATCTCTAGTCCTAGGGTCTGCTTAATAGTTCCAACCTCAGAAAAGCGCATTGCTAAAAGCTTGGACTTCTATGAAAACATTATGAAAATTAGCACGGCACACTGAAAATTGCTAAACAGGCCCAGTCCTAGGGCTTTCTAATTATTGTTTCGTACCTGACTAAAAGTGCAACATTATCTTTAGTTCTTACTGGCAGGGGTACATGGTATTTCCCAGGTAAATATTACTATTTCTAAAATCACCAAGTTCAGCGGGTGAAAGTTAATGAATGAAAAAGCTATTTCCGTAAATTTCCAGGAAACGTATTTTAAATCTTTTGATTTAGTTAATTTAATTATACGAAGCAAAAAAGAATTTACATTATTTACATTACATTGTATTTCTGCCTGATAAGGCAACCGTTGGTGGTGAAAGCTAACGTTTATTAATTTGTGTTTTTAATACACCATGAACCGGATATTTTTTCACTTTATTGTTATCTACGGCCTCTAATCTAGACCGTAGGTGCGGTAATGGAGTGCTGTATTGGAATACAGTTCTTAAGAGTAAAAATTGTAATTTTTACGAAAATTTTGAATGGGCCCCCTTCACAACGGGCACCGACCCTTTCCGTCTGCGGTCTAAGTTACAATACAATGAGGTAGTGTACTAATTTTGGTCGTTCTAAATTCGAAACTGTATGTTTTACAAAAATTGGCATGGGGCTATAAACCCCTGGCTCCAACCGTTTCCAAAACCGCCTGCATTCTCAGTTAGAGTACCATGAGATAATATACCAAATTTGGTTGTTCCAAATTGAAAACTGTAGATTTTACGAAAATTTTGTATGGGGGAAGGATCTAAACCTCGGGCCCCGACCCGTTCAGAAAATCTTCTACGGTCTAAGTTAGAGTACCATTAAATGGTATACCAAATTTGGTGGTTCTAAATTGAAAACTGTAGATTTCAAGAAATTCTTTAGGGGGGGGGGGCTCTGAACCCCGGGATCCGACCCTTTCCAAAAAACCATCTACCGTCTAAGTTAGAGTATCATGAGATAGTATACCAAGTTTAGTGGTTCTAAATTGAAAACTGTAGTTTTTACGAAAAATGTTTATGGGGAAGGGCTCTTACCCCGTGCCCGACCCGTTCCAAAAAGTGTCTACCGTCTAAGTTAGAGTACCATAAGATAGTATACCAAATTTGGTGGTTCTAAGTTGAAAACGGTATATTTTACGAAAATACTTTGGGGGGAGGGGGTGCTCTTATCGCCCGGGCCCCGATCCGTTCCAAAAACCGTCTCCCGTCTAAGTTACAGTTTCATGATACCAAATTTGGTGGTTCTAATGTGAAAACTATAGATTTTACGAAAATTTTGTATGTGGGGGCTCTTACCTCCCGCGCCTTGACTTATTCCAAAAACCGTCTACCGTCTAAGTTAGAGTGCCATAAGATAGTATACCAAATTTGGTGGTTCTAAATTGAAAACTGTAGATTTTACGAAAATTTTGTCGGGGAGGGCATTCTAACCCCCCGTGCCCCGACGTGTTCTGAAAACCGTCTACCGTCTAAGTTAGAGTACCATGTTATAGTATACCAAATTTGGTGGTTCTAAATTAAAAACTGTAGATTTCACGAATTTTTTTATCGGGGGGGGGGGCTCTTTACCCCGGGCTCCGACCCTTTACAAAAAACCGTCTACAGTCTAAGTTAGAACACCATGAGATAGTGTACCAAATTTGGTGGTTCTAATTTGAAAACGGTGTATTTTACGAAAATTTTGTACGGGGGCGGGCTCTAACCCAACGGGCCCCGACCCGTTCCAAAAACCGTCTACCGTCTAAGTTAGAGTGCCATGATATAGTATATCGAATTTGGTGGTTCTAAATTGAAAACTAGATTTTACGAAATTTCGTATGAGGGGGGGGGCTTTGAACCCCGGGCTCCGACCCTTTCCAAAAACCGTCTACAGTCCAAGTTAGAATACCATGAGATAGTATTTCAAATTTGGTGAATCTAAATTGAAAACTGTAGATTTTACAAAAATTTAAAATTTTGTACGGGGGGAGGGGGGTAGGTTTGCTCCGACCCCCGAGCCCCGACCCGTTCCAAAACCCGTCTCCCGCGAAGTTAGAGTTTCATGACACAAAATTTGGTGGTTCTAAATTGAAAAATAAAGATTTTAAGAAAATTTTGTATGTGTGGTGGAGGGTCTTACCCCCCGGGCCTTGATCCGTTCCAAAAACCTTCTACCGTCTAAGTTAGAAAACCATGAGATAGTACACAAAATTTGGTGTTTCTAAATTGAAAACTATAGATTTTACGAAAGTTTGTGTGTAGGGGTGGAGAACCACCCTTGCCCCGACTAGTTCTGAAAACCGTCTACCGTTTAATTTACAAAACCATTATATAGTATACCAAATTTGGTAGCTCTAAATTGAAAACTTTAGTTTTTACGAAAACAATTTATGGGCGGGGGGACTCTGACCCCGTGCCCGACCCTGTTCCAAAACCGTCTACCTTCTAAGTTAGAGTACCATGTGAGAGTATGCCAAATTTTGTGGTTCTAAATTGAAAACTGTAGATTTTACGCGGAATTTTTATGGGGGGAGACTTACCATCGGGCTCCAACCCCCTTCCACAAACGGTCTACTGTCTAAGTTAGAGTACCATGAGATAGTATACCAAATTTGGTGGTTCTAAATTGAAAACTGTAGATTTTACGAAAAAGTGTTTATTCTGGGGTATTCTGATCCCCTGGGCTCCAACCCCTTCCAAAACCCGTCTAGCGTCTAAGTTAGAGTACCATGAGATAGTATACCAAATTTGGTGGTTCTAAATTGAAAACTGTAGATTTTACGAAAATTTTGTCGGGGAGGGCATTCTAACCCCCGTGCCCCGACGTGTTCTGGAAAACCGTCTACCGTCTAAGTTAGAGTACCATGTTATAGTATACCAAATTTGGTGGTTCTAAATTAAAAACTGTAGATTTTACGAATTTTTTTATCGGGGGGGGGGGGGGCTCTTTACCTACCTCGGGCTCCGACCCTTTTACAAAAAACCGTCTACAGTCTAAGTTAGAACACCATGAGATAGTATACCAAATTTGGTGGTTCTCAAATTGAAAACGGTGTATTTTACGCCGAAAATTTTGTACGGGGGCGGGCTCGAACCCCCGGGCCCCGACCCGTTCCAAAAACCGTCTACCGTCTAAGTTAGAGTGCCATGATATAGTATACCGAATTTGGTGGTTCTAAATTGAAAACTAGATTTTACGAAATTTCGTATGAGGGGTGGGGGTTTGAACCCCGGGCTCCGACCCTTCCAAAAACCGTCTACAGTCCAAGTTAGAATACCATGAGATAGTATTTCAAATTTGGTGAATCTAAATTGAAAACTGTAGATTTTACAAAAATTAAAAATTTTGTACGGGGAGGGGGGGTAGGTTTGGCTCCGACCCCCGAGCCCCGACCCGTTCCAAAACCGTCTCCCGCGAATTTAGAGTTTCATGACACAAAATTTGGTGGTTCTAAATTGAAAAATAAAGATTTTAAGAAAATTTTGTATGTGTGGTGGAGGGTCTTACCCCCCGGGCCTTGATCCGTTCCGAAAAACCTTCTACCGTCTAAGTTAGAGTACCATGAGATAGTATACAAAATTTGGTGTTTCTAAATTGAAAACTATAGATTTTACGAAAGTTTGTGTGAGGGGGGGGGGAGAACCACCCTTGCCCCGACTAGTTCTTGAAAAACCGTCTACCGTTTAATTTACAAAACCATTATATAGTATACCAAATTTGGTAGCTCTAAATTGAAAACTTTAGTTTTTACGAAAACAATTTATGGGCGGGTGGACTCTGACCCCGTGCCCGACCCGTTCCAAAACCGTCTACCGTCTAAGTTAGGAGTACCATGAGAGAGTATGCCAAATTTTGTGGTTCTAAATTGAAAACTGTAGATTTTACGCGGCATTTTTTATGGGGAGACTTACCATCGGGCTCTCCAACCCCTTCCAAAAGCGGTCTACTGTCTAAGTTAGAGTACCATGAGATAGTATACCAAATTTGGTGGTTCTAAATTGAAACCCGTAGATTTTACGAAAAAGTGTTTATTCGGGGGTATTCTGACCCCCGGCTCCAACCCTTCCAAAACCCGTCTAGCGTCTAAGTTAGAGTACCATGAGATAGTATACCAGATTTGGTGGTTCTGAATTGAAAACTGTAGTTTTAAGAAAATTTTGTATGTGGGGGCTCTGACCCCCTGGCCTTGATCCGTTCCAAAAGGGTCTACTGTCTAAGTTAGAGTACCATGAAATAGTATACCAAATTTGGTGGTTCTAAATTGAAAACTGTATATTTTACAAAAAAAAAAAAAATATTCGGGGGGGGGGGGTCTGACCCCTGGGCTCCAACCTCTTCCAAAAATCGTCTAGCGTCTAAGTTAGAGTACCATGAGATAGTATACCAGATTAGGTGGTTCTGAATTGAAAACTGTAGTTCTTAAGAAAATTTTTTTGTATGTGGGGGCTCTGACCCCCAGACCTTGACCCGTTCAAAAACGGTCTGCCGACTAAGTTAGAGTACCATAAGTTGATAGTATACCAAATTTGGTGGTTCTAAGATATGAAACTGTAGATTTTACGAAATTTTTTATGAGGCGGGGGGGGGGGCTCTGATCCAGCGGGCTCCAACCCCTACCAAAACCATCTAGCGTCTAAGTTAGAGTTTGATGATACCAAATTTGATGGTTCTGAAAGGAAAACTAGATTTTACGAAAATTTTGTATATATGAGGGGGGGGGGGGGGGGGGGCTCCGACTCCCCGGGCCTTGACCCGTTCCAAAACCGACAACCGTCTAAGTTAGAGTACTATGAGATACGTTACCTGATTTGGTGGTTCTGAATTGAAAACTGTAGATCTTACGAATATTTTGTGTATGGGGGCTCTGACCAACCGGGCCCATGACCCGTTTCCAAAAACCGTCTACCGTCTAAGTTAGAGTACCATGACATAATATACCAAATTTGGTAGTTCTAAATTGAAAACTATATTTTTCGGCAACTCTGTAGGGGGAGGTCCTCCTCCCCACTCGTCTCCAACCGCTTCCAAAACCCGTCTAGCGTCTAAGTAGAGTACCATGAGATAGTATACCAGATTTGGTGGTTCTGAATTGAAAACTGTAGTTTTTATGAGAATTTTGTACTTGGAGGGACCTCTGACCCCCGAACCTTTACCCGTTCCAAAAACGGTCTGTCGTCTAAGTTAGAGTACCATGAGATAGTATACCAAATTTGGTGGTTCTAAATTGAAAACTGTAGATTTTACGAAAAAGTTTTTATATAAGGAGGGTATTCTGACCCCCCGCGCTGCAACCCCTACAAAAAATCGTCTAGCGTCTAAGTTAGAGTACCATGAGATAGTATACCAGATTTGGTGGTTCTGAATTGAAAACTGTAGTTTTTAAGAAAATTTTGTATGTGGGGGCTCTGACCCCCTGGCCTTGATCCGTTCCAAAAAGGGTCTACTGTCTAAGTTAGAGTACCATGAAATAGTATACCAAATTTGGTGGTTCTAAATTGAAAACTGTATATTTTACAAAAAAAAAAAATATTCGGGGGGGTCTGACCCCCGGGCTCCAACCTCTTCCAAAAATCGTCTAGCGTCTAAGGTAGAGTACCATGAGATAGTATACCAGATTAGGTGGTTCTGAATTGAAAACTGTAGTTCTTAAGAAAATTTTGTATGTTGGGGGCTCTGACCCCCGGGCCTTGACCCGTTCCAAAAACGGTCTGCCGACTAAGTTAGAGTACCATAAGATAGTATACCAAATTTGGTGGTTCTAAGATGAAACTGTAGATTTTACGAAATTTTTTATGAGGCGGGGGGGGGGCTCCGATCCAGCGGGCTCCAACCCCTACCAAAACCATCTAGCGTCTAAGTTAGAGTTTGATGATACCAAATTTGATGGTTCTGAAAGGAAAACTAGATTTTACGAAAATTTTGTATATATGAGGGGGGGGGGCTCTGACTCCCCGGGCCTTGACCCGTTCCAAAAACCGACAACCGTCTAAGTTAGAGTACTATGAGATAGGATACCTGATTTGGTGGTTCTGAATTGAAAACTGTAGATCTTACGAACATTTCGTGTATGGGGGCTCTGACCAACCGGGCCCCTGACCCGTTCCAAAAACCGTCTACCGTCTAAGTTAGAGTACCATGACATAATATACCAAATTCGGTAGTTCTAAATTGAAAACTATATTTTTCGGCAATTCTGTAGGGGGGGGGCTCCTCCTCCCCCCTCGTCTCCAACTGCTTCCAAAAATCGTCTACAGTCTAAGTTAGAATTCCACGAGATAGTATACCAGATTTGGTGGTTCTGAATTGAAAACTGTAGATTTTACGAAAATTTTGTATATGCGGGGCTCTGACCAACCGGGCCCTGCCCCGTTCCAAAAACCGTTTACCGTCTAATATTTTTAGTGCTAAAGAAAAACGTAATATTCCTATCCTGTCTGCGTGTCCAAACTTTAAAAATTTGATCAATGAGCAAGACGTTCGAAATCGTACGTTTTTCTGCATTCGTTTTGTATGTAACCAAAATCTGTAAACGCGACGAATTGACGTAGTCGACGAATTTGTCCGCGACGAATTGACGCGCTACGAATTGACGCGCGACGAATTGTCGTAGTCGACGAATTGACGCAGTCGACGAATTAACGTAGTCGACGAATTGACGCACGCGACGAATTAACCTAGTCGACGAATTGACGTGACACTGTGTCGATATGTTGCCGTGGCCTGCTAGATCACCAGATCTTTCACCAATCGAGCACGTATGGGACATCATTGGACGACAACTCCAGCGTCACCCCAATCAGCATTTACCGTCCCTGTATTGACTGACCAAGTGCAACAGACATGGAACTCATCACACAAACTGACATCCAGCACCTGTACGACGCAAAGCATGAACTTTTGCGTGCTTGCATTCAACACTTTGGCGGTTACACCGGTTATTAATGTACCAACATTTCACATTTAAAATGGCTCTTCTCACGCTTACATTAAGCTGTGATCTTGAAACCTTAATCGATTAAATATGTTACCTATACAAATGTATTGCCGCCATTTCATTCCTCTACAACTATTTTTTCGTGGTGTTGGGATTTTTTTTCTGTCAGTGTATATATATATTATTATTATTATTAAACAGACAGCATGAGCACAGGCTCTGTAACTTAGCTTATTCGAAGCGATATCTACAAAATGGAGATGCAACCCCCTTCCCCTCCCCCGCCCCGCCCATCTTAACTTATCACGAGCCGCCACTGATTTCCACGCTGGTTTCTGTTTCTGTGGTCGAATTTACCTACTAAATTTTCATTCTCTTGCCGTTGCTCTATTTTCGCATTGAAATCTCCCATAATGATCTTTAAGTTCTGCTTGCCTTTATTATTTGGATGACGAATTTCCTCATAAAATTCTCCAATCTCTTCTTCAGGATGACTTGTGGTGTGTGCATAAGCTTAAATAATCTGAGCCTGGTATCATCTCGAGAGTTGGATAACAGGTCGTGTAGCTCTGTCAGAGGAACTTTCAACCTCTACAACTTTATCTTTCAGTTTCTTGTTTATTATAAATATAACACCACTAGTTCTGCCAGTATTTGTCCCACGATAGTAGAAGAGATGTCCACTTTTCAGTTCAAGGAGATCTCCTTTTCTCCTTATTTCACTTAGCCCAACGATGTCCCATTTGATCTTTTGTATTTCTTCCAATTCAAGGAGCCTTGAATCAGAAGAAAGGGAGCGTCCGTTATACATAGCCAAGGTCAGCATCAGATGGCAGCCTAGTCCTAGCCTCCGGTGATTCTTAGCACCCTCTGTCTTCATGTCGCACTGGCCGCTGCTTTGGCCAGGTACATTCCAGCTGCCGGAGACTGAGGGCCAAGATTTAAGTTGTGGAATCATTTTGGAGGGGTTTGTCCATAACTCACCACGCTGGCCAAGCGGGTTGGTGAGTGTGGGACAGCATTTCCTCTAATCCCGATGGTATAGTTATACCGCTATTGGTGTTCGTCAGAGCCACTTTAGTGGGAACAGGATGTACCACGAGAAGGAGTGTTAGGCATTTGTCAAGGAGAGGCTGTATTATCTTGCGCATCACCTGACCTTACATCCGTAATTACCAAGGCACCGATTTATGCAGCAATGTAATTACCAAGGCACCGATTTATGCAGCAATGTAATTACCAAGGCACCGATTTATGCAGCAATGTAATTACCAAGGCACCGATCTGAGTATTGGCACGTTGAACGTTTACGGTCTCCGCACCGTCGAAAAGCAAAAGTGGCTCGCGGGCTACTTCAGGGAGTCGGGTGGTGATTTTTTGTTAGTGCAGGAAACTCACCATAAGAAGCCCGAGCAGGTTTTTGCGTTCCGTAGGAACACCGGGCTGAACTGTAGGTACTGGCTTGGAGCGAATGGTTTCACCGGGGTGGCCATTATCTACAAGCCGCAGTACGAGGGTAGCATCACGCAGATGCAGACTGACGGGGACGGTCGCGTGGTGGCTATTTCGGTTAATAGCGGATTGATGCCCATTAAGATGGTGTGTGTTTATGTTCCGGTGGAGGGTTGTTTCCGGAGCGGTTTCTTAGATCAGCTGTCGTTCTTCCTTAGGGGAAGCAAAGATTTTCTGGTCGTCGGTGGAGATTTCAACTCGGTTGTGGATAACCATAACGGTTGGTTGAGTGCTCACAGGTGCAGGTGGTCAGAGCCGTACAGAAGGGGTCTTACGGATCTGATGAAAAACTAGCAACTTAAGGACGTGTGGATGTAGCTGTTCCTGCAGGAGCCGGGCTTCACCTGACGCACGAATCATTTGGCTTCAAGGATCGACATGCTGTTGGTCTGGAAGATGGACTGGGTTATGGGGCCGATGTCCTTAAACCTAACTCACAGCCGTTGTTTGTCTCTGATCACAGCGTTGTCGTGACGGACGTCTGTGTGCCGGCGCCGAGGTAGAGGAAAGCGACCCCGTGGTGCCTAAACGTGTCAATGTTAGACGGCGTTGAAGCACTGTCGCGTGTCCGTTCGATCTTGGAGGCGGGTGCAGAGACGGCCACCGATGACGAGATCGGCGGTTGGGAGAGGGCAAAGGACGAGGGCCGGAGCACCTTGGTAGCTCGGGGTAATTAGTTGGGGAGAGCTAAGCGGGACTCAGGTTTTTCTGATTAACCTCCTGAACTCGGCTCTGAAGGGTGTGAAAACGGGTGTAACCTTGGGATCATTTCCCAGATCAGGCAAGAGATTTCCGCCTTTTATAGAGGCATCGGCTTTGAAGTTCAATTTCGAGGTGCTATTAGGAGTTTTGAGCAGGAGTGGGATATTAATCACATTTACCGCAAGCTCGAGGCGAAGCGGAAGATATAGATGTTACTAAGGTGAGGGACAATAAGTAGATCCTGCAGGAAGCTGCTAGGTATTACGGCGATCTCTTTTCCAGCGAGGAAATAGAACCTGCCGTCATGTATATGTGGTTGGAGTGTACGCCGAGGATCCCCGAAGAGGACTTGGAGAGTCTTGAAGAGGAGTCCTGGGTGTCTGAGGTGAGGGTGGCGCTTCAGGCCCTTTCGCCAGGTAAGTCTCCGTGTTGTGATGGTCTCCTGTCGGAGTTTTACAAGAAGTTTGTTAATTGTTAGCGCCCTGGCTTACCAGTGTGTACAACGAGTTTGTGCAGGTGGTTCGTATTCCCGGGACCATGCGGAGGAGGATGGTCACTTTGCTGTGCAAAAGCCCCGAAGCCCCGGCGAGGGAGTTAAGCGGTTGCAGACCGGTGTCTCTCTCCACAGTGGACTATAAGATCTTTGCAAGTGTCATCAATAGCAGGCTTGCTAAGGTTGCCGTTCATCTCATTGGTGCTAATCAGACGTGTGGTATGGGTGGGTGCCGGATGCAACGGAATACTAGGTGAATCAGAGACGCTATCACTTACCTGGGCAAGAAGGGCATTAATATGGGGCTGTTCTTATTAGACAAGAGAAAGGCTTTCGAAAGGGTGTCGCACGAGTTTGTCGGAAGATTGTTAGAAGCCAACGGCTTCCGAGTATTTGTCCGAAGTGTGATTAGGGCGTTGAACAGATACCTCTCCGGGAGTGTCATTATTGCCAGTCGTCTCTCCACCCTCTTTGAGGTACAAAGAGGTGTGGGGCAGGGATGCCCTCTCTCTCACCCCTTTTGTTTGTTTTGGTCTTGCAGACCCTTTTGAGAAAAGTTGCTGGGAAGGATAGTGTTAAGGGTTTTCCGGTCCCGGGGAGAGGAGAGTCGTTGAAGTACCTTGTGTACGCCGATGATGTCTGCTTCTTAGTCGACTCGGAAAGGAGCTTGAACGGGATGTGGGTTGCTTTCGCTGAGTACCGCATTGCGACCGGTTCCCGTCTCAATGAGGGGAAGCCCAGTATTATGCTCTGGGGCAAGTGGGAGGGGTCAGCGGTTACAGGTTTAGCTGTAAACGATGGGCCCGTTCGGATACGTGGTATCCAGTTTTCTACGGAAGGGTTCCACGTGAGAACCTGGGATAAAGTTCTGGCGGAGATAAAGGAGGAGCAAGAACGGTGGCAGGAAGTGGGCATTTCGAGAGTGAATCGGCCAAGTTAGCTAATGCGCTTTTGTTTTCGAAATGCACTGTTGCCGGGGTAATTGAATCCCCACCCGGAAGTCTCAAGAAGCAGTTGGAGAGAGCGGTCTTTGGCATCATTTGGGAGGCGAAGAAGACCGAGGATGTGGCTCGGGCGGTCCTGTGCTGTCCCAGGTCGGATGGGGGTTTGGAAGTCAAGCACCTTCCGACATGGCTCAGTGCACTTAAGTTTAAGAGTGTGAAGGGCGCCCTGGTCGCCAAACATCCATGTGGAGTCTTGGTCTCCTATTTCACGGGGTAGGACTCGTCCAAATACGTTCCCTGCCACAGATTTGTTGGCCCTCTGCGCGAAAATAAATCTTACCATTTTGGAGGTCGCCTGCAGGACTTCGCAGAAGCTGACCACGCCGGGAAGAACACGCAAAAGATGAACTTTGACCTTATCCTCAACACGTCGTCAAACATTTCAACGTTCCCAGGAACTTCTACATGAGAGAGGCTTGGATGAGCATTCAGTAAAGATGTTGTGTTGCAACAAAATTCGTGTATGGGGAGGGGACGTCGTGCGAGAGCACATTAGGGCGCTCCCCTCTCTCAGCCCCCATGATTTGGGGGTCTTATATTAAGACAAGGTAAGAGCAACGTCGATGTCATGATCTTTCAGGAAGCTTGCAAGTTCAGCAAGTTTATGCCTGATGCCGTTCGCATTCCAAAACATGATGTTGAGACTGTCCATAATGCGCTACCAGTCACTGGAGCTCAGGCTTAAGCCGCCAGACAGGCAACCAGAACCCGTTTGAGGACAGCGGGATCAATGCGCTCTACAAGCTCTGAGAGCAGCCTTTGAACCGTGACCTCGGTAGTGGCAGGGTGGGAAGCCACTTTTGTTATCGAGTGTGCGGCAGGCGTAACTTTTGCTGGTTGACCAGCAGTCTTGTTTTTGTTCTTTTTGCCTTTCCTTTTCCTCCTCTTGGAGCTTATAGCAGAGGTGGAAGGCATGGAAGCAGCTGGGGGACTCTTCTTTACCGGTTTGTGGTCAACAGCAGTACGTTTAGAAGGGGCCCTCCTTTTTGTTGACATATTCTGCTTCGGCTCGGTTTCTGCCTGTTGCTTTTCGGCAGCTTGGTGGCAATCTGCTTGAAAATGGGGCGACCACGCCAGTTAGCCACATATTCACCACTGCAATTGACACAGAAACGCTGTATCTTCTTGTCAGCCGTGCACTCCTAGCTGTTTTGATCCTTGCCGTAGTGTACACATTTGAACAAAGCGATATTCATGACCCAGTCCTACTGAAATTAAACGAAGTTGCCTCCACCCGGCGGACGATGATGTATACTGAGTGCAAGTTTTTCCAGGAAATTATTGCTCAGATTAAACCGCCTACGGTGGACACTAGTACTCGCTCGAACGTCGACAGTGCGGTGAAGGAACGCACTCTTTGCATACAGACAATCTTGGATAGAGCTGGAAGCCCTCAGCTCCTGCCCGAGACCTTTATGCACTTCCTCCACGTATTGTCATGATGATCCTGGAGAAAAACAAGTTCCGAAGGAGCCTGCGGTCGAGATCTGCCGACGATAGGGTTCGCTATAACTCGTGTCGTGATCTCGTCAGGGCAGAAATCCGCGCGTTGAGGGAACTCCAATTGAACAAGTACCTTCTCAACGCGGGTCAACCTCGTCAGGATGATGTTTGGACCATCCTTCGGAACATCTGGTGTAGTAAGACTATCATACCGCTCCTTCTCGGTCCATAGGGTTTGGTGTACGGTGATGACGAGAAGGCTGGGATCCTTGCTGGTGCCCTGGAGGAGCAGCTCTCACCTCATGACATCCAAAATCCTAGTCAAACTGATAGGGTCATGGAGACTTTAGCTACATACGATCTTGATGATACAGATGAGGTCATCTCGCCTGTTAGTTACCTCAAGGTAACTCGACACATCAAAAAGCTAAAGGTGAAGAAAGCTCCTGGAAGAGGTGGAGTTTCGACAAGAGCTGTTCAACTACTCCCTGAGAGCTGGATTCTGGTACTGGTGGAGATTTTCAACGGGTCTCTCCGGCTGAAGTATTTCCCTAGGAACTGGAAAAAAGCAGTGGCAGTGGTGTTACCCAAACCTGGAACCAATCATACCTTACCTGAGAACTACCGTCCAATATCTCTCTTGCCCGTCCTGGGTAAGCTCCTTGAGAGGGTCATCCTCTCTAGGATTCTTCAGTTCTGTGAAGCAAATAGTGTGATTCGTGACGAACAGGGTGGTTTTCTGGCGAAGCATGCTACGTCCCACCAGTTGATCAGACTTACAGAATTCGTTTCTGAAGGACGAGAAAAGAGCGACGTACTCAAGGACATGCTCTCTAGGAATGTCTCTATTCTTTAAGTACTCAGGATCTACTGACCCATTGGACAAGTCTCACGTCAGGACTGATCGGAAGAGAGAAGGGCGTGGATGTGCATGCATGTTGCTGGGGTTGATTACAAAAACCAGGATTTTAGGTTCTGTTTAGCGCATGATGTCCTTCCCGCGATGAAACGGCAGTACAGGTGGAGTGCTGGTGTCACCCTTTCTACCTCGCTTCCGTGTGATTTTCCTATCGTGTACTCTAGCCCAAATCTCCCATCTTCCTATTTCTAAGGGTTGTGAAAGACCTGGTGCCAGACATTCCCTTCCTAAAATCTTCTACGAATGATCTAATTTGTATGATGGAAACAAAGACTAGTGTAGACTAAGAACAAAAGAATCGATCTGGCTTTGATTTTTTCCGATTTCAAGAGCTATATGTATCTCGGAATCACTTCTGTGTCGAATCCTTTCATTCGCTGACATTTTCCGCTTCAGTGAACGATTTTTTGGTTTAAATTTGTTTTTAATTCTTTTGGAAATTTTGTTGCTCGGAAGTTCTTTCTGAAACGCTGAGGTAATTTATTGTACATTCTGTATAACGTAAGACTTTTTGACTAGAACATGAACCTCAACGAGACACTGAGGTGAAATTTTGATGTCTAGTAAGACTGTTAAAACCGATTCCTTCAGGGAATCGGCTCTTTTGAGGAATCGATTCTTTTCAGGGAAAACTGGTACTCCAACGACTCAGTTTGCTGAGTATTCGTTCTTTGCGAACGTATCGTTCAAGAACGACATGACTCATTTCTAGGAAAAACCCCAATTACATCCTTAGGCAGTTCCATCTGATTTCATCGCGCTGCATGGAAAAGTGGACTAAGTACGGGGCCTAAAATTCATGTGACGAAAACAAACTACATTAACGGCGAAAAGTTGTCCTCATTAAGAAATTCACTGTGAGGTAACCTAAAGTGTAGTGCCAGATGATGGCGTTAAATCATTTAGTATCAAGTAATTTCGTCTACGTTATCATAAGCAGTACTACCTTAGATTAATGCAAAGAAGAAATTATCCTTAATATTAAAACTCAGGAGGACTTATAGACATTACAAAGGCTAGAAAAAAACTCAGTATTTGCCTATAGATGGCACCACGTCATCCCTGTATCCAGTGAGATTCATTACGTTGTGGAAGCGGCTTTAAACCATGATTTTGAAACCTCTTAAAATAAACTTCAGCTGTGAAAAGTGTTTCCCCATATCTGAATTTTTATTTTAAGGTGGTTATACCTAAAATCTGTGCCTTATGTTCCCAATGGTAAAATTTGCTTACATATTTTCTTCGCAATTAATGTATTCCCAAAGATGAAAATTTGCACATCGATAAAACTAACTTTAAGTTATAGTAGGGGATACTTAATACTTGCTAAAACATAACGATAATTATATTAAAAATCAATCATTTTACTTTGAGTAATGTTCAGACCTGTTAAAAGATGGCACGTCCTGTACATTGATAACATCAGTAGACAAACAATTGTTGGATAGCATAATTACGGTTATGTTTTAGAAAGTATTAAGTATCCCATGCTATAACTTAAAGTTAGTTTTATCGATGTGCAGATTCTCATCCCTTGCAATACATTAATTGCGAAGGAAATATGTAAAGAAATTTTACCATTGGAAAGAACAGGAAAGACTTTTACGGAAGTAGTTACCTGGGAGTACGATGGTTTGGAAGAGTACGTGCGGTAGGCCTACGACGACAGGGCGGCGACGGCGTCAAGGTGTAGTCCGGTGAATGGAAACTTCGTTTAGAAAGGCAAGTAACGTGCGGAAGAATACAACAGGATGCGGTTCAGAAGTACGTAGTCAGTACTTCTGAACAGGATGCGGTTCAGAAGTACGTCTTGTAAGATTACGCAGAAGGAAAGAGGTCGGCTTTATGCAGCATTGCAAGTCGTGTTAGTAGCTTTTTCTACATTGTTAGTGGCTCTTTCGAAACTCATGAGTCTGCATACTTTTTTCGGATTTTATCAGAGCTTAAATGTTTTTTATCCGGCACAATACGACAAGAAGCTCTTGGCCTCTCTGCCATACTGGGATTTCTGAATTGAAAGAACTCCTTTATTTTCATAAACATCCGTTACAGTCAGGGGCGGATTTCCGACTAGGAGCACTAGGCGCACGCCTTGGGCCCCAGACTTTGAGGGGCCCCGAAAACGTATAAATGGATTGCCAGTTTTGCTTAGGTTTTCCAGACGGAAACAAATCTATCTTTAAAGCGACCACTTTGTTTGTATTATCAATTGATATTTCACTTTCTGATATTAATAACATATTTGTTCTTGCTTTGTTGATACTAACAATGAAAGCATCTGTGTAAGAATCCCCCTCCCCTCCGAGTTGCGATTAGGAGTGCCTGTAGATATATACTGTCCTGATGATCGGGGGTGTTTGTTGTTAATTGTTTTTTCTCTTTGGGGTGGAGTAAGCAAGACCGTTCTCAGCCCTAATCCTCCTATAAACCAGCCTAAACCTAAAAATATAATATTTAGGTTGAAAAAATAAAGAAATTCCAAAATTTCATACTATTTGTCTTTTTCTTATTCAACCACTTAGCATCCAGGTACGTAATATTACGTTAACGAATGACAGTGCAAGAAAATCGAGAACCGTAATATTACGGGCCCACTGATGTCAGGTAAAGCAGTGCAGGATCTAGGGAGGGGCAGCGGGTCTCAAGCCCCGGCTGCTGCACTTGAGAGGAGCGCCAAATTGGCTCTGCGGAAAGAAAATAATTTTCGAGAGGAACGAAAAGGAAAGCGGAAAAGAACTTTTTTATTATTCCAAAAAAAAAAAGAAAAAAATTAAAGAAATTAAGATTTTTTGCTTAATCGACTTTTAGATTTTTTTTCCTTAAAGAAAGATAGATTTTTTTGCTTAATGGAAAAAAATATGAGATAAGAAAATACCTCAGAGAAGGAGAACAAACGTTGTCCCTTTTGTGTGAAAAGATGTCAGGTCAAATCGGGAACAAAAGTAGTATTATCGGAAAATTACGTGAGAACTGTTGGCAACACTGGCGCAGGCCAATCCAGTTCAGCCTTGCGTTGACTAAGCAAAGTCTTTTTCTTGCGTCTTCTCTTTTACACGTGCGCGGCAACATAGGAAGTAACAGCCTAGGGCTCTCTCCACACGTGCAGTGCTAAACTAAAAAAAAAATATTCCCTGCAATTCCTAACGAAGAAGTAAGATGCTGTCAATAAAAGGAAAGTTGTCAGGAAGTCAAAATCCTAAAAGAGCTCAGAAGAAAATGGAAATTCAACAATCAGTAGAAATGTTTTCAACGTGGATAAAGTCGTCTGATCGTACTGACCAGGTCAGTGAAGAAGTTAAGGAGAGAAATTGTTATCGTCTTATATTGAAAACGTTAAAAATAGCCCATTGTATTTTAAATAGAGACCCGTGTAACCCCTCTGCCGCCATAGTAATGGATTTTAACCCTTATTAATATAATTGCCTTGCTGTTGATTTTTTGTTTTAAAATAACTTTTATTTTGTTTAATGGGATAGGAAAATATGTTTACCTGTGTAAATTTTCTAAAATTTCACTAACTGCCGAGTTGTCGTGTGGTACCTTTGTCGCTGCTTTTTACCCTTTATTTGCACTGTGTCCGTATGAAACGGACAATGGAAAACTATGGACGTGATCAATGCGTAATCTGGGTTATTATTGTAAAAACAAAAGTGGCCTGACAATTTATTATATCCGGGTTTGTGATGGGGAGGGGGGGCAGGTTTCTAAAGACGTTAAATCGAACAAAGTGTTTCGCAAGGTATTTTTATTTAGATATTTTGGTGTGTGTTTTAAAAGGCGTTACTGAAAGTGATGAACGAGCTTTTTTTAATGGCCGCTTGCGTGTATGAAACAGTTGTATTTGCAGGCTGAAATTGTTTTATGTGGTGCTTGTGTTGAATATATGGATGATTTCTTGATGTGTGTTTTAAATTTTCAGTGTTTTTATTAATGTGCGTGTTTGAAATGCTCAGTTATTACGGTGTGTTTAAAATTATGTTTATTAATACTCGTAATCAGTGATCGCGTTAATGCCTGGACAGTCGTATTTTACGCATCAAAACCAGAAATGAATTCCTAAAAAAAGCTGGGATGAATTTCTATTTCTCCAAAAATTTTAAAAACCGAATCTAGGTTGTTGTTTTTTATTATCATCATTAGTCATTACTATATATACCCCTCCCCTCCTTGAGTTGACTATTGAACACAGAAGTTGTGCCATCGATAATGTAATTCCTTCCCCGTTCCCCACCCCAAGCTCCACTACTCTTCTCGGTTTCGTATATCTCGGGTTGCTGGAAAACACGACCCCGAAAGGCATGTGTGGACAAACGACTGTCTCTGTCACCACTTCGGAAGCGAAATTCCAGTGACCTTGATATCAGCAGCCGTGCCCGGTGAACAACAGAGCTACAAAAACGCCGTAAATAGAGGGAGGAAGGCAACTTTTCTTTTTTTTTTCGAGAGTTCTGAAGGAAAAAAATAGCTGTTCTGTATAAAAAAAAAAAAAAAGCTTGGGGGTGGAGGCAGATTCCCGCTATTTACAACTGAAATGTTTTCTGCTATACTTCTTTTGGGGGGGGGGGGGATCTAAAAATATGAGCTAGTAAGCGTGGTACATAATATTTTACATATATTCTGCGTATTTTTATACTTTAAATTTAATGGAATTCATTTTTCTTACGATTACCACAATACTTCCTTCATATAATTGTCGTTATGATTTGCATGCTGCATTTGTAGGAATCATACAATAGAACTTTATTTATCTTGTAGGAAAACTTCCTACTGTCCTACATAATGGTATTTTATTTCATATATTCCCACAGATATTCCCAGAGAGCTGACGCAAATTGAAAATGAAGGAAGGCACAGTGAGCACCACGAGGAAGATCAGATGGTTGTAGTTAAAGAAGATCAGAACAAGGTCCAACTCCAAGAAAATGACATGAAGGAAAACGAGAAGCGTTCAGATCAAATGCAAGATGACGAAGAGGGTATAACTGTAGATTTACGTATTGGTGGCACAGGAAAAAATATTCCGTCAACTTCTGGTGAATTGGATTTAGATTATCATGATCCAGGAAGTTGGCCTGAAAAGTTTTGTGATGCCCAAAGATGCTATTTGACAAGGATGAGAGCTGAAATTCAAGATGTCCATGAGCCTAATGATCTTGCTAACAGTCTAAGGGATGGTAGGAAGCTTACCGAAGAATGGTTTTACAAACAGCTTCCAAACAATTTCAGAGTTCGGAGATCATGGTTAGCGTACAGTGTGTCGAAAAAGGCGCTTTTCTGTATCCCCTTCAGATTATTTTCAGATTCCATTCCCGGTCAAAAGTTATCAACTCTAGCTAAAAAAAGATGAGTTCACTCAGTGGAAGAAATTAAGTGATCGAATTCCAGAGCACGAAAAATCGTTAAATCACAAAATGTGGTTTTGTTAATGGAAGACGCTGGAGTCATCATTGGTAACAAGAAAAGGCATAGATAAAGAGCTTCAAGAGCAAATCAGAGAAGAGGAAAACCATTGGAAAGCTGTGTTGCTATTTATCGTTGATGGCATTGTGCATCTGGCAAAACAGGGTAGCCCGTTTAGAGGATCAGAAGAAACCAGTGACTTTGGTGACCCTAGCAGTGGAAAGTTTCTCAACACCATAGAGCTCGTTTCACATTACCATGCCTCTTTACGAGAACATATTGAACGCCACAAAAAAGGTCAGCTTGCTTATTTTTCTCACGCAATACAAGATGAATTTTTGAAAATAATTTCATGAAAAATCAGGGAAAAATACTAAACGACATTATGGAAGCAAAGTATTTTTCCATGATGTTTGACTGCACTCCCTACTTAAGCCACCAGGAGCAGATGTCTCAGATTATAAGGTACATACGGGTTGATGAGAATGGTCCAGAAGTTGTTGAGAGCTTCATTGATTTCTTCACTGTGACGGATAAAACTAATTCAGGCCTGTCAGAAGCCATCATAGATAAACTGAAAAAGGATGGGTTAGATATCAGCAACTGCATGGGCCAGTCGTATGATAATGGTGTTAATATGGCTGGAAAGAACAAGGGTGTTCAGAAACATATCTTGGATAAGAATCCCTTAGCCTTTTTTATACCATGTGCAGCTCATTCACTCAATTTAGTGGTTTTCACGCTGCTTGTGTGGTGGTAGAGGCAGAAGCATTCTTCGGTACACTTCACCTCCTCTATTTATTCTTTGCTGCATCAACTTAAAGGTGGGAAGTTCTTCAGGGTCATGTGATAACCACACTGAAATTGCAGACACAAACCAGATGGTCAGCCAAAATTGAAGCCGTGCGAGTTGTTTTTTTCCAACTGGAAAAATTCATAAAGGCCTTAGATGAACTTAAGAATTACAGTGACTCAAACTTGGAAACGAAAGATAAGGCCAAAAATCTTTTGAAAGACCTATCAACATATGAATTTATTGTGCTGACCTGTTTCTGGTTCAAAGTTTTGAGTCATATTCACCGGGTCAACAAACTTCTTCAAACAGAGGATAAAACAATTGATATGTCTGAAAAGCACATCCGTGGACTCAACAAACTTCTGGAATCGTCTCGGGATACTTGTGCAAATGATGCAATCACTGAAGCCAGAGAAAAGGCAGAAGAACTTGGGTTGAGCCTTAATTTCCGTAAAGTTCGAATGAGGAAAAGGAAGACATTTTTGGATGAAGAAGATGAAGATGAAGAGGTTCAAATGTCTACAGAAAAAAAAATTCAAGATCCTTCTTTTGGACGTAATGGACAGGGTGATTTCAGAACTGAGGAGGAGATTTGAGGGAATCGAGGAACCAGATAAAAAAATTAGCTTCCTTCATGGCTCCAAGTTCCAGTCACTTTCTGCAGAAGAACTAAGGTCGAAGGAAGCTCAGCTTGGGGAGACGTATTCAGATAATATCTGTAAAGCTGAGCTTGAACTAGAAGTAGAGAGCTTTAAGCATCACGCTCTGAGCCTGGACAGTAATTTGAAAACTGCATCTCCTAAAGCTCTCCTAAATTTCATTTTCAAATGTAGACTTGAAGATGCGTACCCAAACATTTCAACAGCACTTAAGATTTTGTTGACACTTCCAGTGACTGTTGCATCAAACGAACGAAGTTTCAGCAAACTAAAGCGGATTAAAACGTAGGTAGGGAACACTATGAGACAGGAGCGTCTCCCAAACCTAAGTATAATTAACATTGAACACAAAGTGGCATCACAAATATCATATGATGAAGTCATTAAAACCTTTGCATCCAAGAAAGCTCGCAAGATTAAGTTATAGGAATTTTTTGCAATCATTTTTGTACACTTTTAGTGGAATTTTTTGTGTTCACACCATTAGTGTAATTACATAATACCTTCGTTTTGATAATCTGGTAAAAGGCCTCCTGTATACACTTTTTTAAATAATTTTTTTTGTTCAAACCATAACTGTAAATAAATAATACCTTAATTTTAAAAATCTGGTAAAAAGCCTCATGTGGAGAGGGGGGCGCCAGTCTGAGGTTTTGCTTCACCAAAGAAAATTTCTGGTTCCGGCACTGGGTAAGGCACCATGTTTTCGCATATATCACACAAATATCGACTTTTGAAATAATTGTCCTTTTATTTCGTTCCACACGATGTGTACTGGAACTTTCGTCTTTTGTTTTATAACTACCAGAACGATGCTCGTAATATTACGTTTCACGTACGTTCATTGTCTGGAATCGAGCTACTTGTACCTTGCAAAAAAAAATTGCAGTTTTTTTACCGGTTTTTTTAATTTTCCTTGGGATCTTAAGTGGTTAATAGTGTTAAAGGAATTTTCTATTGTGCAACAACATTTCTTTATTACTTTCTCCTCCCTGGTTTAATACTGATACAGCTGTGGTTCCTACTTATTTATTTTCAAACCGGATCTTCTGCATTTATTTCTTATGCTCGTGTTTCTGATAACTGCACTGCAGGTGCAAAAAAAAATCACCCATCTTTCTGATAGAATAAAAGAAACTGCAGACCTTCTCAATTTTCCTATGAAAATTAAAAGAAAAATGTTTTCAAGAAACACATTTTTGTTCTCTTGCACTGACTGATTAAATTCTTACTTTCCAACGTCCTTGGTTTATGGCATTCGTCGAAGCCATGGACGGCTGAATCTTTTCGATTTAGGAAATTGTGCACTGCAGAAAATCTTCTCCACGAAAAGTCATCCACCCTTTTCAAGTGAAATGAAGTACTGGGCAGAAATTCCATTTTACCCGAATTTTCTAATGTGGAGGACTTTTTCGGTTGCCAATGACTTATTTTTTTATTATTTTTTTTTTTTTTGCGTGATACCATGCCCGTTGGCTACTAATTTGCTCATAACATAAAAAGAAGATGATTTTCCAAAGCTGAAACAATGGAAAGAGCACGTTTTGTAATTGAAACGCTTTCCAATTTTATGATAATTTATACGCAATGTACTGATAAATTGAGGAAAAATCCATTTTCAGAGCCTTAGCTTTAAATTTGCCAAGTAACTTGCAACTGAAAAAGTGCTAAAGTAATCAGCTTTGCCTAACGTATCAAACACAAAAAGAACTTTTGCTGCAACTGAAATTGTCTTTTCGTATTTTCGTAGCGTAAAGCTGAAATTTAATGAATTTCCACTTTGAGAACTCCTAGCAGGAAACTTATGAACTAGAAGTGAAATTTAAAATGGGCAAAGCTTAATGGATTTTTTCCCTTAGCGACCACTGTGAGCAATTGAATAGTCTATAAGCAGCCACCCGTCCCTAATTTAGGGCCACTGGTTCCAGGGAAGGAGACAGCCAGTGCCGTAAGACGGACAATATGTAAGACTCACCAGAATTCGAACCCGGACTCATCTCGGATGAATGATCGGAAGCCATCGCTATCAATGCTGATGTCCTATCATTTGCAAAAATAATTTTTGAAAGATGTGTGAAAACCATTCTTTGGACTTAGCGCCACTAGCAGGAAATTAACGATCTGATTGGAAATTTTAAATATTTGAGAAAAAACAATTAAACCCACTGTTCAAAGCATAAAAATATTTTTTCCTCCAAAATGAATACTTTGTTTACAACAGAACTTTAATTTTTGGAATTTTTGACTTTCACAACCCTTAGCGGTAAATTCATGAAGTATATGAAATATTTAAAGTGCCAAGCTTAATATCTCTTGATTTCTTATTAACCGCAAAAATAATTTTTGAAATATCTCTGAAAACAAAAAGTTGCATGTGCACGGGCAGACAAAATGATTACACTAGTGCTGTTTATTACAAAACATTCTAATACTGTAATAGGAAGATAGAATGGCACTTGAAAAAGCGTAAAAACATTTTTCTTGGCTTTGCCTTTTTTTTTTTTTTTTAAATCTGACGAATGAAAATTTCTGAAGCGATAAGAATGGGAAGGGGCCCCTAAATCTTTTAGCGCCTAGGGCCCCAAAAGATCTAAAGTCGCCTCTGGGTGTAAGTAGTATAGTATGTATATCAGTATTTGAATAATGGGGAGTATTAAATAGAAGAATTTCATGTGCATGTAAAATGTGAGCGTGAAGAAATTTAGCATACACTTTGTATGTGTAACGTACCGTTAAAACTAATTTTCAAATTCAAGAACCCTCTCCGAAATTCTTTCTGACTACGGCCCTGATTATACCGATTTTACTTATTCATGCTTGAAGATAATGTTTTGCCAAAATGTATTACTCGAGCTGCTGATTCAGATATACGAATTGTCTTGTCCGGAAGTGAGCGAAACATGCAAAGCGAAGCTCTTTAATATATATAAACTGTCAAGCAGACATGAGCGAGGTGTTATTCAGTAGTTTGGTTTTGAAGGATAGAGGATCAATGGGAGCGAGTTCCATATTGTCTCGTGTTTCCCTCCAAGGTGTTAATTATAACGAACTTCGGCTCTTGAGTTGCGGTTTACCGTGATTCCGAGTTTCGTTTAACATTACTGGAATAATATTCTACAAAAGTTCCCTGGAGGCAAAGTTCTGTGTGGGAACAACGAAAAAGTCAAAGTTTCAACTGTGAAAGTAATATGTAAATCCGAATTATTCCTCATATGCAGATATGATGTCCGGAGATGGTAAAACAGGACGGGAGTAGTAAACGATCAATTTTTTTATGCAAATCACACACGCAAAAAAAAAAAAAAGTTCAGAAGATTTTCGTTACGGCCTGTTACAGTCACTTTTCATGTATGTGAAAAGAAGGAAGTGAATAACATTATCTCAACGTATCTACGCAAAATTCAATGTTTTGTGCATGTAGTACATCAATGTTTCGTCCCAAATCTCAATAACATAGACTCGTTAAATAGCTTTTCAATACTCATAGTAGAAATTTGTAAATTGCGGTAAGGTTGACATATGAGTTTTGTCATACGTTTTCCTCTAGAAAACACAATGTGAATGTAAAATCAATTAATATTTAAAAAATTCCACAACTACCTTATTTTTCGCTGACGCAGCTCGAACAGAACAAAATAGCAGAATTCTCATTTGTTAAAAAAAGCAGTAAAATTTTACTTATCAACGTCCGTCAGTTTAACCTATTCTTAAAATTCTAATTAATACAGCTAACGGTAAATAGCGGAATTCACATATACATCGCAGGTTAAAAGATTTGCCGCCCCGGTGGCGCAGTGGTCTAAGTGATGGCCTCTGATCATTCCACCGAAAGGGGTCTAGGTTCGAGTCCCGGTGAGGCATGGATGTTGTGTTTGTCTCACGGTACTGGCTCTCTCCCTTCCCTGGAACCAGTGGCCCTAAATTACGGACGGGCGACTGCTTATAGCCCATTGAGTTGCTCACGGTGGTCGTTAAACCTCCAATCAAAAAAAAAAAAAGTATTTAGTCTACTATCATTTACGAAGATGGACCAATCTTTAAAAACATAACAAAAGTAGTTATTTTGTAAGCACAAAATTAAAATAGAAGTGTACGTTTAGGAGTTTAATTTTTCAAGAAATTTACTGAAACCTCTTATATTTATGGATGGATATTTCGCCGTATTCTTCATTAAGACCTTTCCAAATAAATAGCAAATCATATGTTCTCAAGTTATCTTATACACAGTCGTGTCACATTATTGTGACTACCTCCTACTTTGGACGTTAACAACGCGGCGCCAATGAAAGAAGACACATGTCGTGAGCTGGCTTGGATGATATATAAGGTATGCTGCAGGCATTCTGAAAACAGATCACTCGTTGCTGTCATGGATAAAATGACCGATTTATCAGTCTTGCAAACAGAAATTAATGTCGGCTTTCGGAACAAAGGTGGAACTATACTGGCGGAAAGTTAAAAAAGAACACCAAGAAGGAGACGTCTGATACCAGCGAAATTGATACAGCATAATAACGCCGCGCCGGTGGCGCAGTGGTCTAAGGCGCTGGCCTCTGATCATTCGTCCATGAGGGGTCCGGGTTCGAATCCCGGTGAGGCATGGATGTTGTGTTTGTCTTACGGCACTGGCTCTCTCCCTTCCCTGGAACCAGTGACCCTAAATTAGGGACGGGCGACTGCTTATAGCCCATTGAGTTGCTCACGGTGGTCGTTAAACCTCCAATCAAAAAAACAAAAAAAAACCAGCATAATAACGGAATACACAGGATAACGTGATCAAAACTTTATGGTAAAATGCAGCTGTATTTGCTGGTAAACTGAAAAATAACTTTTCCATGTATCTTGGTTAGTACGAGGTTGAACCGCCATGAACTGCGTCACACTGTGCAATTCTGGCATGGAGTCTGTCGTACAGATGTTGGATGTAAGTTTGGGGTATTGAGTTCCAAGCATCGTCAACTGGACGCGTAAATCAAGGATGGTCGTGGGTGGCCATGGAGACCGGATAATTTGTTGTCCCATAAAATCCCACACGTGCTCAATGGGGGACAAATCCGGTGAACGTGCAGGCCATGGAAGTTGTCTCACACCCTAAGGTGCATGTTGCGTTGCATGTACCGTGTGTGGGCGTCCGTTATCTTGCGGGAAAACACCACGATGAACCGAACTTACAAATGGCACAACAACGGGCTGAATGATGTTGTTGATGTAGGAGGTGCTGTTTAACGTACTCGGTACACACACTAGTTGTGTACGGGAATGATAGCTGATCGCTCCCAACACCAGGAGACCAGGTGTAGGCCCTGTGTGTCGCTTGCGGATGCAAGAAGGGTGGAGACGCTCCCCTGTGCGTCTGCGAACACGCAAACGGCCATCGGAGGCTCCCAAGCAGAAACTGCTTTCATCGCTGAACACGACAGATCGCCATTGCGTTTTCCAGTTCAGACGTTGGCGACACCACTGCAGCCGTACCTGACGGTGGCTGGAGTCAGAGGTACACATGCCAGAGGCAAACGTGCACGTAGTCCTGCATCCAGTAGACGGTTGCGGATTGTTCGCACAGTCACTTCAGGTGCAACGGCAGCTCAGATTTGCGTTGCAGTGGATGTTCTGCTTGAAAACGCTGCTCTTCTTATGCGTCGATCGGTCCGCTCATCAGTCCGTCCATGACTCATGGTTCCACGTCTCGTGTGGAAATCTTCCTCGAACCATCTACGCCACCATCGTACCACCACCGATACTTCCCGTCCAATTAGCTCCGCAATATGACGATACAACCACCCGGCCTCGCGGAGTCCGATTAGACGACCTTGCTCAAAGTCTGATAACTGCTGAAATCGTACACGTCTTCCATGTCCAGGCATTGCAGTTTCTTCAGGGTCTTCGCACGCGTCCGTACGCCTACGACTGATTACATTCACTTCGCCGCACTCCTTAAATACCACCGACGATAATTTGCATATTATGCCATCCTGTGGCGTAAGCGCTGACCGGTTGGTCCCGAAATTAGCATCACACCTACGTAAACTCGACCCCATTAACATATGTAAGTTTCATGATCGCCCGCCATTTCCTTTTTGGTGTTCTTTTTTCACTTTCCACCAGTGTATTTCTGAAGCAGAGCAGTTTGTGAACGGTTCGCGTGCTGCTCTGGTTAAAGTGTATCGTGATTGGAAAAATGGCACCATTGTGAATAAGCGACTTGGATGAGCGGAGCACCACGTGCCATTGATGTGAAAGGTGAAAGTCAGCTACGAACGTGCGTGTGCACCGATCGACACGCTACAGTGGCACAATTCACTGGCCAAAGGAATCACGACGCTACTGGAATTGTTTCTAAAACGACAATTCAGATAACTCTGCAGGGTACGGTGCTTTGATGCAGACGGATGGTCTCTTCCCCTAGGCTAACGAAGGTGCATCGGCAGAAAATGCGTAGAATTGCACGACAGTATCGGAATTAGACCTCCGCTGATTGGAAAACAATTTCCTCTCCGATGAGTCACGTTTCGTGCATCACATTGGCGTATAAGGCGATAAACGTCGGAGAACAAATACTCTTCAAACATTGGTGGAAGAACACAAGCCGGTTGGGGCAGCATTACGGTATGGAGAATGTTTTCGTGGCATTCCCTGTGTCCATTCATACCTGTGGAGGGCACTATGGCCCGAATTCGTTATGAATTTATGCCTGCAGACCACGTACACCCATGCATGCTCATTGTCTTCCCTATGGCGGATGGGATCTTCTAGCACGATAATGCAAATTGTCATACAGCTAGAAATCTCCGAGACTGGTTGGAAGAGCACGATGAAGATTTTAAAGTACTTCCCTGGCCCCCTAATTCCCCAGACGTAAACCCAATTCAGCATCTTTGGAACCACCTCGATCGTGTTGTTTGCTCTATGGATCCCACCCCAAGCATCCTCCAGCAACTCTCCAGCAGCTGCCATTGCATTTTCAACCGGCTTGCGCTTGCTGCGAAAAAAATGCCAGCTTGTCTTAGAATCATCATCTGTAATGCTGTGAAAGTAATCAATTCTATAAAATTCAGAGTTCTTAATGCGTGGTTATTTCAGTTTCTGTTCGCAGATATGGGAAGTCATGTTACATCCTTGTTTCTCAGCTGTCTTGAAGAAAACCTTTAGCGTACGTGTTTGAACTGAGAGCTGAACTGCGCCTTTTCCTCATTGTTCAAAATTTCGGATTAGAAGAACGATTATATTATGATCTGTAGTTGTTTAGACCCTGATGTTCAGCTGACATATTCACAAAACTTAATGAAGATAACCTAGGTCTCCAAAGATGGAATGCTTCTGTTTTCACAGCCTCTGAACCCAATCGTGGTTTCAAGAGAAAGCTGTAGTTCTGGACTACATGTTTTCGAAACTAATGAGATTAATAACTTCCCAACATTCATGGACATCCTGGAAGAAAGAGCCTGAAGGAATCATCTGTGAATATCACGAAATCTTTAGTAAATTCATCCAGGACCTACGAGAAATAAATGATACCCTCTTGCAGTAATTCCCAAATGTACACAAGAATTTGCAAAATTACTCATGGGTAAAAAGTCCGTTTCTTGTTAAAGAGAAGCCTCGGTGCATGGCAGTAAGTGAATATGAATATCTTTTTGATCAAACATCTAACAGTTCTGAAACGGCAGGGTTTGGTAAACTACCACTGGGGGAAATTTCGTTGCAGCGTCAAAAAACTGTGACCATGTTTATCCCAAAAAAGTGTTTGGAATACTCGTTTCCTTTGTCAGCACGCATCTCTGCGAGTCTTGCTTCTCAATTTATGTTTCCACAAAATCCAAGTATCGTAGTAAAGTGGAAACATTGCCAGACATGCGACTTCAACTATCTTCAATAAAGCTGGACGTGAAAGAAATTTGCAAGAAGAAACCACTGTACTCGTCGCATTGAGGTCAATAATTCAATCATTTTTTTGTCAGAAATATATACCATAATTTTGTAGTACCAATTTATTTTTTTTGGTCTCTACTGGTATTCTTATGAATGAATACTAGAATATCAGAAATAGTTTAGTATGCTGTTAGCAAAGTAAAACCAATGCTTCTCAGAAATGAAACCAATACTTCTCATATTTCTCAGAAATAAAATAGTTACATCCTCATTGACTATATAAAAACAATTTTTCACTGAATATACACACGGGCATAAAACATGTGGTTCCGATGTGTAAGAATGAATACCGTTGAACTAGAAAATCGTTACGTCTTCCAGTCATTGCTATATTCCAAGATCTACCAATGACTAATTCCAAGTGGCATTGCAGTGGTATACACTCGTAGGTGTAAGCATTAAAATCGTACAGAACAACAAAGAAATGCTTTCACCTCCCATGAAACACTTTGTTTCTACTACTTTGTTATATGACATTTTCCCTGTTGCTGTAAAACGTTTGACACATGGCACGCAATCGGTTTGCAGCGTCACCGACCAGCCAGGAAGCATAAATCAGCTAGTGAATCACTATGAGTTCTGTCACAGAGGAGATAATATTTTTCGTGAAGTACTTGCCAAGGAGTGGTGTGATTATGAGAATCCTGTTCTAATAAGGCTGAACAAAGTCGGAAAATGAGGTTCCGAGATCTTCAACATGCTGAAGTAGCTGAAAATCAGCCGAAGTTTCGTCACCCTGATAATGAAAAGGTTTCTTAAGACTGGAACCATCACTGACTGCTCCAGAAAGAGTCGGCCGCGTATTGTGAGGACAGCTCGCCTGGTGAAAGCAGTGGTAGACGGTATTTGACAAAATCCTGTGAGAAAACGAACAATGATGGCTCTTGAGCTGAACATTTTGAGAATGTCGATGTCACGCGTGCTGCCTGAGTAACCTAAGGGTGAGAGCTTACCGGCGTCGTTCAAGGCACTTCCTCAACCCAGAACTGAAACAGCAGATGGTACTAAAAGCGAAACGTTTGCTACAACCTTACGTAGGTAATCGCTGGGAAGTCTCCTGCGAGGTTACCACGGAGCTCAAATTCTGTGAGAAAAGATTGAAAACATCAGCCGAAGACTACCAGGACAGGGTTTTGGTGCCAGTGGTCAAGCATTTGAGTGCCATCCTCTTCCAAAACAGACAGTGTAGCTTTCACTAGTATTCCAAACCTGCCGGCAAAGCCAAGTCAACCCAGGAGTAGTTTAGACGAATTTGCTAGACTTCAGTTTTCCAACTGATTAGACTTCAAGAAGCACCGGCGTTAACCCATTAGACTGCAAGTTGTGGCCACACTGGAAAAAATGATCTACAGAAAAAGACCCCAGTATTGACTGGCTCAAACACTCTTTGGTGCGGGCAGTAACAGCTTTCCCTATGGAGACTTTGCGTAAATCTATTGATGAGTGGCCATAGATACTGAAGGACTGTGTGAAGGCAAAGTTATGTAATTTTGAAAAACGATTTGTGCCATGTATTCACAAGTGTACTAATTACGTGTTGTCTTAGACACATTAAATATCTTTAAATTTCTTTTGTTATTTTATTGAATTCTTTGTAACAGTATTTATGCTAAGCTTAGGTATTTTGTATGCCTTCCACTTGCACTACCGTGATGCTTCTTCCAATGCTAGTCACGTCGCTTGCATGGTTTGAGCGGGCCAAACCACTTTAAAGGAAGTTACAAGTTTTTTACATATAGAAAAACTTAAAAACATGGCAAGGATTATTAATGAACTAATATACTCATATATATTACTGAAAATATCTATTGAAATATAAAACATGTCAGAAGAATATTGTATTCGAAACCATCATATATATGAGGAACAATGCATAAAATTAGAAAATTTATAGCACTCTTTGTATTTTTGTGGAAGCAAATTTTGTGTATTTTTTTCTTCACATGCCGTGTAGAAGTAACATCATGGAAGAAATAGATATTATTTTCTGTAGTTTTGGTCCGTAAGTATTATAAAGTATAACCTAATGAAGTTCCCAGAAAACAATTCAAAAGGAATATTGTTTTTGAGGAAAAACCATGTTTGTCTCTAAAGATGTATTTTGAGTTACAAAGGCAACGCAAGAAAATATACAAAATCCAAGAATCATCAATGTGATTTTTATAATTTTTAAATCATAATAAAAAATTCTGCACGGACGGGATTGCATGTCTGCCAAAAATCTGAGTAAATACGGCTGTTTTTGACGCACATGTATCATACACTCACGAAACACGACGCCCAATGGTCAATTGTCTAAGTGCTGGATTCCGATCATTCTCCCGCGATGAGTACGAGTTCGAATCCTTGTGATGTATCGATGTTGTGTTTCTCATACGGCACTGGTTCAGAAAGACTTCTTATTTAAACGGCTTTCAAATAGAAATTACTTTAGTTTCGAGAAAGATAGGAGCAAGCATCGCACAGATTCTTTGGCTATGCAATTACATAAGTGCCTAAATTGTACAATGGCTTGTGCATAAACAACAAAACAAGCATTCAGCAGTTTTTTGATGGCGAAACCAGCTTTTTCATGTTCAAATATAACGGCTGCTGGACAGAATCCTACATGGTAACAGACGATCTCCATTGCATCCCGTCACCTTTCATGTTTAGTGTTTGAAGAAGACGTTTAGCATACGAAACACGCCGGATATTGGCGGGAGTAGACAGTAACAGCAAACGTACCTCTGTTTACTTATCATGTTGAGTTAAAATTGAAACATTCGTCAGCAGTGGGAACTAGAAAACTAAAGATGCACACCTTATGTCTAGAAAAATGACGCGTGGTCGTAGAAATAAAGTTTTCCTTTGCTAAACTTTGATCGACGGGCACTATTGTAGCGCCAACTACAGGATTCGATAGATTCCAGCTACCAGTCTCTGATACCTAAAGTCCAGGAAGATGTGCAATGGTGTTTTCATGGAGGGCATTATTCCTAAATACCTCTAAATGGCATCTAAATTAATTTATGGAGTAAAGAGAATATGAATGCTAAGGTTATCCACTTCTGTGGAAAAAATCTTTTAGCGTTTGGGTGTATCATCGGCGAACGAGCTTTAAAGTGTTCACGCGTCTTCCGTGAAGATGATGTTCTGGGCTAGAGGTGGTTCTGAAACTGTAAGTGTGTGTTGCACTGCAGACCACAAAAGCGAAAATAAAAAGCTATATCTTACTGTGTAAAGAAGGGTTTTTTTTCTCAACATACATGAAAATAAAGTTTTCCATTGATGTGTTGTGCTTCCTTGGTTTATTAACGCATACCGAAATAAAAATCTTATCAAAAATTGTAATTCATTAATTTAAAGTTTGTTCACTTAGTTTTGAATCAATCTCATAATAGCCTTTGGAATAGTTTACTCACGTGTACAGATCTCATAACAAATGCATTATGAGAAAAAGAACAGGAAACTTTTTTTAACTTCTTTTTAAACAAAATTGGAGCACAATGAATTCGTCATTTGTATTTTAAAACTATGTATTCCAAACAAAATTCAATAAAACAAAATCACGAATATTAGTCTTTTTCTGTTTTCACATAATTTCGTGTACGAAAACAGAAAAGAGAAAATAAAATGTTTTCCAGGAAGCAAATGTTTAAGTTTAATTAGCGAAATTGTGTGCTAGCACACATACATATTACGTCACACAAATGCTTTGAAATATAGCATACATTTCAACATATTAAGCTTCTTATTTCGTTCATGCAAGAAAGCTTAACGCGTTCCTGAAATAATTAGTGAAAAATGTTGCAGCATACTACTACTTACATATCTGATTTATAGGAGCACTAAAGCTCGTCAGAATGCTATTATAAACCAACGAGTGAAACTGGTATCCCTTTGTCCATTTTATTAAATAAGATTCAAAGGAGCACTGAAGCTCGTCAGAAAGCTGTTACAAATCAATAAAGAAAGTCATTGCCTTGTCCGTTCTATTAAATAACATTGTTTTCTTATTAAATACTTAATACATAATATGCTGAATTCCACAGAGCAATTAAAAGGAATTTTTCAATATCATAGAATTCCATCAGATCAAGATGTATGTCGTTTTAGCAAATTATTTCGTTTGGAGTTCTGTCATACCAATGACTTTTGCCATGTATTTGGTATTATATCATGATTTCAGGAGAGCCAAAAAGTCATATGTTCTCCAATTCTTTGTTGGTGTACTTTAACCCACACTTTCATAATAAATTTTCATCAGCGTTTAGGATTATTCAATAGAATGATATAAATTTAAGTAAAACCTTCAGATTAAATATTCTGGAACGCTATTTTTTTCATTTAATGTATTCGTTTTCCGATTCCTAAATGACGAAAATACATTTTCATACGAACACAGAAAAGTCAAACAGCACATATCAATGTGTTATGATAATAATCGGTAAGGCTCTCCGATACAACGTGTCCTAGGCATGTCAAGTTCCCACGGAGAACAAAATACACGCAGAATTCGCAAGACGTTCCAAAAACATTTACACACAAACAACCTATCATTTTCCCCAAAATAGGAAAAATGTTATATGTTAAACTCATTCATAAATTTATTACAATAGCGTCACCTCGCTCCGTCAAAAACATGCTTAGGATAACAGGGAAGAATCATTTTGCGGCAAAAATTAGGAAACGCACGTTTGGTCAGAAACTTGCCTTTAGTGTGCATATAATTCCCTTTAGAAATTAATAAATGTCAAAAACGAGAAAATTGCTTCGCACAGAAATACATTAGTCTACCTTGGTAGAAAAAAAGAAATAGAAATATTCGTGAAAAGCATAAGTGGCAGCTTGGTTTTCCATCAGGGAACAATATGAAATCATCTGGAAGTGCGATATTTATTAAATACACGACTATGACGATGTTTTTTAAAAATATATTTTGGGTTACGTTGACAAAGGAATTTTTTGGTCTTATTGCTCTTAGACAAAGAACTATTTAGTCTTAGACAAAGGAATTTGTTGGTCTTATTGCTCTTAGACAAAGAAATTTTTAGTCTTAGACAAAGGAATTTATAGTTCTTGGACAAAGGAAATTATAGTTCTTGCTGTAATATGAAATTTCAGATCATAAGAGCCGATATAATAGCTTCGAGCGTTCAGAATTATCTGTATCGTAACTTTTGAACGGACGGTCAAAGTGAAACTGATATCATAGGAAACTGGATGTACGATTGCACAACTGGAACACGGTTGCTCCCGCATTATGCAAAATTATTAAAAGCACGTCACCAGACTATGGGTTACGGTTGGTGGAGGAACAACACTATTGAACTGTGAAAAAGAGGAAATTGGTAGTTTGATACCAAATATTGTATATCCTATTGCAACACGCCTACGGATTGATGCGTGTCGATCGTTGGCTGCCAGAACGTAAAGTACTATGCTAAGACCAGATGGACAGGAAATATTTTGGTTTGTGTTTACTTGGGTCTCCTTTAAGAAATTTATACCTCTGTGATAATTATCACTCTACGAGCTTTTACCAGTAACCTACATATGTTCTTCGCTATCCATTTCTTAGGGCTGGCTCTTGTTTCAACGACATTTTTTCCCGTTTCATCGACCCCATTTGGGGAACGACGATGAAATGACATTCCATTGACTTCGGAACTGTAAACGGCACTTCCTTTCTCTGGATTTGCGGGGAAAAGTGGCCGTCATGATTATAGCTTGAGCACAAAAATCTCTTGGTGTTTTATCGACCACTGTCCTGAGATCATGAGATAGAATAACACTCAAATGTTCCAACACCTGGCACAGTTAATGCAACCTGGTGTGCTGCTCTAGTGAAGATAAAATTTGATATGAGCTTGTCACATGTAATTAATAGCGCTTCCATTGTATGTTCATTCAGTCGTATGTTCCTGTCCTTAATTGTCCAATGGAGATAAAGACTCATTCTGCGTGGTATTCGTTTGCCCGCATTTACACTGACAAACACAGTACTAAAATAACGAGAGAGTCATCGTCAAAATATCGGACGAGTTACTTCACAAATGTATAAACGCAACATCGTCGACCTTATGAATTTTCTAGGACCGTGAAATTCTGTATCTTGTCATGTCACTATTGAATTGCTCACATATGTCGATGATGAAATTTCCATAATATCACAGTAAACTTATTTACGGAATTTTTAAATGCTTATTTATGAAAACAAAACTTGATTTATCCCTAGCGTTACGTTTATCCCATTATCTGGATAGAACGAGTTAACTCGGTGCTTCAAACCATTTAAAAAAGACTCATTTGCTGTATAAAACTGAACCGAACACGACTGGAAAGAACCTTATGGTCAGGAAGCTTTGTTTTTCAGTTAGCTCTGTTATTGAATGTGGACGTTTAGGAATATGATTGATGCAATCATTTTCTGTCTCATTGCCTGCAGAAAGCGATATAAAATTAATAACGAAACTTAGAAAGCGAGAAAATATGTTTGTGCCATATCGTGTGTGAGAAAACAGCCTTTCCCCGTCACATCTTGAGAAACGGAGCTGAGAAGAAAGGACAAGCAGAGATTATAACCAGTGAGATATTTCTGATCGGTACTTCTCAATTAATAGGTTAAACGAATGGTTTTACCCTAACGTTCGTAAAACGCGGTCGCTATGGTAACATTACTGATTTAAAGCGCTGGAAATTCTGCGCTTAAAAGTTTGAAGAGCTCTCATCGGAAATTTTCCTGCGAAACGGTATAAAACCTGGTATTATATGCATTATCCTCAATTAAAAATTATTTTCTGGTTAAAAAATTAGTTGCTTACAAATTGAATTCTAACTCCATTTTATCGGTGTAAACTAATAAATTAAACAGACAGCAAGTTTTCACCACTTACAGGTGGCATCATCAGGCATAACTGAGGTCAACGCCGTAAACAACAGAAAGTAAAACAAATCATAGGTTATTCAGAATTAAATATATACTTAAGGTTGATTGAAGCTTATGTCATATCTCATGAAATCATCAAACATGTTAGATATGTCTCATGCAGAACTCGCAATCTAGCATGGGTGATGAAGTGGATCTTTTAATATCATGAGCCAGACATAGGGGAGCTCAGCGGATGTTTCTTCATTGCAGGCATTCGTGCTGGTTACTATTTTTTCTACTGATTCTCGTATTGCTGTGGCCCTGAGAGTTGTGTAAGGAGCTATTTTTCGAATTTCTTTCCAGTTTGATTTAGCTGCATTGTTCTTGATTCTCTTGCGGAAGCTGTGGTAATCTTTCCCAGTTTGACATCATGTTTATGTTCTGAAATTCTCAATTTAAGGGGGCGCTTAGTCATTCCTATGCACCGATTCCTGAGCTGCGTAAGGAGCTTTTTTCGAATTTCTTTCCAGTCTGGCTTAGCTGCATTGTTCTTGAATCTCTTCCTAGAGCTGTGGTAAGCTTCCCAGTTTGACATCACGTTTATGTTCTGAAAGTCTTGATTTTAGGGAGCGCTTAAACATTCCTATGTACCATTTCCTAAAGCCATCTAGGTATTGCAAGTGGATAGCATAAATTGCTGATCAGTTAGGTTTGTGTCAGATTGCTTATTTGTTGTTAGCCAGGAGGAAATCAATTTAGGCATTTTTATTCCTATGCATAATCCTAGTCTTTAAAGGCATCCTTTAAGGAAAATGTGAAGCCTGGGACGCAAGGGCATGCACCTATGTAATTGAGTTTAGGGGTAATTGTTTGATCAGTTCTCTTATTAAATGAAACTTCTGTTTGCTTGATAATATGATGAATTATATGAGTATCAAATATTGCTGCAGGTGCAAAAGATATCAAAGATTCAGTTTCAAGATGTTGAGTGTGTTGATCGGAGCTCAGTGCTATGGCTCTTCTTGCTCTATGTCGAAATAAGGCAAATTGATGTGTAGACGGACTTGCCGAAGGATGTGCGATGACTTGTGGGATTAAAATTATTTAGAATTTAATTTGAGATCATTTTGGTGTAATCTACCCGAATCTTATTACTTTGTAATTTATATGCTTATTTGTTATTATAATATTCTGTATCTGTGAACACCACCAAATCTTTGCATGTAGTGTTAGAAGATGTGTTTGTCTGTGCAAATGCTGGAGATCTTGTGGTATGTTTTTGACAAATAAACTTGCTGATGTGATCGTGATCGTAGAAGCCATGTCCTTCTACATGTATTCTGTTTAATATGATTTAAATAATTATTGCCACTTATATTACTTTTCTAGTCGGCTGCATCGTAGAAGCAAAAATAATTCCGCACAATTCTTTATTTGAAATGTGGCACCGTTTTTCGGCAAGGCGCAAGAAATTTATTTCGCTATCGCAGCTTCAATATTTTAACATGGAAACTTCCTTTAGCTGTGTTAGCAAACATTAGACTATTTTTAGTTTAATTTTAAATGATTAATACTGAAAACCTTTCCTTTATTGGTCGTCAGAGAATCATTATGCTGCACCAGTATTTCCACACATTAAGTCTTTACGGAAAAGTCCGCATCAGAAAAAAGTCCGTTTTCAGTTAGACAAATATTTTGTGAATAATGTTTGCTCCCAGTAATTCATTAACCTGATAGGGAGCTAGCTAATTTCTTGTGATCATATTCTCTCAGTTTTATATCTAAAAAACAACGTAGATTTGTTTCTCTTTTCTCCTTTAAAGTGCATAAGTGTAAACATGCAATTAGCTTTACAGAGGTAGTAAGAGTTACCGTTGAGTGTGTTCATGACGATGCGTTTTAAAAAATTATTCACTTCAATTTGAAAGGAACATAATCAATAGAAAATCTGTTTCAACAAATGTCATGCTTCCTGATTTCCATTTTCTAAAATAAATATTGCATTCATTTGGCATTTCAATTAATACGCTGATTTCGCTTTTAAGGATTTTTTTATATATTCGACTTTAGTGCTATCTCCGATGGGAAAAGTTGACTTTCAACAACTGTAATGTTTTGTATTTTTCAATATCTACGTTGTAGGTAACTTTTTACACGTAATTTTTATAACTATTGATGAAAAGATTTCGCTGCAAAGTTTGAGGCGGTGTACTCTTTGCAGCGGTAGGTTCAGGCAAAAGCATGTATGGTTAACGAGGCTGGTTATTTTGTGCCCAAACCTCAATAGAAAATTACTTAACGTTGCGTATTACACAGTTGTCTGCTCTGAATAAAACGTGCGTCGCACTTGGTGATGTATTTAGGAATAATTTATATCTGTATCATTACGTTAAAATATGGGTAAGAAAATTAGAAAAAAGACTTGTAAGAATGCAATAAAAACAGGCAGATCCTTCAAAGAAAGCTGAAAAGTCAATAATAAAACTTAAAAGCTGGTCCAATTGTTTTGGTGAACCGTAATCAGGTTGTTAAAAAACAGCGGAAAAACGTTTACTGTGCAACCGATTTGTAACATCCCTTCGGATATTTAATTTTGCAACCTGTAGTTATCGTATGCAAGGGAGTGCTGGAACTGTTCGATGTACTCCTCTTGCATAGGTCCATTCGATACGTAGGCCGATGATCATTTGACCATTAATCAAACAAGGAATTGAATTGTTAACAGAGAGTTAACTTTGACAATCTAATTTATATTTACCTTCTTTCTGATATTCTAGTGAAAACAGTTAAAAGGAAAGTTTTCTCTATATTGATATGAGAACGGTTCAGACATGCTTACATTAAGTTTATTAAATGCAAGCAGAATTACATATTAATAAATCATGCATTACCAAATCTCATTTTAAAGTACGGTATTTCTCTTTAAATATTTTTCCTAAATGAGACCAGCATCTTTACACCTTAAATAAAGGATATCTTTATAAAATCGCTTTTATAGTACGACATTTATTTTTCAATGTTTTCGCTAAATCCCTTAATGGTTAACCAGCAGGATTACATATAAAATAAAACATTTATCTCTCAAACATTTGGCTAAATCTAGAAGATTAATACGTGATTAAGGTAAGAGGATTAAAAATGAAATTATTGAACAATGACAGGGGTTTGAAAATGAAAAAAACGGTCAGGGCCTATTACTTTTATACTGTAATTTCTAGGAGCACGACATACTTCAGGTATCAGGCGGCTGGTTATGAAAAGAGATGCCGGAGCTGCAGAATAGAGAAGACGTTATGCAGTTCGTAGGTGCGAGAAAACTCTTCAACATTAGGATTCCCAATCACGAACTTTGAAGTTTGTTTTCTTTGGCCATTTCGAGTTTCGGACCAAATACATTTTAAACAGTTGTGGGCAGTTTCCCATTCATCGATCCATTGCTCATTTTGAACCCAGATTTTCATAAATTACGGGATCTAGTGCAGAACCTTAACAGAGCAACCCAAAAGACACTACAATATTACAAGAGCTAACACTCCGTGTGGTCTCGGTGGGTCTCTGCGACATACACGGAACCATATTGCAGATTTACCGAGATCTGGTGTTTTATACCGCATAAAGTTGCCCAATGATTTGTGTTTCACAACGTTTTAAATTACATTCATATGATGCGCTTTTCTATTTGTGGGGTTATGTAGTGTAATTGAGTACGTTCTGTGGAAATCCTTACGACAACAATGAATTTTGTAGGTAGAAAAGATCGTTGAAATGTCATAAAAGTGTATTTCCACATTTTCAACAGTAACAAAGAAATCTCCACACGTACTCTATCCAAATAGCATATTCCGTGTTTCCATGCAAGGAACCTAAGTGCTTTGAAAGACATATATTCGTAGAGCGTTTCAATGGGAAACAATTGACACTTTGTTATTGTAAGAAATGATAAATTATCTATATTTTCTAAAACAAATCTATGGCCTTTATTTGGGATTATGGTCACCACAAGAAAATTAGAGAATTCATTTTGTGAAAACATAATCCAAACTTATGTTCCAGTAAAATATTTGCAACTACATTTTTTAATAAAAATGGCTATCATGAAAATGTCAAACAGATAAACTTTTGACATTTCCAAAATCCGATTTTTTTCTACAAATTTTTTGGATGTTCCTGGAAACCAAACCATATTGCAGACGGAGTGGGTGATCAAGTAGTAACACAATTATAGCATGTGCCCGTTTATTTCACTTTGATCTAATAAACACACAAATCACATTGCTTTCGAAAGCCAGTTTTGCTCCAGTGCCACTAAATTCATTTTATGAATACTCTAAAGACACTGACTAAACTTTTTATTCAAACCATCGATAAACACTAATTTCCCGTTTTGTAATCCTGCAACACTCAAAGCAGTAATTCCAACTACTAGCGTCGAAATGAAACACCGTGAAATATCTGCAAAATTGAATAGCCCTAACGTAACATGCACATAAAAATTAATATTTTTCATTTAGTACGTCTCATAGTTGTAGTATATCAACCGATATGTCTGATATGAAACATTTTTTTCCTGAAAAATTCCCCAAGTCATAGCATTATTGGAACGCATCTATGGAATGTTTGATTTTTTTGAAAGAGGGACAGACGTTGGCTTCTTCAAATTACAGGGTGAAAAATGATTATTTTCACATGCTTTCTTTTTTCACAGCAAAGACTGGTGATCAAATTCTCAATTAATTGAAAGTCAAATATTGTATTATACTCGGAAATGTAACTACTGTGATTTATCTTCTCGGTATTTCTGTAAGATTACGCATTTCTGTAATCAAAATGGTATTTGTTCCTGTACAAAGAAACATTCTTTTACACAATACTCCACAAGAATTTAAAAAAACTGAGACTTGCATTCAGTGTTTTTAACATTTTCGGAATCCCAACCAGTTATACAAATGAAACTCTGAAAAAGTAAATTCTAAATTAAAGTATTTTTTCAATTGAATACTAGAATTTGCGCTTTTCCAACAAACATGAATTTTCAGAGTCAAGTGATACACAGGGTGTGTCAAACCTTTTCCAATATTTGTTTCACTTCGTGTTTTCATACGTTACTTTACGACGAAAGTTGGCTAGCATTCAAAGTACATGCCACGGTGTTGCACCGTCCGTAGCCATCTGTCGGCCAATTCTTTAATCCTGCGGCGGTAACAGAACTTGTCCATCGAGCTGAAGAACTCCTCCTGGTTGTTGAAGAGCCGCTCGCGAAGGAAATGGGCCATGGACCGGAACAAGTAACAATCTGACGGAACAAGTTCCGAAAAATATGCTGGTGTAGCATCAGTTTGATGCGGTCAAGTTCCTTGAATTTTGCAACGGTCTTTCGCACGATAAGAGGCCGCGCGTTGTCATTCTGTAGGACAGCTCGCTTCCTGTTCACCAGTGCCGAATACTTCTCCTCCAAAATGGCATAAATCCTCTCCATCTGTTCAGAGTAGAAATCGGCGTTGATCTTCCGCATCTTCCTAATCCGCAGTTCGCGGCCTACTTGACTTTGGCTGACAGTCGAGGTTCCTGTCACCTAAGCGAAATTTCTTGAGACTTTTGATTGCGTTGCTGTGATTCACGGGACCTTCCCCTTTCGCATGACAAAGGTTGCGTATTTCGTGAGCAGCGTTATGGCGGATTTCAAGCTCGTAAAGCAAACGTTCCTAACTAACCGGTTGTGGCTGTTCATTTTTTAGGCGTCTAAATTAGAGACAGAACGACGACATGCAATGCTGTTCACAGCAACGACTACCACTTGATATCCCTTTCGACTGACTGCACTGGGGGATATGAACATGTTTAAACTCTTGACATAGCATCCACAGAACATACGTTTATGCAAATATTGCAAAACTTACGACTCACCCTCTGTATCTCTTAAAAATGTCTCAACTCTGTATTCTGGCACAAGAGGAAGGGATACTCAAGGGTTTTGATAAATTCGAATATTGTCATTACATATGTTTGGTGTTGATATCGTTCTATATCTAAGTTCAGCAATGCAGTCATGATTGCGGTCTCAAATTGCCGAATGTTTGCAGGAATAGGATTGATTTCATGAATGGGGTTCTCAATCGCATCACACAGGTGATCAATTGCGATGGTCCTTTTGGAACTTCGAGGGCAATTTATCAATTTGAGGTTACTGTGGTGCTGCGGGAGCCGCTGTGTGACTATCCGAAACTTATGTTATGGCACTGGATTTCGTTCCCTCACAAATATGGAACACTACGCACATGGATGGATAGGTGTGCTTGGTCTGAAGTATTCTTAAAATACATCGTTGTATTCCAATGCTGTTCCGAAGGAAAAGCTGAATTTCGAAATCACTGTGGATCTCCGGAAGCCGCTGTGTGATTATCTGAGCCTTGTGTCATGGCGCATTATTCTATTTGTATTCGCTCTCGCTATAGGAAACAACGTGAACGTGTAACAGTGTGAATGGTCGGCAGTAATCTTACGATATCTGCTTCTATCCCCAAGTGTTTACAGAAATGTAAGGGAACAAATGCCATGAACAAAAAAAACACCTTTGACCATTGCACCACGACCATCAACTTCTACATTTCATACTAGTCTCACGGGATCCACCGTTTTGTCCTGTTGAAACCATATTTTGGCCTGTCCATTTAAAAGTATTAATTTAAATCCTTACTTGTTGAACCAAGTAGCCAATTCCTCTCTGATGTGGCAATTTACATAGCTTTCGTGCCCTATGCAGACGTTTCAGCAGAGACGAGTAGTACACGAATGGTTCATTTTGCTAGTGTGCGTTTGACTATGTATGCTGAAATTCTCCTCTCAATGTTACTGTTGAACTGTTAAATTACCTAACGAAATGGAGCTCGCTCTGTACCTGGCTGTTTGCAATTGTCCACGAAAATTGACTAGACGTTTCCACCAATAGGAAAACCACAGTGTGTTTTAGTGTAAACTATATTTTTAACTATGCTAAGTATATAATTAAAGTTCTTAATTGATCTTAGCTTTTAGTGATTTTATGATTTTTAATATCGTGCATCGACGGATTTTTTAATCTTCTTCAATGTCTTACATTTGCACGACAGTTAGAAAAATTGACAATTAGACAAATTGAAGAAAACCACTCACTGTTTGTTTTGTTGTATGTGATCCAGACATTGTACACCCTCGGTATAGTTGTTCTTGCGTATCCGAGGACTTTGGCCGCTCCTGAGATGTTTGTACCTACATTTCTTTTGCCTACTCGTATACGTATATCACCGTCACTTAAATGATGAGTCTTTTTCATGTATAATAACAAGAAATGAAAATGTTTGGGTCACGGTTAAGTGTTTCGATACCACTCCTCAGAAAATGCAAAACATATTGTATCATACTACCGTATATCAAAGTTTAAAATATTTGTGTTGTGGTAAAGGTAAAAAGGTTGTAAAATGTTAAACATTAGCATCTAATATAATTAATGAGATTAAAAAACTTCTTAAGAACGAGGTGGTATCAATAATGTGACCCAAAGTAGCCTTCAGGTTCAGCAGTTGAAAGCTTAAAATTTTCATTTGTGCAGGACGTCACGATGAACATTTGTAGTCACGAAGCTTCTACAAGGATACCTGTTCATTCATGACATTTTCAAAATTCATAGACGTACTTCTCTAAGATGATTGGTATTACTAGAAATGTTATGCAGTGCCTTCATAAATTATCGTTTAACAGTTTTTCGACAGAGGTCGTTCGATATCATTCTGCTCTTGGTTAATAACATTTGCAATGCCTCAAAAGTGCAATAGCACGCTGCTTATCTTACAGAAAGCAGAGCAAATGATGGGATTGCTTCCATGGATTTCCTGAAGAATCTCTGTTTCAATAAATTTTGATGCAATTTCTTCATTCATGAGATTGCTAATGTGTTTTTACAATTTAAACATTTTAGTGGGTTACAGTTTTAAAGTCGGAAAATTTGAAAAGAAAAAAGACTTTCACAAGTCACATCAATTCTAAAGGTTACTCCCGCCTCGAAGTAATGCATTCATTCCGCACGAACAATTAGTAAAATTTGATATTTCCAAAATAGACGTATTTCTTAAATTCCACATAAAACTCCCTCAGTATACCATAGATGTAGTATGATCAAACTTTGGATTACCTTGTATAGTAAGACCATTGTAGAAATTAGTTGTATTTCTATTTAATAGAGAGAAATAATTAAGAATACATGATGTTTAATTACGTACGTGTTAGATACTTGGAAAAAAGATTAATTTTACCATAACCTGTTTGCTACACCAGGATTCGTATTTAATCATAAAGAAGATCGCTGTTCCTTACAACCATACATTTTGCGTTTAGAGTTGTAAATTATATTGCATTTTATATACACATTTATTTTATGAATGTACGTAAATTATTACATTTCCTTAACATATACATCTAAAGATTCACATGTAAAATAAAATTCTGTTAATACTATTAACATATGGTAAAACCTGTTTCAAGAACTTTGTTTCCACCTAAATTTTTACGTTTCCAGGCTACTATAATTCGAAATGCAGTCGATGTATCAATTTCTAGAAGATCTACATGGATGGAAGGCAAAACGAAATTATTTCTGAAGATGTTCGTCATGTGGCACGTAACTGTTTAGAAAACAAGTTTTCATAGCAGAATTGATTACATATACTGTGATTACTGTTCATTGATTGCAGAATTTTACCTACAATGAATGAATTTGTATTTTTATCATTACAAATGTAATAGATAATCATAAAAAGCGAACATTCTTAATTAAACTTTAAAAATTTAACGTGTCACCTAGAATTCTCATGCACAAATGACTTTACGACATTACTTCCCCTTCTTCTGCGAAACATTTTTTCCTTGTGACATATAGTTATTTTTACCCAGAACTGTTGGTTCATTTATTAATTCTTGGAACGAGATATATACCTTCATTAATATTCAAGAATTTTGGGATACTGAAAAAGATTTGGGTTTTCATCATTACAAAATGATGATGGGGCGGAATTAGGTAAATACCTAGAATACTATTCAAAAACCTTGGACACTAAAAAAGATTTATGTTTTCAGCATTACAAAATGATGATGCGGTGGAAGGAGATATATACCTTGGTTACTATTCAGGAATCTTGGGGCACGATCTGCATATATAAAAAATGTCAATACATTCTTCAGATGCCGTATCTACATCTTAGAATAAAGGATACAACAAAATTTTCGAATTGCCAAGACATATGTCATACTACCAATAATTAAATGCTGTTGATCCCTAAAGATTTGTCTGATATTCTTTGGAAATATTATGCCAATCATTTTTAAAGCATTTGCTTTAAACTTACACGAACGAAATGTTATTTACAGTATTGCAGTGCTTCATGGAAGAATTTGCAGTATTTCGTAACACAGCTTGTTAATGAAATTAATTTTTTAATGTATTACGTTCATTTCGGTGTGTGTGGGGGTGGGGAAGGAGGTTTTAGTGAATATTTTTTTAATTAAATGCAAAATGAAAATAAAGCGCCACGTGTGATGACATTTATAAACTTCAGTGATAAACTTGACTCTTCATGGATACCGTACATATCTGATAAACCTTCTTTTGATAAGAGGTGAATACAAAAAGGTTGTTGCACATTCCATTGTACACCTTAAGGTAGATAAAATTTTACAAACATATATTAAACCGGAATCGATGGTACATGAATTGTACTTGTGATATTATTATATGAAACCTTCCTTTTTTCACAAAGTTCTCTTTGAAACTTCTGAGTCTTTTGAACTTAGAAACAAATGCGTAGGTTTTTAATTGGTGTAAGAAACAAAATGGTCTTGACAAGCTTTGGCGCACAAAAGTGCGGCTTTGTTAAGGCTGATTGAAATATAACTAATGCGGAGAGAATCAAGAGTGATCGTTAACATTTGAAAATATATACACATACATATACTTACATTTAGTTAGGTTCACATTGTTCAGAAACGAGAAAAGCGCGATGAAAAATGTCAACAAGGGAAGAATAAAACTTAATGAGAACTCTATGTCCTAACGTTTCAAGAAATCCGTCCACAGAGTGTGCAAGTCACGGGAACAATATCGTTGCATGCGGACGACGTTGTGAAGATTTCAACTGATTCTCTGTATGCGGTCTGAAAATGGCTAATGTATGGTGCTATCTAAACACGAAAAAAAAGGAATGTTGGCAAACAAAGATCTGTACTCTTTCCTCATTTATAAGTGAGTCACGGAAAATTCTCATCGTCCGCCATCGGGAGTCGAATACAGGGCCTTCCAGTTACGCGCCTGATATGCTTCCGCTACACCACAGCAGCCCCGAAGTCCTCTAGACTCACACACGCTAACTGCCAAGCCAATTTGGCAGGTTGCTTCTTGGAGCCCCGCACAATGCTGAGGATTCACTAAAGATGATAAGCAGCAACTGAAAAAATAATTAGAAGCCGAATGAATAATTATTACATATTTTTAACGTGGACCAGGAGCATCAAACAAAGATCTTCGCTCTTTCCACGTTTGTAATAAATTTCCAGGTTTATAATAAACGTGGAAAGAGCGAAGATCTTTGTTTGATGTTAATTTTCCACGTTAAATGTCTGTATTAAGGAATGGTGTATTCGTTTTTAATATTTACATCTTAGCAGACATCTATGATAATGAATGGCAGTGATGGTCTTCGTTGCTTACCCTCTCACAGGTTTTCACTAATCAATTTCATTTTTCTTTATTCTACGTACACCGGCCTCTTAGTTAGAAAACTTTACGCAGATATAAGTAAACGTCATTAACAAATTGTATATTTATAATGGTCATTAAATGAATCACCACGTAACCTAGGCAAAAATCTAAGACTTCCTCTCTTCAGTAATAATCAGTAGTGTTTATCAAGAAAAAGAAGAGTTATTTCTGATTTCGATAAAGGGCTCATCATGGGTTCTCTTCAGACTGCGCTACCAGAAGAGAACCCAGAGCTGCCTGGTCTCTGAAATGCTGAAATATACTGGTCTTAATAATTGACAAAATAAACAACAATATTGTCTAAGAGAAATAACTATGTCGTGGCGACAATCTTTCAGGAACGAGATCGCCGAAAGTTTCTAATGAAACAAGATTTTCTGTATTCAGAAAACGGAGGAAATTTAAAGTAATCAATTGACTGACGTGAGCATAACAAATCTATTGTGTTTTAAGTCATCTGAACTCCGTAGGAGTTTCTGAGGACATACAGATATTCCACATTCCTTTCATTTCATTTAAGATAATAAGCAACACGGCCTCAGTAATATATAATTCTTACTAGGAAAAATTTGCCTTAGAGCTTTCTTTTATAGTATACGCACTTTCGTTAATTTCGAAATTATTTCTATTACTGAAAATGAAACATTAAAAAAGTGTCACAACGCATTGGTAAATTAGTGAAATACCAAATTATAGTAGTGTGATATCAAATGATAGAAATAAAATGTAAAATTTAAGTACATTTTAAACGTTTGGTAACACAAAATGGCTGCCAAACTTGCGATACCCATAAATTAAACAAAACCTTAAAATACTGGATTTATACTACAAATTCACCTGAGAGGTTTCGGCTAAAACTGGCGAATGATTAATCGCTGAATACCAAGTAGAAATGAACCAAAATCGAAAAAGTAATGTGTGAAATTTTATTATATGTTTATTTCTCCAGCAAATTACTGAACGATATGTAAAACACCGGATTTTAAGAACACTGATTAAAATACCATACCTAAGTAGAATTTATGAAGCCTTTAAGTGTAACCTACTAAATTGTTTTTCGTTTTCCTTAGAAATTATTTGAAGAGATTATAGGCAAACAGCACGATATAGAAAATACCGCTCCATTAAGAATGTATAAACTCAGAGGGAAATCACGGTACACATATAGACAGTAGATGCCAAAGAAATGAATTTATTTAATAAGGATTACATGTACGTGATGCGCGATGAGACAGTACAATGTAGCCTTCTTCAGTAGATCTTACAACTGCCATGACCGGTTTATCATTCGGCAAAGCATCACAGCATTGATTGGGAAAGTCTCTGGGTGGTGTCGCGTGGTATTATTGAACTTGCGTCGTGAAACGATGCGCACAATTCATTTGCATTGGAAGAGAGAGTCCTTTAAAGACGCTCAATCGCCCGCCAATTCAGTCCCACAAATTTTGCATTGAAGAGAAGCTTAAAAATCTCCCTGGTCAAGAGTGCACCAAGACACGTTGTGATAATTATTTGCTGATATGGAAGTGTAGGAGATGGAGATATCCTTTGGAAACTGAACATCAAATGTGTTACGGGTATTCTCCCCCAAACCCGTTGTATTACCACATCCACGTATTTTCGTATTTAAAAGGTACCCATCTTTTTAATGACTAGTGAACGGCTGTCGAAATTGATTATCTCCCAATGCATGAAACCAAGCTGAGCATCCGCATGATGCTTAGAGATAGCAACTAGATTATCACTGTGATCATGAGGTCTACATATTGTCAGTCGTAGATATGCAGGTCGGATACAGAAGCGAATTTCGGGATCGAATGTGGCATCACTAAATTCGCCCTGCAATGTTTTGTCCCGATGTGCTCAAAGTAATGGAAGAGGTCCTGATGACTGGCTAGAGGGCTACCCTTGTTCAGCCAGATTGCGGTTCAAAGTTCATATCGACGCAGGGCTGTCCATATCTGCCTGTGCACTTCGTCGAAAGTCATCGTTTGGACACCCTAACTGATACAGTTAGACGTTAAATACTGCGGTCGAGGCGTATTCAACGCCAAACATAAGTTATCGCGTTGGCACGGTGCACCATACGGGTGCCGGTCAAAACACCGACACCCAAAACACGGACAGGACAAAACACCGACACCCAAAACACCGACACCCAAAACACCGACACCCAAAACACCGACAACCAAAACACCGACAGGACAAAACACCGACATCTCGTTTCTATTTTGTTTCCCCAACAGCAGTCGGCGCTGTATGTCAAGGATCAAGTAATATCAGAAAGTTTGTACGACGGCTTTTAACGGCAGAAAAACAAAAATTTTGCGGCATTACTGTTTTCAATTTAGAACTACCAAATTTGGTGTACAATCTCATAGTACTCTAAGTTAGACCGTAGACGGATTTTGGAAGGGGTTAAGGGGACCCCGCATAAAATTTTCGTTAAATCTACAGTTTTCAGTTTAGAAACAAATGTGATATACTATTTCATGGTACACTAAGGTAGACTGTAGATGATTTTTGGAAGGGATCGGGGTCAAGGGGGCTTAATACAAAATTTTCATTAACTCTAGTTTTCAATTTAGAACCACCAAATTTGGTATACTATCTCATGGTGCTCTAAGTTAGCCCGTAGACCGTTTTTGGAAGTGGTCGGGGCCCAGGATCAAGAGGGCCCCATACAAAATTTTCGTAAAATCTACAGTTTTCGATTTAGAACCACCAAATTTGGTATACTACCTCATGGTACTCTGAGTTAGACCGTAAATCTTTTTTGGGAGGGATCGGGGCCCGGGGTTAAGGGGGCCCCATGCAAAATTTTCGTAAAATGTGCAGTTTTTAATTTAGAACCACCAAATTTGGTATACTACTCATGGTGCTCAAAGTTAAACCGTATTCCGTTTGTGGAAGTGGTCGGGGCCCGGGGTCAAGAGGGCCCCATACAAAATTTTCGTAAAATCTACAGTTTTCAATTTAGAGTCACCAAATTTTGTATACCAGCTCATGGTACTATAAGTTAGACCTAAACCATTTTTGGAAGGGATCGGGGCCGGGGTCAAGGGGACCCCATACAAAAATTTCGTAAAATCTAGAGTTTTCAATTTAGAACCACCAAATTTGGTACACTATTTCATGGTGCTCTAAGTTCGACAGTGGACGGTTTGAGGAAGCGGTCGGGCTCGAAGTCAAGTAGGCTCCATACAAAATTTTTGTAAAATCTACAGTTTTTAATTTAGAACCACCAAATTTGATATACTATCTCATGGTGCTCTAAGTTAGACCCTAGACGGTTTGAGGAAGGGGTCTCGGCCCGGGGTCAAGGGGGCCCCATAAAAAATTTTCGTATATTCTACAGTTCTCAATTTAGAACCACCAATTTTGGTATACTGCCTCGTGGTACTCTAAGTTAGACCGTAAACCCTTTTTGGGAAGGGATCGGGGCCCAGGGTCAAGGGGGCCCCATGCAAAATTTATACAAAATGTTCGTAAAATTTACTACATACAAAATGTTCGTAAAATTTACAGTTTTCAATTTAGAACCACCAAATTTTGTATACTATTTCATGGTGCTCAAAGTTAAACCGTATACCGTTTGTGGAAGTGGTCAGGTCCCGGGGTCAAGGGGGCCCCATGCAAAATTTTCGTAAAATCTACAGTTTTCAATTTAGAGTCACCAAATTTTGTATACCAGCTCATGGTAATATAAGTTAGACCTAAACCATTTTTGGAAGGGATCGGGGCCGGGGTCAAGTGGGCCCCATACAAAAATTTCGTAAAACCTAGAGTTTCCAATTTAGAACCACCAAATTTGGTACACTATCCCATGGTGCTTTAAGTTCGACCGTGGACGGTTTGAGGAAACGGTCGGGGCCAGGATTCAAGTAAGCCCCATACAAAATTTTCGTAAAATCTACAGTTTTCAATTTAGAACCACCAAATTTCGTATACTACCTCATGGTACTCTAAGTTAGACCGTAAAACCTTTTAGGAAATTATCGGGGTCAAGGGGCCCCCATACAAAATTTTCGTAAATTCTTCAGTTTTCAATTTAGAACCACCAAATTTGATATACTATCTCATGATGCTCTAAGTTAGCCCCTAAACGGTTTGAGGAATGGGTCTGGGCCCGGTGTCAAGTGGGCCCATACAAAATTTTAGTAAAATCTACAGTTTCCAATTTAGAACCACAAAATTTGGTTTACTATCCCATGGTGCTCAATGTTAAACCGTTGACTGTTTTGGGAAGTGGTCGGGGCTCGGGGTCTAGAGGGCCACACACAAAATTTTCTTAAAATCTACAGTTTTCAATTTAGAACCACCAAATTTGGTATATTATCTCATGGTGCTGTAAGTTAGCCCCTAGATGGTTTGAGGTAGGGGTCGGGGCACGGGCTCAAGGGGCCCCAATAAAAATTTTCGTGAAATCTACAGTTTTCAATTTAAAACCACCAAATTGGTATACTATCTCATGGTGCTCAAAGTTAAACCGTAGACACTTTTTGGAAGTGGTCGGGGCCCGGGGTCAAGAGGGCCCCATACAAAACTTTCGTAAAAACTGCAATTTTCAATTTAGAAACACCAAATTTTGTATACCAGCTCATGGTACTGTAAGTTAGACCAAAAGTCTTTTTGGAAGGGATCGGGGCCCGGAGTCAAGGTGGCCCATAAAAAATTTTCGTGAAATCTACAGTTTTCAATTTTGAACCACAAATTTTATGTACTACCTCGTAAACCCTTTTTGGAAGGGATCGGGGCCCGGGGTCAATGGGGCCCCAAACAAAATGTTCGTAAAATGAAATAAAATTTAGTGTCTAAGTAAAAGAGCAATGCTATTAACTTGATTTGATGTGCAAACGTTGTGAATATGACATTGGTAGAGTAAAAATATTAAAAAGGCTTAGACCTTAGGAATTAATATTTCGTTCTTAAGTAAAAAAGCGCGATATTATTGACTTGATTTGATAGTTAAACGTTATGAATGTGACATCGGTAGAATAAAAACGGTTAAAAAGGTCTAGGCCTTGGCCTTATGAATTAATATTTCGTGTTTAAGTAAAACCACAATATTATTAACTTGATTTGATATGTAAACGTTGTGAATATGAAACCAGTAGAATAAAAACTGTTAAAAGAGCCTAGGCATAGGTCCTGTGAATTAATATTTAGTGCCTAAGTAAAAGCGCATATTAACTTGATTTGATACGTAAACGTTATGAATATGAAGTCGGCGTATTAAAAGCTGTTAAAAAGGCCAAGGTGTAGGGCCTATGAATTAATTAAGTTACAAAAAAATATTACAAGCTGGACATGTTATGTAAATATTTAACGCCTAAGTAAAAATTCTACGTTTTAAAAAAATCCCACCTTATCGTCCTTTTCTGAACACAGCGTGAGTCGTGCTGTAATTCCGTTGTTCCGTCGAACACTGCACACCGTAGTTTAAAGAAATGTACGGAGTCCGGCAATTTATTTCGTCAAATTAAAGTACAGTTCTCGTTTGGCTTACATATTATAGAGTTCCCAATTCAATTCTAAATATAGTCCAAGAAATAGCAATCTTTATAACCCCCCCCTTCTCCGAACTTTTATGGCCAGTTGTGAGCCGGCATGAAAATTCAGACAAACAAAAGAGCTCCTTTCCGTCGTGAGGCAGCTTGTAAAACTGCCACAAATAATTCGGAAACTTGTAAAACTGCCACGCATAATTCGGAAACTTGGAAAACTGCCACGCATAATTCGGAAACTTGGAAAACTGCCTGACTGGAAATATGCCACACATTCAAAGTGTTCCCCAAGGGAACAGCAATTTGTGGCCAGCCCCTTAGTGAAAAACATGTGGCAATTTTCCTGTGTGGCACTTTGTCAATGTATGGCAGTTTTCAACGTTGCTGAAAGATGTGTGGCGGTTTTCCTGTGTGTCAGTTTACAGTGAACCGCATTTGTGTGCGACGGCCCCTTAGTGAAAACTATGGGGCAGTTTTCCTGGGTAACAGTGTTCCAATGTGTGGCATTTTTCCAAGTTGCTGAAGAATATGTGAAGCTTTTCTTGTGTGACGGTTTACCGGATATCTTATAAAACATCTGAAAGTTGCGGAAAAAACGGAAATGCCGATCCTGGCAATTCACCCTCCACATGTTTGTTTTAAGCAGCGTGAAAATGGAAATCACAAGCAAGCCCAGAAATCTCCCCCACATTCGAGGTTTTGAGTAAAATGCAATTTGTGCGCTATACCTGACTCAAAAAGGTGGGGGAGATTCATGCGGGGCAATTTTCCTATGTGGGGGACTTTTTCGTGCACCTGTATGCAACATATTGCCATTTATTGTGTCGACAAGGAAACCGAAGCATCTTACGATTAGTATGGTTTCTCAAAGTTATTTATGGTTATTTGCATTTTGTAAATTTTTCTCTTGCATCACAAAGATGCAAAATCCGTTTGGCAGTTCACCAGAACATAAGGGCTCATTACGTCAGCTAAATTATGTAAAGGAACATTAGCAACGGTCCACTGCAAAATATTTTTTGCCGTATATTTTCGTTAGTTGCCGGAAAACCGCCACACAGGAAAATTGCGACACGTTTTTCAGTAACTTGGAAAACTTCCACACAGGAAAATTGCCACATGTTTTTCATTAAGGGGCGAGGCACCAATTGCCGTTCCTCCGAGGAACACTTTGAATGGTCAAAGGGGAAGGGGGGTGGATTAAGATTGCCGTTTGTTGGCCTATATGAAGGAGAATTGGATTGGGGACTCGAAACAAATTTCGAGAAAACTTTCTATGTAAGACAGGCGAGAAATGTACTTTAATTTGAAGAAATAAATTGCCATGACTTAGTACATTTCCTAAAACTACAGTGCCCCCCTGGTGGCGCAGGCATATGACCAATCGTCCAGTAGGTCCGGATTCGAATCCCAGTGAGTCATGGATGTTGTGTTTGTTTTACGCAGAAGCGCCGACTATGGAGGCGCAAGGCGTATCTTGCCCCCTCAATAATTTTACTGGAAGAGAAGTGCCCACCTAGTGTCTTTCATTCTGTTCAACTAAATAATCGCTTGGTTCTCATAAAGTAGACCAAGCTCCACTTTATGAGGCCAAAGCTTTTTATTTCCAAGAAAATAATAAATAGCAAAATAAGTAAAAACGTTTTTTACATATTCAGTATTGCTCATATGATAGGAAACTTGATTGCCATCCCCGTATTGTGTTTGATATGTTCTCACGATGTGTGGGAAATGTTTAAAACAATTATCATAAATAAAATAAATAAAAATACAGAAACGGATAACCTCTTGCGCCTTTATTTCTCAATTTATTTTTTGTGCTTCTCGTTCTTTGTTCGAGTAACCTCACTAATTTCTCACTTTTTTTTTTTTATAAATGTTTGGAAATAAAGCATTTCTGGATATTTCTATAAAATCACAGGCTCAATTTTATTTTTAAATAAAATAATATTTCTGTTTCCTTGTGCATTTACTAATGAACAATTACAATTGTGTTTTAAAATATACGACGTTGACGTAGTTTATCTTTTTACCTTTTTTTATTGTTATTTTGAGAATAGAAGAAGCGTGACCCCCCCCAAATTTGGTGAATCCCCCCTACCTGGTTTTACGGAACTGGCTCGCTCCCTTCCATGGAACCAGTGGCATTAAATTAGGGGCAGACGATTGCTTATAGCCCACTGAGTTGAGTTGATCTCGGTGGTTGTTAAACTCTCAACAACAACAACAACAACAAAAAATTCCTTATATGAGAAAGTGTAAGAGTTTACCGGTACAAAACTTTTTCCATACAGAATTTTTTTGCCAAACGGCCAAAACCACTACGTGAGAACTTGCAGTACCAATGTGCCTCTATCCCCCAATCACTTTAATACTTACATTTTTCATTTTTGCACTGATAAGGTTTTAGTTTCAATTTTATTGGTTTTTAGCATAATCATTTAAATATCCCTTTCTAGAGATTTGCCTATTTAGAAGAAAAGCGAAAAGGAAACATACATGTGTAAGTTTTTTTACAAAAAGTAAAGCAAATTGTTCAGTTTACGTGAAAGCATTCCGAGTAGTGAACTACTCGGCATTCTTCGCGGTGTAATAAGAAAAAGACGAACTGTTAGCTCCCCATCCATTCATATGGATGGACGGAAGAGTCCCCCACCTCTTTCAGTCAGGGACCGTACACAAATTGCCTTTGACACAAAATATCGAACGTGCAGAAATTTTTGGGGTCGGCTTTTCCTTATTTTTTAATGCAACCTACATATGTTTACCACTTTTACAGTAGTTTATGTTAGCAAGATGGGGTGGGGAAATTTCCGGATTAGTATTTCGACTAATACCGCGGTTTTCAGTGAAAAACGATCTTACAATTAGTAGGCTGATGGGGTAGGGGGAAATTCCGGTTTTGGTAATTCCGTATTCACTGCAATCTACAGATGCTTTGTAAGTAGTAGAAAAATGTGGGAGACATTTTCGGGGACGGCACTTCGACTTTTATTCTAGTTTGTAGCAAAAAAAAAAACGATATTACAAGTAGCAGGATGGGGTGGAAGAAATTTCCGGGGTCGGTTATTCTTTCTTGAGGTCTGCAATGTCGTTATACTGAAGGCCATGCGCAACAGCCGAATAAATTAAAATCAGGTTATCCTCTGAATCGATGGCGCGCACATTTTTTTCTTCTCGAAAGTTTTCGGTTGCAATTTTCTTGTTGTTCGAGGAGTTGCCATTGTTTCGCGATTTCGATAGAATCACCTGAAATTTCAGGATTCATTAGAACATAAGCATTGCATCCGTCGGTTCGTTTGCGTTCACTTACGAAACATGTGGTGCTCATAAACTCTGTATTTGATATAGTTGTAGCCATTAGCGCACCCACGGAGGGGGCTTTGGGGGCTTAAACGCCCTCCAAGGAGATTATGAGCGACGTACGTCACAAATTAAACATTCAAAAATATTATTTTACTAGTTCAAAAAATTACATAGTGTCTGACATAATATCTTCCATTACATGGTGTCTTCTTTCCAAAGCCACAAGGAGATTAAGAGCGACGTACGTCACCAAATTAAACATTATTTTACATGTTCATAAAATTACATAGTGTCTTCTATTACATGGCGTAAACCTTAATTTCCGCTTCTGATGTATTGACAGCAAAATATGAGCTTCTAAATTCTCGATTAAAAATAACGTCGTTTTTAGACCGATACTACTCATGTCGACAAACTTTTTAGAAACATTTTCTCCTTATAATAGCGCACGGTCTCTACGCCAGGGGGCGTAGATGTATACCATATTTTTTTCAAAATCTCGACTTCTAGGAGTCTGATTTAAAAATGTTCTTCTTTGTTGGACAGTGTTTTCCGTGTCGCATGTTTTTCATATAATTTTAAAATTTTCACGTAATTCATAGACTTTTCCCTAAGGGCGTAAATGTAAATTTGTTTTTGCTCCTATATATCTGCTTCTAAAACTCCGATCTTAACATTCTTTCTGCACCGGATACAGCTCCTGATAGGAAATCTTTGCACATAATTTCTAAATTTTGTAAAAAAATGGTTTGGCCACCAGGGGGCGTAAACCTTAATTTCCGCTTCTGATGTATTTGCAGCAAAATATGAGTTTCGAAATTCTCGATTGAAAATAACGTTTTGTAGACCGATACTACTTATGTCGACAGACCTTTTAGAAATATTTTCTTCTGAAAATAGCGCACGGTTTTTACGCCAGGGGGCGTAGAGGTATATATTTTTTTGTCAATATCTCGACTTAAAAGAGTCCGATTTCAAAAATTCCTTCTTTGTTGGATAGTGTTTCTGGTGTGACATGTTTTTCTTATAAATTCAAAATTTTCAAGTAATTCATAGACTTTCCGCTAGGGGCGTAAAGGTAAATTGCGTTTTCCCCTATATCTGTGTTTCTAAATCTCTGATCTGAAAAATTCTTTCTGCACCGGATACAGCTCCTGATGGGAAATCGTTTGCACGTAATTTCAAATTTTTGAAAAAATTATTTGGCCACTAGGTGGCGTAAGTCTTAATTTTGGATTCTGATGTATTTGCAGCAAAATATGAGCTTCTAAAATCTCGATTGAAAAAAAGTCTTTTGTGGGCCGATACTACTCACGTCGACAAACATTTTAGGAACATTTTCTTCTTGAAATAATGCATGGTTTCTACGCCAGTGGCGTAGATGTATATCTTATTTTTGTCAATATCTCTACTTCTAAAAGACAAATTTTAAAAATTCCTTCTTTGTTGGATAGTGTTCCCGATGCGAAATGCTTTTCCTGTAAATTCAAAATTTTCAAGTAAATCATAGACTTTCCGCTAGGGCGCACAATGGTAAATTGCGTTTCTGCTCCTAAAACTCCGATTTGAAAAATTCTTCCAGTATCGCATACAACACCTAACGGAATATATTTTTCACGTAATTTCAAATGTTCGGTAAAGAATGGTTTGGTCACCAGGGGTCATAAGTGTTAATTTCTATTTCTGAGGTAATTGTAGCAAAATCTGGGCTTTTGAAAACTCGACTAAAATTTTTTTCTTGGATCGATACCGCTCTTTGAAAAAACCTTTTGTAAATACTTTCTTCCCAAAATAATGCATGGTTTTCCCAAAAAAGGACGTAAAGTCACATCTTATTTTTGTCGATAACTCTGTTTTTAAGATGTTCGTAAGCTCACGATTAAGGTTACAGCAATATCTGAGGGATTAAAGACACATTTGAAAAACTTTTTTCTTCCGTCAGATACTACTGTTTTCCATACCGGTTCCATTGACTTTAAATAGCTTTGATAAATTTAATTTGGCTCAGAACGGATTCAAAAGACGTGCTTATTACACTCGAAAATTCGGTGTCATCTTTCTTGTTCAAAACTCAATCAGGAAAACGGCCTACAAATGAATTTAAGGCAATCGCCATGTCTGTCCAAGGCCTTAACAAATTTTTTCATCAATCCAAGCTTGATATGCAGTTGTGGAAGAACGATTTTTCGCCATCAACTAATGGGTCCTTAATGATGTTCGCTGCGCCTACAGTCAGTTATGTTTTCCACTTAAGGCCATGTCCGTTTTTTCAATGTTCTTGCTTTGCACTACGAGCAGATGAAAAAACGGTATTTCATGTTTCCACTCTTCTGCCCAAGAAAGACGTTGGTTATTTTTAGATGAAAACAAATAGACCAATGGTGCTCATGATATCAGAGCTTCTGCAAGATCACTTTTATATTTCACATTCTTCTTTAAGTTTTGTGGAGTGAGTGAGTAAGTTTTAGGAAGATATGCATAGTAGTTGCAATTGTACAATAAAAGATATTTCAAGCTTCAGATGGAGCTGACTATGAATTGCCGCCAATGTTCTGGTCAATATTCTGATAGTCCCATTTGGAGAAGAAGTCTAGGAATCTTATTGCTGTATGCAAGTTCTTCATCTTGGATGAAGTATGGAAGAATTCACTCTACTCTTGTCCGATCAGCTGTTATTTTAACTTCTGGATTTAGACACATCTTTTTTAAGCAGAATGCTTAAAATTAAACAGCTTATTTAGACAGATTGAGGTCTCTTATCAGATGATTCATTCTTTTCCGGAGATATGCAGTGTTGTTGAAATGCTTCCTGTATATGCACTTCCACTGCTATCACCGTTGCTACACTCCAAGTATTGCGTTTCGTCAACGTCTGACAATGGAAGATCAGGCAGTGAGAAAATCACTGATATGGGAACATCTTTGCTATGTGACACAGGCCTTGTTGATTCCAAATCAGATATTTCCATTTATTAGCACGTCTTTTGTAAAAAAGAATCCTGCTTATGTTATCGGTTTGTCTGTCCGTCCGTCCTGTACCCACGATATCTCTGCAACTATTAGACTGATTTGAAAAATTCTCTTTGCATTGGGAAGCTTGAAATATGCAAATGATGACAATTTATTTCGTTTTTTTTACGATGTACAATCTCGCCGTTAGAGGGCGTAAATGCAGTTGATGTCGAAAAAAAAATACGTTTTATTCCACATACTTGCTTCTAAACATCCGATTGAAAAAAATATTTTATCTTTCGATTTCATTTATGCTGAAGAGTATTTTAGATATAGTTACTTTTTTCAAATTAGGCACAGATTTTCCGTTAGGTGGCGTAAAAGTAAATTACATTTTTCCCGATAACTCTTCTTCTAAAACTCCGCTTTAAAAATGTTTCGTCAGCGGATACATCTTCTGATGGAAAATCTGCTGCATATAATTTAAAATTTTTGGTAAAGAATACTTTGGCCACCATACGGCGTAAGTGTTTATTTTCGCTTCTCATTTATTTGCCATGAAATCTGAGCTTCAAAAATTTCGATTGAAAAAATTCTTTCGTGGACTGATAACACACACATCTATAAACATTTTCGGAATATTTTCTTCCTAAAATATTACCCAGTTTCTCCGCCAGGGGACGCAGATATATATCTTATTTTTGTCAATATCTCGACTTCTAGAAGTCCGATTTGAAAAATTCCTTCTTTGATGGAGAGTGTTTTACGTGTGACAAGTTTTTCATATAATTTCAAAATTTTCAAGTAATTCATAGACTTTCCGCTAAGGACGTAAATGTAAATCTGTTTTCCCCCTATATCTCTGCTTCTAAATCTCCGATATGAAAAATTCTTCTTGCACCGGATACAGCTCCTGGTGGGAAATCGTTTACACATAACTTCTAATTTTGAAAAAATTGGTTTGGCCACCAGAGGACGTAAACCTTAATTTCCGCTTCCGATGTATTTGCAGCCAAATATCAGCTTCTAAATTCTCGATTGAAAATAACGTCGTTTGTAGACCGATACTACTCATGTCGACAAACATTTTAAGAACATTTTCTGCTTGAAATAATGCATGGTTTTTACGCTAGGGGAGTAGATGTATATCTTATTTTTGTCAATATCTCTACTTCTAAAAGACCGATTTAAAAAATTCCTTCTTTGTTGGATAGTGCACCCGATGCGAAATGTTTTTTCCTGTAAATTCAAAATTTTCAAGTAAATCATAGACTTTCCGCTAGGGCGCACAATGGTAAATTGCGTTTCTGCTCCTAAAACTCCGATTTGAAAAATTCTTCCTGTATCGCATACAAGACCTAACGGAAAATATTTTTCACGTAATTTCTAATGTTCAGTAAAGAATGGTTTGGCCACCAAGGGTCATAAGTGTTAATTTCTGTTTCTGAGGTAATTGTAGCAAAATCTGGGCTCCTGAAAACTCGACTAAAATTTTTTTCTTGGACCGATACCGCTCATATGGATAAACCTTTTGTGAATACTTTCCTCCCAAAATAATGCATGGTTTTCCCACCAAAGGACGTAAAGTCACATCTTATTTTTGTCGATAACTCTGTTTTTAAGATGTTCGTAATCTCACGATTCCGTTTACTGCAATATCTGAGGGATTAAAGACCCGATTGAAAAACTTTTTTCTTCCGTCAGATACTATTGTTTTCCATACCGGTTCCATTGACTTTGAATAGCTTTGATAAATTTAATTTGCGTCAGAACGGATTCAAAAGGCGTGCTTATTACACCCGAAAATTCAGTGTCATCTTTCTTGTTCAAAACTAAATCCTGAGAACGGCCTACAAATGAATTTAAGGCAATCGCCATGTCTGTCCAAGGCCTTAACAAATTTCTTCATCAATCCAAGCTTGATATGGAGTTGTGGAAGAACGATTTTTCGCCATCAACTAATGGGTCCTTAATAATGTTCGCTGCGCCTACAGTCAGTTATGTTTTCAACTTAAGGCCATGTCCGTTTTTTCAATGTTCTTGCTTTGCACTACGAGCAGATGAAAAAACGGTATTTCGTGTTTCCACTCTTCTGCCCATGAAAGACGTTGGTTATTTTTAGATGAAAACAAATAGACCAATGGTGCTCATGATATCAGAGCTTCTGCAAGATCATTTTTATATTTCACATTCTTCTTTAAGTTTTGTGGAGTGAGTGAGTAAGTTTTAGGAAGAGATGCATAGTAGTTGCAATTGTACAATAAAACATATTTCAAGCTTCAGATGGAGCGGACTATGAATTGCCGCCAATGTTCTGGTCAATATTCTGATAGTCCCATTTGGAGAAGAAGTTTAGGAATCTTATTGCTGTATGCAAGTTCTTCATCTTGGATGAAGTATGGAAGAATTCACTCTACTCTTGTCCGATGAGCTGTTATTTTAACTTCTGGGTTTAGACATAACTTTTTTAGGCTGAATGCTTAAAATTAAACAGCTTATTTAGACAGATTGAGGTCTCTTATCAGATAATTCATTCTTTTCCGGAGATATGCCGTGTTGTTGAAATGCTTCCTGTATATGCACTTCCACTGCTATCACCTGTGCTACACTCCAAATATTGCGTTTCGTCAACGTCTGACAATGGAAAATCAGGCAGTGAGAAAATCACTGATATGGGAACATCTTCGCTATGTGACACAGGCCTTGTTGATTCCAAATCAGATATTCCCATTTATTAGAACGTCTTTTGTAAAAAAGAATCCTGCTTATGTTATCGGTTTGTCCGTCCGTCCGTCCATACCCACGATATCTTTGCAACTATTAGACTGATTTGAAAATTTCTCTTTGCATTGGGAAGCTTGAAATATGCAAATGATGACAATTTATTTCGTTTTATTTACGATGTACAATTTCGCCTATAGAGGGCGTAAATGCAGATGATGTCGAATTAAAAAATACGTTTTATTCCACATACTTGCTTCTAAACATCCGATTGAAAAAAATATTTTATCTTTCGATTTCATTTATGCTGAAGAGTATTTTAGATATAGTTACTTTTTTCAAATTAGGCACAGATTTTCCGTTAGGTGGCGTAAAAGTAAATTACATTTTTCCCGATAACTCTTCTTCTTAAACTCCGCTTTAAAAAATGTTTCGTCAGCGGATACATCTTCTGATGGAAAATCTGCTGCATTTAATTTAAAATTTTTGGTAAAAAATACTTTGGCCACCATATGGCGTAAGTGTTTATTTTCGCTTCTCATTTATTTGCCATGAAATCTGAGCTTCAAAAATTTCGATTGAAAAAATTCTTTCGTAGACTGATAACACACACATCTATAAACATTTTCGGAATATTTTCTTCCTAAAATATTACCCAGTTTCTCCGCCAGGGGACGCAGATATATATCTTATTTTTGTCAATATCTCGACTTCTAGAAGTCCGATTTGAAAAATTCCTTCTTTGATGGAGAGTGTTTTACGTGTGACAAGTTTTTCATATAATTTCAAAATTTTCAAGTAATTCATAGACTTTCCGCTAAGGACGTAAATGTAAATCTGTTTTCCCCCTATATCTCTGCTTCTAAATCTCCGATATGAAAAATTCTTCTTGCACCGGATACAGCTCCTGGTGGGAAATCGTTTACACATAACTTCTAATTTTGAAAAAATTGGTTTGGCCACCAGAGGACGTAAACCTTAATTTCCGCTTCTGATGTATTTGCAGCCAAATATCAGCTTCTAAATTCTCGATTGAAAATAACGTCGTTTGTAGACCGATACTACTCATGTCGACAAACATTTTAAGAACATTTTCTGCTTGAAATAATGCATGGTTTTTACGCTAGGGGAGTAGATGTATATCTTATTTTTGTCAATATCTCTACTTCTAAAAGACCGATTTAAAAAATTCCTTCTTTGTTCGATAGTGTTCCCGATGCGAAATGTTTTTCCTGTAAATTCAAAATTTTCAAGTAAATCATAGACTTTCCGCTAGGGCGCACAATGGTAAATTGCGTTTCTGCTCCTGAAACCCCGATTTGAAAAATTCTTCCTGTATCGCATACAAGACCTAACGGAAAATATTTTTCACGTAATTTCTAATGTTCAGTAAAGAATGGTTTGGCCACCAAGGGTCATAAGTGTTAATTTCTGTTTCTGAGGTAATTGTAGCAAAATCTGGGCTCCTGAAAACTCGACTAAAATTTTTTTTCTTGGACCGATACCGCTGATATGGATAAACCTTTTGTGAATACTTTCCTCCCAAAATAATGCATGGTTTTCCCACCAAAGGACGTAAAGTCACATCTTATTTTTGTCGATAACTCTGTTTTTAAGATGTTCGTAAGCTCACGATTCCGTTTACTGCAATATCTGAGGGATTAAAGACCCGATTGAAAAACTTTTTTCTTCCGTCAGATACTATTGTTTTCCATACCGGTTCCCCTGACTTTGAATAGGTTTGATAATTTTAATTTGCGGCAGAACGGATTCAAAAGGCGTGCTTATTACACCCGAAAATTCAGTGTCATCTTTCTTGTTCAAAACTAAATCCGGAGAACGGCCTACAAATGAATTTAAGGCAATCGCCATGTCTGTCCAAGGCCTTAACAAATTTCTTCATCAATCCAAGCTTGATATGGAGTTGTGGAAGAAGGATTTTTCGCCATCAACTAATGGGTCCTTAATGATGTTCGCTGCGCCTACAGTCAGTTATGTTTTCCACTTAAGGCCATGTCCGTTTTTTCAATGTTCTTGCTTTGCACTACGAGCAGATGAAAAAACGGTATTTCGTGTTTCCACTCTTCTGCCCATGAAAGACGTTGGTTATTTTTAGATGAAAACAAATAGACCAAAGGTGCTCATGATATCAGAGCTTCTGCAAGATCATTTTTATATTTCACATTCTTCTTTAAGTTTTGTGGAGTGAGTGAGTAAGTTTTAGGAAGAGATGCATAGTAGTTGCAATTGTACAATAAAACATATTTCAAGCTTCAGATGGAGCGGACTATGAATTGCCGCCAATGTTCTGGTCAATATTCTGATAGTCCCATTTGGAGAAGAAGTTTAGGAATCTTATTGCTGTATGCAAGTTCTTCATCTTGGATGAAGTATTTAAGAATTCACTCTACTCTTGTCCGATGAGCTGTTATTTTAACTTCTGGGTTCAGACACATCTTTTTTAGGCTGAATGCTTAAAATTAAACAGCTTGTTTAGACAGATTGAGGTCTCTTATGAGATAATTCATTCTTTTCCGGAGATATGCCGTGTTGTTGAAATGCTTCCTGTATATGCACTTCCACTGCTATCACCTGTGCTACACTCCAAATATTGCGTTTCGTCAACGTCTGACAATGGAAAATCAGGCAGTGAGAAAATCACTGATATGGGAACATCTTCGCTATGTGAAACAGGCCTTGTTGATTCCAAATCAGATATTCCCATTTATTAGAACGTCTTTTGTAAAAAAGAATCCTGCTTATGTTATCGGATTGTCCGTCCGTCCGTCCTTACCCACGATATCTTTGCAACTATTAGACTGATTTGAAAAATTCTCTTTGCATTGGGAAGCTTGAAATATGCAAATGATGACAATTTATTTCGTTTTATTTACGATGTACAATTTCGCCTATAGAGGGCGTAAATGCAGATGATGTCGAATTAAAAAATACGTTTTATTCCACATACTTGCTTCTAAACATCCGATTGAAAAAAATATTTTATCTTTCGATTTCATTTATGCTGAAGAGTATTTTAGATATAGTTACTTTTTTCAAATTAGGCACAGATTTTCCGTTAGGTGGCGTAAAAGTAAATTACATTTTTCCCGATAACTCTTCTTCTTAAACTCCGCTTTAAAAAATGTTTCGTCAGCGGATACATCTTCTGATGGAAAATCTGCTGCATATAATTTAAAATTTTTGGTAAAGAATACTTTGGCCACCATACGGCGTAAGTGTTTATTTTCGCTTCTCATTTATTTGCCATGAAATCTGAGCTTCAAAAATTTCGATTGAAAAAATTCTTTCGTAGACTGATAACACACACATCTATAAACATTTTCGGAATATTTTCTTCCTAAAATATTACCCAGTTTCTCCGCCAGGGGACGCAGATATATATCTTATTTTTGTCAATATCTCGACTTCTAGAAGTCCGATTTGAAAAATTCCTTCTTTGATGGAGAGTGTTTTACGTGTGACAAGTTTTTCATATAATTTCAAAATTTTCAAGTAATTCATAGACTTTCCGCTAAGGACGTAAATGTAAATCTGTTTTCCCCCCTATATCTCTGCTTCTAAATCTCCGATATGAAAAATTCTTCTTGCACCGGATACAGCTCCTGGTGGGAAATCGTTTACACATAACTTCTAATTTTGAAAAAAATTGGTTTGGCCACCAGAGGACGTAAACCTTAATTTCCGCTTCTGATGTATTTGCAGCCAAATATCAGCTTCTAAATTCTCGATTGAAAATAACGTCGTTTGTAGACCGATACTACTCATGTCGACAAACATTTTAAGAACATTTTCTGCTTGAAATAATGCATGGTTTTTACGCTAGGGGAGTAGATGTATATCTTATTTTTGTCAATATCTCTACTTCTAAAAGACCGATTTAAAAAATTCCTTCTTTGTTCGATAGTGTTCCCGATGCGAAATGTTTTTCCTGTAAATTCAAAATTTTCAAGTAAATCATAGACTTTCCGCTAGGGCGCACAATGGTAAATTGCGTTTCTGCTCCTGAAACCCCGATTTGAAAAATTCTTCCTGTATCGCATACAAGACCTGACGGAAAATATTTTTCACGTAATTTCTAATGTTCAGTAAAGAATGGTTTGGCCACCAAGGGTCATAAGTGTTAATTTCTGTTTCTGAGGTAATTGTAGCAAAATCTGGGCTCCTGAAAACTCGACTAAAATTTTTTTCTTGGACCGATACCGCTCATATGGATAAACCTTTTGTGAATACTTTCCTCCCAAAATAATGCATGGTTTTCCCACCAAAGGACGTAAAGTCACATCTTATTTTTGTCGATAACTCTGTTTTTAAGATGTTCGTAAGCTCACGATTCCGTTTACTGCAATATCTGAGGGATTAAAGACCCGATTGAAAAACTTTTTCTTCCGTCAGATACTATTGTTTTCCATACCGGTTCCACTGACTTTGAATAGGTTTGATAATTTTAATTTGCGTCAGAACGGATTCAAAAGGCGTGCTTATTACACCCGAAAATTCAGTGTCATCTTTCTTGTTCAAAACTAAATCCGGAGAACGGCCTACAAATGAATTTAAGGCAATCGCCATGTCTGTCCAAGGCCTTAACAAATTTCTTCATCAATCCAAGCTTGATATGGAGTTGTGGAAGAAGGATTTTTCGCCATCAACTAATGGGTCCTTAATGATGTTCGCTGCGCCTACAGTCAGTTATGTTTTCCACTTAAGGCCATGTCCGTTTTTTCAATGTTCTTGCTTTGCACTACGAGCAGATGAAAAAACGGTATTTCGTGTTTCCACTCTTCTGCCCATGAAAGACGTTGGTTATTTTTAGATGAAAACAAATAGACCAAAGGTGCTCATGATATCAGAGCTTCTGCAAGATCATTTTTATATTTCACATTCTTCTTTAAGTTTTGTGGAGTGAGTGAGTAAGTTTTAGGAAGAGATGCATAGTAGTTGCAATTGTACAATAAAACATATTTCAAGCTTCAGATGGAGCGGACTATGAATTCCCGCCAATGTTCTGGTCAATATTCTGATAGTCCCATTTGGAGAAGAAGTTTAGGAATCTTATTGCTGTATGCAAGTTCTTCATCTTGGATGAAGTATTTAAGAATTCACTCTACTCTTGTCCGATGAGCTGTTATTTTAACTTCTGGGTTCAGACACATCTTTTTTAGGCTGAATGCTTAAAATTAAACAGCTTGTTTAGACAGATTGAGGTCTCTTATGAGATAATTCATTCTTTTCCGGAGATATGCCGTGTTGTTGAAATGCTTCCTGTATATGCACTTCCACTGCTATCACCTGTGCTACACTCCAAATATTGCGTTTCGTCAACGTCTGACAATGGAAAATCAGGCAGTGAGAAAATCACTGATATGGGAACATCTTCGCTATGTGAAACAGGCCTTGTTGATTCCAAATCAGATATTCCCATTTATTAGAACGTCTTTTGTAAAAAAGAATCCTGCTTATGTTATCGGATTGTCCGTCCGTCCGTCCTTACCCACGATATCTTTGCAACTATTAGACTGATTTGAAAAATTCTCTTTGCATTGGGAAGCTTGAAATATGCATATGATGACAATTTATTTCGTTTTATTTACGATGTACAATTTCGCCTATAGAGGGCGTAAATGCAGATGATGTCGAATTAAAAAATACGTTTTATTCCACATACTTGCTTCTAAACATCCGATTGAAAAAATATTTTATCTTTCGATTTCATTTATGCTGAAGAGTATTTTAGATATAGTTACTTTTTTCAAATTAGGCACAGATTTTCCGTTAGGTGGCGTAAAAGTAAATTACATTTTTCCCGATAACTCTTCTTCTTAAACTCCGCTTTGAAAAAATGTTTCGTCAGCGGATACATCTTCTGATGGAAAATCTGCTGCATATAATTTAAAATTTTTGGTAAAGAATACTTTGGCCACCATACGGCGTAAGTGTTTATTTTCGCTTCTCATTTATTTGCCATGAAATCTGAGCTTCAAAAATTTCGATTGAAAAAATTCTTTCGTAGACTGATAACACACACATCTATAAACATTTTCGGAATATTTTCTTCCTAAAATATTACCCAGTTTCTCCGCCAGGGGACGCAGATATATATCTTATTTTTGTCAATATCTCGACTTCTAGAAGTCCGATTTGAAAAATTCCTTCTTTGATGGAGAGTGTTTTACGTGTGACAAGTTTTTCATATAATTTCAAAATTTTCAAGTAATTCATAGACTTTCCGCTAAGGACGTAAATGTAAATCTGTTTTTCCCCCTATATCTCTGCTTCTAAATCTCCGATATGAAAAATTCTTCTTGCACCGGATACAGCTCCTGGTGGGAAATCGTTTACACATAACTTCTAATTTTGAAAAAAATTGGTTTGGCCACCAGAGGACGTAAACCTTAATTTCCGCTTCTGATGTATTTGCAGCCAAATATCAGCTTCTAAATTCTCGATTGAAAATAACGTCGTTTGTAGACCGATACTACTCATGTCGACAAACATTTTAAGAACATTTTCTGCTTGAAATAATGCATGGTTTTTACGCTAGGGGAGTAGATGTATATCTTATTTTTGTCAATATCTCTACTTCTAAAAGACCGATTTAAAAAATTCCTTCTTTGTTCGATAGTGTTCCCGATGCGAAATGTTTTTTCCTGTAAATTCAAAATTTTCAGGTAAATCATAGACTTTCCGCTAAGGCGCACAATGGTAAATTGCGTTTCTGCTCCTGAAACCCCGATTTGAAAAATTCTTCCTGTATCGCATACAAGACCTGACGGAAAATATTTTTCACGTAATTTCTAATGTTCAGTAAAGAATGGTTTGGCCACCAAGGGTCATAAGTGTTAATTTCTGTTTCTGAGGTAATTGTAGCAAAATCTGGGCTCCTGAAAACTCGACTAAAATTTTTTTTCTTGGACCGATACCGCTCATATGGATAAACCTTTTGTGAATACTTTCTTCCCAAAATAATGCATGGTTTTTCCCACCAAAGGACGTAAAGTCACATCTTATTTTTGTCGATAACTCTGTTTTTAAGATGTTCGTAAGCTCACGATTCCGTTTACTGCAATATCTGAGGGATTAAAGACCCGATTGAAAAACTTTTTCTTCCGTCAGATACTATTGTTTTCCATACCGGTTCCACTGACTTTGAATAGGTTTGATAATTTTAATTTGCGTCAGAACGGATTCAAAAGGCGTGCTTATTACACCCGAAAATTCAGTGTCATCTTTCTTGTTCAAAACTAAATCCGGAGAACGGCCTACAAATGAATTTAAGGCAATCGCCATGTCTGTCCAAGGCCTTAACAAATTTCTTCATCAATCCAAGCTTGATATGCAGTTGTGGAAGAAGGATTTTTCGCCATCAACTAATGGGTCCTTAATGATGTTCGCTGCGCCTACAGTCAGTTATGTTTTCCAACTTAAGGCCATGTCCGTTTTTTCAATGTTCTTGCTTTGCACTACGAGCAGATGAAAAAACGGTATTTCGTGTTTCCACTCTTCTGCCCATGAAAGACGTTGGTTATTTTTAGATGAAAACAAATAGACCAAAGGTGCTCATGATATCAGAGCTTCTGCAAGATCATTTTTATATTTCACATTCTTCTTTAAGTTTTGTGGAGTGAGTGAGTAAGTTTTAGGAAGAGATGCATAGTAGTTGCAATTGTACAATAAAACATATTTCAAGCTTCAGATGGAGCGGACTATGAATTGCCGCCAATGTTCTGGTCAATATTCTGATAGTCCCATTTGGAGAAGACGTTTAGGAATCTTATTGCTGTATGCAAGTTCTTCATCTTGGATGAAGTATGGAAGAATTCACTCTACTCTTGTCCGATGAGCTGTTATTTTAACTTCTGGGTTTAGACACATCTTTTTTAGGCTGAATGCTTAAAATTAAACAGCTTATTTAGACAGATTGAGGTCTCTTATGAGATAATTCATTCTTTTCCGGAGATATGCCGTGTTGTTGAAATGCTTCCTGTATATGCACTTCCACTGCTATCACCGTTGCTACACTCCAAATATTGCGTTTCGTCAACGTCTGACAATGGAAAATCAGGCAGTGAGAAAATCACTGATATGGGAACATCTTCGCTATGTGACACATGCCTTGTTGATTCCAAATCAGATATTCCCATTTATTAGAACGTCTTTTGTAAAAAAAGATCCTGCTTATGTTATCGGTTTGTCCGTCCGTCCGTCCTGTACCCACGATATCTTTGCAACTATTAGACTGATTTGAAAAATTCTCTTTGCATTGGGAAGCTTGAAATATGCAAATGATGACAATTTATTTCGTTTTATTTACGATGTACAATTTCGCCTATAGAGGGCGTAAATGCAGATGATGTCGAATTAAAAAATACGTTTTATTCCACATACTTGCTTCTAAACATCCGATTGAAAAAAATATTTTATCTTTCGATTTCATTTATGCTGAAGAGTATTTTAGATATAGTTACTTTTTTCAAATTGGGCACAGATTTTCCGTTAGGTGGCGTAAAAGTAAATTACATTTTTCCCGATAACTCTTCTTCTAAAACTCCGCTTTAAAAAATGTTTCTTCAGCGGATACATCTTCTGATGGAAAATCTGCTGCATATAATTTAAAATTTTTGGTAAAGAATACTTTGGCCACCATACGGCGTAAGTGTTTATTTTCGCTTCTGATTTATTTGCCATGAAATCTGAGCTTCAAAAATTTCGATTGAAAAAATTCCTTTCGTGGACTGATGCCACACACATCTATAAACATTTTCGGAATATTTTCTTCCTAAAATATTACCCAGTTTCTCCGCCAGGGGACGCAGATATATATCTTATTTTTGTCAATATCTCGACTTCTAGAAGTCCGATTTGAAAAATTCCTTCTTTGATGGAGAGTGTTTTACGTGTGACAAGTTTTTCATATAATTTCAAAATTTTCAAGTAATTCAAAGACTTTCCGCTAGGGGCGTAAATGTAAATTAGTTTTTCCCCCTATATCTCTGGTTCTAAATCTCCGATCTGAAAAATTATTTTTGAACCGTATACAGCTCCTGTTGGGAAATCGTTTACACATAACTTCTAATTTTGAAAAATTGGTTTGGCCACCAGAGGACGTAAACCTTAATTTCCGCTTCTGATGTATTTGCAGCCAAATATCAGCTTCTAAATTCTCGATTGAAAATAACGTCGTTTGTAGACCGATACTACTCATGTCGACAAACATTTTAAGAACATTTTCTGCTTGAAATAATGCATGGTTTTTACGCTAGGGGAGTAGATGTATATCTTATTTTTGTCAATATCTCTACTTCTAAAAAACCGATTTAAAAAATTCTTTCTTTGTTGAATAGTGCACCCGATGCGAAATGTTTTTCCTGTAAATTCGAGATTTTCAAGTAAATCATAGACTTTCCGCTAAGGCGCACAATGGTAAATTGCGTTTCTGCTCCTAAAACTCCGATTTGAAAAATTCTTCCTGTATCGCATACAAGACCTAACGGAAAATATTTTTCACGTAATTTCTAATGTATGGTAAAGAATGGTTTGGCCACCAAGGGTCATAAGTGTTAATTTCTGTTTCTGAGGTAATTGTAGCAAAATCTGGGCTCCTGAAAACTCGACTAAAATTTTTTTCTTGGACCGATACCGCTCATACGGATAAACCTTTTGTGAATACTTTCTTCCCAAACTAATGCATGGTTTTTCCACCAAAGGACGTAAAGTCACAACTTATTTTTGTCGATAACTCTGTTTTTAAGATGTTCGTAAGCTCACGATTCCGTTTACAGCAATATCTGAGGAATTAAAGACCCGATTGAAAAACTTTTTCTTCCGTCAGATACTATTGTTTTCCATACCGGTTCCATTGACTTTGAATAGCTTTGATAAATTTAATTTGCGTCAGAACGGATTCAAAAGGCGTGCTTATTACACCCGAAAATTCAGTGTCATCTTTCTTGTTCAAAACTCAATCCGGAGAACGGCCTACAAATGAATTTAAGGCAATCGCCATGTCGGTCCAACGCCTTAACAAATTTCTTCATCAATACAAGCTTGATATGCAGTTGTGGAAAAACGATTTTTCGCCATCAACTAATGGGTCCTTAATAATGTTCGCTGCGCCTACAGTCAGTTATGTTTTCAACTTAAGGCCATGTCCGTTTTTTCAATGTTCTTGCTTTGCACTACGAGCAGATGAAAAAACGGTATTTCGTGTTTCCACTCTTCTGCCCAAGAAAGACGTTGGTTATTTTTAGATGAAAACAAATAGACCAATGGTGCTCATGATATCAGACCTTCTGCAAGATCATTTTTATATTTCACATTCTTCTTTAAGTTTTGTGGAGTGAGTGAGTAAGTTTTAGGAAGAGATGCATAGTAGTTGCAATTGTACAATAAAACATATTTTAAGCTTCAGATGGAGCGGACTATGAATTGCCGCCAATGTTCTGGTCAATATTCTGATAGTCCCATTTGGAGAAGACGTCTAGGAATCTTATTGCTGTATGCAAGTTCTTCAACTTGGATGAAGTATGGAAGAATTCACTCTACTCTTGTCCGATGAGCTGTTATTTTAACTTCTGGGTTTAGACATATCTTTTTTTTAGGCTGGATGCTTAAAATTAAACAGCTTATTTAGACAGATTGAGGTCTCTTATCAGATAATTCATTCTTTTCCGGAGATATGCAGTGTTGTTGAAATGCTTCCTGTATATGCACTTCCACTGCTATCACCGTTGCTACACTCCAAATATTGCGTTTCGTCAACATCTGACAATGGAAGATCAGGCAGTGAGAAAATAACTGTTATGGGAACATCTTCGCTATGTGACACAGGCCTTGTTGATTCCAAATCAGATATTTCCATTTATTAGCACGTCATTTGTAAAAAAAGATCCCGCTTATGTTATCGGTTTGTCCGTCCGTCCGTCCGTCCGTCCTTACCCACGATATCTCTGCAACTATTAGAGTGATTTGAAAAATTCTCTTTGCATTGGAAAGCTTGAAATATGCAAATGATGACAATTTATTTCGTTTTTTTTACGATGTACAATTTCGCCGTTAGAGGGCGTAAATGCAGTTGATGTCGAATTAAAAAATACGTTTTATTCCACATACTTGCTTCTAAACATCCGATTGAAAAAAATATTTTATCTTTCGATTTCATTTATGCTGAAGAGTATTTTAGATATAGTTACTTTTTTCAAATTGGGCACAGATTTTCCGTTAGGTGGCGTAAAAGTAAATTACATTTTTCCTGATAACTCTTCTTCTAAAACTCCGCTTTAAAAAATGTTTCTTCAGCGGATACATCTTCTGATGGAAAATCTGCTGCATTTAATTTAAAATTTTTGGTAAAGAATACTTTGGCCACCATACGGCGTAAGTGTTTATTTTCGCTTCTGATTTATTTGCCATGAAATCTGAGCTTCAAGAATTTCGATTGAAAAAATTCTTTCGTGGAAAGATGCCACACACATCTATAAACATTTTCGGAATATTTTCTTCCTAAAATATTACCCAGTTTCTCCGCCAGGGGACGCAGATATATATCTTATTTTTGTCAATATCTCGACTTCTAGAAGTCCGATTTGAAAAATTCCTTCTTTGATGGAGAGTGTTTTACGTGTGACAAGTTTTTCATATAATTTCAAAATTTTCAAGTAATTCATAGACTTTCCGCTAAGGACGTAAATGTAAATCTGTTTTCCCCCTATATCTCTGGTTCTAAATCTCCGATCTGAAAAATTATTTTTGAACCGTATACAGCTCCTGGTGGGAAATCGTTTACACATAACTTCTAATTTTGAAAAAAATTGGTTTGGCCACCAGAGGACGTAAACCTTAATTTCCGCTTCTGATGTATTTGCAGCCAAATATGAGCTTCTAAATTCTCGATTGAAAATAACGTCGTTTGTAGACCGATACTACTCATGTCGACAAACATTTTAGGAACATTTTCTTCTTGAAATAATGCATGGTTTTTACGCTACGGGAGTAGATGTATATCTTATTTTTGTCAATATCTCTACTTCTAAAAGACCGATTTAAAAAATTCCTTCTTTGTTGGATAGTGTTCCCGATGCGAAATGTTTTTCCTTGTAAATTCAAAATTTTCAAGTAAATCATAGACTTTCCGCTAGGGCGCACAATGGTAAATTGCGTTTCTGCTCCTGAAACCCCGATTTGAAAAATTCTTCCTGTATCGCATACAAGACCTAACGGAAAATATTTTTCACGTAATTTCTAATGTTCGGTAAAGAATGGTTTGGCCACCAAGGGTCATAAGTGTTAATTTCTGTTTCTGAGGTAATTGTAGCAAAATCTGGGCTCCTGAAAACTCGACTAAATTTTTTTCTTGGACCGATACCGCTCATATGGATAAACCTTTTGTGAATACTTTCCTCCCAAAATAATGCATGGTTTTCCCACCAAAGGACGTAAAGTCACAACTTATTTTTGTCGATAACTCTGTTTTTAAGATGTTCGTAAGCTCACGATTCCGTTTACTGCAATATCTGAGGGATTAAAGACCCGATTGAAAAACTTTTTTCTTCCGTCAGATACTATTGTTTTCCATACCGGTTCCACTGACTTTGAATAGGTTTGATAATTTTAATTTGCGTCAGAACGGATTCAAAAGGCGTGCTTATTACACCCGAAAATTCAGTGTCATCTTTCTTGTTCAAAACTAAATCCGGAGAACGGCCTACAAATGAATTTAAGGCAATCGCCATGTCTGTCCAAGGCCTTAACAAATTTCTTCATCAATCCAAGCTTGATATGGAGTTGTGGAAGAAGGATTTTTCGCCATCAACTAATGGGTCCTTAATGATGTTCGCTGCGCCTACAGTCAGTTATGTTTTCCACTTAAGGCCATGTCCGTTTTTTCAATGTTCTTGCTTTGCACTACGAGCAGATGAAAAAACGGTATTTCGTGTTTCCACTCTTCTGCCCAAGAAAGACGTTGGTTATTTTTAGATGAAAACAAATAGACCAATGGTGCTCATGATATCAGAGCTTCTGCAAGATCATTTTTATATTTCACATTCTTCTTTAAGTTTTGTGGAGTGAGTGAGTAAGTTTAGGAAGAGATGCATAGTAGTTGCAATTGTACAATAAAACATATTTCAAGCTTCAGATGGAGCGGACTATGAATGCCGCCAATGTTCTGGTCAATATTCTGATAGTCCCATTTGGAGAAGAAGTCTAGGAATCTTATTGCTGTATGCAAGTTCTTCATCTTGGATGAAGTATTTAAGAATTCACTCTACTCTTGTCCGATGAGCTGTTATTTTAACTTCTGGGTTCAGACACATCTTTTTTTTAGGCTGAATGCTTAAAATTAAACAGCTTGTTTAGACAGATTGAGGTCTCTTATGAGATAATTCATTCTTTTCCGGAGATATGCCGTGTTGTTGAAATGCTTCCTGTATATGCACTTCCACTGCTATCACCTGTGCTACACTCCAAATATTGCGTTTCGTCAACGTCTGACAATGGAAAATCAGGCAGTGAGAAAATCACTGATATGGGAACATCTTCGCTATGTGAAACAGGCCTTGTTGATTCCAAATCAGATATTCCCATTTATTAGAACGTCTTTTGTAAAAAAGAATCCTGCTTATGTTATCGGATTGTCCGTCCGTCCGTCCTTACCCACGATATCTTTGCAACTATTAGACTGATTTGAAAAATTCTCTTTGCATTGGGAAGCTTGAAATATGCAAATGATGACAATTTATTTCGTTTTATTTACGATGTACAATTTCGCCTATAGAGGGCGTAAATGCAGATGATGTCGAATTAAAAAATACGTTTTATTCCACATACTTGCTTCTAAACATCCGATTGAAAAAAATATTTTATCTTTCGATTTCATTTATGCTGAAGAGTATTTTAGATATAGTTACTTTTTTCAAATTGGGCATAGATTTTCCGTTAGGGGGCGTAAAAGTAAATTACATTTTTCCCGATAACTCTTCTTCTAAAACTCCGCTTTGAAAAAATGTTTCTTCAGCGGATACATCTTCTGATGGAAAATCTGTTGCATATAATTTACAATTTTTGGTAAAGAATACTTTGGCCACCATACGGCGTAAGTGTTTATTTTCGCTTCTGATTTATTTGCCATAAAATCTGAGCTTCTAAAATATCGATTGAAAAAATTCTTTCGTGGACTGATGCCACACACATCTATAAACATTTTCGGAATATTTTCTTCCTAAAATATTACCCAGTTTCTCCGCCAGGGGACGCAGATATATATCTTATTTTTGTCAATATCTCGACTTCTAGAAGTCCGATTTGAAAAATTCCTTCTTTGATGGAGAGTGTTTTACGTGTGACAAGTTTTTCATATAATTTCAAAATTTTCAAGTAATTCAAAGACCTTTCCGCTAGGGACGTAAATGTAAATTAGTTTTCCCCCTATATCTCTGGTTCTAAATCTCCGATCTGAAAAATTATTTTTGAACCGTATACAGCTCCTGGTGGGAAATCGTTTACACATAACTTCTAATTTTGAAAAAAATTGGTTTGGCCACCAGAGGACGTAAACCTTAATTTCCGCTTCTGATGTATTTGCAGCCAAATATGAGCTTCTAAATTCTCGATTGAAAATAACGTCGTTTGTAGACCGATACTACTCATGTCGACAAACATTTTAGGAACATTTTCTTCCTGAAATAATGCATGGTTTTTACGCTAGGGGAGTAGATGTATATCTTATTTTTGTCAATATCTCTACTTCTAAAAGACCGATTTAAAAAATTCTTTCTTTGTTGGATAGTGCACCTGATGCGAAATGTTTTTTCCTGTAAATTCAAAATTTTCAAGTAAATCATAGACTTTCCGCTAAGGCGCACAATGGTAAATTGCGTTTCTGCTCCTAAAACTCCGATTTGAAAAATTCTTCCTGTATCGCATACAAGACCTAACGGAAAATATTTTTCACGTAATTTCTAATGTATGGTAAAGAATGGTTTGGCCACCAAGGGTCATAAGTGTTAATTTCTGTTTCTGAGGTAATTGTAGCAAAATCTGGGCTCCTGAAAACTCGACTAAAATTTTTTTTCTTGGACCGATACCGCTCATACGGATAAACCTTTTGTGAATACTTTCTTCCCAAACGAATGCATGGTTTTCCCACCAAAGGACGTAAAGTCACAACTTATTTTTGTCGATAACTCTGTTTTTAAGATGTTCGTAAGCTCACGATTCCGTTTACAGCAATATCTGAGGGATTAAAGACCCGATTGAAAAACTTTTTTCTTCCGTCAGATACTATTGTTTTCCATACCGGTTCCATTGACTTTGAATAGCTTTGATAAATTTAATTTGCGTCAGAACGGATTCAAAAGGCGTGCTTATTACACCCGAAAATTCAGTGTCATCTTTCTTGTTCAAAACTCAATCCGGAGAACGGCCTACAAATGAATTTAAGGCAATCGCCATGTCTGTCCAACGCCTTAACAAATTTCTTCATCAATCCAAGCTTGATATGCAGTTGTGGAAGAACGAATTTTCGCCATCAACTAATGGGTCCTTAATAATGTTCGCTGCGCCTACAGTCAGTTATGTTTTCCACTTAAGGCCATGTCCGTTTTTTCAATGTTCTTGCTTTGCACTACGAGCAGATGAAAAAACGGTATTTCGTGTTTCCACTCTTCTGCCCAAGAAAGACGTTGGTTATTTTTAGATGAAAACAAATAGACCAATGGTGCTCATGATATCAGAGCTTCTGCAAGATCATTTTTATATTTCACATTCTTCTTTAAGTTTTGTGGAGTGAGTGAGTAAGTTTTAGGAAGAGATGCATAGTAGTTGCAATTGTACAATAAAACATATTTCAAGCTTCAGATGGAGCGGACTATGAATTGCCGCCAATGTTCTGGTCAATATTCTGATAGTCCCATTTGGAGAAGAAGTCTAGGAATCTTATTGCTGTATGCAAGTTCTTCATCTTGGATGAAGTATGGAAGAATTCACTCTACTCTTGTCCGATGAGCTGTTGTTATTTTAACTTCTGGGTTTAGACATATCTTTTTTAGGCTGGCTGCTTAAAATTAAACAGCTTATTTAGACAGATTGAGGTCTCTTATCAGATGATTCATTCTTTTCCGGAGATATGCAGTGTTGTTGAAATGCTTCCTGTATATGCACTTCCACTGCTATCACCGTTGCTACACTCCAAATATTGCGTTTCGTCAACATCTGACAATGGAAGATCAGGCAGTGACAAAATAACTGATATGGGAACATCTTCGCTATGTGACACAGGCCTTGTTGATTCCAAATCAGATATTTCCATTTATTAGAACGTCTTTTGTAAAAAAAGATCCTGCTTATGTTATCGGTTTGTCCGTCCGTCCACCTGTACCCACGATATCTCTGCAACTATTAGACTGATTTGAAAAATTCTCTTTGCATTGGAAAGCTTGAAATATGCAAATGATGACAATTTATTTCGTTTTTTTTACGATGTACAATTTCGCCGTTAGAGGGCGTAAATGCAGATGATGTCGAATTAAAAAATACGTTTTATTCCACATACTTGCTTCTAAACATCCGATTGAAAAAAATATTTTATCTTTCGATTTCATTTATGCTGAAGAGTATTTTAGATATAGTTACTTTTTTCAAATTGGGCACAGATTTTCCGTTAGGTGGCGTAAAAGTAAATTACATTTTTCCCGATAACTCTTCTTCTAAAACTCCGCTTTAAAAAATGTTTCTTCAGCGGATACATCTTCTGATGGAAAATCTGCTGCATTTAATTTAAAATTTTTGGTAAAGAATACTTTGGCCACCATACGGCGTAAGTGTTTATTTTCGCTTCTGATTTATTTGCCATGAAATCTGAGCTTCAAGAATTTCGATTGAAAAAATTCCTTCGTGGAAAGATGCCACACACATCTATAAACATTTTCGGAATATTTTCTTCCTAAAATATTACCCAGTTTCTCCGCCAGGGGACGCAGATATATATCTTATTTTTGTCAATATCTCGACTTCTAGAAGTCCGATTTGAAAAAATTCCTTCTTTGATGGAGAGTGTTTTACGTGTGACAAGTTTTTCATATAATTTCAAAATTTTCAAGTAATTCATAGACTTTCCGCTAAGGACGTAAATGTAAATTAGTTTTTCCCCCTATATCTCTGGTTCTAAATCTCCGATCTGAAAAATTATTTTTGAACCGTATACAGCTCCTGGTGGGAAATCGTTTACACATAACTTCTAATTTTGAAAAAAATTGGTTTGGCCACCAGAGGACGTAAACCTTAATTTCCGCTTCTGATGTATTTGCAGCCAAATATGAGCTTCTAAATTCTCGATTGAAAATAACGTCGTTTGTAGACCGATACTACTCATGTCGACAAACATTTTAGGAACATTTTCTTCTTGAAATAATGCATGGTTTTTACGCTAGGGGAGTAGATGTATATCTTATTTTTGTCAATATCTCTACTTCTAAAAGACCGATTTAAAAAATTCTTTCTTTGTTGGATAGTGCACCCGATGCGAAATGTTTTTTCCTGTAAATTCAAAATTTTCAAGTAAATCATAGACTTTCCGCTAAGGCGCACAATGGTAAATTGCGTTTCTGCTCCTAAAACTCCGATTTGAAAAATTCTTCCTGTATCGCATACAAGACCTAACGGAAAATATTTTTCACGTAATTTCTAATGTATTGTAAAGAATGGTTTGGCCACCAAGGGTCATAAGTGTTAATTTCTGTTTCTGAGGTAATTGTAGCAAAATCTGGGCTCCTGAAAACTCGACTAAAATTTTTTTCTTGGACCGATACCGCTCATACGGATAAACCTTTTGTGAATACTTTCCTCCCAAAATAATGCATGGTTTTCCCACCAAAGGACGTAAAGTCACAACTTATTTTTGTCGATAACTCTGTTTTTAAGATGTTCGTAAGCTCACGATTCCGTTTACAGCAATATCTGAGGGATTAAAGACCCGATTGAAAAACTTTTTCTTCCGTCAGATACTATTGTTTTCCATACCGGTTCCATTGACTTTGAATAGCTTTGATAAATTTAATTTGCGTCAGAACGGATTCAAAAGGCGTGCTTATTACACCCGAAAATTCAGTGTCATCTTTCTTGTTCAAAACTCAATCCGGAGAACGGCCTACAAATGAATTTAAGGCAATCGCCATGTCTGTCCAACGCCTTAACAAATTTCTTCATCAATCCAAGCTTGATATGCAGTTGTGGAAGAACGAATTTTCGCCATCAACTAATGGGTCCTTAATAATGTTCGCTGCGCCTACAGTCAGTTATGTTTTCCACTTAAGGCCATGTCCGTTTTTTCAATGTTCTTGCTTTGCACTACGAGCAGATGAAAAAACGGTATTTCGTGTTTCCACTCTTCTGCCCAAGAAAGACGTTGGTTATTTTTAGATGAAAACAAATAGACCAATGGTGCTCATGATATCAGAGCTTCTGCAAGATCATTTTTATATTTCACATTCTTCTTTAAGTTTTGTGGAGTGAGTGAGTAAGTTTTAGGAAGAGATGCATAGTAGTTGCAATTGTACAATAAAACATATTTCAAGCTTCAGATGGAGCGGACTATGAATTGCCGCCAATGTTCTGGTCAATATTCTGATAGTCCCATTTGGAGAAGACGTCTAGGAATCTTATTGCTGTATGCAAGTTCTTCATCTTGGTTGAAGTATGGAAGAATTCACTCTACTCTTGTCCGATGAGCTGTTATTTTAACTTCTGGGTTTAGACATATCTTTTTTTTAGGCTGGATGCTTAAAATTAAACAGCTTATTTAGACAGATTGAGGTCTCTTATCAGATGATTCATTCTTTTCCGGAGATATGCAGTGTTGTTGAAATGCTTCCTGTATATGCACTTCCACTGCTATCACCGTTGCTACATTCCAAATATTGCGTTTCGTCAACATCTGACAATGGAAGATCAGGCAGTGAGAAAATAACTGTTATGGGAACATCTTCGCTATGTGACACAGGCCTTGTTGATTCCAAATCAGATATTTCCATTTATTAGAACGTCTTTTGTAAAAAAAGATCCTGCTTATGTTATCGGTTTGTCCGTCCGTCCGCCTGTACCCACGATATCTCTGCAACTATTAGACTGATTTGAAAAATTCTCTTTGCATTGGAAAGCTTGAAATATGCAAATGATGACAATTTATTTCGTTTTTTTACGATGTACAATTTCGCCGTTAGAGGGCGTAAATGCAGTTGATGTCGAATTAAAAAATACGTTTTATTCCACATACTTGCTTCTAAACATCCGATTGAAAAAAAATATTTTATCTTTCGATTTCATTTATGCTGAAGAGTATTTTAGATATAGTTACTTTTTTCAAATTGGGCACAGATTTTCCGTTAGGTGGCGTAAAAGTAAATTACATTTTTCCCGATAACTCTTCTTCTAAAACTCCGCTTTAAAAAATGTTTCTTCAGCGGATACATCTTCTGATGGAAAATCTGCTGCATTTAATTTAAAATTTTTGGTAAAGAATACTTTGGCCACCATACGGCGTAAGTGTTTATTTTCGCTTCTGATTTATTTGCCATGAAATCTGAGCTTCAAGAATTTCGATTGAAAAAATTCCTTCGTGGAAAGATGCCACACACATCTATAAACATTTTCGGAATATTTTCTTCCTAAAATATTACCCAGTTTCTCCGCCAGGGGACGCAGATATATATCTTATTTTTGTCAATATCTCGACTTCTAGAAGTCCGATTTGAAAAAATTCCTTCTTTGATGGAGAGTGTTTTACGTGTGACAAGTTTTTCATATAATTTCAAAATTTTCAAGTAATTCATAGACTTTCCGCTAAGGACGTAAATGTAAATCTGTTTTCCCCTATATCTCTGGTTCTAAATCTCCGATCTGAAAAATTATTTTTGAACCGTATACAGCTCCTGGTGGGAAATCGTTTACACATAACTTCTAATTTTGAAAAAATTGGTTTGGCCACCAGAGGACGTAAACCTTAATTTCCGCTTCTGATATATTTGCAGCCAAATATGAGCTTCTAAATTTCTCGATTGAAAATAACGTCGTTTGTAGACCGATACTACTCATGTCGACAAACATTTTAGGAACATTATCTTCTTGAAATAATGCATGGTTTTTACGCTAGGGGAGTAGATGTATATCTTATTTTTGTCAATATATCTACTTCTAAAAGTCCGATTTAAAAAATTCCTTCTTTGTTGGATAGTGTTCCCGATGCGAAATGTTTTTCCTGTAAATTCAAAATTTTCAAGTAAATCATAGACTTTCCGCTAGGGCGCACAATGGTAAATTGCGTTTCTGCTCCTGAAACCCCGATTTGAAAAATTCTTCCTGTATCGCATACAAGACCTAACGGAAAATATTTTTCACGTAATTTCTAATGTTCGGTAAAGAATGGTTTGGCCACCAAGGGTCATAAGTGTTAATTTCTGTTTCTGAGGTAATTGTAGCAAAATCTGGGCTCCTGAAAACTCGACTAAATTTTTTTCTTGGACCGATACCGCTCATATGGATAAACCTTTTGTGAATACTTTCCCCCAAAATAATGCATGGTTTTCCCACCAAAGGACGTAAAGTCACATCTTATTTTTGTCGATAACTCTGTTTTTAAGATGTTCGTAAGCTCACGATTCCGTTTACTGCAATATCTGAGGGATTAAAGACCCGATTGAAAAACTTTTTCTTCCGTCAGATACTATTGTTTTCCATACCGGTTCCATTGACTTTGAATAGCTTCGATAAATTTAATTTGCGTCAGAACGGATTCAAAAGGCGTGCTTATTACACCCGAAAATTCAGTGTCATCTTTCTTGTTCAAAACTCAATCCGGAGAACGGCCTACAAATGAATTTAAGGCAATCGCCATGTCTGTCCAACGCCTTAACAAATTTCTTCATCAATCCAAGCTTGATATGGAGTTGTGGAAGAAGGATTTTCCGCCATCAACTAATGGGTCCTTAATGATGTTCGCTGCGCCTACAGTCAGTTATGTTTTCCACTTAAGGCCATGTCCGTTTTTTCAATGTTCTTGCTTTGCACTACGAGCAGATGAAAAAACGGTATTTCGTGTTTCCACTCTTCTGCCCAAGAAAGACGTTGGTTATTTTTAGATGAAAACAAATAGACCAATGGTGCTAATGATATCAGAGCTTCTGCAAGATCATTTTTATATTTCACATTCTTCTTTAAGTTTTGTGGAGTGAGTGAGTAAGTTTTAGGAAGATATGCATAGTAGTTGCAATTGTACAATAAAACATATTTCAAGCTTCAGATGGAGCTGACTATGAATGGCCGCCAATGTTCTGGTCAATATTCTGATAGTCCCATTTGGAGAAGAAGTTTAGGAATCTTATTGCTGTATGCAAGTTCTTCATCTTGGATGAAGTATTTAAGAATTGACTCTACTCTTGTCCGATGAGCTGTTGTTTTAACTTCTGGGTTCAGACACATCTTTTTTAGGCTGAATGCTCAAAATTAAACAGCTTGTTTAGAAAGATTGAGGTCTCTTATGAGATAATTCATTCTTTTCCGGAGATATGCCGTGTTGTTGAAATGCTTCCTGTATATGCACTTCCACTGCTATCACCTGTGCTACACTCCAAATATTGCGTTTCGTCAACGTCTGACAATGGAAAATCAGGCAGTGAGAAAATCACTGATATGGGAACATCTTCGCTATGTGAAACAGGCCTTGTTGATTCCAAATCAGATATTCCCATTTATTAGAACGTCTTTTGTAAAAAAGAATCCTGCTTATGTTATCGGATTGTCCGTCCGTCCGTCCTGTACCCACGATATCTTTGCAACTATTAGACTGATTTGAAAAATTCTCTTTGCATTGGGAAGCTTGAAATATGCAAATGATGACAATTTATTTCGTTTTATTTACGATGTACAATTTCGCCTATAGAGGGCGTAAATGCAGATGATGTCGAATTAAAAAATACGTTTTATTCCACATACTTGCTTCTAAACATCCGATTGAAAAAAATATTTTGTCTTTCGATTTCATTTATGCTTAAGAGTATTTTAGATATAGTTACTTTTTTCAAATTGGGCATAGATTTTCCGTTAGGGGGCGTAAAAGTAAATTACATTTTTCCCGATAACTCTTCTTCTAAAACTCCGCTTTGAAAAAATGTTTCTTCAGCGGATACATCTTCTGATGGAAAATCTGTTGCATATAATTTACAATTTTTGGTAAAGAATACTTTGGCCACCATGGGGCGTAAGTGTTTATTTTCGCTTCTGATGTATTTGCCATAAAATCTGAGCTTCTAAAATATCGATTGAAAAAAATTCTTTCGTGGACTGATGCCACACACATCTATAAACATTTTCGGAATATTTTCTTCCTAAAATATTACCCAGTTTCTCCGCCAGGGGGCGCAGATATATATCTTATTTTTGTCAATATCTCGACTTCTAGAAGTCCGATTTGAAAAATTCCTTCTTTGATGGAGAGTGTTTTACGTGTGACAAGTTTTTCATATAATTTCAAAATTTTCAAGTAATTCAAAGACTTTCCGCTAGGGGCATAAATGTAAATTAGTTTTTCCCCCTATATCTCTGGTTCTAAATCTCCGATCTGAAAAATTATTTTTGAACCGTATACAGCTCCTGGTGGGAAATCGTTTACACATAACTTCTAATTTTGAAAAAATTGGTTTGGCCACCAGAGGACGTAAACCTTAATTTCCGCTTCTGATGTATTTGCAGCCAAATATGAGCTTCTAAATTCTCGATTGAAAATAACGTCGTTTGTAGACCGATACTACTCATGTCGACAAACATTTTAGGAACATTTTCTTCTTGAAATAATGCATGGTTTTTACGCTAGGGGAGTAGATGTATATCTTATTTTTGTCAATATCTCTACTTCTAAAAGACCGATTTAAAAAATTCTTTCTTTGTTGGATAGTGCACCCGATGCGAAATGTTTTTTCCTGTAAATTCAAAATTTTCAAGTAAATCATAGACTTTCCGCTAAGGCGCACAATGGTAAATTGCGTTTCTGCTCCTAAAACTCCGATTTGAAAAATTCTTCCGGTATCGCATACAAGACCTAACGGAAAATATTTTTCACGTAATTTCTAATGTATGGTAAAGAATGGTTTGGCCACCAAGGGTCATAAGTGTTAATTTCTGTTTCTGAGGTAATTGTAGCAAAATCTGGGCTCCTGAAAACTCGACTAAAATTTTTTTTCTTGGACCGATACCGCTCATACGGATAAACCTTTTGTGAATACTTTCCTCCCAAAATAATGCATGGTTTTCCCACCAAAGGACGTAAAGTCACAACTTATTTTTGTCGATAACTCTGTTTTTAAGATGTTCGTAAGCTCACGATTCCGTTTACAGCAATATCTGAGGGATTAAAGACCCGATTGAAAAACTTTTTTCTTCCGTCAGATACTATTGTTTTCCATACCGGTTCCATTGACTTTGAATAGCTTTGATAAATTTAATTTGCGTCAGAACGGATTCAAAAGGCGTGCTTATTACACCCGAAAATTCAGTGTCATCTTTCTTGTTCAAAACTCAATCCGGAGAACGGCCTACAAATGAATTTAAGGCAATCGCCATGTCTGTCCAACGCCTTAACAAATTTCTTCATCAATCCAAGCTTGATATGCAGTTGTGGAAGAACGAATTTTCGCCATCAACTAATGGGTCCTTAATAATGTTCGCTGCGCCTACAGTCAGTTATGTTTTCCACTTAAGGCCATGTCCGTTTTTTCAATGTTCTTGCTTTGCACTACGAGCAGATGAAAAAACGGTATTTCGTGTTTCCACTCTTCTGCCCAAGAAAGACGTTGGTTATTTTTAGATGAAAACAAATAGACCAATGGTGCTCATGATATCAGAGCTTCTGCAAGATCATTTTTATATTTCACATTCTTCTTTAAGTTTTGTGGAGTGAGTGAGTAAGTTTTAGGAAGAGATGCATAGTAGTTGCAATTGTACAATAAAACATATTTCAAGCTTCAGATGGAGCGGACTATGAATTGCCGCCAATGTTCTGGTCAATATTCTGATAGTCCCATTTGGAGAAGAAGTCTAGGAATCTTATTGCTGTATGCAAGTTCTTCATCTTGGTTGAAGTATGGAAGAATTCACTCTACTCTTGTCCGATGAGCTGTTATTTTAACTTCTGGGTTTAGACATATCTTTTTTTAGGCTGGCTGCTTAAAATTAAACAGCTTATTTAGACTGATTGAGGTCTCTTATCAGATGATTCATTCTTTTCCGGAGATATGCAGTGTTGTTGAAATGCTTCCTGTATATGCACTTCCACTGCTATCACCGTTGCTACATTCCAAGTATTGCGTTTCGTCAACATCTGACAATGGAAGATCAGGCAGTGAGAAAGTAACTGATATGGGAACATCTTCGCTATGTGACACAGGCCTTGTTGATTCCAAATCAGATATTTCCATTTATTAGAACGTCTTTTGTAAAAAAAGATCCTGCTTATGTTATCGGTTTGTCCGTCCGTCCGCCTGTACCCACGATATCTCTGCAACTATTAGACTGATTTGAAAAATTCTCTTTGCATTGGAAAGCTTGAAATATGCAAATGATGACAATTTATTTCGTTTTTTTACGATGTACAATTTCGCCGTTAGAGGGCGTAAATGCAGATGATGTCGAATTAAAAAATACGTTTTATTCCACATACTTGCTTCTAAACATCCGATTGAAAAAAATATTTTATTTTTCGATTTCATTTATGCTGAAGAGTATTTTAGATATAGTTACTTTTTTCAAATTGGGCACAGATTTTCCGTTAGGTGGCGTAAAAGTAAATTACATTTTTCCCGATAACTCTTCTTCTAAAACTCCGCTTTAAAAAATGTTTCTTCAGCGGATACATCTTCTGATGGAAAATCTGCTGCATTTAATTTAAAATTTTTGGTAAAGAATACTTTGGCCACCATACGGCGTAAGTGTTTATTTTCGCTTCTGATTTATTTGCCATGAAATCTGAGCTTCAAGAATTTCGATTGAAAAAATTCCTTCGTGGAAAGATGCCACACACATCTATAAACATTTTCGGAATATTTTCTTCCTAAAATATTACCCAGTTTCTCCGCCAGGGGACGCAGATATATATCTTATTTTTGTCAATATCTCGACTTCTAGAAGTCCGATTTGAAAAATTCCTTCTTTGATGGAGAGTGTTTTACGTGTGACAAGTTTTTCATATAATTTTAAAATTTTCAAGTAATTCATAGACTTTCCGCTAAGGACGTAAATGTAAATCTGTTTTTCCCCCTATATCTCTGCTTCTAAATCTCCGATATGAAAAATTCTTTTTGCACCAGATACAGCTCCTGGTGGGAAATCGTTTACACATAACTTCTAATTTTGAAAAAAATTGGTTTGGCCACCAGAGGACGTAAACCTTAATTTCCGCTTCTGATATATTTGCAGCCAAATATGAGCTTCTAAATTCTCGATTGAAAATAACGTCGTTTGTAGACCGATACTACTCATGTCGACAAACATTTTAGGAACATTTTCTTCTTTTTTTTTTTTTTTTTTTTTTTTTTTTTTTTTTTTTGAATGGAGGTTTAACGACCACCGTGAGCAACTCAATGGGCTATAAGCAGTCGCCCGTCCCTAATTTAGGGTCACTGGTTCCAGGGAAGGGAGAGAACCAGTGCCGTAAGACAAACACAACATCCATGCCTGACCGGGATTCGAACCCAGACCCCTTACGGACGAATGATCAGAGGCCAACGCCTTAGACCACTGCGCCACCGGGGCGGCATTTTCTTCTTGAAATAATGCATGGTTTTTACGCTAGGGTAGTAGATGTATATCTTATTTTTGTCAATATCTCTACTTCTAAAAGACCGATTTAAAAAATTCTTTCTTTGTTGGATAGTGCACCCGATGCGAAATGTTTTTTCCTGTAAATTCAAAATTTTCAAGTAAATCATAGACTTTCCGCTAAGGCGCACAATGGTAAATTGCGTTTCTGCTCCTAAAACTCCGATTTGAAAAATTCTTCCTATATCGCATACAAGACCTAACGGAAAATATTTTTCACGTAATTTCTAATGTATGGTAAAGAATGGTTTGGCCACCAAGGGTCATAAGTGTTAATTTCTGTTTCTGAGGTAATTGTAGCAAAATCTGGGCTCCTGAAAACTCGACTAAATTTTTTTTCTTGGACCGATACCGCTCATATGGATAAACCTTTTGTGAATACTTTCCTCCCAAAATAATGCATGGTTTTCCCACCAAAGGACGTAAAGTCACATCTTATTTTTGTCGATAACTCTGTTTTTAAGATGTTCGTAAGCTCACGATTCCGTTTACTGCAATATCTGAGGGATTAAAGACCCGATTGAAAAACTTTTTCTTCCGTCAGATACTATTGTTTTCCATACCGGTTCCATTGACTTTGAATAGCTTCGATAAATTTAATTTGCGTCAGAACGGATTCAAAAGGCGTGCTTATTACACCCGAAAATTCAGTGTCATCTTTCTTGTTCAAAACTCAATCCGGAGAACGGCCTACAAATGAATTTAAGGCAATCGCCATGTCTGTCCAAGGCCTTAACAAATTTCTTCATCAATCCAAGCTTGATATGGAGTTGTGGAAGAAGGATTTTTCGCCATCAACTAATGGGTCCTTAATGATGTTCGCTGCGCCTACAGTCAGTTATGTTTTCCACTTAAGGCCATGTCCGTTTTTTCAATGTTCTTGCTTTGCACTACGAGCAGATGAAAAAACGGTATTTCGTGTTTCCACTCTTCTGCCCAAGAAAGACGTTGGTTATTTTTAGATGAAAACAAATAGACCAATGGTGCTCATGATATCAGAGCTTCTGCAAGATCATTTTTATATTTCACATTCTTCTTTAAGTTTTGTGGAGTGAGTGAGTAAGTTTTAGGAAGATATGCATAGTAGTTGCAATTGTACAATAAAACATATTTCAAGCTTCAGATGGAGCTGACTATGAATGGCCGCCAATGTTCTGGTCAATATTCTGATAGTCCCATTTGGAGAAAAAGTCTAGGAATCTTATTGCTGTATGCAAGTTCTTCATCTTGGATGAAGTATGGAAGAATTCACTCTACTCTTGTCCGATGAGCTGTTATTTTAACTTCTGGGTTTAGACACATCTTTTTTTAGGCTGGATGCTTAAAATTAAACAGCTTGTTTAGAAAGATTGAGGTCTCTTATGAGATAATTCATTCTTTTCCGGAGATATGCCGTGTTGTTGAAATGCTTCCTGTATATGCACTTCCACTGCTATCACCTGTGCTACACTCCAAATATTGCGTTTCGTCAACGTCTGACAATGGAAAATCAGGCAGTGAGAAAATCACTGATATGGGAACATCTTCGCTATGTGACACAGGCCTTGTTGATTCCAAATCAGATATTCCCATTTATTAGAACGTCTTTTGTAAAAAAAGATCCTGCTTATGTTATCGGTTTGTCCGTCCGTCCGCCTGTACCCACGATATCTCTGCAACTATTAGACTGATTTGAAAAATTCTCTTTGCATTGGAAAGCTTGAAATATGCAAATGATGACAATTTATTTCGTTTTTTTACGATGTACAATTTCGCCGTTAGAGGGCGTAAATGCAGATGATGTCGAATTAAAAAATACGTTTTATTCCACATACTTGCTTCTAAACATCCGATTGAAAAAAATATTTTATTTTTCGATTTCATTTATGCTGAAGAGTATTTTAGATATAGTTACTTTTTTCAAATTGGGCACAGATTTTAAGTTAGGTGGCGTAAAAGTAAATTACATTTTTCCCGATAACTCTTCTTCTAAAACTCCGCTTTAAAAAATGTTTCTTCAGCGGATACATCTTCTGATGGAAAATCTGCTGCATTTAATTTAAAATTTTTGGTAAAGAATACTTTGGCCACCATACGGCGTAAGTGTTTATTTTCGCTTCTGATTTATTTGCCATGAAATCTGAGCTTCAAGAATTTCGATTGAAAAAATTCCTTCGTGGAAAGATGCCACACACATCTATAAACATTTTCGGAATATTTTCTTCCTAAAATATTACCCAGTTTCTCCGCCAGGGGACGCAGATATATATCTTATTTTTGTCAATATCTCGACTTCTAGAAGTCCGATTTGAAAAATTCCTTCTTTGATGGAGAGTGTTTTACGTGTGACAAGTTTTTCATATAATTTTAAAATTTTCAAGTAATTCATAGACTTTCCGCTAAGGACGTAAATGTAAATCTGTTTTTCCCCCTATATCTCTGCTTCTAAATCTCCGATATGAAAAATTCTTTTTGCACCAGATACAGCTCCTGGTGGGAAATCGTTTACACATAACTTCTAATTTTGAAAAAATTGGTTTGGCCACCAGAGGACGTAAACCTTAATTTCCGCTTCTGATATATTTGCAGCCAAATATGAGCTTCTAAATTCTCGATTGAAAATAACGTCGTTTGTAGACCGATACTACTCATGTCGACAAACATTTTAGGAACATTTTCTTCTTTTTTTTTTTTTTTTTTTTTTTTTTTTTTGAATGGAGGTTTAACGACCACCGTGAGCAACTCAATGGGCTATAAGCAGTCGCCCGTCCCTAATTTAGGGTCACTGGTTCCAGGGAAGGGAGAGAACCAGTGCCGTAAGACAAACACAACATCCATGCCTGACCGGGATTCGAACCCAGACCCCTTACGGACGAATGATCAGAGGCCAACGCCTTAGACCACTGCGCCACCGGGGCGGCATTTTCTTCTTGAAATAATGCATGGTTTTTACGCTAGGGTAGTAGATGTATATCTTATTTTTGTCAATATCTCTACTTCTAAAAGACCGATTTAAAAAATTCTTTCTTTGTTGGATAGTGCACCCGATGCGAAATGTTTTTCCTGTAAATTCAAAATTTTCAAGTAAATCATAGACTTTCCGCTAAGGCGCACAATGGTAAATTGCGTTTCTGCTCCTAAAACTCCGATTTGAAAAATTCTTCCTGTATCGCATACAAGACCTAACGGAAAATATTTTTCACGTAATTTCTAATGTATGGTAAAGAATGGTTTGGCCACCAAGGGTCATAAGTGTTAATTTCTGTTTCTGAGGTAATTGTAGCAAAATCTGGGCTCCTGAAAACTCGACTAAATTTTTTTTTCTTGGACCGATACCGCTCATATGGATAAACCTTTTGTGAATACTTTCCTCCCAAAATAATGCATGGTTTTCCCACCAAAGGACGTAAAGTCACATCTTATTTTTGTCGATAACTCTGTTTTTAAGATGTTCGTAAGCTCACGATTCCGTTTACTGCAATATCTGAGGGATTAAAGACCCGATTGAAAAACTTTTTCTTCCGTCAGATACTATTGTTTTCCATACCGGTTCCATTGACTTTGAATAGCTTCGATAAATTTAATTTGCGTCAGAACGGATTCAAAAGGCGTGCTTATTACACCCGAAAATTCAGTGTCATCTTTCTTGTTCAAAACTCAATCCGGAGAACGGCCTAAAAAGGAATTTAAGGCAATCGCCATGTCTGTCCAAGGCCTTAACAAATTTCTTCATCAATCCAAGCTTGATATGGAGTTGTGGAAGAAGGATTTTTCGCCATCAACTAATGGGTCCTTAATGATGTTGGCTGCGCCTACAGTCAGTTATGTTTTCCACTTAAGGCCATGTCCGTTTTTTCAATGTTCTTGCTTTGCACTACGAGCAGATGAAAAAACGGTATTTCGTGTTTCCACTCTTCTGCCCAAGAAAGACGTTGGTTATTTTTAGATGAAAACAAATAGACCAATGGTGCTCATGATATCAGAGCTTCTGCAAGATCATTTTTATATTTCACATTCTTCTTTAAGTTTTGTGGAGTGAGTGAGTAAGTTTTAGAAAGATATGCATAGTAGTTGCAATTGTACAATAAAACATATTTCAAGCTTCAGATGGAGCTGACTATGAATGGCCGCTAATGTTCTGGTCAATATTCTGATAGCCCCATTTGGAGAAAAAGTCTAGGAATCTTATTGCTGTATGCAAGTTCTTCATCTTGGATGAAGTATGGAAGAATTCACTCTACTCTTGTCCGATGAGCTGTTATTTTAACTTCTGGGTTTAGACACATCTTTTTTTTAGGCTGAATGCTTAAAATTAAACAGGTTGTTTAGAAAGATTGAGGTCTCTTATGAGATAATTCATTCTTTTCCGGAGATATGCCGTGTTGTTGAAATGCTTCCTGTATATGCACTTCCACTGCTATCACCTGTGCTACACTCCAAATATTGCGTTTCGTCAACGTCTGACAATGGAAAATCAGGCAGTGAGAAAATCACTGATATGGGAACATCTTCGCTATGTGACACAGGCCTTGTTGATTCCAAATCAGATATTCCCATTTATTAGAACGTCTTTTGTAAAAAAATCCTGCTTATGTTATCGGTATGTCCGTCCGTCCGTCCTGTACCCACGATATCTCTGCAACTATTAGACTGATTTGAAAAATTCTCTTTGCATTGGAAAGCTTGAAATATGCAAATGATGACAATTTATTTCGTTTTTTTTACGATGTACAATTTCGCCGTTAGAGGGCGTAAATGCAGATGATGTCGAATTAAAAAATACGTTTTATTCCACATACTTGCTTCTAAACATCCGATTGAAAAAAATATTTTATCTTTCGATTTCATTTATGCTGAAGAGTATTTTAGATATAGTTACTTTTTTCAAATTGGGCACAGATTTTCCGTTAGGTGGCGTAAAAGTAAATTACATTTTTCCCGATAACTCTTCTTCTAAAACTCCGCTTTGAAAAAATGTTTCTTCAGCGGATACATCTTCTGATGGAAAATCTGCTGCATTTAATTTAAAATTTTTGGTAAAGAATACTTTGGCCACCATACGGCGTAAGTGTTTATTTTCGCTTCTGATTTATTTGCCATGAAATCTGAGCTTCAAGAATTTCGATTGAAAAAAATTCCTTCGTGGAAAGATGCCACACACATCTATAAACATTTTCGGAATATTTTCTTCCTAAAATATTACCCAGTTTCTCCGCCAGGGGGCGCAGATGTATATCTTATTTTTGTCAATATCTCGACTTCTAGAAGTCCGATTTGAAAAATTCCTTCTTTGATGGAGAGTGTTTCCAGTGTGACAAGTGTTTCATATAATTTCAAAATTTTCAAGTAATTCAAAGACTTTCCGCTAGGGGCGTAAATGTAAATTAGTTTTCCCCCTATATCTCTGGTTCTAAATCTCCGATCTGAAAAATTATTTTTGAACCGTATACAGCTCCTGGTGGGAAATCGTTTACACATAATTTCTAATTTTGAAAAAATTGGTTTGGCCACCAGAGGGCGTAAACCTTAATTTCCGCTTCTGATGTATTTGCAGCCAAATATGAGCTTCTAAATTCTCGATTGAAAATAACGTCGTTTGCAGACCGATACTACTCATGTCGACAAACATTTTAGGAACATTTTCTTCTTGAAATAATGCATGGTTTTTACGCTAGGGGCGTAGATGTATATCTTATTTTTGTCAATATCTCTACTTCTAAAAGACCGATTTAAAGAATTCTTTCTTTGTTGGATAATGCTCTTGATGCGAAATGTTTTTTCCTGTAAATTCAAAATTTTCAAGTAAATCATAGACTTTCCGCTAAGGCGCACAATGGTAAATTGCGTTTCTGCTCCTAAAACTCCGATTTAAAAAATTCTTCCTGTATCGCATACAAGACCTAACGGAAAATATTTTTCACGTAATTTCTAATGTTCGTTAAAGAATGGTTTGGCCACCAAGGGTCATAAGTGTTAATTTCTGTTTCTGAGGTAATTGTAGCAAAATCTGGGCTCCTGAAAACTCGACTAAATTTTTTTTTCTTGGACCGATACCGCTCATATGGATAAACCTTTTGTGAATACTTTCTTCCCAAAATAATGCATGGTTTTCCCACCAAAGGACGTAAAGTCACATCTTATTTTTGTCGATAACTCTGTTTTTAAGATGTTCGTAAGCTCACGATTCCGTTTACAGCAATATCTGAGGGATTAAAGACCCGATTGAAAAACTTTTTTCTTCCGTCAGATACTATTGTTTTCCATACCGGTTCCATTGACTTTGAATAGCTTTGATAAATTTAATTTGCGTCAGAACGGATTCAAAAGGCGTGCTTATTACACCCGAAAATTCAGTGTCATCTTTCTTGTTCAAAACTAAATCCGGAGAACGGCCTACAAATGAATTTAAGGTAATCGCCATGTCTGTCCAACTCCTTAACAAATTTCTTCATCAATCCAAGCTTGATATGCAGTTGTGGAAGAACGATTTTTCGCCATCAACTAATGGGTCCTTAATGATGTTCGCTGCGCCTACAGTCAGTTATGTTTTCCACTTAAGGCCATGTCCGTTTTTTCAATGTTCTTGCTTTGCACTACGAGCAGATGAAAAAACGGTATTTCGTGTTTCCACTCTTCTGCCCAAGAAAGACTTTGGTTATTTTTAGATGAAAACAAATAGACCAATGGTGCTCATGATATCAGAGCTTCTGCAAGATCATTTTTATATTTCACATTCTTCTTTAAGTTTTGTGGAGTGAGTGAGTAAGTTTTAGGAAGAGATGCATAGTAGTTGCAATTGTACAATAAAACATATTTCAAGCTTCAGATGGAGCGGACTATGAATAGCCGCCAATGTTCTGGTCAATATTCTGATAGTCCCATTTGGAGAAAAAGTCTAGGAATCTTATTGCTGTATGCAAGTTCTTCATCTTGGATGAAGTATGGAAGAATTCACTCTACTCTTGTCCCATGAGCTATTATTTTAACTTCTGGGTTTAGACATATCTTTTTTAGGCTGGCTGCTTAAAATTAAACAGCTTATTTAGACAGACTGAGGTCTCTTATCAGATGATTCATTCTTTTCCGTAGATATGCAGTGTTGTTGAAATGCTTCCTGTGTATGCACTTCCACTGCTATCACCTGTGCTACACTCCAAATATTGCGTTTCGTCAACGTCTGACAATGGAAAATCAGGCAGTGAGAAAATCACTGATATGGGAACATCTTCGCTATGTGAAACAGGCCTTGTTGATTCCAAATCAGATATTCCCATTTATTAGAACGTCTTTTGTAAAAAAGAATCCTGCTTATGTTATCGGATTGTCCGTCCGTCCGTCCTGTACCCACGATATCTTTGCAACTATTAGACTGATTTGAAAAATTCTCTTTGCATTGGGAAGCTTGAAATATGCAAATGATGACAATTTATTTCGTTTTTTTACGATGTACAATTTCGCCGTTAGAGGGCGTAAATGCAGATGATGTCGAATTAAAAAATACGTTTTATTCCACATGCTTGCTTCTAAACATCCGATTGAAACAAATATTTTATCTTTCGATTTCATTTATGCTTAAGAGTATTTTAGATATAGTTACTTTTTTCAAATTGGGCATAGATTTTCCGTTAAGGTGGCGTAAAAGTAAATTACATTTTTCCCGATAACTCTTCTTCTAAAACTCCGCTTTGAAAAAATGTTTCTTCAGCGGATACATCTTCTGATGGAAAATCTGTTGCATATAATTTAAAATTTTTGGTAAAGAATACTTTCGCCACCATGGGGCGTAGGTGTTTATTTTCGCTTCTGATGTATTTGCCATAAAATCTGAGCTTCTGAAATATCGATTGAAAAAATTCTTTCGTGGACTGATGCCACACACATCTATAAACATTTTCGGAATATTTTCTTCCTAAAATATTACCCAGTTTCTCCGCCAGGGGGCGCAGATATATATCTTATTTTTTTCAATATCTCGACTTCTAGAAGTCCGATTTGAAAAATTCCTTCTTTGATGGAAAGTGATTTACGTGTGACAAGTTTTTCATATAATTTCAAAATTTTCAAGTAATTCAAAGACTTTCCGCTAGGGGCGTAAATGTAAATTCGTTTTTCCCCCTATATCTCTGGTTCTAAATCTCCGATCTGAAAAATTATTTTTGAACCGGATACAGCTCCTGGTGGGAAATCGGTTCCACATAATTTCTAATTTTTGAAAAAATTGATTTGGCCACCAGAGGGCGTAAACCTTAATTTCCGCTTCTGATGTATTTGCAGCCAAATATGAGCTTCTAAATTCTCGATTGAAAATAACGTCGTTTGTAGACCGATACTAATCATGTCGACAAACATTTTAGGAACATTTTCTTCTTGAAATAATGCATGGTTTTTACGCTAGGGGCGTAGATGTATATCTTATTTTTGTCAATATCTCTACTTCTAAAAGACCGATTTAAAAAATGCCTTCTTTGTTGGATAGTGCACCCGATGCGAAATGTTTTTCCTGTAAATTCAAAATTTTCAAGTAAATCATAGACTTTCCGCTAGGGCGCACAATGGTAAATTGCGTTTCTGCTCCTAAAACTCCGATTTGAAAAATTCTTCCTGTATCGCATACAAGACCTAACGGAAAATATTTTTCACGTAATTTCTAATGTATGGTAAAGAATGGTTTGGCCACCAAGGGTCATAAGTGTTAATTTCTGTTTCTGAGGTAATTGTAGCAAAATCTGGGCTCCTGAAAACTCGACTAAATTTTATTTTCTTGGACAGATACCGCTCATATGGATAAACCTTTTGTGAAAACTTTCTTCCCAAACTAATGCATGGTTTTCCCACCAAAGGACGTAAAGTCACATCTTATTTTTGTCGATAACTCTGTTTTTAAGATGTTCGTAAGCTCACGATTCCGTTTACAGCAATATCTGAGGGATTAAAGACCCGATTGAAAAACTTTTTTCTTCCGTCAGATACTATTGTTTTCCATACCGGTTCCATTGACTTTGAATAGCTTTGATAAATTTAATTTGCGTCAGAACGGATTCAAAAGGCGTGCTTATTACACCCGATATTTCAGTGTCATCTTTCTTGTTCAAAACTAAATCCGGAGAACGGCCTACAAATGAATTTAAGGCAATCGCCATGTCTGTCCCACGCCTTAACAAATTTCTTCATCAATCCAAGCTTGATATGCAGTTGTGGAAGAACGAATTTTCGCCATCAACTAATGGGTCCTTAATGATGTTCGCTGCGCCTACAGTCAGTTATGTTTTCCACTTAAGGCCATGTCCGTTTTTTCAATGTTCTTGCTTTGCACTACGAGCAGATGAAAAAACGGTATTTAGTGTTTCCACTCTTCTGCCCAAGAAAGACTTTGGTTATTTTTAGATGAAAACAAGTAGACCAATGGTGCTCATGATATCAGAGCTTCTGCAAGATCATTTTTATATTTCACATTCTTCTTTAAGTTTTGTGGAGTGAGTGAGTAAGTTTTAGGAAGAGATGCATAGTAGTTGCAATTGTACAATAAAACATATTTCAAGCTTCAGATGGAGCGGACTATGAATAGCCGCCAATGTTCTGGTCAATATTCTGATAGTCCCATTTGGAGAAGAAGTCTAGGAATCTTATTGCTGTATGCAAGTTCTTCATCTTGGATGAAGTATGGAAGAATTCACTCTACTCTTGTCCGATGAGCTGTTATTTTAACTTCTGGGTTTAGACATATCTTTTTTTTAGGCTGGATGCTTAAAATTAAACAGCTTATTTAGACAGATTGAGGTCTCTTATCAGATGATTCATTCTTTTCCGTAGATATGCAGTGTTGTTGAAATGCTTCCTGTGTATGCACTTCCACTGCTATCACCGTTGCTACACTCCAAGTATTGCGTTTCGTCAACATCTGACAATGGAAGATCAGGCAGTGAGAAAATAACTGATATGGGAACATCTTTGCTATGTGACACAGGCCTTGTTGATTCCAAATCAGATATTCCCATTTATTAGAACGTCTTTTGTAAAAAAGAGATCCTGCTTATGTTATCGGTTTGTCCGTCCGTCCGTCCTTACCCACGATATTTCTGCAACTATTAGACTGATTTGAAAAATTCTCTTTGCATTGGGAAGCTTGAAATATGCAAATGATGACAATTTATTTCGTTTTTTTACGATGTACAATTTCGCCGTTAGAGGGCGTAAATGCAGATGATGTCGAATTAAAAAATACGTTTTATTCCACATGCTTGCTTCTAAACATCCGATTGAAACAAATATTTTATCTTTCGATTTCATTTATGCTTAAGAGTATTTCAGATATAGTTACTTTTTTCAAATTGGGCATAGATTTTCCGTTAAGGGGCGTAAAAGTAAATTACATTTTCCCCGACAACTCTTCTTCTAAAACTCCGCTTTGAAAAAATGTTTCTTCAGCGGATACATCTTCTGATGGAAAATCTGTTGCATATAATTTAAAATTTTTGGTAAAGAATACTTTATCGCCACCATGGGGCGTAGGAGTTTATTTTCGCTTCTGATGTATTTGCCATAAAATCTGAGCTTCTGAAATATCGATTGAAAAAAATTCTTTCGTGGACTGATGCCACACACATCTATAAACATTTTCGGAATATTTTCTTCCTAAAATATTACCCAGTTTCTCCGCCAAGGGGCGCAGATATATATCTTATTTTTTTCAATATCTCGACTTCTAGAAGTCCGATTTGGAAAAATTCCTTCTTTGATGGAGAGTGATTTACGTGTGACAAGTTTTTCATATAATTTCAAAATTTTCAAGTAATTGAAAGACTTTCCGCTAGGGTCGTAAATGTAAATTAGTTTTCCCCCTATATCTCTGGTTCTAAATCTCCGATCTGAAAAATTATTTTTGAACCGGATACAGCTCCTGGTGGGAAATCGTTTCCACATAATTTCTAATTTTTGAAAAAATTGATTTGGCCACCAGAGGGCGTAAACCTTAATTTCCGCTTCTGATGTATTTGCAGCCAAATATGAGCTTCTAAATTCTCGATTGAAAATAACGTCGTTTGTAGACCGATACTAATCATGTCGACAAACATTTTAGGAACATTTTCTTCTTGAAATAATGCATGGTTTTTACGCTAGGGGCGTAGATGTATATCTTATTTTTGTCAATATCTCTACTTCTAAAAGACCGATTTAAAAAATTCCTTCTTTGTTGGATAGTGCACCCGATGCGAAATGTTTTTCCTGTAAATTCAAAATTTTCAAGTAAATCATAGACTTTCCGCTAGGGCGCACAATGGTAAATTGCGTTTCTGCTCCTAAAACTCCGATTTGAAAAATTCTTCCTGTATCGCATACAAGACCTAACGGAAAATATTTTTCACGTAATTTCTAATGTATGGTAAAGAATGGTTTGGCCACCAAGGGTCATAAGTGTTAATTTCTGTTTCTGAGGTAATTGTAGCAAAATCTGGGCTCCTGAAAACTCGACTAAATTTTATTTTCTTGGACCGATACCGCTCATATGGATAAACCTTTTGTGAATACTTTCTTCCCAAAATAATGCATGGTTTTCCCACCAAAGGACGTAAAGTCACATCTTATTTTTGTCGATAACTCTGTTTTTAAGATGTTCGTAAGCTCACGATTCCGTTTACAGCAATATCTGAGGGATTAAAGACCCGATTGAAAAACTTTTTTCTTCCGTCAGATACTATTGTTTTCCATACCGGTTCCATTGACTTTGAATAGCTTTGATAAATTTAATTTGCGTCAAATCGGATTCAAAAGGCGTGCTTATTACACCCGAAAATTTCAGTGTCATCTTTCTTGTTCAAAACTAAATCCGGAGAACGGCCTACAAATGAATTTAAGGCAATCGCCATGTCTGTCCAACTCCTTAACAAATTTCTTCATCAATCCAAGCTTGATATGCAGTTGTGGAAGAACGATTTTTCGCCATCAACTAATGGGTCCTTAATGATGTTCGCTGCGCCTACAGTCAGTTATGTTTTCCACTTAAGGCCATGTCCGTTTTTTCAATGTTCTTGCTTTGCACTACGAGCAGATGAAAAAACGGTATTTCGTGTTTCCACTCTTCTGCCCAAGAAAGACTTTGGTTATTTTTAGATGAAAACAAATAGACCAATGGTGCTCATGATATCAGAGCTTCTGCAAGATCATTTTTATATTTCACATTCTTCTTTAAGTTTTGTGGAGTGAGTGAGTAAGTTTTAGGAAGAGATGCATAGTAGTTGCAATTGTACAATAAAACATATTTCAAGCTTCAGATGGAGCGGACTATGAATAGCCGCCAATGTTCTGGTCAATATTCTGATAGTCCCATTTGGAGAAGAAGTTTAGGAATCTTATTGCTGTATGCAAGTTCTTCATCTTGGATGAAGTATGGAAGAATTCACTCTACTCTTGTCCCATGAGCTGTTATTTTAACTTCTGGGTTTAGACATATCTTTTTTAGGCTGGCTGCTTAAAATTAAACAGCTTATTTAGACAGATTGAGGTCTCTTATCAGATGATTCATTCTTTTCCGTAGATATGCAGTGTTGTTGAAATGCTTCCTGTGTATGCACTTCCACTGCTATCACCTGTGCTACACTCCAAATATTGCGTTTCGTCAACGTCTGACAATGGAAAATCAGGCAGTGAGAAAATCACTGATATGGGAACATCTTTGCTATGTGAAACAGGCCTTGTTGATTCCAAATCAGATATTCCCATTTATTAGAACGTCTTTTGTAAAAAAAGATCCTGCTTATGTTATCGGATTGTCCGTCCGTCCGTCTGTACCCACGATATCTTTGCAACTATTAGACTGATTTGAAAAATTCTCTTTGCATTGGGAAGCTTGAAATATGCAAATGATGACAATTTATTTCGTTTTTTTACGATGTACAATTTCGCCGTTAGAGGGCGTAAATGCAGATGATGTCGAATTAAAAAATACGTTTTATTCCACATGCTTGCTTCTAAACATCCGATTGAAACAAATATTTTATCTTTCGATTTCATTTATGCTTAAGAGTATTTTAGATATAGTTACTTTTTTCAAATTGGGCATAGATTTTCCGTTAAGGGGCGTAAAAGTAAATTACATTTTCCCCGACAACTCTTCTTCTAAAACTCCGCTTTGAAAAAATGTTTCTTCAGCGGATACATCTTCTGATGGAAAATCTGTTGCATATAATTTAAAATTTTTGGTAAAGAATACTTTGGCCACCATGGGGCGTAGGTGTTTATTTTCGCTTCTGATGTATTTGCCATAAAATCTGAGCTTCTGAAATATCGATTGAAAAAATTCTTTCGTGGACTGATGCCACACACATCTATAAACATTTTCGGAATATTTTCTTCCTAAAATATTACCCAGTTTCTCCGCCAAGGGGCGCAGATATATATCTTATTTTTTTCAATATCTCGACTTCTAGAAGTCCGATTTGAAAAATTCCTTCTTTGATGGAAAGTGATTTACGTGTGACAAGTTTTTCATATAATTTCAAAATTTTCAAGTAATTCAAAGACTTTCCGCTAGGGGCGTAAATGTAAATTCGTTTTCCCCCTATATCTCTGGTTCTAAATCTCCGATCTGAAAAATTATTTTTGAACCGGATACAGCTCCTGGTGGGAAATCGGTTCCACATAATTTCTAATTTTTGAAAAAAATTGATTTGGCCACCAGAGGGCGTAAACCTTAATTTCCGCTTCTGATGTATTTGCAGCCAAATATGAGCTTCTAAATTCTCGATTGAAAATAACGTCGTTTGTAGACCGATACTAATCATGTCGACAAACATTTTAGGAACATTTTCTTCTTGAAATAATGCATGGTTTTTACGCTAGGGGCGTAGATGTATATCTTATTTTTGTCAATATCTCTACTTCTAAAAGACCGATTTAAAAAATGCCTTCTTTGTTGGATAGTGCACCCGATGCGAAATGTTTTTCCTGTAAATTCAAAATTTTCAAGTAAATCATAGACTTTCCGCTAGGGCGCACAATGGAAATTGCGTTTCTGCTCCTAAAACTCCGATTTGAAAAATTCTTCCTGTATCGCATACAAGACCTAACGGAAAATATTTTTCACGTAATTTCTAATGTATGGTAAAGAATGGTTTGGCCACCAAGGGTCATAAGTGTTAATTTCTGTTTCTGAGGTAATTGTAGCAAAATCTGGGCTCCTGAAAACTCGACTAAAATTTTTTTCTTGGACCGATACCGCTCATATGGATAAACCTTTTGTGAATACTTTCTTCCCAAACTAATGCATGGTTTTCCCACGAAAGGACGTAAAGTCACATCTTATTTTTGTCGATAACTCTGTTTTTAAGATGTTCGTAAGCTCACGATTCCGTTTACAGCAATATCTGAGGGATTAAAGACCCGATTGAAAAACTTTTTTCTTCCGTCAGATACTATTGTTTTCCATACCGGTTCCATTGACTTTGAATAGCTTTGATAAATTTAATTTGCGTCAGAACGGATTCAAAAGGCGTGCTTATTACACCCGATATTTCAGTGTCATCTTTCTTGTTCAAAACTAAATCCGGAGAACGGCCTACAAATGAATTTAAGGCAATCGCCATGTCTGTCCCACGCCTTAACAAATTTCTTCATCAATCCAAGCTTGATATGCAGTTGTGGAAGAACGATTTTTCGCCATCAACTAATGGGTCCTTAATGATGTTCGCTGCGCCTACAGTCAGTTATGTTTTCCACTTAAGGCCATGTCCGTTTTTTCAATGTTCTTGCTTTGCACTACGAGCAGATGAAAAAACGGTATTTCGTGTTTCCACTCTTCTGCCCAAGAAAGACGTTGGTTAATTTTAGATGAAAACAAATAGACCAATGGTGCTCATGATATCAGAGCTTCTGCAAGATCATTTTTATATTTCACATTCTTCTTTAAGTTTTGTGGAGTGAGTGAGTAAGTTTTAGGAAGAGATGCATAGTAGTTGCAATTGTACAATAAAACATATTTCAAGCTTCAGATTGAGCTGACTATGAATAGCCGCCAATGTTCTGGTCAATATTCTGATAGTCCCATTTGGAGAAGTAGTCTAGGAATCTTATTGCTGTATGCAAGTTTTTCATCTTGGATGAAGTATGGAAGAATTCACTCCACTCTTGTCCGATGAGCTGTTATTTTAACTTCTGGGTTTAGACACTTCTTTTCTTTTAGGCTGGACGCTTAAAATTAAACAGCTTACTTAGACCGATTGAGGTCTCTTATCAGATGATTCGTTCTTTTCCGGAGATATGCAGTGTTGTTGAAATGCTTCCTGTATATGCAATTCCACTGCTATCTCCTGTGCTACACTCCAAGTATTGCGTTTCGTCAACATCTGACAATGGAAGATCAGGCAGTGAGAAAATCACTGATATAGGAACATCTTCGCTATGTGACACAGGCCTTGTTAATTCCAAATCAGATATTCCTATTTATTTGCACGTCTTTTGTAAAAAAAGATCCTGCTTATGTTATCGGTTTGTTCGTCCGTCCGTCTCGTACCCACGATATCTCTGCAACTATTAGACTGATATGAAAAATTCTCTTTGCATTGGGAAGCTTGAAATATGCAAATGATGACAATTTATTTCGTTTTTTTACGATGTACAATTTCGCCGTTAGAGGGCGTAAATGCAGATGATGTCGAATTAAGAAATACGTTTTATTCCACATACTTGCTTCTAAACATCCGATTGAAAAAAATATTTTATCTTTCGATTTCATTTACGCTGAAGAGTATTTTAGATATAGTTACTTTTTTCAAATTGGGCATAGATTTTCCGTTAGGGGGCGTAAAAGTAAATTACATTTTTGCCGATAACTCTTCTTCTAAAACTCCGCTTTGAAAAAATGTTTCTTCAGCGGATACATCTTCTGATGGAAAATCTGTTGCATATAATTTAAAATTTTTGGTAAAGAATACTTTGGCCACCAGGGGGCATAAGCGTTAATTTTTGCTTCTGATGTTTTTGCCATAAAATATGAGCTTCTAAAATATCGATTGAAAAAATTCTTTCGTGGACTGATGCCACTTACATCGATAAACCTTTTTGGAATATTTTTTCCTAAAATATTCCACAGTTTCTCCGCCAGAGGGCGTAGATGTATATCTTATTTTTGTCAATATCACTACTTCTAGGAGTCCGATTTGAAAAATTCCTTCTTTGTTGGATAGTGTTCTTCGTATGACATGTTTTTCATATAATTTCAAAATTTTCAAGCACTTCATAGACTTTCCTTTAGGGGGCGTAGTGTTAAATTGCGTTTCCTCCTATATCTCTGCCTCTAAATCTTTGATTTGAAAAATTCTTTCTGCACCGGATACACCTCCTGATAGGAAACCGTTTGCACATAATTTCTAATTTTTGTAAAAAATTGTTTGGCCACCAGTGGGCGTAAATCTTAATTTCCGCTTCTAATGTATTTGCAGCAAAATATGAGCTTCTAAATTCTCGATTGAAAAAATCTTTGTTTGTTGACCGCTACTACTTATGTCAACAAACCTTTTAGAAACATTTTCTTCTTAAAATAGAGCATGGTTTCTAAGAAATGGGGCGTAGATGTATTTCTTATTTTTGGCAATATCTCTACTTCTAGGAGACCGATTTTTAAAATTCCTTCTTTGTTGGATAGTGTTTCCAGTGTCACTTGTGTTTCATATAATTTCAAAATTTTCAAGTAATTCATAAACTTTTCGCTAGGGGCGTAAATGTAAATTGCGTTTTCACCTATATCTCTGCTTCTAAATCTCCGATATGAAAACTTCTTTTGCACCGGATACAGCTCCTGATGGGAAATCGTTTGCACGTAATTTTTTCTTTTTTTAAAGCATGCTTTGGACACCAGTTGGCGTAAGTCTTGATTTCCCCTTCTGATTTATTTGCAGCAAAATATGAGCTTCTAAAGTCTCGAATGAAGAAAAAGTAGATTTTTGACCGATACTGCTCATGTCGACAAACCTTTTAGAAACATTTTCTTCTTGAAATAATGCAAGGTTTATAAGCCAGGCAGGCGTAGATATGTATCTTATTTTTGACAATATTTCTACTTCTAGGAGTCCGATTTTCAAAATTCCTTCTTTGTTGGATAGTGTTTTCCATGCGAAATGTTTTTCCTAAAAATTCAAAATTTACAAGTTAATCATACACTTTCCGCTAGGGGGCACAATGGTAAATTGCGTTTTCTGCGTTATTTCTTCTCCTAAAGCTCCGATTTGAAAAATTGTTCCTGTATGGCATACAAGACGTGATGGAAAATATTTTTCACATAATTTCTAATGTTTGTATAAAGAATGGTTTGGCCGACAGGAGTCAGAAGTGTTACTTTGTGCTACTGATGTATTTGTAGCAAAATCTGGGCTCCTGAAAACCCGACAATTTTTTTCTTGGACCGATACCGCTTATATGGATAAACCTTTTGAGAATGCTTTCTTTCTAAAATAATGCAAGGTTTTCCCACCAGGGGACGTAAAGGCACATCTTATTTTTGTCGGTATGTCTATTTCTAAGAGTTCGTAAGCTTACGATTCCGTTTACCGCAATATCTGGGGGATTAAAAACCCGATTAGAATTACTCTTTCTTTCGTCAGATCTATTTATTTCCCCACCGGTTCCATTGACTTTGCATAGCTTTGATAAATTTAATTTGCTTCAGAACGGATTCAAAAGACGTGCTTATTACACCCGAAAATTCGGTATCATCTTTCTTGTTCAAAACTCAATCCGGAGAACGACCTACAAATAAATTTAACGCAATCGCCATGTCTGTCCAAGGCCTTAACAAATTTCTTCATCAATCCAAGCTTGATATGGAGTTGTGAAAGAAGGATTTTTCGCCATCAACTAATGGGTCCTTAATGATGTTCGCTGCGCCTACAGTCAGTTATGTTTTCCACTTAAGGCCATGTCCGTTTTTTCAATGTTCTTGATTTGCACTACGAGCAGATCAAAAAACGGTATTTCGTGTTTCCACTCTTCTGCCCAAGAAAGACGTTGGTTATTTTTAGATGAAAACAAATAGACCAATGGTGCTCATGATATCAGAGCTTCTGCAAGATCATTTTTATATTTCACATTCTTCTTTAAGTTTTGTGGACTGAGTGCGTAAGTTTTAGAAAGAGATGCATAGTAGTTGCAATTGTACAATAAAACATATTTCAAGCTTCAGATGGAGCTGACTATGAATAGCCGCCAATGTTCTGGTCAATATTCTGATAGTCCCATTTGGAAAAGAAGTCTAGGAATCTTATTACTGTATGCAAGTTCTTCATCTTGGATGAAGTATGGAAGAATTCATTCTACTCTTGTCCGATGAGCTAAAAGTACCTAAAATTCGTTCAAGTGGCCTGGACAACAAAACAATACAGTTTTTACTGTTTCTTCTGGGTTTATTTTGTTTTGGGGGTGGGGAGTGGAGTAGAGGTGCTACGAGTTCATGGAAGAATTCTGGTCTACAATAATAGATATTGAGGCTCTTATATGAAAGCAGTTATGGGCGAGATTTTAAGATCTTAAATATGAAAATTCGCAGAGCATAACTGATACTAATGCCAAATCAAAAACAGATATCAAACATATATCCAGAGAATAGAAATTTGCAATCGTTTAAATACAGCTCACCGAGCTTTTAGACATTTTTTTTAAACATGATACATAGATAACACCCAATTGAGAATGTGTTTCTTTCGTTCGTTTATAGGAAAAATTGCATGTGAATTTCTAAATGAAAGTCCGAATTTTGAATTTACTCTTTATTGTTTTATTTGTTAGAGGTTAAATCTTAACTAATTTATCACTCACTTAGCTTTCCGTTGATCCTGTCTAACGGTGGTTCCCCTGGTCCATCCGGAGCCACTTCGCAGTGTGGCAGGGCCGTTACATGTCCACTGCTCCCAACACAGTCAGACGGTGTGGTCAGAACAATCCACGTGGCGGGCTGTTCGGCGCTGCGGTTGCCTTGCGGTTTTCAGCTCGATCATCAGGCCTGTCTCATAGTCCGTAAGTTGCATAAATCGACGTTTGTGAAGTCTACCCGGCATCGTTGTCACTTTTTATTTGTATTCTTGTATCCGTCGGCCAGTGCTTTTCGCTTTCATTGTGCATCGACTACACGCCGGTTCATTAGGCTGTCGTTTCGTGGTTGCTGCGCCACCAGCGTGTGCGGTGATGCGCATTCGCACCAAGCGTGGATTATTTGCATATCATCACGCACTCTAGCTGGTTGCAATGTTTCGTAGCTGTAGCATGTTTTCTTTTAGGTGCGCAAATTTCATTGTCCGTGAGTGTATTAATGACTTCAAAATTAAAATTGTGATAAGATATATTATTCGATTACTAATATTAGTTAAGAGTACACCAGATTGTGCACATTCAAAGAACTGCTTATAGAGCAGTAAAACCTGTATATTTTCTGGTGTTCATGTATTGGCAATTTATGTCTACCTATTTCTTTGAAAAAGTCTCCCGCTAGAAAAGAAAGCTTTGCGATTCTATATATTTTTTACGTCAGTAAATAAAAATGTTTTACTATGCTACAGCCGTTTTTTGACTTCTTTATCACATACACAGTTTTGCCGTTAAGTTATGACAAACAAATATTATATCAAATTAACAAACTATAAATTGAAATGTCACCTAGACAGATTCAAAATAATCTACCTCAAACTGTGCACAACGGTGAAATTTTTGGTACAGGTGTTCCAAAGCACGGTGGAAGTCGTGAACCGAACCTACTTCAGTCACACGTTGTTGGATATCCTCAATGTCGCTGACACTCTCCCTTTCAAGGCACACTTCACTTTTGGGAAGACAAAAAATGTGTGGGATCCAAACCTGGCAAGTATGGTTGATGTTCGGTCACACAATTTGACCTCTAGGACATTAACTGCCTCACGGGCGGTGCATAGTGCGCGGGAACATTGTCGTGTAAAGAGATCAATAGTTTTTATCGAACAGTTCATTCCTGGAACGTCGTAGCTATTCAACGAGTAACCTTGTGGTTATTCTCCTGTCATCGGCAACAATTTTAAAACAAAAATTATTACATTAAAACAGCAGTTGTAATTTGAATTGTAACCTACACGGATTCATAATAATCTCCCCGCAACTGCACACAACCGTGAAATCTTTCGTACTGGTGCTCGAGGACACAGCGGAAAGCCTGAACCGAACCTCCTTCAGTCTGTTGGTCACACATCGTTGGAAGTCCTCAATGTTGCTGACGCTCTCTCCTTTCAAGGCATACTTCACTTTAGGGAAGAGAACAAAATCTGTGGGATTCAAACTTGGCGAGTATAAGGTGGATGTTCGGTAACACAGATTAAGTTCGAGGCGAGAAGCTACTTCACGGGCAAAGCACAATGTGCGGGCGCATTGTCTGGCATTCGATGCTCTGTTATATCTTTGAGAGGAAACAAAATTTTATTTGAATTTCGATTTCATCGCCGAACCAAAGAAAATCAAAATTAGGCGGTGTAATCGTAATGTTATGGTGAATAATTTCTGTAACGTGCTAGGAATGATTACTAACAGGCTAAGCCAAATAATACCGCTGTTTCGAGGAACTCCTGTGGATCGGAATTCCAGTCTTTTACGGGCTTACATTTCCCTCAGATTACCACATTTGCACCCGATTGTATGTATGGTGCACAATGTCAACGTCAGACCTCATTTTTGTCATAGAATACGACTTGATGGCCGCATTTGACGACAAACTGCAGCAGACAGAAAAACCAAACGGAGGACTTTCGACGAAGTGTACTGGTTGGTAGCTATGGACAATCCTGCATCGATATAGACTGTGAACCGCAGAATGATTGAACCACGGTAGCTCTCTCGCCAGTCATTCGGACTTCTTCCATTATTTTCAGCACATCGTCGCAGAAGGTTGGAGTGGTACCGTACCACACAAGCGTTACAGGACGAATGTAGTCATGTCTCTTTGGATTCCGAAATTCACTTCCTTGTCAGCACTGATGAATAACGATTACCTGTCCGTAGAAGGCGTGATCACCGGGAACAACTTGTTGCTGTCTATAAGCATCATGTGAATGCTCAGCCTTGTTCCATGTATTGGGACTCAATCAGTTTGTACAGCAGGTTACTGCTCGTATACGTTCTGGGTACCATCGGAATACGAAAATACGTCAATGTGGCCATTTTGGCGGCGAAAGTACGTCGCACCCTTCCTGATGTCCAGTTTCGAAAGGGTAACTCCTGCCCATGCACTTTCAAATTAGCAAAGTGTTTTCACAACGTGTGTAGGTGCAGCCTTGGCTAGGGCGGTTTAGAAACTGCTTTTCAATGAAAAACATGTAGGACGACACTTGCGGACGTTTTAACGCCTTTTAATGACCCCTCGCAATGCTGGTGAATGGTTCACACCACTTGACGAAGCATAATCAATAATACCACACCGAAACATCCTGAGATTTTTCCAATCAATGCCATCATGTTTTGCCCAATGATTTGCCGAACATGGCAGTAACAAGATCTACTGAATAAGGCTATATTGTCCTGTCTCATCGCCCTTCACATACATGTAATCCATCTGTAATGAAATCGTTTCTTTGGCATCTGCTTGTCTACATTTGTATTGTGATTTCCGTCTGATTTCATGCATTCCCTTAACGAGTGAAATTTCTATGTCGAGCAGTGTGCATTTATCTATGAAAGAAGGAAAAAAGTTTCGTAGCGTACCCATTTAAGGCTCCAGATATACTGTATGATACACAAACCAAGATTAAAATCGGACGTTTGTACATAACTTTCAGTAATTTACTGGAGAAATAAATTATTTATAAAATTTCACTTCTTTGTTTTTTTGGCAGTTCACAAAATGGTTTATATAGCTAAGAGCGAATAATTATTCGCTAAGTGTAGGCTGAACGGCAGAGTTGAATTGTTGTTGTAGAAATCAAGTATTGTAAAGTTTTTATTAGGTTAGTAATATGCGCAACATTGGTAGGCATTTTGTGTTACAAAGCTTTTGAAATGTATTTGTATTTGACATTTTATTACTATAATTGGACAGTTGCCTCCTATGATTTTACATTTTTCTAATTTACCAATACGTTGTGGCAATTCTTTGAAGTTCCCTTTTCGGTAATAGAAATAATTTTGAAATTAGTGAAAATGCGTATACTATAAAAGAAAGCTTTCAGGCAACATTTTCTAAGTAAAGATTGTACTGTATATCGATGAGGTTTTGTTTCGCATTATCTTAAATGAAATAAAAGGAATGTGGAATATCTGTATGTCCCCAGTAACCAGTAAGGATTTCATATGGTTTAAAACTTATTAGATGTTTTGTGCTGACTTCACTCCATTGAGTATTTTACACTTCCTTCAATCTCTGCGCACAGAAAGTCCTGTTCCTCCGTAGAAGCCTTCGGTGATCTCGTTCCTGAATGTTGTCGCGCCATAGTTAGGTCTCTTAGACAGACATTGTTGATCATTTTGTAAATGATTAAAGACCAGGTATATTTCAGCAGTTGAGAAACAAGTCACCTCTGCTGTTTTGAAAATCATATCTGCAGTCAGAAGGGAAACCATGATATGAGCTATATCGAACACCGAAGGAACGTTCATTTTTCTTGAACGGTACTGATGATTACTCAAGAGGGGAAGTCTTAAATATTTGCCTGTGGTAATTCATGTAACGACTATTTGAAATGTACACTATGTTAATGACGTTCACGTACAGGGTGTCCGCAATATATTTTCCACATTACAAAAATTAATATAAAAAATTGATCTAAGTTAAATCAAGTGATCGCAACATATTGCAGCTTTCTCAAAGATGTTGTTTCTGTTCCTCAGGTAAGCGCTACAGCTGAATAAGAGGTTCATTTCATCCATAATTGCTTCTATGAAAGAAAAATCGGCGTGCGTGTTGTGCTTGCATGAGACCAAATCGGCAGTTACTGTCTGGCGTCATTTCAGAAAAGAGTACAAACGATCACCCCTGTGCCAAAAAAGCATAAAAGCTTGTATTATATGTTTAAATGGACGCTCAGTCTTGGCGATCTCCCATTAGTGAGCCCACCACCGGTTACACAAGAGACGGATGCGGGTGTTCAGGAGACTTTCTGCGAAGCCCAAGGAAATCCATTCATCGTGTTTCACTTGAAACTGGTATTCCCCGTGCCATGGTTGGCAAAATTTTGCACAAACGTCTACATCTGTATGTTTTTAAGGTACCGATCGTTCAGGCTCGTTAGCCTTGTGACCAGCCTTGTCGTGCTGCATTTGCGACGGAGATGTTGCAGGGCATAGCTTATGATAGTGATTATCTGCACCATGTCTGCTTCTCAGGTGAAGCCACATTCCACGTCTCTGGTAGAGTAAATAGATACAATGTGCACATCTGGGGATCAGAAAATCCCCATTATTTCATCGAAAAACAAAGGGCTAGCCAGAAAATGAACGTATGGTGCGGCGTGATGCATGACAGAATCATCAGACCCTGGTTTCTTGCAGATACCACGGTGCCATGTAACGTGTACATGGACATGCTGGAACTTTTGGTAACACCTCAGTTGCCTGGACTTGAACATTTGGTTACTTTCCAACAAGATGGTGCGACACCACATTGGTTAATAATGGTTCGTGAGTTCCTGAATGCCCCATTTCAGGAAAGAAGAATTGGACGCGTCCATGTCATGAAAAGGCCACCTCGAATGCCCAACATAACAACTCTAGATGTTTTTCCTGTGGGGTGTTGTGAAAGACCAAGATTATTCCTGCAGTGTTCCAGAAGTCCAGACGTTAAAGAGCAGAACAACGGATGTTATTTGTTCTGTCTTTGCTGAGATGTTAAGCAAAACATAGCGTGAAATCGAATAGCCATTAGATGAACGCTCCTGTTCTGATAATGGAAGAAAACTTTACTTGTTCACCATCATTGTCGTCGAATCCTTTTCTTGCACCTGTAATACATTTTTTGTATTAATTTTAGTAATGTGGGAACACTATGCAATGGTGTTAATGATGTAGAATGAAAAGGAAATGAAATTGATTGATCAAAATAAGTGAGAGAGTAAGAAACGGAGCTCGACACTGCCACTCTTCATCGTAGATGTCTGCTATGAAGTAAACATATAAAACGAATACAAGGGAAATCTTAATTAAATACCTTAAAAATAACTCCAGTTTCCAACAGTCGTGTGTTTTGTTCACTGGGTAAATGGTTATCCTTAGAAGTAACAAAATGGAGGAGCAGCGTGTGAATGTAGAAATCTATGTCTATTGTGGTAAAGAAATATGTTGTTGGAATTAGTTCACGTGAAATTATGTTAGAGTAAAGAGAAATGTAGCTGTTTGAAATCATAAGAAGCAGAATTATTTAAATTTGGTACAGTATAGTTTAATATTAGGCGGAAAATACATACATATTCGCTACAACTTATGTATCATAAGATACTTATTAATTTGTGATATGTAAATAGGAATAGGTTTTTTCCTTTTTTGAAACATAATGTTTAATATTTCACTTTTGGGTATGCAACATCTCTTTCTGTTTTCCACAAATTTCTGGGTTTGTACAAATTTCAATTGCTTGCACTCAATCCCTTTGAATGGTAGCAATTTGCAGAGTAGACACTTTTACTATGGTAAGTAGAAATTTGGCCCCAAAGAGTCGAAAATAATCGCGGGCGATGAAATTTAATGCAGCAATGAAGGATTGACGGTTCATTCACAGCGAGGATTCTGAACCGTTCACTATTCAAAGTGAAGATTCATTTGTTGCTGTACAAACGTCCATGAATAGTCCGGCACAATGTATCCAACTGAACCGGAAATAAAATAATCATTACTTAAAAATAAATAATTCATACTGAAATAAGTAATTCACACTGACCTGAAATAAAGTAATTCATGAGAACTGGAAATGCGCAAAGTAATGCATCAGAAAGGTTATGAAGAGCTTCCCCGAGACTAAAAAAAATAATGGATAAAACACCAACTACACGGTTAGGGGCTACCGTATTTTTTAGTATATTGCCAAAACTTCGTGGAAAACCTAAAACACGCAAATGATTAATGTCATCAGTCATATTCAGAGTCATCATGCAACTTTGTCTGAAATATAATCCGAAAGGTACCCGCTTCCGCTAAGACAGAACGTTTTGCGAATATTGATGGCAATTATGGATTAGGATAGCAATATTGAAAGGGATGCTAAAAGTCAGAATGGAAATACTTGAAACCATAAAATATAGGTAGAGTCGTCGATTTATGCAACAAAAGTTAAAATGGAATTAATAGATAGAGAATACCGGTTTGGAGTACGTAATTGATTAAACAAAGTAGTCGAATTTGGTCCAGTCTTTACCATAGATTTTGCCAGATGCATAGCTCTGGCGGGCCATCTCGAGTTTGAAATCGAAATGTATCTTGCAGATGCAGTTACAAGACGTTCTTATTTATTATTAGTCTCAAAGTATTTATTGTGATATCTTTAATTACGCATGACCGTATAACTTCCTGTTTGCTCAGCCAGTGTTTCAAAGCATTGATACAGTAAAACAACGTTCTGTAGGCTACGTAGAGCACATTCGTGTTATTTATGTTAATTATTTCTTCATTTTAAAAATTCAGTGTGATGCCGTAAACTCTGGGTTATTCAAACTTTCGTCGCTGAGTGCAGCCATTCCATTAATTGTGAGGCGCTAACCACCCCGACAGAAATTGAGATATGAAGTTTTTTCACGAAAATCATATTTTGGATTAAAAAAAAAGTAATCTTTTGTGACAAAAACGCGATTTTAGTTTCTTATCTGTGTTACAACAATAAAACAATTTTTTCCAGATATTTAACCCTTCAGCTCCTAAAACCTGTATTTTATAATAAACCATTTAAGGTGGATCCACCTGAAATCTTTGCCCGGTATTTCCAAAGGGCAAACTTCTGTACCTTTTTCTTCACATTTAATGCGTTCCAAAGGATTAAATACGATCATTGATAAAAAATAACTTCATATTATAGCCTAGTATACTTAACATTTTCTAAAACGTAACCATTATTATATTTAAAATAAATAACATTTGCTTTAGTGGTGTTTAGAGCAGAAAGCAGATGGCGCGACATGCACATTGATGACCTCAGTAGACAAACAAATGTTGGATTGCTTAATTATGGTTAAAGTTTAGAACATATTAAGTATAGTAAGCTATAACATGAAGTTCTTTTATCAATGTTCAAATTCAACCTTGCGAACGATTTACGTGTGAAGAAAATGGCTACAGAAGTTGGCGCATTGGAAATACAAGCCAAAGATTTTAGGTGGATCCATCTTAACCCGTTTCTGGAATTACCAGGCATTTAAGGTGGACGTCAAGGATTTTTGTTTCTTATACTTCCAAAGGAAAAACTTTTGTTTCCTATACTTCCAACGGAAACCCAAGGATGAAAATTTGAACATCGATTAAAATAGCTTCATATTATAACTTGGAATACTTAATATTTTCTAAAACATAACCATAATTATATTAAAAATCAATAACTTTTCCTTGGGTGGTGTTGAAACCAGAAAACAGATGGCACGAACTGTACTTTGATGACGTCAGTAGACAAACAAATGTTGGATTGCATAATTATGGTTATGTTTTAGAAAATATTAAGTATTCCAAGTTATAAAATGAAGCTTTTTTAATCGATGTTCAAATTTTCATCCTTGGGAACGCATTAATTGTGAAGCAAATGTGTACAGAAGTTTTTTCATTGGAAGTATAGGAAGCAGAATTACTTGACGGTCACCTTAAGCTCTTAAATTATCATGTCAAACCCGGCACTGATGGGCTACCTTAGAGAAAAAATGTTAAAATAATACATTATTTGTAAAATTAAATACCGTAAGTAAAATTTCAGCATTAGACATCCTTAAATATTTCTTCTTTTGTACCTAATAATTACATCACGCTTAATATATAAAACTTAAAACATATTCCTTAGGTCAAACGCAGTTTGAACTGTCTCTTTTTTTAGTCGTCACTCTTTGGATTTTTTACAATTTTTACACATCCTTTTTCTTTAAATAAATTCCGCAAAGCAAACAGAATATAAATTCTGAATTTGCTTGTAACACTTACTGTTCATCAATGGAAAACCTCTGAGAAAACTTGAAAATTTCATCGCCATGGAGCGGGACTCTCCCGATTTCCGTTTGCTAACCGTGTAAGTGTTAGCATACTCGTACAGGAGATGCATACTCAATCGAGAAATGCTGGTTCGATTTCCGCTCCAGGACAATAACATTTGCAAGTTTTCTGAAATATTTGACATTAGGAACTTCGTAATATTTTACAACTGGCACCTTTCATTTAATTTATTTAATTGAAAACACTATTTTTGTGTCAAACATTGGCCAAATACTGACATAAAAGTAACGTAAAGGTAGTTTTAAGAAAATTAAATTAGTGTTGTAAACAATGTACTGTACATGAATGAGTTGTTTTAAAGTGTGATTTCCTGAGAAATGAATGTCCTTGTATAAGTAAATAAGTTACCAGAATAGTAATGTATCTGTCTACCATAGCATTTGAGAGAATTTTCTTAGAATTTTACTGTGAAAATTCAAGCGAATGGGAATAAGAAAGTGAAAGGCATCAGTAATTGTGATTTCTCTGAGAATATGCGTGGGACCATTTCGATGCAACATGCCAACAACATGAGGAGATATTGCGTGATAAGAAATATTCTTTCGTAGGATCTTATTTGATACAGTTGTCGGCCATGTATTAAAGAATCAGTGATATTTTTTTATGTCTAGTTATGATATTGAAGGAGTAACAGAGTTCTGGAAAATGAGGGTGACAGTTGTTCCACACCACTGTGTGTGACGCTCGTGACCCAGTATGATTTGTATGAATCAGAGTATCAGATTCTTAAAGCCGTTCCAGTTTGTTTTGTGGTGGAAAAATTCTGATTATTGTACTCTGCATGCAATCTGCAGAAGCCACTCTTTCCGGGGAGTGTGGGATACGTGCTTCTGAGATCACGAAGGGTGTAATTTGTAATGCATCCAGATTTGCCTTATCTCAGAATGCAAGGTAGCACAGAAAGGCATATACACCAGCCAATCCACCTTAGGGTCTCTGATTCGTCCCAACTGCGATAGCTGACCTTAAGCTGGTACCCAACTACGAAGGCAACCAGACGACTTAGTAGTTTTCATTCAGACATCGATATTGCCATTTCCCGATATTTCTGTTTCCCTCACTAACTGAAATTACACAAAATGTCAAATGTTTTGGATATTGAAGCAAATTTCCTCTTCCCCAATTTTTATGATTGACATGTAGTAAAAAAAAATCAAGAAAATATTTGTACGCATGTATTCTGTCAAAGGAACCAAGAAAATGTTGTTAGTTCTTCAAAACGTCATCAATATAAATTTTAAGACAAATAGTAGGAAATAATCAATAGACGACGTGACGAGGCCGTCGACTAGATCCTATCTAGGTTTAACTTCCTGATCCTACAGCGCGCTGCGCCTTTTGGCAGGAGAAAAACTGAAGTACTAATAGAAGCGGGAACAGATTGCCCTGATAGGATAGTGGTATAGAAAAGTACTAGAAAATGAAAGTTTTAGGAATATACGATTTCCCGTTCAGTGCGGAAGTTGTAAGTCGTCCTACATACTTACCTGCTATTAGTCAGTACGTTTCCAGTTCGAGCAAAAATACTTAATAGAATATATGCATACTTCTTTACATTTTCTTCTTGAAAATATATATTTTCTCTTTATTTCAACAACTGCAAAATCGACAAAGCCTAGTTGCGAATAGTTTTTACTTTATGGGCATTACTAATAAATATATTGGCGAATAATTTTGTTTATAATCATGTACTCAACATGTTTTGCAAAATCATCCATAAAATATATGTACAAAAATAAAAATATGCCCTCAACTTCTGACCTTTCTAACATTATTTGTGATATGCTTGCTTTGTTGTGATTGGCAGATAACAGCATGCATTTCATACAGGATATCTTCCAGGTATCATCATGTTCTTAGTACCGTTGAACTCGTTTTAACTTCTTTTTCTATTAGACAATATTTCGTCTACAGTACGGATGTGTAAAGACTAGAGAAATAAGAATCTTTACCCAATACTTATCAGAGTTGTTGTTTTACAGGTAAACGTATCAAAGTTCTGATTTGTTTTTCAGTGGCATCAAAACCAATGGTAAGCATTTTTTATTACCTGACAGATGAGATCAACCATCTATTTTCGGCTGTCGATTTGGCTCCGTTTGTTGAATCTAAAAAAATCATAACAGAATGAACGGAATTTCTTTTAATACGGTGTATCAGCACATATATTTTACAGCACTGTGTTCTTTTCATTTTCCTTCTTATTCAGGGGTCATGCCTAGGCAAAAACTGAAGTTATTAAACACCATAACATGCGCACAATCGTGGTACAGGATATACTAGGATAAGTCGTCTATGATTTGCTGATTTCCAGTTGCCTTTCTCATCAATTATCAAATGGTAAACGCCAGAAATGGATCAATTCCCGGAGGAAACATTTTTCGAACCCTTCAAACGATTAACTTTATATTCAAAGGTCCCCAAAACACTGAGAACTGGTTGGTCGGCTGTGGGGTTAGAGGAGCAACATTCGCTAAACACACAAAAACGAAGTTAGAGACCACCAAATTGTGCCACACAGTTGTCGTTTTTCATAAGTGTGGCAGATTTATATATAAATATCCATGTTGCTTCAGTGCTATAATGAAAAACAATTTTGGGCCCACGCGGTTCTTACGTGTTTTAGTACTTTAAGAATAACTATTATCCTCAAACATTAAACATTTTTCTTTTCATAAAGAGAGAATTGAGTTTCAAGAATGCATTTAAGATAGGTAAGCTGCACGAACACGATACACTACACGACAAAATAATAATTCTATCACCACATCAACTACTACAGATTGTGACTTCAAACAAATACCAAGCCGCGCGACTTTTGCGAATGTCCGAAAAATCATCAATGTATGGGAAACTACTGAAATATTACAAAGATATTATCACTCATGAGTCAGGTGATTTGTGTAGATTTCAGTGATCCAAGAGTCTGTGACAGCAGTCAAGTTAAGGTATATTGGCAACCAGGAATTTAAGTATTTTAAGGCATCAAACGTGCTTTAAAAACGCTTTCATCTATTCATCTTCTGAATGAATAATTGACTGCGGTAGTTTACCATTGATTTAATAGACACGTGCACAGCGATCCTTATTTTCTAAAGTTCAAATAATTCGAGAAATTGTGAATTTAAATAAAATTGAATAAGTTCCTACTTCTATGCAAAAATATATATAGCTCAAAATCCTTATGTATAACAAAAGCTTTTAAAACACAGATCTTGAGAGTCCTAAATTCCCAAGATAAAGACATTTTAACATAAGGACTTTCTACATGTATATGACCATGTATTTTAAATTCTTTATTTTTACATAATAATAAAGCTATAGTAAATTTTTGCACTCAGACACACACAAAAAGAACTTGGACAACAGTAAGACAGCTATTTTTGACGAAAAAACTGCGCGGCGTATGATACTTTTATTATAAATTATTAGATCTCAGGAATGTATCACTATTTCTAATGCGATCTGCATTTATAAAAATGTCAATATATTCTTCAGATGCCGTACCTACATCTTAGAATAAAGGATATAACAAAATTTTCGAATTGCTAAGACATATGTCATACTACCAATTATTAAATACTGTTGATCCCTAAAGATTTGTCTGATATTCTTTGGAAATATTATGCCAATCATTTTTAAAGCATTTGCTTTATACTTACACGAACGAAATGTTATTTACATTATTGCAGTGTTTCATGGAAGAAATTGCAGTATTTCGTAACCCAGCTCGTTAATGAAAGTAATTTTTTAATGTATTACGTTCATTTCGGTGTGTGTGGGGGTGGAGGATGTGTTAGTGAATATTTTTTTAATGAAATGCAAAATGAAAATAAAGCGCCACGTGTGATGACATTTATAAACTTCAGTGATGAACTTGACCCTTCATGGATACCGTACATATCTGATAAATCTTCTTTTGATAAAAGGTGAATACAAAAAGGTTGTTGCACATTCCATTGTACACCTTAAGGTAGATAAAATTTTACAAACATATATTAAACCGGAATCGATGGTACATGAATTGTACTTGTGATATTATTTTATGAAACCTTTCTTTTTTCACAAAGTTCGCTTTGAAACTTCTGAGTCTTTTGAACTTAGAATCAAATGCGTAGGTTTTTGAATTGGTGTAGGAAACAAATTGTTCTTGACAAGCTTTGGCGCACAAAAGTGCGGCTTTGTTAAGAATGATTGAAATATAACTAATGCGGAGAGAATCAAGAGTGATCGTTAACATTTGAAAATATATATACATACATATACTTACATTTAGTTAAGTTCACATTGTTCAGAAACGAGAAAAGTGCGATGAAAAATGTCAACAAGGGAAGTATAAAATTTAATGAGAACTCTATGTCCTAACATTTCAAGAAATCCGTCCACATAGTGTGCAAGTCACGAGAACAATATCGTTGCATGCGGACGACTTTGTGAAGATTTCAACTGATTCTCTGTATGCGGTCTCAAAATGGCTAATGTATGGTGCTATCTAAACTCGAAAAAAAAAAAGGAATGTTGGCAAACAAAGATCTTTGCTCTTTCCTCGTTTATAAGTGAGTCACGGAAAAATTCTCATCGTCCGCCATCGGGAGTCGGACACAGGGTCTTCCAGTTACGCGCCGGATATGCTTCCGCTACACCACAGCAGCCTCGAAGTCTCTAGACTCACACACGCTAACTGCCAAGCCAATTTGGCAGGTTGCTTCTTGGAGCCCCGCACAATGCTGGGGATTCACCAAAGATGGTAAGCAGCAAATGAAGAAATAATTAGAAGGCGATTGAATAATTAATACAGATATTTAACGTGGACCAGGAGCATCAAACAAAGATATTCGCTCTTTCCACGTTTATAATAAACGTGGAAAGAGCGAAGATCTTTGTTTGATGTTCCTTTTCCACGTTAAATGTCTGTATTAAGGAATGGTGTATTCGTTTTTAATAATTACATCTTAGCAGACATCTATGAGAATGAATGGCAGTGATGGTCTTCGTTGCTTACCCTCTTACAGGTTTTCACTAATCAATTTCATTTTTCTTTATTCTACGTACACCGGCCTCTTAGTTAAAAAACTTTACGCAGATATAAGTAAACGTCATTAACAAATTGTATATTTATAATGGTCATTAAATGAATCACCAGGTAACCTAGGCAAAAATCTAAGACTTCCGCTCTTCAGTAATAATCAGTAGTGTTTATCAAGAAAAAGAAGAGTTATTTCTGATTTCGATAAAGGGCTTATCATGGGTTCTCTTCAGACTGCGCTACCAGAAGAGAACCCAGAGCTGCCTGGTCTCTAAAATGCTGAAATATACTGGTCTTAATAATTGACAAAATAAACAACAATATTGTCTAAGAGAAATAACTATGACGTGGCGACAATCTTTCAGGAACGAGATCGCCGAAGATTTCTAATGAAACAAGATTTTCAGTATTCAGAAAACGGAGGAAATTTAAAGTAATCAATTGACTGACGTGAGCATAACAAATCTATTGTGTTTTAAGTCATCTGAACTCCTTAGGAATTCCTGAGGACATACAGATATTCCACATTCCTTTCATTTCATTTAAGATAATAAGCAACAAAACCTCATTTAATAAATAATTTTCACTAGGAAAACTTTGCCTTAGAGCTTTCTTTTATAGTATACGCACTTTCGTTAATTTCGAAAGTATTTCTATTACTGAAAATGAAACATTAAAAAAGTGTCACAACGCATTGGTAAATTAGTGAAATGCCAAATTATAGTTGTGTGATATCAAATGATAGAAATAAAATGTAAATTAAAGTACATTTTAAACGTTTGGTAACGCAAAATGGCTACCAAACGTGCGATACTCATAAATTAAACAAAACCTTAAAATACTGGATTTATACTACAAATTCAACTGAGAGGTTTCCACTAAAACTGGCGAATGATTAATCGCTGAATGCTAGGTAGTAATGAACCAAAATCGAAACGTAATGTGTGAAATTGTATTATATGTTTATTTCTCCAGCAAATTACTGTACGATATGTAAAACACCCGATTTTAAGAACACTCATTAAAATACCATACCTAAGTAGAATTTATGAAGCCTTTAAGTGTAACCTCCTAAATTGTTTTTCGTTTTCCTTAGAAATTATTTGAAGAGATTATTGCAAATAGCTCGATATAGAAAATACCACTCCATTAAGAATGTATGAACTCAGAGGGAAATCACGGTACACATATAGTCAGTAGATGCCAAAGAAATTATTTTATTTAATGAGGATTACATGTACGTGATGCGCAATGAGACAGTACAATGTAGCCTTCTTCAGTAGATCTTACAACTGCCATGACGAGTTTATCATTCGGCAAAGCATCACAGCATTGATTGGAAAAGTCTCTGGGTGGTGTCGCGTGGTAATATTGAACGTGCGTCGTGAAACGATGTGCACAATTCATTTGCATTGAAAGAAGAGAGAGTCCTTCAAAGACGTTCAATCGTCCGCCAATTTAGTCCCACAAATTTTGCATTGAAGTGAAGCTTAAAAATCGCCCTGGTCAAGAGTGCACCAAGACACGTTGTGAGAATTATTTGCTGATATGGAAGTGTAGGGGAATGAGCTGTCCTTTCGAAACTGAACATCAAATGTGTTACAGGAATTCGCCCCTAAAACCGTTGTATTACCACATCCGCGAATTTTCGTATTTAAAAGGTACCCACCTTTTTAATGACTAGTGAACGGCTGTCGAAATTGATTATCTCCCAATGCATGAAACCAAGCTGAGCATCCGCATGATGCTTATAGATAGCAACAAGATTATCACTGTGATCATGAGGTCTACATATTGTCAGTCGTAGATATGCAGTTCGGATACAGAAGCGAAACTCGGGATCGAATGTGGCTACACTAAATTCGCCCTGCAATGTTTTGTCACGATGTGCTCAAAGTAATGGAAGAGGTCCTGATGACTGGCTAGAGGGCTACCCTTGTTTAGCCAGATTGCGGTTCATAGTCCATATCGACGCAGGGCTGTCCATATCTGCCTGTGCACTTCGTCGAAAGTCATCGTTTGGATACCCTGACTGATACAGTTCGACGTCGAATACTGCGGTCGAGGCGTATTCAACGCCACACATAAGTTATCGCGTTGGCACGGTGCACCATACATCAGTCCGAGTGTAAATCTGGGATTTTGAGCGAAATATGACTCGGTTACAGACTTGAGTGTAGATCCACAGTTTCCCGTCGAATACGCCTCGATCATCGTATTCGACCTTGAAACAGGAGTATTATTTGACTCACATGTTAGTAATTCATTTCTAGCAAGTCGAAGAAATTATTCACTATAACATTACGAGCACACCACCCAATTTCGGTTTTCGTCGTTTCGGAGATGAAATCTATATCCAAATAAATGTTTCTTGTTCCCTCTTAAAAACATAACAGTGCTTCCACAGCATTTATCATCCAGCGTCTAACCAAACTTTGCAGTAGTTGATAAACTTCAACACGAACACAATTTTGGTCAGGTGTGAGTCATCTTGGAAAGCAATATGTCCACATACACGTTATATGCAGTTGTTTATCGAAAATAATCTGTGTACTGAAGCGGCAAAAAATGTATGTCCAAAGCATCTGGCCATCTAGCTAATAATACTCCTACACCATTGGCAGTAAGAAGAGTGGCTTTCCCTTCTGCCTTTTCTACTGAGACTGGGGATCAAAATCTTTTCTCACAGCTGCTGGAGAGTATCGATCCCGCTGTTCTGGAACGAGTTTTGCTAGCCTTCGTGGAGACGAATGCCTTTGTACCTAATTCCTATTAGCACTTTACGTACCGTCTTTATGTAACGTCTTTCAAAGAGAACTGCTTCTATATTAAACATCGGGAGCGTGATGTTGAAATTTCTCTTATCTGAGGGTGCAAGCTCACTCCGAAAGCTAACCGAGTCAACATTGCGAACAACCTAATGTTCCGAACCACAGGGAACCCGTGAAATGCCGAAACAATAGCGAAACTGCGGTTGATACTAGACATACGTTAGAAACTACAAGGAGTAATTTGTATTTCAAGCCAGGAATAGTAATATAATTTAAAAACATGCACTGTTTAAATTTTTCATTTGAAACGGAATAAATGATACAAGAAAATATAATAATTCTGAACTATTTTCCAGGAGTTAGAAGGAAGCAAAGCCAAAGATACCTCTAAGACAGACAGGGACACTTCCCCAGAATTCGGGTTTTTGTGGTACTGTGGTGACGCCAGATGAAGGAATATTTTGCATTCGACAGCGGAATAAAGACACTCAGGTGCAACTTAAAAATCGAGGCGTCATCCGTGTGTCGCCTTATTCTCGAGAAGTATCTAAGTTGGTTTAAATGAAAGTGGTGAGTCGTAACGTAATTTCTAAAGAAAAAGGGAAGAAAACGATTACTTAATCAAATTATACATAGTGTGCTTATTAACTAACGAAACTGAAATTTACAGAACAGCCTTGAATAAAGGTTACAAACTTGCTGACATTTTTGATCGCTAGACAGTAATATAATAGCAGGGGCAACATTCTAGCGAATGAAGAGTAGATTTCGTGTGGTCACCTTGAAGTAACACTGAGTGGATCATGTCAGAAATTACATAATGGATCGGTGAGTTATGACAAAATTTTAAGAAAAGTTAGGGAAAAATGCCACAAAACTGTCCCAAAGCCTAGAAAGGTTTACAGTGATGACTCTCTGAGCCGTACACAGGATTTCCGTTGGTTTCCAACTTTTAAAGATCGGAGGGGGTCCCTCGATGATGAACCACGCACAGGACTTACAGTTCTGTCAAGGAGAAATGAAAATGCTGTGAAGACCAGATAAATTGTTGTCCATGGAAGATGAACAACCACTAGGTTACTCGTTGAACAGCTGCGACGTGTCAGGAATGAACTGTTGCACACAAACCATTAATGTTTTTTACACGACAATACACCCACACATTGTGCTGTGCCCATGAAGCAGCTAATGGTCTCAAGGTCGATCTACGGGATCGAATATCTAGCTCATAATCACCAGGTTTGGATCATACAGAATTTTTTCTCTTCGCAAAAGTGAATGTGCCTTGAAAGAAAAGACCGTCAGCGACGTTGAGGACATCCAACGTGGTGTGACTAACAGACTGAAAGAGGTTCTGGTTCAGGACTTCCACCATGCTTTGGAACAGCTGTACGAAACATTTCACCGTTGTGTACAGTTGGAGAGACATTATTTTGAATCAATTTATGTCTCAATTAAATTTATATTTGTTGTTTTGATATAATAAATTTTGTCTCATTCCTTAACGAGAACACTTTGTCTGTGATAACGATGTCAAAAGACGGTTGTAGCATAGTAAAATTCATTTGTTTAATGACGTAGGAAGTATATAGATTCGCCCAGTATTCGTCTCCAGCGGGAGGCTTTTAAAAGAAATAGGTAAACATAAAACGCTAATAAATGAACACTAGAAAATATATTGATTTGACTACGGTGGAAGCTGCTTTTTGGCTGCGCACAATATGGTCTACTTTTAACTAATATTAGAGATCGAATAATATATCCTATCACAATTTTAATGTTGAAGTCATAAATACTTTGCATTCACCAGTGTTTTTATCTTCAAAGTAATCGAAAGTTAAATTTCTAAATTAAACAGAAGTTATCACTCTTTCCACGTTTATAAGTGAGCTTCGGAAAAATTATTATGACTCACTTATAAACGTGGAAAGAATGATGCCTTCTGTTTGATGTTCCTAGTCCACGTCAAATGTCTGTATTAATTTTTAAATTGTTTTGCAATTTACAGCAAAATTTTGCTTCGAAAAGCACTCTGCCATGATTCGACATTAATTTATGAATGAGAACGGAAACTTGACTTTCATATAATTATGTGACTGACTATCTAACGTACACCCAGTTTTCTAGATGTGAGATTTATGCATGTTAATTTGAAAATAACGTACTGAAAAGGTAAAGCGAACAAGAATTGCGATGTAGATTATTTCAATATGAAAATAAGAACTTATGCAGTATTTTATTTGATAAATAAAAATAAATAATAAATATAATGAAGCCGAAATTGTTGGACTACGTTTTTGTTAATGATGTGTAACGGCTTCTTCTTTGCTACGGAAGGAGTACATAAAATTTAAGGAAATTTCTGGGTTATACTGTGCCACGATCTCGTCAATTTTTCGTTGCAGTAGTAATAGATCATTGGTCATCGATTCGTTCTCTACGAAAGACACTTGAGCGTTGATCTTTTACCGTCCCGTTTTCATTAATCATTCAATCCGTCATTATTGCGATACACACTGAAGTTGTGGTTCGTTTCATTTTCATTTGCTCCCAGAGATCGTAAACGATTTCTCAGTTACATAGATATGTCCATATTTGAAAAGTGTCAGCAATTATATTTGTTAGCTGTCAGCTGTGAATTAAAGAAATAATGGAGAAATATAAAAATAGGAAATTACGTGAATAAAATTAATGTAAATGGTGTTCGCGAATCGTTCTACATCAGGCTATTCAAGAATCACCCAACGTTAACAGTGCATATTTGAGAGTTGATGTTGCTTTGGGCAATTCGCAAATTCGTACTGTGTCCTTGATAATGAATTTGTCGTATACACTGGATCCCTGAAAGAATAATTTTCTCAGTACGAGTAGTGGCAACATGGAAATTGAATTACCATTCGTGAATGAACTTCCCAAAACGAATGATCTATACCATAACAACATTCCATGCATATGGTGGTTCGTGAATTTTTCGCCTACAGCTTTCCTGGTTGATAACTTTTCAAGTTATACAAAAAGCATATTTCTCGCTGACACCTGGAAAGGAAACTATTCATTGCATGAATTGTTCATGGAATATGTAATAATAAAGAAAAGTCTTTTTAAAGGAACTGTTTACAATAATGTTTTATTAAAACAAGTTCTAGGATCGTAATATCGGAAGTAAAATTTAAAACGGATTTCCCATGTTAAGAAAAATAGCAACTTAATATTTCAGCGAGGATTCTACGTTTCATTTTTATTTTTCTCCAGAGATCTTACACCATTTTCTTTTGCTCTAGATATCTTATTACCAGTAGAAGAAACATTAAAATAATGAACAAGAATCACTATTACCAGTAGGAGAAACGTCATAATAATTAACAAGAATCAGTATTCCATCGAAATTTCCAGTAAAATCGCGTTGTAGTTGAAGTTCTTACATGTAAAAAAAAAGAGAGAAAGAAAGAAGCATTTTGGAAAGCGGTTCTATAGAAATACAGGAAATTAGAAACGAAAAAGTAAATGTAGGTTACATAAATAAGCGTTCCTAAAACGTTAAACGACCGTGAGTCAAAGCTCTTGAGTCGCTCAGAACTGTATAGCATTCAAAACGGTCTGTTGATATTTTTTTAATTTTGTCCCATTTCCTCTTTTGGCAGGTTAACAAAAGACGAATTAGTCTAGCACCGCAACCACACAAAACTTCCGATCTTTAGAAATTTCTCGGAAGAAATCACTTCTTTCTTTCACAGAAAACGGATGCCTTTTTATCCCAAACAAACCGACGGTTAGTGATGCATCACCTTTCCGAAAATGCCGCGCATGCCGACATGCATGCGAACATGACTCTTAGGAGTATTACTGGTATTTTCATGTGTTAATGACAATTCCGATATTACCAGTAAAAGAAGAAAATGGTCTCCCCTTTATAGCATTTACTGTATACGACGGAACTTCGGAAACGCAGTAATAACAACTATGAATAAAGGATACTTTACCCGTCTCTCATTTATAGGAGTAATTTGGAAATATGGTAAATAGATGCCGTTATACTAGTAACTATCATTTGGCCATCACAGATAGAGGCAATGAATGGTATACGACCCATCTTTTACCATTAGATAACATCAGACGGAAAATTTGTTTAAAATTAGAAAGTCATTTCTGCGGTCAAAGTCACTTCTTCAGCGCGTGTGGCTCTGCAATGCTTCTCCTGTGAAATGGATTTATCTCAAAACATTTGAGAAATGCAGGAAGCTACTGGAGGTAGGGAACGTACTCATGGTGCCTCCGCACATTACGTATGGCCTGATTTATCATGGCTTTAAGTAAGTGCAAACTAGCAGCCGTGTGTAGGCCGATGGTTGACCATCAAATCTTGGACGCAGTAGATTCCTTCAATATATCTCAACCGTTAATAATCTTTAGTCTCGCTAAAGCCGTTCATTTGGAGCAGTGATCTAAGCAAAGGTTCTGATCATTCTTCCGAGTTGGGTCCGGGTTCGAATTCCGGTGTGGCATGGATGTTTTATTTTTCCTATCTCTTCCTTCTCTGTAACTAGTGGCCCTAAAATAGGAACGGGCGGTTGCTTCTAGACGACTGAGCTGCTCACAGTGGTCGTTAAATTTCGAATAAGAAAAAATAGTCTCGTTAAACGTTTTAAGGGCAGTGAAGAAACGAACGCAAGTTCCTTTTATATATAATCTGGAATCCATCAGATTAGTTGCACCTCCCAGAGAGCAAATTACCCAAAAAGAACATCATTTCAACAGATTATGCGCTGCTCTATCTCTGGTCGATTTCCACAAGTTGTTCAATGTTATTATTTCTAGAACGCAGGTCAGAAGATTTCCGTCTTCCCATGTTACTTAGGCATTTTAAACAAATAAAATAACTCTACATTAGAAGCTCTCCATTTTTTAAAATATACTACAGAAAAATATGTCAATTATTATCATTGTGCATCCCAGGCGCGGTTTCATGCAAGTGTTTTCAGGACACACTTGTAAGTGTAAGTATCAGAAAGAAACGTTATGTTGATTTCCAGTTCCATATTGCTGTAGCGTGAGCATAGGGAGAAAGATCATGATATATTTCACTGGTGATAAGAGCTCTCTTCTGGCCTTTCACCATCTGCAGCGTCACAGAGAGTACGTTACTACCGAAGATTTTTTCTACCCAGTGGCATGATGTCATACCATTAGGTAGAAACAAATGCAACAAACATATTCTGTATCCTCTATTGAGTTCGTCGACATTGTCATAGCTCCTTTAGCAGACACATGGATAAACATTAGTGTCAATCATCCTCTTAAATTAATTATTTTAATAACAAAGCTATGAGGAAAGCAACGGTTTCTGATGGGCTATTTCACTCACTCCAATCGTGTTCGGCCTACTTCTTACACAGGGAATATATTTGTTCCAGCTGATTTCATCCTATTTTTAAACCTAAATTTCATTCTTTCCAGCCAGTTAAAGAGTTACATATTGCTTTGGACACAAAAAGTAAAAAATAATTTAGTTTTTGTCTTTTATTTGTAAAATTGCCTGAATTAACAAATTTACAGAAATGAGGAAGTGCAACTCTTATGCATTTGGTTTAGCATATATCCTGAAAATAGATACATCTAAATTTAGCCGTAGGTACACGATGAAACAATAACACCTAGTGATTGGTTAAAACCTTTAATGATATAAACACACACAAACACACACACACACACACAAACACACTCACACAAACACACACACACACACACACACACACACACACACACACTAGTTGAAAATCATAAGAAATTTCAAGGCTGCATCAGCCTGATTTTCAGATGGAATAAACTACTTAAAGAGATTTGCGTAGCTTCGAAAGCACCATTCTAAAGGACGCATGAGTGCGTACCAAGGTTAAGTGATTTATTCTCGTGTAATTGTCTTAAATGCCGGCTGTCCACCAAAACGCACTCGTCATAAGTCCCTGAGTTTGCCAGGAGTTAACAACGTCCTGGTTAACAACTCGTGTGTATTGCACCGCACATTGTGTGATGTGCTGTCGGAATTATTCGAACATGGTGAAAATTGTCAACATCAGCCCTTGTAAATGTCGTTGAGCAGATGAAAGTCGAAATAAAGCGGCGATTTACCGATGAAGAGCTAATTCGGGTGGAAATGTGAGTAATTTCCGACAGTTTTAACAAACGTATTAAATACACAGTTGACGTGGATTAGTAACATCAAATAGAAGTCATAAACGTGGAAAGAGCGATGACTTCCATATGAACAAACGTAATTCTCGGCAAGTACAAACATGGATTGGAAACGATGCACGCAACGACACTTGACAGAAATAGTGAAGACGACAGCATTGGGCTGGATAACATCTCCGAGAGTGGTATATTGCTGGTCCCACCACGGGAACATGACATTGTATTTACCCGTAGCGTTGTCGGCGTTAAAAGCCTTTTACACGGGAATGACTCACTCTGCGGTGGTCAGTACACATACCTGCACACATGTTCCACATTTCATGTCGATTGGCGCTTTCGAGACCACACTCAACCATTGTCAGTTATTCCATCTGCTAATAGTTAGATAATATAACTACAAATAGTTGGATGGAATAACTACTAATAGTTAGGTAGAATAACTACAAATAGTTAGATGTAATAAGTACTAATAAATGGAATAATTACTTAGTTATTCTATCTTACTATGTTGTTCATATTATGGTTTATTCCATCTGAAGATGAGGCTGATGCAGTCTTGAAAGGTCTTGTGGGTTCAAAATAGTGTGTGTGTGTGTGTGTGTGTTCTTTATCTCATTAAGGGTTTTAACCAATCACTAGGTTTTATTGTTTCGTCGAGTAACTACGGCTAAGTTTTGGATGTATTTACATACTGCACGCAAATTATCGCCTCATGCTGAAAATAGATTTTGAGAAAGATGTGGTACGCTTAGTTTCTTCGATCTGTTTCAAATATCCTTGCGTTGTACCAACGTCAAGTTAAAAAAAATTATTTAAACCAGTGTAGGATAACGGTTTCATGTTTAAGCATTAATTAATCTGTCTTCTTGAGTTTAATAATATTTCTGTGACAAAATGTTAATATTTTCCAGAGCGGGGGGGGGGGGTAATTGCCCTATAACTGGGAAACATTTTCAATCTGCCCTGTGCTAAGGAAAACAAAGATTACAACACTTGTCTAAAAATGCAGAATGAATAACCAATTTCGGATTTTATATACATAAAATTATCTCTCTATTTATAAATGTAAAAGCCGGTTGTGCGCCAAATCATCGCGTATCCTATAACATCACTTTTAAAATTTGCACATTAATTTTTCATGTGGAACCGTATAACATTCGCTAAAACATTTAGTAAAATTTCTAACGTATATGACGTCACGAACACTTCTGAAGATTGCTGAAGGAGCGCGGTTGGGCGTAGTTTTTCAACCTCCTTTGGCTTTCAAGGTAGGCAAGTTTTCAAAGCGCTTAAAATAATACAAAATGTTTTATTTTTTTCGGAGCACTTGTTATTTAACTATTTTTACAATATTTCAGTGACAGAAAGTTAAAGTTGTGTTCTGAAGTGAGATTGCCATACCTCAACGAAAAAAAACATCAGTTAACTCTATGCTCAAAAAATCAATTTGCCATATAATCAGAAAATATTATTAGAACTCTTAGCTCAAAACAGGTGGCTTAATATGTAATTTCAGATTTTTATACAGCTAAGTTTTCTGTATCTTTCATAAAATTAGCAGAACACCACGTGCTAAATGAAAGAGTAAATTATACCATCACCTTTACATATTTCATTTTCTATATTGCGCAGTAAACTTTCGGAAAAATATTTATCTAATGGATTATTAATTTCTTATTAATATTTATAGAGATGGAAAAAAGATTTCCGAAGTGGTTATAAACCAATGAAAATAAAATGCATCATTTCTTATATCGGACCAGGAGCTTGTGCACCTGCATATACTTTTGTTTTTTTCGCGGAATGAGTGCATATTTTTTCGTTCTTTAGAGCGTTACAACGTTCCAAGCATACTACTAAAGGTAAATCGAAAAATGTATAACAATAAATGGTGTTTTTTCATTGCGCATTCACATCAGAATCTAAGGTATACGCTTAAATGTCTACATTGTTTTCAATGAATTTCATTTTACATTAATTATAACCAGATATTTTCATTACAGAAACACATATTCCATCAATTACTAAGGTAATTTCTGCCTTTTCAAAAAGTTTCCTTTCTACTTTTGCTCAATAAGAAAAGTGAAAAGTGTGTGTGCGGGCTTTTTCACCATTAATATCCGCCTTTTGATAGTGAATACTTTTGTTCTTAAGCACCACCAAACAGACCTAATTACACTCACGTACAACGAAATCTTCTGACCAAGATGGAAGCATCGGATTCAACTGAAATTATGATAGAGCCATTTTCGTAAGACAAACTCAACATCCATGCCTCACCGGGATTGGAACCCCGACCCCTTTTGAACGATTGATCAGAAGCCATCGCTTAGACCACTGCTCCGCCGGTGCGGCGATGTAAACATGTCATGGAGGTTAATTTAGATAATATCCAAAAAGTTGAAAATTTCGTCGTCCTCTAATGGAAATCGAAACCGCTTCTCCCGGATAGCGACCGAGTCAGAAACGTGGTCGTTCTCGGGGACGTAGTTAGTGGTTAACATAGTCGGGCGCTGTTCATGAGACGCGGGTCTCCAGGAAGACAAAACTAAATGGTTTCTTCTCCAGGAGGATGAAATTTTCAGGTTTTTGGATATTAAGTGACTTAACTTCCATGTCATATTTACACCAATAAATGGGTGTATATCTTCTAAATTTGTATTGTACAATGGAGTAATTCGGTTTTTGTTTCATTAATCTTTTGTTCTAATTTTGCATGTTAATTATTCCCATCAGTGAGAACTAAGTGTTCAACGTCATTCGATTTCTACAAAGAGCGGCAATTGATTAAAGAGACATAATTTTATAAAGAGAAAGGAAAAAACAGGAAATCTTACTTTTATATTTCGTTGGAAGTACATTGCTCCATCGTTAGTACAATAATTGACACTATCTGCTAACGAAAAGTTGCACATAAAACTCCCTCGATGCAATGTATACATATAGTGAACTCAAACTTTGGATTACTTTCTACATGAAAAACATTTTAGAAATTTGTTCCATTACTATTTTAATAGTGGTAAATTATTGAGGATACAAGAAATTGGACAACATAACATGATTAATTCTTGAAAAACGATTTATTTTACCATGTACTAGCTTTTATGCAAGCACGCTTATTTAATCATGTAGAATATCGCTGTTCTTTTCTGTCACGTTTACGATAATTGTAGGTATAGCTAAAAGTTTTTCAATTACTAATTTATATAAACATTTATTTTATGAATATACTTAAATTAGTCCATCTCCTTTACATACATTAATTTTTACCAGGCAAAAGCAGTTTCTTAATACTGTTAATATATATTGAAACCCGTTAGCAGAACCGTGTTTCTAAATTAAATTACTAGGTAAATAAATTTCTAAGACTCCTGCATATTTATAAGTCGTAGACGTATAAATTTTCAGTAATGTGACCTATTTACGTGCTACTCATTGCAACGCCCGTTACGCAATTTTGGATAGATTCAGAAATCTAGAATTTTCACAAACCCCGAACCCATCGTGTTCCGCCGATGCTAGATTTTTGGAGGTTTTACTGAATATACACTGCTGGCTACCCAAAATGCAACACCGAGAAGGACACGAGATAGCACAGATAGATTTACTGGACATATAACAACAGATACAAAGATTAAACGATTGAGGTTACAGGCCCATGCGACTTGCGGAACACGCAGACATCAATAATTCGTGTGGCCCAAATGGCTGGCAATAACGGCCGCTACACGCCGCGGCATCGAACAAAAGAGGCTTTGGATGTGGGCTTGGGGTATGTCGGTCTAGGCTGCTTCCACACGTTGCCACAGTTCATCAGGCGTAGCCGCGGGTAATGCTCGCCGGGCCATTCGGTTGCCGATCAGCGACCAGACGTGTTCGATGGGAGAAATATCGGGAGAACAGGCCGGCCATGGCAGCAGTGACACCTGGTGGGCCGTGAAGCATTGTTGCACGATGCGTGCCACGTGCGGGCGCGCATTGTCCCGTTGAAACGTGGCCGGTGGCAGGTCCTGCAGTTAAGGGAGGATTACAGGCTCCAAAACGTCAGAGATGTAGCGGTGGCTTTTGTGTGTACCGGCGATGCGTACCAGAAGGGTGCGGGTGTCATATCCGATTGCGCCCCAAACCATAACTCCAGGCGTTGGACCGGTATGGCGTTGCATAATGCAGGCGTCATACAGTCTCTCGCCGCGGTGCCGCCACCCGTGGATCCGACCATCGTAGGGTTGCAGGCAGAAGCGGGATTCGTCGGATAAAACAATTTTGTGCCATTCCGTAGTCCAGGTGCGGCGTTCAACGGCCCACTGCCGCCGCACTCACTGGCGGTTTAATGTCAATGGTAATCGGAGCAGTGGACGCCGTGCGACAAGTCCCCGCTTTTGCAGACGACGTCGAACGTTACGTCCTGTCATAGGATGTTGCGCAACACTCCCTAATTTCTGCGCTAACGTTCGTGATTTGGCAGTGCGAGCCGTCAATGCCCGCCGCACAACATGCCGGTCTTATCGTACGGTGGTGTTCCGCAGCTGCGGCAATCACTCACGTCGGTCCGTCCATTCTTCGTGCAATTACCGAATCCATACTCGCCTCACTGTGGCTGAAAGTCTTACCACACGGGCGCCGATGTCTCGGTACGATAAACCGTAGTCACGATAAGCCATTATTCGTCCTCTGTCAAACTCCGAAACGTGCTGGAATGACTACTGTAATCTGGGACGAGGTATAGGAAGCTCCCCACGCACAGGTCCGGCAGCACAACATACTTCCACTGCTAACCCCCTCCCCCGCTTTCTGTTCACCCTTCTTATAGTGTTTCTCGGTCTCGTGCCCGGCGCACATGATTTGCATATGCCCTGCAATGCTAATCGTTTGCATGTCCTCTCGTGGGTGATGCATGCTGTGAATTTCTGGCCAATCGGATGCTTCCTTCTTGCTGTTGCATTTTGTGTGGCCAGCAGTGTATATATATATATACTCATACACTCTTAATTTGTATGTTATTATTTCTAAAATGCATGTTATTCTTCATTTGTAGAATTGTAGAATAAAAAGCTATTTTGCGTTCATTCATCCTAAATGCCCTTTGATATTATCCGTTGGACAATTCAAACTACTTGTACACTAAATGCGTACCAAATTTTGGAAATGTGTTGTTTCCTCAATAATGAAGACCTGATGTGACAGTTCTTTGTATGTCTTCGATGTCTTGAGAAACAATTTCTTTTAAAGGCAGCATTTATTTGGATAATAGAAAGTATTCACACGATAAAAAAATCTTTAGTATAATGGAATGGTCCAGTACACACACTTGTCTTCGTGCCAGATATTGCTGTACACTGCCTGTCGGGAACCGCCATACTAGCCCTGCAGCCGAGGTCAAAAGCTTTCTCTCTTTCGAACGGTCCTGACTCAGATTCTTTTTCTTATGTGTAATGTGAACTGTCGAAGAAGCTGTAATGCCCGTCGTCGAATAACTCATATACTCGGATTCAGTCAATCATTAGAGGAAACAATCATGTGCAAACTTAAAAAGTTTTTCCGAATACCGAAATTAAGCTACAGCTGATGAAAAGCTTTAAGACATGAACCTGCTTCTAGATCTGAGTATAAAACTGACTCGTGCTGAGGAAGTTCTATCACGAACCTCGCTGACTATCCCAGCGAGCTCTCACTGATAATCTGCTATCGATCAACGAACATCCCACACAATCTATCAAGCATGACGTCGGCGATTTTGACGCCATACATCGATACCCTGAGCCAATATAGCAGGAGCACGCGGCGTGTTCCCTTGACCAGGCAACTATGCCACATTCGCATAGTAAAAGAGCAATTTACCTACGTATTTAGCACATGCACTTTTATAGTTGCTTTACGCAGCGCGCGTAATATTGAATAATACAAGAAAAAAAAAACATTATTACAAATAGACTTCTGGGGCTTAAGCACTGTAACCTTACAGTGACTGCGTTGTGTGCGGGTGTGTTATCGTGTATTAGGAACCACTGCTTGGTTTGGTATTCAGTTCTGTCACGAACAATCCTCTTCAAGAATTATTCAAATGTATGTGAACGCAGTGCCATTGACAGTTGTACCATTAGGCCAAAACCCTTGCTCTCGTAAAAGCGAAGAAGCGTTGTCATGATTTTGTACTTCTGTAATCTGATATTCTCTCTTTTGGGTGACTATGGTGAGTCCCACTATGCACTCTACCGCTTCGGTTCGCTATTAAAACGAGAACTCTATGTCTCGTCACCTGCCACAATGTTTTAGAGGAAATTTTGCATTGTTCCTGAAGACTCCAAAACGTGTTTTGTGTACCCCACTGGTGCATGTTTCTTGCCGTCCCAAAAAGCATTCCTGATGCCTTGGTGGTCTTTGGTATGGGACAAGAGTTATAGTATGTAGAGCAGCTTATAACTGACATTCTTAAAGGAAACGTATAGCCTACATTTTTTTCAATGGTTTCTTTATGATGTTTCCTATCCTGTCACTCAGTTTCCACTCTTATTCTTCAATTTTATCGGCCGTTCAACCAGACATAGGATGTTGAAACCAGAAAGTCTCTGAAACATTTCAGTGCTCCGTCCTTTCTTTCCGTTTATAAAAAAAAACTTCCAAAAAAATCTTCAACTTTTTAAATGGTTAGGTAGTTAACGTAAATGATACCGTTTTCGTAAATGATACCGTTTTCGTAAACAAATCTAATTCGTATTTGAATTTATTTATTGCCTTATCAAATGATCATATCTAGAGGATTTTAGGAAGGGAGTGTCTGACCCCAGATCTTAAACAACCCTTAGAAACAGGAAACTAGGAGATTTGGGCTAGAGCTCCTGATAGGAAAGTGACACGGAAGCGTAGTAGAAAGGGGGAGAAAGACGCCGTTATTTATTACCGGTGGCTAGTACCAGGGGTCCGACGGCTTAACGTGCCCATCCGACGCACGGTGGATATTTAGTAGTCTGAGCGTTCGTAATTGCCTGGGATCGAACCTGAGGCTCTTTCCGTGGCAGTCACGAACGTGGGCCACTAGGCTAACCGCGGCTTATTGTTTTATCAATATAATTACGGAACAGATGTCAATTGGGAATGTTTTCAAATTTCAATATATTTTACTAAGGGTACACTGCTTATTTTTCTCTGAAGTCTCTAACATTTTCTGGAAGGATTCGAACAGGATATCATGGTTCATTTTGAGAAGATCCTGGCTATCGTTTTTTTAAGATAGAAATGGAGTGAATAGTAAACAGATGTCCTTGAGAATTAGAAATCACTTTTATATATGCTTCGTTATTATTGAATTTATTACATATGTTAATATTTATTAATATTTTTTTAATATTCGAACTAAAAGTCATGCAACTGTGTTAAGAGAACACAACCTGTTGAAGTTCAGTTTTAATGCCCAACCGAATAGTGATCAAAAGAGGTCTTGAACATTTGTTCCAGTACAAAAATTACACATCAACATTTTGTTTTTCAGACCGACAAGCTAAACCCTACAAAACTATGTTGTTTTTTGTTTTCAAGACCTTACAGTTTTATACTCGTTTAAGGTGTTTTCAACACTTCAATCATAGCACATCAATCAATTAAGCTATCGTGAATTGTTTTTAAATAGAGAATATTTTTTTTACTGTCAGTTATTTACCTTACTTTAGACCCTGAAAGTACTTAAAGAAGTTCCTGAAAATTATGGATTATTATTTTGAATTATTTTCTTACAAATTCTTTTGGTCTGCTTAAAATAAATAAGCCTTTGAGCTGAAACTTCTAATTTTATAAAATAACATATATATTTTTTGGAAATGATTTGAATGGCATTTCGTATCATAACAACTCCTATTGTTATTAACTGATTTTTCAAAGATAATCCACCTCTAAAACTAACCACATGATTCCCAGATCAGATGTTTATTTACACGATAAAAACACACGATGTGATCCTTTAATTAAATCTTAATTATTCTCATTGCCGTAGTTGAAATGTACATTCAAATCTTGGAAGTAGGGTGCAAATCTGTTAACAAGCCCGTTATAAAAGGCCCTTTAAAAGACAGATTCTTAGGATCATTATAAAACAAACAAACAAATATTGGATCCTTCCAGTGGCGCAGTGGTATAATGGCGAGCTAGCTTTTGCTCATTCGTCTGAGATGGGCTCGTCTACGAATCACGGCAAGATGTGGATGTTATCTTTTTCTTAAGGCATTTGCTCTCTCCCTGATGAACCAGTCATCCATTCAACGCGAGGTATGAATGTTATGCTTACAGCCCATGGAGTTGCTTGCTGCAGTCGTTAAAATTTAAACAAAAAACGAATTGGCATAAATAACCTCTAGCAGCCAGTTGCAATAGTAAAAATTTGTAAAGGGAACTCTAATAGCTGAATTTGCAAAGGAAACTAATAACTGAATTTGTAAAGGAAACTAATAGCTGAATTATTGGATTTTTCAATTGTAATTTGCAATACATTTTCAAAATTCTGTACACATGTAGTGTACAAGTCATTTGAATTCTCCAACGGATAGCATCAAAGGATATTTAGGATGACTGATCGCAAAGTAGCTTTTTATTCTACACTTCTACAAATTAAGAATAACATGCTTTATGGAATAATAACACACAAATTAAAAGTATAGAAATATTCATCTATGCTTACAGTAAGACCTCCAAAAGTCTAGCATTGACGGGACCGGACGGGTAGCGGATTTATGAAAATTCCTGATTTTTGAAGCTATCCAAAATTTGCGTAACGCGCATTACGTAAAGTAACACGTAAACTGGTAGCTTTTCCGAAAACTTGTTAGTCTACGCTATATAAATATGCAGGAGTCGTAGAAATTGATTTACGTAAAAATTTGATTTAGAAACACTGTTCCTCTAACGGGATTTAATTTATATTGACAGTATTAACAAACTGCTTTTTATTGGTAAAAGTAACTGTATGTGAAGGAAATGTATTTATGTAAGTATATTCATAAAATAAATATTTATATATAGTAATAATGGAAAAACTTGTCATTAACGCCACAGGTTTGATACACATCGTAGTAAAGAAAAGCGATGTTCTATTAATGCATGATTAAATAAGCGTGCTAGCATAAAAATCAGTACATAGTAAAACAAATCATTTTTCAAGCATTAATCATGTTGTGATGTCGGAAAAGTCATGACGTATTTTAGCCATGTTTTGCAAATGTCATTTATTGATAGAAAGAACAAAGATCAATTGATGATGTAATGCCCGTTTTGTTCGATAACCTTTTTGCCATCTTTCAGTGAGCCGTACAATGCCTCGTTCATAGAAGGACCTGTGTTTCGTGGGAAAAAACTGTACAAGGTGCTGATTTACAGCCTCATTTGAATTGAATGTTATACCACGCAAGGTCTGTTGAAGGGAGAGAAACAAGTGGAAGACTGACGGCGCAAAGTCAGCCGAGTATGCTGGGCGTGGCAACACCTCCCATTCAAGCTCCAATAATTTTTGGCGGGTGATCAAACTTGTGTGTGGTCTCGCGTTGTCGTGATGAAACACGATACCTTTGCGATGAACGAGCTCCGGACGTTTCTGGATGATGGATTCGTTCAAACTGTCCAATTTCCGACTCTACATATTCGAATTGATTGTTTGGTTCCGTGGAAGGAGCTCGAAAAACACGACACCTTTAAAATCCCACCACACTCAAACCAGAACCTTCCGTTGATGAGTGTTTGCTTTGGATGTCGTTTGAGGCGAAACAGCACTTCGGGACCAAGACCGTTTGGGCAGCACATTGTTGTACACAATTCACTTTTCGTTACCAGTTATCAGTCGCTTCAAAGAAGGATCGTTTTCCTCACTTTTAATGAGCATATCGCAGAAGTTTATACGCGCCGTCAATTGAGCTTCTTTGAGTTCATGAGGAACCCACACAACGAGCTTGCTTACGTATCCCAGCTTCTTCAGGTGGTCGTGAACACTTGAATGATGGATGTGCAATGTATTTGCAATCTCTCGTGTCGTGTAACGTGGGTTTGACTCGATCAATGCCTTGTTTTGGTCGTGATCATCCTAGTTTAGCCTCCATGTTGACCATCGTGGAGGTCAAAATCACCAGCGCGAATTTTGCGAACCACCGCTGGCTCTGACGTTCTTGTTGAGCATTATCACCATACACTTTACGCAACTTTTAACAAGCTTGACGCGCGCTCTTCCCTCTACGGAAGTAAAACAGTAAAACATGGCGAAAATGAACAGTTTGGTCTTCCATTTTCAACTAGATGTCAAATCTCCACAAATCAACCAAATCGCTCACTTATCCTTTTAGACTGCAGCTAGAACTTGCAGCTGTCGAATGCCATAGCGATAACAGATATATGCATGCCAATAGTACTTCCAAAACCGCCCAACCGCCATCAGGTGCCAAAATACTTCATTATTTTTCCGACAACCTAATAAAATCATTCTTTTGTCATACTACAACCATATGACTACTTGTGGTAAGACTATCTTTTTCTGCAACAGCCAACTGTATTCACAGAAAATAAGTACTTTAGTAATTACACATTTCATGTTGCAATTAAATGAATACACGTCACGAAGCTACCACTTTCGCACGTTCACATGCAACCGCACAAACGAGACCCTGATTCCTACATCTTCGATTAAACATTATCTTTCAAGCACGAGGTATTTACGGGATAATCACACCACCAAAAGAGAGTTCAAGTTTGCTATAAACATGTATCACTGTACATGAAGTGAATGTCTTAATATTTTATATTTTATATATTACTGCGCACGAACAAAAATATGTAAAAAGCAAATTCTGGGTCAACATGTTTCGAATGGCGGGGAGACAGATTTAATGTTAACAGCAGAAACATCAAATGCATTTTTTCTATTTATTTCTGCATTGCTAATTATACAAGGTTTGTCCGGAAAGTAGTGAGACCACTTTTCCTGGGCCAATCAGAAATGCGGAGACTCCGTGCCTGACGAGTGGCGGGGCACGTTAGGCAAACGATCGATGACTCGTCAGTTGGCTCTGAGATTTCAGAGAGTGAGGATCGCTTGCGATGTGAACAGCTTTGTGAGCGTCGCGTAACGGTTAAAATGCAGAAGATTGTCGATTAGCGATGCGCGGTAAAGTTTTTTGTTAAACTTGAAAAATCCGCGACCGAGAGGCTTACTATGATACAGAACGCCTACTGTAAGAATTCTTTATCGAAAGCACAAGCGTTTCGGTGACACAAAACGTTCACAGAGGGAAGAGAGAGCGTCGAGGATGAGCCACGCCCAGGGCGCCCTTCAACGTCTCACACTTCGAACAATGTGGAAAAGGTGAAAGTGGTTTTGGACTCTGACCGACGTCTGAGTGTTAGATTAGTAGCAGAATAAGACCGACTCCTGAAGTCCATTGTGCATGGAATCATCACCCAAGAATTGCAGATGAGGAACGTTTGCGCCAAACTAGTTTCTAAAGTTTGGACCGATGAACAGAGGAACAACCGTGTGTCGATTTCTCGTGAGCTTCAAGACCGTGTGAGGAGTGAACCTTATTTTTTTGGGAAAGTGATAACAGGTGATCAAACTTAGGTCTTTGATTACGATTTAGAGACGAAAAGACAGAACTCGGAGTGGCACACTCCCGAGTCTCCTCGACCAACGATAGCTCGAATGTGAAAATCGAAGATTAAATCGATGATATTTGTCTTATTTGACTGTAAAGGTTTTGTCCATAATGAGTTTGTACCACACCGACTTGGACCCGGCTGACTTCTTTCTGTTTTCCCGGCTCAAATCCAGCCTGAAAGGACAGCATTTTGGGACCGTTACAAACGTGCAAACTGCCAAGACGAGTGCTTTGAAAGCGATCTCTGTTCCCGACTTCCAGGCAAGCAACGCGGTGTGCTAGAACCGTTGGCAGCGGTGTATTGATATTCAATGATGTTCTTTCAAGGAATTTTAATGTTATGTAAGTATAACTTTAATTAAAGGTCTGTTACTGAATGAGTCTCATTACTTTCAGGAAAAACCGTGTAGTATAACAAAAAGTGGCGGCAGCGTAATATATAATTAACTGATGTATGATTCAGTCACCAAGGATTTACGCTCAACGGATGAGAAATGGGTCTTAACAAGTTTTTAATACTAGGCATCTATTACTTCATGTTGAGATCAGTGGTTAAAGTGGGCGGGAAGATTGAAAACGGGGTACCGTTAAGAAATTCGAAACGTAACTTCCCTTAAATAGATTAATAGATTGGTGTGCAAAAATTAGGGATGAAGAGGAAAAATGAGCATGACAGCGGAACGAGCAGGCAGAACGGACCGAAAGGCCACTCAGCAGATAGATTAGGGTCTGGTACGGTACAGCATGCGCATATATGCAGCATGACGTGGGGGGGGGCAGTGTCGGAAGTATATAAAGCACACGGGCGGTGTACGCTCAGTAATTCTGTGAAAGCTATTGCATGGTGTACATCGGTCTGAACGACGTCAAGTTGCTGTCACCGTGTGAACAGGCAATCTAGTAGACGAAATCTAAATGACTTTACCCGAGGTCGCGTCATTGGGAAGTTGGAAGAAGGTGGAAGTGTGACTAGTGTGGCCGAGGAGTTCGTAATCGCTCACAGCACCGTTTCACCAGCTTGGAGACCATTTCAAACGACAGGAACAGCTGTCCGAGAGTTTATCAGTGGTCGTCCACGAGCAACCACTATGGCGAACGACCGGTATATTGTCCTATGGCGAGAAGAGTCAGACGGCAAAAAGCGGGAGTAATCGCTAGGTACATGCAACAGACAACTGGACGTCCGTTATCGCGTTTTGCGGTGCCCAGAAGGCTGCAGAAAGGTGGTCTATTTGTACGACGACTAGTACGGTGTGTGCCATTAACGCCTGCTCATCGGATACGGCAGTTTTTGTGGTGCCAGGAACACAAGAACTGGACACATCCTCAATGGGGTCAAGTTCTCTTTTCGGATGAGAGCCGATTTAGTCTGACGAGCGATTCTGGACGTATAAACATCTGGAGGGAGCAGCGAACACGCAATCACACCTCCAACATCATCGAAAGGGACCGGTTTGGAGGTGGTGGAGTTCTCGTTTTTGCCAGTATCATGCTTGGTAGCCGTAATGACCTCCACATCTTCCAAGGAGGTTCAGTCACTGGCGTCCGCTATTGTACCGAGGTTCTCCTGCCTCACGTGCGTCTGTTTAGAGGTGCTGTGGGTCCTGAGTTCCTCTTCATGGATGACAACGCTACACCTCATCGTACAGTGGCTGTCGCAGAACTGTTGGAGAGTGAAGATATTCAACGGATGGATTGGGCCGCAAGCTCCCCGGACCTAAATCTAATCGAACACTTGTGGGACCTTCTCGGAAGACGCTTGGCAGCGCGTCACCAGCCGCCAGCAAAGATTCCGCAGCTGCGATTGGTGCTACAAGAGGAACGGGCCACGATGCCTCAACAGCTTCTCGACAACTTCGTCCTCAGCATGGACGGACGTTGTAATTCCTGCAACGCAGTCAGAGGTGATCATGTCCCTAATAAAGACCGGAATGTTTTTGGAAGTCGCCTGTCACATGGACCTTTCTGTCTTCTGTCCAGTTGTGCTCGAAGCTCCCTTTTCAATAAAGTGCCTTTGTATCCTTTGGATTCCTTGTTTGGGCGGTTTTGCTTACTTTTCCCATATTCTTACATCTTGGGAATCTTATGGTATGATTTGAGTCGATGTGGAGCACTTCTGCACGGCGTTACATTCGAAAAACCGTCTCGTCCTTAATTTTTGCACGCCAGTGTAGTGGAACAAAAGTACACCATATTAGAAAAAATAATACACTGAAGAACTACTCCTAGAGAATTTTGGATAAGAGTTTATTTATATCGGTCAATAGTTTATGAAATCGGTGTAAGATTTTTACATTTGAAAAATTTTTTTTTTTGATTTTGCAGTTTCCAGGGCTTTTGACCCGAGATAATCAATTTTGTTGTTCGGACTCTTAACTAAAATACTTTGGCACTAGGGATGCCCGAATTCGACTGTTTCGTTTTCGTGACATTTGGTACTTATTCCTGTAAGACTGAATATTGAACGAGAAACAAAGTGTCATACTTGATTTAGAGCAAGGTTAATAGGGTATGGCTCTGGAATACCAGACTCAAATTATTTTACAGTAATAATTCGGCACATAGCAGCTGACCAAGACCGCACTGTATTCAGGAAGAAACGGCATGCTCTAATTATTTCAAGGCTTGTCAAACGTAAGTGCGGTTACTTTGCTAACATAAGAAATGAGCACTCTCTGAGTTGTTCCTCTCTAAGTTTAAATTATCGCCGAATGTAGTTTTTGTTGTTTTGATGCAGCATAATGCCAAGGAAGTGAATATGCTCACTTATTGAGATAATTACAATTAGGCAGAAAAGCAATTAGTGAATTCCAAATACTTTCACTTTTTTTCAGCTGCGCAATTCATAAAAACGAAACCCCTTCAGATGACGCGTAATGTGTTCTTAGTGATAAAGGCGTCCAGAGTGGCCTGTTAGTTATAGCAATATCCCTCCCAGGTGATGATACCTGGAATGTTAAGCATTTTTGCTCCAGCCAACACCATGCACGCTTTGGATCGGCCTGTTCGGACGCCGGCCTCGGGGAGTTGCAGCATTCTGTAAAAATACCTTTTCGGTTCTCACGCCATTTACTCCTCACTGCTACGACGGCAGTGTTATACCCAGTTATGCTGACTCACTCCTCGATCCGGCATTCACTACATCAACCGTCCACCCTTTGTTATATCCGAGCCACTACACGCGTGCAACCCAGTGTAACTTCTTTTCTTATGCACTGCAGAAAAACACGTCAAATTTATATAACGCTTCCTGTGATTGTAAACTCCAAATTGATTTTTGCGCATTGTATGACATGGAGACCGGCTTTTAAGGACCGGCGGTTTTACTTAATGCTTATTATGCAGTTTCTTTCCGGTGATTTTTTTCTTCTTAGGTTCTCCTGCCCTTTCCTCTTTCCGGGTTTTCCTATACCGGGAACCAGCGATGTGTGCCTTAGAACGTTTGGTAGTGAGACAGCTCTCATCTATTAGGTTAGAATGGTAGGCGTGTTTATATCTTTTACTTAACGGGAACCGCATGCTTTTCTAACAATTATTTCCCCGCTTTTCCAATTTTATTGTTCTATCAAGGCACTATGTTCTCTTTTCTACATTTTATTTTTTATACCTTACAAGAGGCCCATCATTCTTTAGGGTAAAGGAATTAAGCTTGTTATTGACCACCAATCCCATCTGACCTATTTGAAAATCAGTGATGCCGAAGGATGGAACTTTAAAGCTTGTCAATTTCACGATAGATAAATGAAATTTCTTCTGAAAAAGCATGAGGGCTATAACGTTTCGTAATGAAATTTAAACTCACTATCAACGAACTATGCCGTCATAAGCGAGTTTTGTAAAGTAGAATCTAATCCACGTCAGTTACCTAATAACATGGAACAAAACAGGGTGCACGACAATTCTCACATCAGACAGTACTCGCTTCTGAAATATTTCATCAGAAGTGATACGGCATTGTATTCAATGTTTTTATCTTTTCGAGTTAAACAAAAGACGACATTCCTATAATAAATATGAAAGTTGAATGTCATACCAAGCGTGTTTAATCGATCAATAGAGTTTCTAACAAAAGTTTCAGTAGTCTGCGATTAGAAAAGAAAATACCCCATTTGGAGAAATACAAATATCTCAAGAATGGCTAAAATTTGCCATTTGTCAAAGGAAGGGCGGATTGCATTACTATCCACTGCGGCGTCATTGAAGTACATGTGTAAGTTTTATTACTATCTTCGTACAGTGGATTGTACATTGCGTAAGCAATATTATGCTATAACAGCGGTACTATTTTCATACTTGAATGTACAAACCCAGTCTTAAATTTTAGCCTGTTTCGGTTACTTCGAAGTGAACCAATGAATATATTAATTGATGACGTGATTCATTTTATATAAGACACCTGTGATTTATTATCACCGTGTTCGGAGGAATTTATTAAATTATAAAAATTAATTTCCCCAAAAACAAAAATGTAAATTTATCTCTATATACTAACATGACAAAAATATCTATATTTTCAAAAATGTTGTATTTGTACTTCAGTTTTACAAATTTAAAAAAAGTTAAAATGTGATCTTGTTAATCATTTCCAATTTTCAGTATTTTCCGGGAAATATTTATAAAAATACATAAACAAATCGAGAAAACTGTGTTCAACGTTGTTGTATTAACAAATGTGAAAAGCGCTTCCTGACTCCTATTGTGGGAAGCAGAGCAAGTATCTCGCTTTAGGATAATTATCCGAAACAAAATGTTGAATGTCAATAAAGTCTTGTTTTCTGTCTTCCACGACTCTTATTACTGCCTTTTTTTATCTGTAGTTTGTAACTCTCTGGAATTTTTTTCTCAGTTTTGCTCTAGTTTTTAGCTTGTAATTTATTTTTCGCACTTTCAACATTTTAACACTTGTTATTCTGAGCATTTGCATTGAATTCGCTTTTTAAATCACAAATATCCAAAAAGGAAGTACATTGTACAACATATTTTTACAGGCACTTTCTATTTCACAATTCATTTCTATTTATACCGAAGTCCTAATAAAAAAAAAACCTCAGTAGCTTTTCAATTTACTTTACAGTTGCTTATAATTTAAGAACGTTGAACGGACTGCAAATATCAAAAAAACATTTTACGAAATTTACTCAAGTTTCGGAGCACATGTTATCTTTCGAGTGAACATATACAGACAGTGAATTTGCCAGCCAAATTTCCGGTCTTAAATTCCATTGATCATGCGTGTGATGCTTTAGAAATGAGAACTACGAATCATCAAATCCCATTTCATAAGATGAAAAATGCATGTACGCAATAGTGGGTCTCTATTTTCTAGATTGCCTTATTAACAGTTAGAAGAATGATAGCTCTTTGTAACTGCTGGATATTGCTTTTAGTGGAGGAAATTGATACTCAGCACTGCTGGCTCGTAGCAAACACTCTCGCATCCAGTTCAAGTTAGAATTCTAATAACTCTCAGAGTGTGCTGAGACGGGTTGCTTCTTTTTACCATAAACGGTGGAACCTCGGTTATACCTTTCTCAGCTGTAGGATTTTCACTTTTATAAGTAATTGTGCGTTAGCTCCGATATTTAACTGCAGTTTGTATCATTTTTATAATTCGATTACACGTAGTTCATTTACACAATTATTTCGAAACTACGTTAAAATTTGAATACCTTTGTACATAACCCAGTATGATTTAACTTTGATGAAATAGAGGTGTCGTTGCTCTGTTATATCTTGCTGCATCCAAAGTTAAACATTTATCACATCGACAGAGGGTATGTATGTTTTGTCCAAATTTACTTTCGGTTTGGAAAAAAATTGGTTTCGTACGTTGTGACGAACAGACAGATGTGCTATTAACCCTGAAGTTCTGTTCATATTTACTACACGCCTGTAGTGTTCGTGTCATATGATCCATTACAGAATGTTTTCACTTCTAGCAATAAAAAAGGTGCCTTGCGCTTTATTAAAATAAACTGGATATTCTTCAATAATATAAAATAATGCTGAAGTAACATGAAAAATGTAAAAAATAGCACCAAACTATAGGCAAATATTTGTTGAAAAATTACTTTGAACACTTTAGTGCACACAAAATTGCTATATATACCATTTATTTTTATTTGCAGTTTGGACAATTATAAGATATGTGTCAAGGAGGAGACGAGGGTTTTTTCATGTTTATAAGTGAGTCACAGAAAATTTTTCATCGGCCGCCACCAGGAATTGAACCCAGGGCCTTCCAGTTACGCGCCGGACATGCTGCCACTGCACCAGAGCGGCAACAAATTCTCCAGACTCACATGAAATTAACTGCCAAACCATATGGCAGGTCACTCCATGGAGCCCCGCACTATGCCGGGGATTCACCAAGAGTACTTGACTTCATCTGGTGAATTCGAGGCCGCTGTGGTGCAGTGGTAGCATGTCCGGCGTGTAACTGGCAGACTTGGGTTCGATTCCCGGTAGCGGCCAGTGACAATTTTTCCGTGACCCACTTACAAACGTGGAAAGAGCGATGATTTCTCTTTGATATTCTTAATCCATGCCAATTTGTCTATTAATTATTCATTCGCCTCCTAGTTATATGTTCTGTTACTGTTTACCCCTAGCATTGTGCGAGGCTCCAAGAAGCAACCTGTCATTTGGTTTGGCAGTTAGTCGTATGTGAGTCTGGAGAATTGGAGGCCACTCTGGTGCAGTGGTAGCATGTCCGGAGCGTAACTGGAAGACCTGGCTTCGATTCCCGGTAGCGGCCGATGAGAATTTTTCCGTGACTCACTTATAAACGTGGAAAGAGCGGTGACTTCCCTTCGATGTTCCTAATCCGCGTCAATTTGAATAATAATTAAGATACGTGTGACTTACGATATATTTTTTACAATTAAAACACATTATATTTGTCTAACTGTTATTACTTCATGAACGGGATCTACACGGTTCACTTTTGATACTCACTGAAGAAACCACAGCACACCATAGAGCAGCAACGTGTCGAAATTTACCCTTTCTACTTTTACGTTACACCTCAATTCTTGGAAGATGTTGCTTCTGTTCTTTGTAAGTGATTTCCCCATTTCCTCTAAAAGTAACTTTCTCCTGATCAGTTGGTTTTCATTCCATTCGGTATCTATTGAAGTTCATAGAACAAACCCGTTGTGAATAGAACTATGGAGAATGTTACAGAAATGTATCACCGGCCAGCGGTTAATTGTTTTTATACCTTTGTTCGTATTCATTAATTCATCAAGGGTATCCACTGCTCCTTTACTGGATTCGTAATACAACATCATTTGTAGTTTTTAGTCAGATTTATTACGAAACAATTTTGGTGATGCAATATGGTGATAAGAATAAGATTCCTGTTCTTCTTTGAGATGTAGTTTTCAACTGACGTATCTCTCGTAAAATAAAATGGTGAGCTAAGCACATTTTTGCTTGTCATTTGTTCAGGATTTTTTCTGGTATGTTTTTCTTACGTGCGAAGCATCCTTTGTAAAAAAACTTGGACCAAATTATATAAAATTAAAAAGTTTTAACATATAACACTGTGCCTGCTAAGTTCATGCATAAAGTAGAAAAATACCCGATCGCATGATTTTTTCCTTGCCTTGATCCTGGTTCTTTTCAAGTATAAATTTTTGTCTTCAGAACATACGAAGTTTTTAGGTCACATAAGTCAGTACTTTAATTCCATAATTAGCTGGTTTAATGGGAAATAATGCTTGAAAGGGCATCGGCCATCAAATGCAACTACTTATTCGTCGACAGCAACAGTTTCATCAGAAACTAATTTTGGAAGAACATTTAACAATTTCTCCCAGATTTCGCTCACAAGAGCAAGCTTATCCATGCAGCTTCTTTCTTGACGAGTGGATTTATTATTGAGACGAATAACTCGAGATATGGTGCAAAATGCTTCGAATCACAGTGTTTCGCGAAATATGTTTCGACCTGTTTTTTATACCACAAACATTTAGTTGATTATCCGTATAATTTGTAAACACCATCTAGTAATAATATTTCAATATATACTTGAAAGTGACACTATCTTTTTATTTCCATTGTGTTCCATAAACCCTTTCCCCTTGAATATTTGCCATTTTCATGATTTCATTTTGAATTGTAAAAATGGATAGTCTCGAATGCACTCATCATATCTGTTACCCTTGCTGTTGAATATTTTGTAAAATTTTGGCACTATGCCAGCTTTTGAAAAATTTCATTCTTATTGACTATGTAAGCGCTGTCCTGTCGCGTAGAAGACATCAGAGCTTTCCAATCAGTTTGATTCTCTTTCTAAGAACATGAAACATTAAAAAACAAATTTGATAACGCCAAAACTTGCAGTTGATATTGTTGTCTAACATTGTTGAAGTATTCTAAACAAATATGCGTGTTTTTAACTTTTATAAATAAAATGTACTAATATATCTCCAATCAGGTCACACTGATCCGAACGGTACATTACGATTAAGTTGAAAATTATATTAAAGACATAGAAATAAATGAAAATGTTTAGTGCTTTTAGGAGAGCAATTGCATACTATTCTAATTCAAAGTCAAGAAATAAAAATATCTCCAAGCATTATGTTTTTATGAAAAAATGAAAAAATGTCGGTAGATATAGACCCGAACAGAACAGCAGGATTAAGTTAACGGAACGTGAAATTCATGAATCACAAATCTAATTTTTGGCACATTCCAAAAATATAAGCTATTAATTTATTTAGGTGTTACAGTGAGTTTACAGACTTTCAAGTTAATTCTGAATATAATAATGTTATAAAAAAATATAGTCAAATATTTAAAAAAATAAAAATTTTACAAATACATTACTGAAACCTTCTTGTACAAGGGACATGATACTAAAAAGCTTACAAATATTTTTCTTCGTTTGTAAAATATATGAAAAAAACTACGCACAATGGGAAATTAAAGTGAGTATAATCACTTGAGTAACCGAATAAGTCATCTAGCTGTAAAATATCTTGAAATAGAGAAGCATGTGTTTCAAGTTTCACAATCGTGCAAAACATTAAACTTTATCCTTTAGGAAGTCCTCATTGGAACTGATGACCTTGTTCCACCGATCTACGAGTTGAAATATCCTATTTCTATACAAGTCTAGCGAGTGGGAGTTGAAGAAGACATCTAGGCAGCGTTTAACATAATCGTCATTACCAACGTTTTTCTGCCCCAATTAATTCTACTAAGTATGAAAGAGATAAAAGTCGGTCTGGACAATGTCCATGGAAATAAGCCATGTGCGACAATGTTTCGCATTCCAGCTCGGGCAAATCTTCCTGGTTTCTTAAATCGACCTGCGAAGGAAAGTTATACTGGTAAATTACACTTCCACGGCAATTAATCAAAGCTGGTTGCCTCTTTGTAATGCAGCATGCAGATGGTCTAATTGTTGGATGTAGGAATCCACTCATTCAGTATGATGCTATGTTCCGCGGTAAGAGTTCATAGCGAGTGCAGAGAAATCGACCCTACCACCAACTTAGCATCACTTTCCGTCGATGAAGGGACGGCTTAGCGACCTTCGGGGATTGTACCTACTTCGTTCATGATATTTGTCGCGTAACATTCACGAATGTGACCCATTTTTTGCCACTCGTGACAAACTGATGCGAAACCCCTCCCTTTTTCTCTTTTGCGCACAACATCAGCAATGGAGTAACATTGCATCCGATTCTGCTCAGACAAAGAATGGAGTAGCCATTTGCATAGTTTGCAGGAATATCCCAACTTCCAAAGTTTGGTGTTGATTGTCGAATTGGAGGTCTTCTGATCCTCTGCCAGTTCCCGTAGTGCTGCATCAGGCTTGGCCGACAGTACATCATGCAGTGTATCATCTTCGAACTTATTGGGTCTATCACTTCTTTGTATATCAGACAGATCCCAAACACCAGTCAGTGTCCCAATGTCGAAATTCCTGTACCAATCTTGTCAAGTAGTCTGTCTGATAAAATCGTAATTTTCCAAGTGCATCCATAACTTTCACGCCATTCAAATATTCATCAAGTTATTGCACACCCACCTTCTTTCTTTATCGCCATTATATCGTCGTAACGTGCAACTTATGTCAAATAGGATTTTTCGTATCGCATGGGATCAAAAATGTATATGAACCTTTTCTCAAGTAAAATTGCACAAAACCTATTTCATATTTTTCACAAATGATTGTTATTTTTTCAATAATCTTTCACTATTAAATTCTTAAGAAATCAGTAATTTTTTTAATCTAATAAACGCAAAGATGATGTTACTTTTATTGAACTACGTCAAGTATGCATTCTAAAATGAGCAATTTCGTTGACTGCTTGTCATACAAATCTACATTTCGAAATAATGCAAAATATAGAGACGGGAATCTCATTTTTCTTAAATTAGCAAAAGTCTTTTCATGTTTGTAAACATTAAAAAAATAGTTTTCATTTTTGAAAAGAAATCTGCCAATATCCATCACCGTGTCCTACGATTGGAGCAATAACGAATGGTCCAATGCAGAATGTTTGCCAGTTCGTCCGTGCAGCGACCATGTTTCTCTTATTTTGTTTAAGAAATTGATGAGTTGCTCTCTTTATATGATGTTAAAAATTATTTCTTTGCACAAAGTTTTTGTTTCAACCAGATTTTAGGTATTGCTTCAGATAACGTATTAAATACACTGGCGGAAAGAGAAAAAAGGACACCAAGAAGGAATTGGCGGACGATCATGATATTTACATATGTTATTGAGGTCGAGTTTACGTAGGTGTGATGTTAATTTCGGGACCAACCTGTGAGCGCTTACTCCACAGCACGGCATAATATGCAAGTTATCGTCGGTGGTATTTAAGGAGTACGGCGAAGTGAATGTAATCAGACGTCGGCGTACGGACACGTGCAAAGACCCTTAAGAAGCTGCAATGCCTGGACATGAAAGACGTGAACGATTTCAGCAGTTATCGTACTTTAAGCGAGGTGGTCTAGTCGGACTCCGCGATCCCGGGTGGTCGTATCGTCGTATTGCGAAGCGAGTTGGACGGGAAGTATCGGTGGTGGTACAATGGTGGCGTAGATGGTCAGAGGACCATTCCCACACGACAAGACGAGGAACCGAGTGTCACAGACGGCCTGATGAGCGAACCGATCGACGCATAAGAAGAGCGGCGTTGTCAAGCAGAACGTCCACTGCGACGCACATCCGAGCTGGCGTTGCACCTGGGGTGACTGTGCGAACAATCCGTAACCGTCTGCTGGATGCAGGACTACGTGCACGTGTGCCTCTGGCATGTGTACCTCTGACTCCAGCCCACCGTCAGGAACGGCTGCAGTGGTGTCGACAACGTCTGCACTGGAGAACGCAATGGCGATCTCTCGTGTTCAGCAATGAAAGCAGATTCTGCTTGGGAGCCTCCAATGGCCGTAGGCTTGTTCACAGACGCACAGGGGGGCGTCTCCACCATTCTTGCATCCACCAGCAACACACAGGGCCTACACCTGGTCTCCTGGTGTGGGGAAGGATCAGCTATCACTCCCGTACACAACTAGTTTTTGTTCCGGGTACGTTAAACAGCACCTCCTACATCAAAAACATCATTCAGCCCGTTGTTGTTCCATTTGTAAGGTCGGTCCATCGTGGTGTTTCCAGCAAGATAACGAACGCCCATACACGGCACGTGCAACGCAACATGCATTTCAGGGTGTCAGACAACTACCATGGCCTGCACGTTCACCGGATTTGTCCCACATTGAGCACGTGTGGGAATTTATGGGACTACGACTTATCCGGTCTCAACGGTCAGCCACGACCATCCCCGATTTACGCGTCCAGGTTGAGGATGCTTGGAACTGAATACCCCAAACTTTCATCTAACATCTGTACGACAGACTCCATGCCAGAATTGCACAGTGTGACGCAGTTCATGGCGATTCAACCTCGTACTAACCATGTTACATTGAAATGTTATTTTTCAGTTTACCAGCAAATACAGTTGTATTTTGCCATAATGTTTTGATCACGTTATCCTCCGTATTCCGTTATTATGCTGTATAAATTTCGTTGGTATCATACATCTCCTTCTTGGTGTTCTTTTTTCACTTTCCGCCAGTGTATATTGAAGAAAATGTATTTTGGAATCCACGTCATCAAGTTGCACTACGCTAGCGGCGGAAATGTGCATCGTGAAAAAAAAGGATAACCATTCGCTATTTCAAGCTTCCCAATGTGAAACGAATTTTTGAAATCGTACTAATACAGTGTTGCACTAATATGTTATCTGTATTAGGACGGACGGACACCCAATGACATATGCACAATCTTTTTTACAGAAGACCGGCAACGAAGAAAAGTTGAGCTCTAACTGACACGGTGAAACAGCTCTGTGAATAGCAGAGCAAAAATGAGTTACCTGCATTTAAATAATTTTCAAAAGACTGACTCTGAACAATTTCAACAGCTCAGACGGTCAAGGAACAGATTGGTAAAATCTTAACGCAGTCAACCAGCGCGAACAAGAAAGTAATGAGTAAGGCATGGAGAAGGGAAGATACAACCTCGGCTAGGATTGTTGACAGGAGCGGCAAGGGGAATAAAAATTAACAGATAGCAGTTTAGCTACCCATGTGTCTTCTTTTTCTATACAATTCATTGTATAGAAAAAATTAATGCAAACAATATTCAGTTTAAATTTATGATCTGTGAAGGCTTATAATTTTCAAGTCAATAATCAAAATACAAAAGACGTTTGTTTAAAATTCAATAGAAGAATTACTTTTATGTGAAACAGTAAAATATGCACAGATTCTAGTTAAAAATATCTGAGTTAATATCTATATTTTTAGTAGATGGTTAAGTGGGCACTGTGAATACATACGTAGAGAACAGATTTACCTCGTGATAATAGAATTTTGACGTCATTCCATATGGGGTCAAACTTTTTTTGGAAATTGCGACAGTTAATAGGTTGAGAAAAGAATTTTCTTCAGATGTATTGAAACATGGAATTTATCCCCGTAAGTGCTACAGTGCTGTCAATCTGTTCTTCTCCGGCACGATTCTGTTTAAATTCATTGGCTTATATTATCTGAAGAAAGAAAATATGTCTACGGTAAAGCATGGACTATTTTCGATATTTCCTAAAAAATATTTGTTTTCCTTTATGAAATTCGGAAGATAACTTATTATCTGCATGCAAGGAGATTTGGGAGCTAAAGAGATGGGTAAATATTTTCTTGTAAAAGATACACTCCCTCTTCAGTGAATTAATTTTTCCGTGTACTTAAGAACAGAATATTATTTTTGCCCAGCACGCGAATATCTGGTCATACTATGTGGTAAATGTTGTTTTTCCCATTCAATTTTTAAGCGACTTACTCTAATTATTTATAGACACTTATTAATTTACTCACGAGAGTTTAATTATTTTATTCAGTTGCTTAGGTGTTAACGGTTTCTGACGATATTTATTTTATTTATATTAGTTTTACATCGAAGTTTTGATCAGGAGAGTTCACGTAATGTGCAATAACAAATTTTGGAATGTTTTATTATGGAAAACATCTGTGAAGGTGACATATGTTATACAGTGCATTGTAGTGTGTGTTAATTTTAACAAAATAATAATTTAGCACGTGTTCTTGAGAAACAACGAGGATTATCCTTTTAGTTGAAATGATAGTTGTATCTGATTCACAAATTTCAAAACAGTCGTAAATGTTACAGTACCCTCTATAAACTAACACATTTTAGAGACTATGAATGCGTTAGTTTATAGAGGGTACTGTAACATTTACGATTGGTTTAAAATTCATGTTTTGTTATTTTCCTAATTGAACTTTACAGTTGCTTTGGATGACATAAAAAACGCAGTTGAAGCTTTTCAACAAGCTAGCTTATATGATATATACACAGTATATATATATATATAAAATTGGAAAGGGAGTACGACAAGGTGACACCATATCTCTGAAGCTCTTTAATGCCAAACTGGAAAATGTCTTTCAATCACTGAACTGGGAAAACAAAGGGGTAAAGTTTAAAGGAGATTATCTAACCCACCTTCGTTTTGCTGATGACATAGTCATTTTTGCAACTACCCCATCAGAGCTGCAAAGTATTATCCAAGAACTTGCTGACAAGAGTAAAGAATTGGGATTAAAAATGAACTTTCAGAAGACAAAAGTGATGTTCAATGCTTTTACACGAAATGAAGATTTATCGATTGATGGAGAAAAGCTGGAGATAACAGACACGTACGTTTATCTTGGAAAGCAGATATCAAGTGAGGGTAACATTGATGAAGAAATTAATCGGCGTACAAAACTTGCCTGGAGAGCTTTTGGAAGAAACAGCATAATTTTCAAGAGCAATATGCCATTATGTCTTAAAAGAAAAGTGTTTGATCAATGCATCCTTCCAGTGCTTACGTATGGTGCAGAGACGTGGACCTTAACTAAAAGAGACATACAAAGGCTGCAGACAACTCAAAGCAGCATGGAGAGGTGCATGCTTGGTGTAACTAGGAGAGATAAGAAGAGGAACTCGTGGATCCGAAAAATGACAAGAGTGGAAGACATCAAGATCAGAGTTAAATCCCTGAAATCGCAATGGGCTGGACATACTGCCAGAAGGACAGACCATCGATGGACAGCCGAAATTTTAGATTGGATTCCAAGGGACAGGAAAAGACCCAGAAGAAGACCACATGGGAGATGGGTGGATGAAATTCGAAAGTATGCGGGAGTGACATGGAGGAGAGTGGCACAAGACAGACCGTTGTGGAGGAAACTTGGGGAGACCTTCGTCCAGCAGTGGATTGATAATGGGTGACAATGATGATGATGATGATGATGATATATATATACAATGAAACTCGCTCAATATGCTCAAGGTTAATGCGATTTCCCTCTTAATACACATTTTTAACCCATTCCGTAAAACTGAGAGGAAAATAAATACAAGTATCCCCCATTTAATACGCTTCGAATCTTGCATAATAAGTACTTAGTAAAAAGCGTTTAATTTAATAAGCGCTTAGTTTTGTAGCATCATGTACATTTGGATTCACGTGTATAGTAATGCTATGCAAAACAAATGGGTCGATGGCGAATTACATGAGTCGCTGGATGTTTGCTTTGATTAGACGAAAAACTCCCCTAATCATTGCAGCTATCTAAACAGGCTTGTCGTGGGTTCAGATTGTTAAAGAGGACCCCGTTTTCGTGAATTTTCCTGGATACGTGTATGTGGATGATGATATCGCAACTTGTGAGCTTCGAATAGGACAATAAATTATAGAAGATGCTGCGAGTACTACTGCAAACGAGGCGAGTGAGGAAGAATCAGATCTTCTGCCACAGCCGACGCTAGCCCTCATCATTAAATTCACTCGCTGAAGTAAGGTGTTCTGTGTCCAGGGTGATTGGAGTTTCTGACGACACCATCAGTAAAATTAAATAGCTATAAACGATAATTCTGAATTCCGCTTTTTAAATAATGAAGCAAAATAAGATAGAGAATTATTTTAAGAAACTATAAAAAAAGTGAATTACAGTTGATAAATACTGTACAAGAACAATTTTTTTTTATAATCCACGTGATGCTTTTACGCATTTTCAAAATTGATATTGTGCGGTAATACAATTTGTGACTACAGTAAATATTGTGTTTTCTTGTGTCTTTGTTTTAATACCATTAGTTTTGGTGTTCTGCAGCAGTTTCGTGAATATGCCGCCGACATATACAAGGTACGTAGAGTCGGTTTTTATTTATTTTCCGTTTCGGGCGAAGACACTTTCCCATTTAAGACGCTATTTTAAGCCGGTTCCTTGAAAATCGTGTTAAGCGAATTTCACTGTAGTAGATTTTAACACATACTAGACAAGAAAGTCAAATCGATCGTTAAAATTGATTACTGAAAATTGTACGCTTTAACTGTGACTTCAGTGTTAGAGTGATTTTTCTGTGGGTAATATTAATCCTTAGTTAACGAATAGTGTTTGTAGTATCACTGCGTTGTTTTCTATTCATACTTTGAAATTTACGTTTTAAAACCGCCGCTGCCACCTTAAAATGCGTTGTTTGTTGTAGTAAGTTTGTGCCGCAATCAGTATAATATAAAATCAAACTTTGCCGAAAGGTTGCTATGGACTTTGACAAAATTGCTCCCTTGACAAGTGAACTTAGAACTATGCGTTGTGATTCTCAAGCTGTTAAAATAGTCATATACTTACAGCAATCACAAATTTGATAGGAGAGGTGTAGCCCACCAACACAAACTTTGGCCATAATTAAACCAACACAAAATTTAGAAAGTTTTAATACATGCCTTTTTCTATCAATTTATTAGTGTATATTGAACAGAATTCTTTTCATTCCCAAGCAGAAAGAGGAAAGACAGTATATTTGTGCAGTAATTTGTATTTCCTTAATGTATATTTGCGTCCTTCTTTGCTTTGTAGTTAGTGATTATACATTGAATTGGTTTGGAGTAGAGACAGGAAAGCATGACTTAACATTTAACCATCGTTTACTTTGAATTAGGTATGTATATTATGAATGCAGCTTTTATATATTTCTTTTAACACACTCACGCATACAACTAGTAAAAGCAAGGTCTTTATGATGCCAACATAAACATTTTCCCCTTCAAATGAATGTTAGGGTATTTTAAAATAAATGCACAAGTAGTACTTTGAGATTTAATCCGTATTGACACATCACATTTTCCGTTTTCTAGCGACATACTGTATAAGGGTGGACTTTTAAATGGTAAATAAATAAAAGAAATTACATTTTTTGAGAGGAATAACACCAAAAAGTGTTTTTAATAACAGCAGAGTGTTATTTAGCACCAAGCAATTTAAGATACAAAAGTGTTTAAAATCAAATATTGGAGAGACGTCTGTTACACTTCCGACAAAAAAGGTCAAGCCAAAAATTTATTAGCTTTAATTTCAAAAATGATGTGTTTTAGGATTTTATGAATTTCTAAAGTTTTCCCGTTTTTATTGAAGACGTGAGTCGAAAAAAAAATAACAGCAAAGACAGTATCACATCTGCAATGTGTTATACAGTTATGTTTCACATATCAAACCGACAAAAAACTTCTATGACCTTGTACATATTGCACAGAGCATGTACACCTCTTTTCGTTTGATTGACGGAATCCTCTGTACGCAAGAACTGTTTCTATTTAACTTGTTTGAATTGCAAGATAGTAATTAAACCTTCGATTCGGAATTCTTCTGATGTTGGCACAAAACATAAAGCTATTTGTTCTCCGGATTTTGATTTTTGTCATAATGCATATTTATTACAAAGAAAAACCCTGTTCCTTTCTTCGGATTTATTGAAGTTATATGTTATTTCTCCTTGAAGATTTCAAGTTCAATCTGTATTTCTTATATAAAAAAATAAAATTCAAACTTACAGTTTTACGAACAATAAGGATTTCACCAAAGCATTACATGTAGACATATTTCTTAATGCAAGGCCGTCGTTTCCTCCACTATGGTAAATTAAATTTATGCGGATGAAGCAAATTGTAAATTTAATTCTTAAATACCTAAATAACAAAGAACCCCGCAAAATATGAGAACAAGTGCTTTAGTTTAAGGCTATCTGCTGCACATAGACACGAAACGTTTTTAAACATTTATTGAAGAGTGATATTAACTTATCATTACTGAGTTACAAATTCAGCACGAATGTCTAAATACCAGGAATTATCTCTTTCTTGATGTACTAGTCAGACGAATTGACTGATTCACACGTATTTTGATCAGAAGCTCATAGTTCTGTTTTTTACAAATTATTTTTGAATTCGAAGTGAATAATAACAAAAGAAAAGTTTTCTTAAAGTAGGAAAGCAGATTTGCAGTGTTTGGGTTTATACGTTAAAATCAGAACTTTTACAGTCTTGTAATATTTTGATCTTGGCACAGACTTTTATGCAATAAAATACGAATAAGCATGAATAATAATTGCATTTCTAGAAAAAAAGATAAGGACAAATGTCAAAGATACACTGTTCGACATAGAAATCGCCCCACCCAGAAGGAGCTGGCTACAAATATACTTATCGTAGGGCGGTTGTACCTATTAGAGATATGCAAAGATGTTAAACCGTAGCCGATGACGTCACACGTTCGTGAGATAAAGGCCACAGCAGCGCCATGGATTAATTTGTGTGGTCGCTGGTGGAAGTGTCCGGGACGTTTTAGATTTGTTGTTTGTGATGTTCAGTGAAGGCCGAAGATGCTGGGTACACACCGTCGGCGGGTTTATCACCATTTGAATGCATTTCAGAGAGGAAGAATTGAAGGCCTGTGCGAAGCTGGCTGGTCTTCACCTCGTATCACTGCGCATATTCAACGAAATACACGAACTGTTAGACGCTGTTGGTACTAGTCCCTACTGGAAGGTTCGTACGTACGTCGGAGCGGCTATGGGCAGGCCGATAGACCTCAGCAATCCTGGACGTGCGAATTGGTTGACACGCTCGTTAGTCCCTAGAAAGTACCGCAGCCGATATTCCCAGAGGCCATGCCAGTTGCCATAATGAAAAGAACTGTAAACCGAAGGTTACATGTGGCGCACCTGCGCAGTAGGCAACGTTACGTCGACTGCCATTGACGGCCAGACATCGCAGCTCTTGTTTGGCTTGGTGCCGAAGTCATACAAACTGCAGTTACCAATACACACAGTAGTCTTCAATGACGAATCACGTTTCTTTCTAGGTTCGACGAATCTGTGTCCGGTGATACCCTTGTCAGCGGACGGATCCCGGTTCCTTTCGTGACCGCCACACCGTCCGTCAAGAAGGCACCACGATATTAGGAGCTATTGCGCGTGCCAGCAGGTTGCCTGTTTTCGGCATCACAGTCACACTGACAGAAACACAATACATGAGCGGGGTTCGGCAGCTCATTTTGATACCGTTTATGAATGGTCTACATCATATTTTACAGCAACATATCGTCCGTTTACACGTCGTTCAAAACATTGTCTGGGTCTCAGACAATGTTTGCAACGTGTTCAACCACTATGACAGTGGTACAGGCTTGTCATGGCCAGCAGGATCGCTCGATTTATCCCCAATGGAAAACCAGAGGAACCACGTTGGACGACGTCTTCAGTCGAATCGATCTGCTCACGATATCGATCAATTATGGGAGCAAAGCAACCATGCTTGTTGTTCCATTCCTCAGGACGATATCCATCGAATGTAAAACTCATTGCCACGCTTAATTACTACCTGTACTGCCGTTCGCGGCGGTAAAACCATTTACTTAGACGTACACACTGTGCTGCATTATCTCATCCCATAAACACTGCACGTGGTTGAAAATAACGTCAAGTAAAACTCCTATTTTCATTATAATTTCAACCCTCTATCTTCGCTCCTTTTGGTTGGAGCAACTTGAGTAACGAGAAGTGTAATTCTTAGATATAGATATACAATGGAACTTCGGTAACACGAACACGTTCAATGCGAATTATTTTACCGTGGACTATTTCTTAGTTCCTTGACTATTTTATGCGTAGTGAGAGACTTTCTAATAATTTTATGTGAACAGGCTTAAAATAAAATACCGCTTTATGCAAACTGCTATATGATCAGCATAAAAAGTGCATTCGCACAGCATTGACCTTCCACCTTTTACATAATTGTTAATGCTACTTCTTGGACAATTTCATTTAAAATCCAATGAGTCAGCTGACTCGTCTTTGGTTCGAAATGGCCAATTAATAGAAAGGGTACAATGAAGCGCAGAAGATTACTTTCACTGGAAAATGGACTTGGTAAACTAACGTACTTCATCAAGTGATAAACAATTTCAGTAGGTTTGATGACATGCAAATTGTGAATGTTCTTTGCGCTCAAAACATTCATTCCATCTACTAGGATCACATTTCTGAAATTTAAACGAGATACGTCTAAGTTACACTGGAATTTTTGCTATTGTTCTGCAAATGTTTTTAATTCCTCTTCATTTTATGAAAATGCTGCTCGTATTAACATCAGACGTAAAGTTTGGCAGTATTTGAGCTTTAAAGAAAATAACAAAGTTTAAACTACGCAGACAACGATATTTCAAACGCAAGAGCAGTTCTAACTACATAAATACAGGATTAAAAAACTACCTCGTCAGCAATAAGAAATGGTCGTAAGAATATTGAAGTTTCACACATACAGGTGTTTAAAATCAAACTGGATTGTTTTGTTGCATATTCTTTTTCCCAGCTTTCAAATTATCTCTGTCTATTTCTTCAATATACATATGCCATTCTTTTCTGCGATGTAACTGTAAAGTTGTGTCATAAACCGGATATACATAACACTCGCAGCATGACAAAAGAGCACATCCAGATTTGGGAATTAGACATCGATATTTTTTTTTATTCACATGTGATTGAATATTAGTATGGCAAACATTAAATCTATTGATGAAAATTTGGGTATCCATCAAATATTCATCAGAATTGCAACTGTGTGTATCATAGTACTGTTAGAATTAAAACCAGCTGCCATAGTACAAGATTTTTTTATGGCAATGCCTTATCAAATAAGTGTCCAATCTGCCAGGTTCGTTCCATTATTTGCTTTTATAAATCGAGTTTTCACTCCGTTAATGTAATGTCTAAGTGGTTTGTCTGGAACCAAAATTCAAATATTTTTTTATTTATATATTTAATATCTCAGGTTGATTACTGAAAAGTAAATAATAAATACAATATATTTCAGGAAACTATAGAAATTAATACTTCCAAGTTTAGGATTATGAGACGAAAATTAACTATAGAAATGTTCGCAATTCTTTTGTAAAACTTGTGAAATAATCTGCGCAATTAGAATATTTTAACGCACTCTTATCCGTTTAATATCAGAAATTCTACTTTCAAGGTGAATATGTTCATTTCACATAAAACTATAATACAATTTCTAGATTTTTTGTGTTTCAAATACAGATACAGATTAAAGAAATAACCTAAGCTAGCGTTTTTATTTGCTTTCTTCTTATCACTTCAGAATTAACCGAAATACAAATTCTATACAAACCTTATTCCACCTAATGCGAAGTATTCAAAATACTACGACTTCAGTAATTTTTGTTATATTATATTTAAATTACCAGAAGGGCATTCACTGTTATATCACTGAAACTTCCAAGTTTAGAATTATAAGATGATAAACACTAATTTTGGGAAACCATATATTTCAGTATCTGATTTCTTTATGAAAACCATATCGAAAAAAGAAGTTTCATACACAAGAAAATATGAAAGAATAAGACCAACAAATTTCAAATTATTGTAGAGATTGTATAATGCAATTGCCAATGAAACAAACATATATAGTTAGTGATTTAGCTTCAGCTTGGAAATTACGTTGAGAGTGTTATCGTCCTTAAAAAACTCAAATGGCACTGTAGCATCTGACAGAACGTTTGCCCTAACTGCTAGACAATCAATGAGCTACCACCAAACTGTACCGCTCCAACTTGACATAAGGGATCCATGGATGTGTGAGCTTGACGTAAAATCTGCACTCCCCCATCGACTAGATGCAGTTAAAATTTTGATTATTAAGGCCAGATTATCCGTTTCCAGAAATCTATGCTCTAGTGTCGGTGTGTTTTATTCTAAACTAAGCGTTAAGCCCAGTGACGTGCCGTTAAATGTGGGAATTTTGAAGACTGGCTTTTCCGACCATATAACACTAGAAACTTAAAAGTACGTTTTTCTCTGCTTGCTATGATACGGCGACTTGATCCACTGTTCAAATCGGTAGTGATTTGTGATAATTACTCGGAACTACCAGTTTGAACTATGTGGGGGAAATGTGGTGCTCCGGGAGCTGCCAAGGCTGGCACATGTCTGCAATTCATTTTGGAGCTTGCAGTTTTGCCAGAATTTCCGCATTGCCGAAACATTCTGAATATGGTAGCATGGGAAAACTCCAGTGTGTTGACGTGTTCCGAGATTAAATGTCCCATCCTACGGGCACCGACGATCTGCCCCCTCTGTTACAACATTCCAATCTTGTGGTTTATTATAATCTCTGTAATTTCACCCTATTAGTGAAGCTCTGGGCGATGACTGTATTTTTCCATCTTTTTGATGGGGCATGACGGAAAATGTGGAAGTAGCTTCGTATTCACCAAGCTGATACGTATATTACTTTTCCATTGTACTGTGAAAGATGATGAAGTATTTGCTAGTGCTAGAATTGCTGGAAAGGATCAATCAGCGACAGAGGGTGCGCCAGAACTTCCTGAAGCGTTGAACCAACTGCCTCGTTCTTTGGACAGCAGTGCTACAGGAAAAATAATTGTAAAGAGGAAGTACCACGATTCCTACTTGGAAATTTGGTTCCTTGAGACCAGCTACAACAAACCACAGTGCGAAATTTAAGTCAACGTAGTGTCAAACAGAGTGATGTTCCTACAAAAAATGAGCCGTCAATTTGAGGGGGTCCATCTAGATTGCAAAGGTAAACCGACAGATGTCTTCAGAAAGAAGTACCATGAACTTACACAATCCCAGAAAATTATATAATATCACTTGAAAACAGATAACTAAAACACTTTGATGGCGTCCTACATAATCAGTTACCGAATTTCTCAACCTAGGGAAGCCCATAATCAAGCCTTGAGTAGAGAACATAGTTGAATGTATGTTGGATGGAAAAGACATGAAACTAGTAGGCACCGTTCTTTTGCAAAGAGCACAATCTCGCGACGAATCGTTGACTTATCAGGGGACGTGAAAGCTGCTTTCCTACCTCTAATAAAATGCATTAAGTTTACATTTTCGCTCCAAATGGATGAATCAACGGATGTGGATGTGTTGGCAATTTTAGTAGTGGTGCGCTATCAGTACTTGGGGCCTTTTCAAGAGGAGCGGTACCTCTGCAAGCCGTTATCGACTAACACGAGTGGCATTGAAATTTTCAAATGCATAGACTGTTTTTTCACAGTGAGTGGCATTTCATGGGATAAATGCGTTGATGTGTGCACAGACGGCGCGAAGTGCATGACTGGAAAGCCGTCCACTATTATTTCAAGAATAAAACAAAAATTCAAGCAGTGCAGCAGTAGCCATTGTGTCCTCCACCGCCACAGCCTTGCGCTATAAAAAAAATGCCGATCTTCCTAAAAGAAGTCTTGGACGAAAGCGTGAAAATAATTAATTTTATCAAATCATCGCCTTGATAAAATTAATTTTTTTCATACAAGACTGTTCAAGATGTTGTGTAATGACATGGGGAGCCTACATTCGTCTTTACATCTTCTCACATAAGTACAATGGCTTTCTCGCGGCAAAACTTTGGCTCGGCTCTTCGAAATGAGAGCTGATGTCAGAACCTTCCTAATTGACAAAGACTTTGCTTCGGGAAATAGGTTTTGTGATGAGAGGTGGCTCATGTGATTGGAGTATTTAGCAAAAAAGTTTAAAAAGGGAATGACTTGAGTCTCTCATTTCAAGGAAAAGCGGTAACTGTGTTTGACGCCAGCGATAAAATGCAACCGTTTAAAAAGAAAATCAAGTTTTGGGCGGAATCAATGAAAAATCGAAATCTAAAGAGCTTCAAAAAATGGTAAAATAATTTAAAGAAGAACTAGATTCACACATACCTGGAGATATCTTAAATAAGTTGCATGTTCACCTGCAAAGTTTGCTTGGTAGTTTCAACTGAAAATTTCCGGAAGAACTCTACGAAAAAATTAAACAAAAAACGTTTGGGTTATATACACATACGTACTCTGCTGTGTCGGAAAAGCCTCCCTATCTGACATTGCAGCAGTATGAGTCCTTGATTGTTTTGACATCACATTCTGCGATAAAAGAAAATTTTACAACCAATAAGTCACTATCAGAAGTTTGGTGTCAGTTAAAAGAAGAAGTTAAAGCTTTTGTCAAATATAGTGAAAACCATCCTTCTCCCCATTAGGAACAACTTACTTATGTGAAGTAGGATTAACTGCCTATATGGCTGCTAAAACAAAATAGAGACCGCGACTCAATACAGAGCAAGGTATTCAGTTGCTTCTGCCCCAAATTTAACCAAATATAGACACATCGCGCAAATTAAAAAATAAAATATTCCCATCGCTCTCAATAGAATGAAAGTTATCGGGTTATGCGCTGTATCGGGTTTTTTTTCGTTGCCAAGTGGTATTTTTGGTTTTCCAACTGTAAAAATGGTTTGAAACATAATGTTGCCCAAATTTAAGGTCAAAAACACATTTTTAACAATAATTAAAAATAGCAATCTGTAAAATGTTTAAAATTGCTGTCATACACGTGTATATAATCTGGGGAACGATGAATCTAATGTAAGCATCCACTGTTTGTTAAACGGTTAACAGGAGAAGTTTCGTAAGAGAACTTGAGAGTGACCGTTTTCTGCATCTGAGAATTTCGTCTTCAGAATTGGGTTTCTCGCAACAAAAATCACAAAATTGGCTGACTTCAGTTGGAATGAGTGCTAGGAATCGTTTAGACGATGGACTGAGGTGAACAGCCATCGGCATGCTTGAAGCTGGCCAGTCTCAAGCGGAGCTCGCTCGATGGTTACAAGTTTCACGGAAGGTGGTATCTAGTTAATGCCACCAATTCCGAACAACTGGTACCATCACCAAGAGGCCCGGTCAAGGCCGTCTGAGAGCCACGACATCTGCGGAGGATCGTTATGTGGCAATAACTTCCAAGCGCCATAGACGAATGACGACTAAAGGCCTCTCTCAGGTTCTTGCTTCTGCGACTGGAACAAACATTTCGAGGCAAACTGTATAAAGACGCCTAGCAGAGAAGGACCTTTACGCCTGGCGACCAGTTGTGTGCTTCCCCCTCACCAAATCGCAGAAGACTTTCGTTAAGCCAAACACATCTTTCTTGGACACATCAAGATTTGGGCCTTGTAGTTTACTGTGATGAGTCGAGATTCAGCACACAAAGGGATTCTCAACGAGTCTGCATCTGTAGACAGCGTGGGGTCCGCTATCATCCCTCCAACATAAGCGAAATCGACCACTTTGGTGAAAGTGGAATAAGTGTGTGGGAAAGCATCACTTTGGACGGCCTTATACCACTTCACACGTTCGATGGGGTGGGGGGGGGGACTGTAACTTCACAGTGCTATAGGTATGAAGTCCTTGAACCTTATGTGAGGCTTTTCCAGGGAGATGTCAGACCGAACGTCATTTTTATGAACGATACCGTGAGGCCACGCTGAGCTCAGCTTGTCGACGATTTTCTGGAGGGAAATGATATTCGTTGTTGTGGCGTGGCTAGCAAAGTCGCGGGACCTAAATCCTATAATGCATGTTTGGGATGTTCTAGGAAGAGCCATTGCACGACGTCAACCCCCTCCCAGGACCCTCCAGGTGTTAAAATTCGCAGTTTTAGAAGAATGGGATTTGTTGCAACAAGCTGTTATCAACAACCCCTTTTACAGTATGATGTCTCGTTGTGTGACTTGTAAAGCTATGCGGGGTGGCCATACTCATTATTAGCCGGACAGTTCGTGAGTTATCATGCATCATGTTTGGACCATTTTTGGTCTAATTTGCATATCGCACGCAATTAACCTCCTGTTCATTTTGTTAAATTGCCCTTGCATGTCTCATAGAATGAGGCATCTATGTACTAAATGTCATTACAATAAACTACTTAGTTTTCAAGATATCACAGAATATGTGTTTGTGACCTTAATTTTGGACATCAGTGTACTATATCTATGTGGGTAACATATTTTAAATTTACAATACTTGCTTTGCATTCCGTCTTAAACGGTTCTTGCCTTAATTTATGTTTTTGTTGTTGTTTTTCGTTTATGTATGAGTATTTAAGTAAGTTCCTTATTTCTCTAAATTTAGTAGAGAAAATAATATATCGAATGAAAATAAAACTTGATGTTTAACATTCCCAGCTGCATAAAAATATTTTTCATCGTCAATACTGCTGTCACTCGGTTTAGTAGCTATGTAGGTGCTAGGTGAAAATCACTTGTCCTTTACGCCAAAGACACGTAGGTGCAAAATTGGGGTTTTGAGAAACCGGTACTTGAAGTTCCAATTTTTAATGACTTTCGATGAGAAGAATTAAGTTTGGATCTAAATTAAAGATGTTTAGAATTCAGAAAATGATTCATGTTTTTGCTATACGATACAATATCGACTAACAGTTTAATGCAGTTAGGAAAAACAGCCAAAAATGCACACAAATATATTTTGTGTAAGGGTGACGAGTGCTCTGTGCCGAATTTATCTCCTAAAAAATGCTCCGCGACTCAAACCGTTTGGGAACCGCTGCTGTAAACTTTGTAACCACTTCACTGTACCCTCTGTGCTAGGGAGTTATGAATCGTCCTGTTTCGGTAGAAACTGTCTGATACAAAACTCCACGTCCAATATTGAACCAAAGTGCTGACCCTTTTAGGTATGGCCAATGAACGAAATCTGTGCCCATGTTCAGTTTGTACGGAAAATAATAAAACTCACTACGGCCCCTTCATTGTACAAGTTTACCGAACGTATAGTTCCCTCCACTCAGGGGATACATTACAATGTCAAACATGCTGTTATTTTGCTGTGCATGCAACTCTGATGTATCGTATGTTCACGTGTAAAATTATTGGGTTGTTGCGACATAAATGTCCGGCAAAGGACAAGCGCACGTAGACGGCGGGAGCGGAAAAGTGGGACAACTTACCTAGGCAAAATAATTAGTCTCGGCATTGACACATACTTGGCGTTTGAATGGAAATGTCGTTATCCTCGAACGAAAAACCTTTTGTGGGTAGGACACGAAGAAGTCATCAACAGAACGTTGAGTCTCGTTGTCTGTCCTGAACTGTTTCCCCGACAGGAAGTGGTCTAGGCGACGAAACAGATGATAGTCTGTCGGTGACAGCTCCGGGGAATATACAAGACGAAGTAGTGCTTCATAGCTCAAGGCAATTGGAGTCAGCGTCGTTCGTTGTGCGACACGAGGGCGAGCGTTGTACTGGAACAGAAAAACACCAAATTTGTTAGCCAAATCCGGTTGTTCCTGCAGAATTTCCGATGCATCTGGTGTAAATGAACGCAATAACGTTCTGCAGTGATCTTTTGGACTCATGCCGCGAACCTCTGATGAATTATATCGTCTGTGGACCACCAGACAAGGAGCATCATTTTCTTGGTGTTTAGGGGTGGCTTATGATGAGTCCAGCTGGCTGTGTCTTGCTTAACCATTGTGCAAACCGATTTCGATTATTATAAAGGACCCACTTTTCGTCGCAGGAGACGATTCGATGCAGTAGACGTTCTTGTGTATTCCTGGCAGGCAGCGACGTGCAAACTTCCGAACGCTTAGTCTTGTTCACAGTGGTCAACTCATGCGGCAGTCACATGTCTAGTTTTTGACCTTACCCAGCGTAGCCAGACACCGAACAACTGTCGCGTGGCGGACAACTACTGCTTATGCTATCTCACGGCATGTTTCTTGGTGGTCCGCTTCAACCAGACGTAACAGAACATTGTCAGAAACAGCAAGAGGTCGGTGAACACGTGCTTCGTTTTGCAGGTCCGTATATCTCCTCTTCGAAATTTCACAAACCATCGCCGAATGGTTCGTTCATTGGTTGCCTTCTACCCAAACGCTTTGTAAACGTTCCGAGCGGCAATTCCAGCAGAATGGCTCACTTTAAATTCATACGGTAAGATGACTCTCAAATTCGGCGTCAACATGTTCCCTTTGCAATCCACGTTACGTCAAAACCAACCACGCCTGAGGCTTGTTCTTCAAACACGTGCTAGCTATTTATAGTAACCATGTGAGGTAATACCCGAAACATCTGTGGGTTGTTCCATTCCGCTGTGGTGGGGGCCTACCTCCACTGCTCGTTCCGACGGACATTTCATTCACACCAACTTAATATACACTGAGTGGCCACTTTATTATGACCACCCCCTCAGTACTTCGTTGGGTAACCTTTTGCCTTTAATACTGCGTCGATTCTTCATGGCATGGACTCCACGGGATGTTGATAGGTGCTTTGTGGGATCTGTGACCATGCTTGATGAATAGCACTTTCCAGGAGTGTACGATTGCAGGATTGTGGATCCAGCTGTCTGATGGCTCGTTGAACTTCATCCCACAAATTCTCAATGGGGTTGAGATTTGGAGATTGTGGGGGCCACCTAAACAAAGTAAACTCCCCGGCATGTTCCTGAAACCAATCCTGTACAATATGAGAACTATGCTAGTACGCATTATCTTGTTGAAAGCAGCCATCGCCATTGGGATAAACCATCCACATGAGATTATGCACTTAGTCCGCAACGATGTTTAGATATGATGTGCCAGTCAGACATTGATCAACACGATTTAAAGGGCGCAAAGCATGTCAGGAAAACAATCCCAGAGCCATAACGTTGCCTCCACCAACATGAAGGGTTGTAGCAATGCATTTGGGGTCAACGCTTTCGTGCTGTTTCCGCCAAATTCTCATTCGGCCATCGGCATGGTGCAACTGAAAACGTGATTCATCGGACCACATAATTTGTTTCCAATTATCGACTGTCCAATCTTTGTGCTCCTGTGCGAACTGGAGACGTTTTCTATTGTTAACTGCTGACAACAAAGGTATTCGAACAGGCCTTCGGCTGCCATATCCCATCCGATGCAGTGTACGGCAAATAGTGCGTTCAGAGATCATTTGAGGGGATCCTCGATTAAGATGGTCTGTAATTTGCTGTACTGTTGCCCTTCTGTTGTCTGTTACGAGTCTGTACACTCTCCGTTCCGCCCGAGCAGTCACTAGTCGATGAGGACCACACTTTGCACGTCTAGACCCAGTATATTTGTCTGACAGTCCAGTCTTTAAACACTTTAACAACAGTTGCTCTAGAACATTTCACGAATGTGGTGGTTTCGGTGATACTCGCTCCATGGCTCCGAGCTCCTACAATCATCCCACGTTGAAAGTCCGTCAAATCGCATTTATTTCCCATCTCGTCACCCAAAAATCACTTCTACTACTGTCGCAAGCACTAAGCTTTCCATTTTTATACTTGCCTCGCCCTCTGGCGGTAACAGCATATAGCCGTAGCTCATTTGCTTAAAACAGTCAGGTGGTCATAATGAAGTGGCCACTCAATGTATAATAAAACTACAGGCGTGTAACACTTTAATTTCAGAAATAATAGAGAAGATGATAAATGTAGCAGGTTTTAGTACTGTATTAAGAACAACGGCTGTAAGAAATATCTTTTCGAAAAGAAAATCACGGCTTTCGTGTAATTAGTCCTGTTCTGGGAATTCGTTGCGAGCGAAAATAATTTTAAATGGGATGCGTACGAGGTACACATCCCATTTAAAAAGTTTGATCTCTCTTGATACAGAATAAGACTAAATAAAAAAATGTTTGTACTTTTTTGAGAAAATGATTTATGTAGCGTAAAATTCCTAAAATTCGAACGCAAATTTCGGCAGCGAGTGTTCTGCAAACGCTCTGCATTAAATTTTGCTTTGCTGCAGATTCAGTATACTTTGGTATTGATTGAAATTAGTAAAATTTCATGAATTTATTTACCCTTTAATCATTATTTCTTAAGAGAGTGACTGTTTTTTTTATAAAAGTACATGGATAGCAGGTGCTAAATCCTTACTGGATGAAAAGCAACTATTTATGTTTTTCAAATCTCCGAATTTGAAAATCATAAACAGTTGTTTTTTAAAATCTCTTTAAGAAACGCAGAAAAAAATTGAATAAAATATTTTCATTCAGCATAGAAATACAGAGCCATAAGACTTCAAAAAATAAACGATTGTTCTAGTCGCGATTATGAAGAAGCAAAAAGATACAAACTGATGTTATGTGGAACTATTCATTCGGAACATAACTATTATACCTTTGCATTTACAACCACTCTGAAAGTGGTGCCCCTGGGCTTTTTCATCCAGTGAGGAATTAGCACCTGAATACTGTGTGTTATGTTCTTCCACTCGCTGTTGCTGACTAAACAGGGGAGTGCAGTATGCAATGGGGTGGGAAAAGGGAGGTCGTCGTGTGGATGCTGGAACAGCAGTGTTTGGTTGCTGAGAGAAAACTATCTGTACATAAGTGTATCCTCAATTTATCTTAAATGTTGGGAGTGTTTTGCTAGCAATCCTCTCACTGTGATTAGTAGTTGTACGGAATATTTAAAAATTGTTTGATAACCAAAATGCTTTTATTAAAACATCGGAGAAACAAGGTTGTAATTATATATGTGACAGAATTTTGCTCAGTAAATATTGTGTTTTACTGATTGCCTGAAGAATTTATTACCTTGATAAAGGTAGTTTTTTTATTTTATTATTATAACCCAACGAAGGGTGAAGGAATAAACTGAACAGGAACAGTGTCTGGAAAGAAAAATACTTCGATATTTAATAATAATAGTTATTTTCAATAAATTACTAAAACACAAATGCAATACAAAAATATCATAATGTGTTAATTCTAACAACTTTGAAATTCTCCCGGACAAGCAACATAGATATTGGGCAGAGCCGTTAGCGTATTTCTCTGAGGACCATCTCCTCAACGACGCCTAACGTGCCCGTCTGCAAATTCGATAGCAACAGTAACCTGTGAAAAACGACAGGATTCTAATGTGGGCATACAAAATCAAATGTGACTTAACAACATTGATAAAAAATCGTGTGCACTCCATTAGGTTACGATGATGTCTTTCGTCCATACCCTTGTACATATATTTTTTTCTGATATCAAGACGTTGCTATATTTACAACGTATGGTGCTCTTAGAATTGTTGGTTACATATTGCAGGATTTCCCTTGCACTGTTTTGTTCTGTTGAGCTGATGCCTAGCTACCGTCCTCGAACTAAGTACAAGAGCTGTTGGCTTTCATACATTTTCATTCCCTTGTCTCTATGCTGGAGCCTTAATGCATGTTCTGATAATTCCTAGCCTCAAGTGCCTATATCGGTTTACTTATGCAGTTCAGAAAAATTAAGATCTTGTAATTGCTAAAATTGTCCTTGGTGTTTAAACTAGCACTTGTCTATGTGTTACGTGTTCTGAGGTTCGAAGTGCTGATATTACATTAGAAAAACATCTATTCTAGAAGCAACTTTTTTTCACTAGCTTACTCACTGTTTTAATTACTGTCATGGTAAAAACTTTTATTATACCGGGTGATCTAAAAGTCTTGCACATTTTGAAAACGTAATAAGTCGCGGAGTTCTAAAAGTAGGGCAACGCGGTATGCGTAGAAATGATCAGAATGACATGGTTTTTTTTTTATGAAATCACATACATTTTTACTCATTTTAATTACATTTTTCATCGCCAGATGGCGCCATAGGCGAACAGGTCTTGGATAGTAGGTATAAAGCCAACAGCTGGGAAGCAACTACAAGTCAGAGCGGTCCGTGTTAATATGCTGGCATTACCGGACAAAGCGCTCTTGGTAAAATTGTTCTATTGCAAGGCTGAATGTGCGAGTGCTGCGTTGAGAGTCTACCGGTCACTGAAAGGTGATCGCAGTGGGAAAGGACAGAGGGAAAGTTCTGCGCTGCTGCGAATGGTGAACACATTCGAGGAAACGGGATCTTTGGCAGCACTCCCAATAAGCGGTCGACCGCGAACACGTGCTTCTGCAGCAGAGACGATTATGCCGGAAATGGATGTGATTGCAATGTCATCCGCACATGGCGACTCCAGTGCTCGCCATGTTTCTCGGCAAACAGGCATTCCATACAGGACTGTATGGCGAACACTACGACGGATTCTGCACAGATACCCGTACAAACTGCAACGGCATGACGAACTGCAAGCTGACGATTACGTGCAGCGTTAGGAGTTCGCAGCATGGTTTTTTCGCAAACATATGTCGCCGAGAACTGGCTGATGAACGTTTTATGGACTGATGAGGCACACTTTTCCTTAAACGGAGCGGTAAACACGCACAACTGCCGTATCTGGGCCACGGAGCAATCACGAGCAGTCGTTAAAGCGACACTTCATCGGCCAAAAGTAACAGTGTTCACGGCTTCCTTCATTATCGGTCCTGTTTCAGTGACGGATGCACGTTATGCGAACATGTTACGAAACTACCTTATCCCTAGCTTGCAAAAGCGGGATGCTGTGAGTCTGTGCACAGTTATGCAGGATGGAGCACCACCCCACATCGCACGTTCCGTTAAGCAACTGCTGCAAGAGTCGTTTGGCGCAAATCGTGTGTTGAGCCGACACTTTCCGAAAGCCTGGCTTCCTTCGTCACCAGACCTGGCACCCTGCGATTTCTGGTCCTGGGTTTACCTAAAATCACAGGTATACAGATGTCGCCCCACTTCATTGGCCATGCTGAAAGATGCCATTAGACACCATGTGGCAGCTATACCACCGGACATGCAGTTCAATGCCGGCCTGGTGTTTTCTCCCGTCTGCAGGCAGTGCTGGAACAGGACGGCCATAACATTGAGCACCTGGTACAATGAGGTGCTAACCTGGTACAATCAGGTGTCTATTTTTCTCGACACTTCCAACCTGTGGTTGCTGCGTCATCTGGCGATGAAACATGTAAGTAAAAGGAGCAAAAATGTATGTGATTTCATAAAAAACCCGACGTCACTCTGATCATTTCTACGCAAACCGCGTTGCCCTACTCTCAAAGCTCCGCGAGTTATTACGTTTTCAAATTGTGCAAGACTTTTGCATCACCCGGTATCTTTTTGGTAGTACCTCATGGTTCATTCCGATAATGTATTACAAATAGCACTTGTTATAATCTTTAAAACGGGTAGCATTACATTTTCGTAACTGCCTTAGTTGTGTAGACAGCCCTTGGTATTCTCTCACTTTGGTTTTTCATTATGGGCTCTCGCTCATTTTACTGGTGCACAACTACTTGGAACGAGCTGTGCCACAAAATATATATTTCAGGTTGAGGTAACTTCTTCCAAACCGCTGTGTATCAGCAAAATGAGTGAAAGCCCAAATGGGAAAACCAAAGGTCAATGTATGGGAATGGGAGAATACCAAGGGCTATCTCTAGAACAAAGGGAGGTACGAAAATGTATTACCATTTGTTTCAAAGCTCAGGAGACGTACAATCGGTAATAATGTCGGAATGGATCCTAAGCTAATACCAAAAATATGTATTACCATTTGTTTCAAAGCTCAGGAGAAGTACTATCGGTAATAATGTCGGAATGGATCCTAAGCTAATACCAAAAATATTATTTAATATTATTACCCTGACAGCACGTAAACTATAGAGGCAACTAGAGGAAATAGAGATACTTTTGAACTTACATTTTTCATAATTTAGTAAATGGAAGCTCAGAACATTTAACACATAGACAAGTATGAGTTCAAGCACCAGAGATAATTTTAGTAATAATATAATATGCATGTTTCTGAATTTCATATATAAATGGATCTATTATGGTTAACAATTTGGGAGCATGACACTTAGGGTTCCAATTGAAATGTCAGTAGACAACGAAATATAAGTGTATAAAAGACATGAATTCTTTTATACAGTGTGGGTTAAAAAAGCAGGGCGCTAGCCCTTAACAATACCAGGGAGAAAAAGTAAAGAAAGTTGTAAAAGTAACTTACTCAACTTCAAGGAAGAACACCATGTGTGTTAATGAGGGTAACGCTGTAATATCATCATTATCATCATTGTCAACCATTATCAATCCACTGTTGGACGAAGGTCTCTCCATGCCTCTTCCACAACGGTCTGTCTTGGGCCAGTCTCCTCCATGTTACTCGCGCATACTTTCGAATTTCATCGACCCATCTTCCCTGTGGTCTTCTTCAGGGTCTTTTCCTGTCCCTTGGAATCCAAACTAAAATTTCAGCTACCCATCGATGGTCTGTGCTTCTCGCAGTATGTCCAGTCCATTGCCATTTCAGAGATTTAACTCTGATCATGATGTCTTCAACTCTTGTCATTTTTCGGATCCACGAGTTCCTCTTCTAATTTTTCCTGGTTACACCAAGCATGCACCTCTCCATGCTTCTCTGAATTGTCTGCAGGCTTTGTATATCTCTTTTAGCTAAGGTCCACGTCTCTGCACCATACGTAAGCACTGGAAGGAAGCATTAATCAAACACTTTTCTTTTAAGACATAATGGCATGTTGCTCTTGAAAATTATGCTGTTTCTTCCAAAAGCTCTCCAGGCAAGTTTTATACGCCGACTAATTTCTTCATCAATGTGCCCCTCACTTGATATCTGCTGTCCAAGATAGACGTACGTATCTGTTATCTTAAGCTCTTCTCCATCCATCGATAAATCTTCATTTCTTGTAAAAGCATTGTACATTACTTTTCTTTTCTGAAAGTTCATTTTTAACACCACTTCTTCACTCTTGTCAGCAAGTTCCTGGATCATACTCTGCAGCTCTGATGGGGTAGTTGCAAAAATGACTACGTCATCAGCAAAACGAAGGTGAGTTAGATAATCTCCATTACTCTCTATCCCTTTGTTTTCCCAGTTCAGTGATTGAAAGATATTTTCCAATGTAGCATTAAAGAACTTGAGAGATATGGTGTCACCTTGTCTCACTAACTTTCCAATGTTTATATGTGTTGTATTTTCAAACAGCCGAATCTTTGCACTTGCATTTTCGTAGATGTTTTTAATAATATTAATCTATGCATCTTCAATACAACAGGATTTCAAAGCCATTGTCACTGCTGATGGTTTCACCGAATCAAACGACTGTTCATAATCGATAAAAGCCATGCATACTAGAATTTCATAATCCCTCGCTCTTTCAGTTAGTTCTCTCAGTACGTGGATATGATCTATAGTGCTGTAGCCACTCCTGAATTCAACTTGTTCTCTTGGTTGCGCCATGTACAGTGTTACCTTTAAGCGTTGTGAAAGAACTTTAGTGAAGATTTTATAAACCACTGATAGGAGGCTGATAGGTCTGTAGTTCCTGATAACTCAAGGTCAACTTTTTTTATGTAGCAGGATGATTGTAGCGCTATTCCAATCCTCAGGAATCTTCCCTTTATTAAAGCATCCAGTGAAAATTGGACGAGTAATGTTTCAATTTCTCGATTTGCTTCTTGTATGATGTCTACAGTAATTCCATCTTCTTCTAGAGCTTATCCCAGCTTCATGTTTTTGATTACATGTATAACTTCTGCTGGGAGGACTACAAGAACTCTGGTACTGGTACCTTTCATGATGGCTGGAGTACATGTATCATCGCTTTTATATAATGTGGAGTACAAATCTTTCACTCTTGTCAAATTTTCGCCTCTACTTCTTGTTACAGAATCATCATCTTTTGTCGGTGCTGTAATCTCTTTTCGTCACTTACTGAGATGTCCCTTTGCTATCGTTAGGCTTTGGTTGTTTTCAATTGCTTTCCTCACTAGTTCAGAACTGAATTTCCTTACGTCTTCAGTGATACTTTTTCCTGGTGTCTTGCATAGTTCTATATATTCTACTTTGGAAGTCACATCTTCTTTAGTTTTCCTCATCTCTCTTCTTTTTTGCATCAACATTTTGGTTTTTCCTGATAATTTGTTCACATGCAATTTGTTCTTAGACCCAGCTAATTATGTTGCCGTTCCCATAAGAGCTTTGGGTAATTTTCTGTTAACTACAGAAATATCCATTTCTTCCGATGTTAGGCCTTCTAAAGCATAGAATCTGTTCTTCAGTTCCAACTTAAAGGCATTATGATGATTTTTAAGGTTGGTTATGTCAATACATTTTGCTTGGCTTATGAGCTTGCCACGTTCGAGTTTAGTGTTGAGGTGCATCTTACATCTCATCAATCTATAGTCACTACCTGGTGGCGCAGTGGTCTAAGGCGTTGACCTCTGATCATTCGTCCGAAAGGGTCCGGGTTCGAATCCCGGTGAGGCATGGATGTTGTGTTTGTCTTACGGCACTGGCTCTCTCCCTTCCCTGGAACCAGTGACCCTAAATTAGGGACGGGCGACTGCTTATAGCCCATTGAGTTGCTCATGGTGGTCGTTAAACCTCCAATCAAAAAAAAAAAAAAAAAAAAAAAAAAATAGTCACTACCTGTGTTGAACTTGTTTAGCACACTGCAGTCTTCGATGACGAATTCTTTGTTACACATAATAAAATGAATTTCACTTTTTGTCCCATTTGGATGTCTCCATGTCCATTTCCTGTTTGGCTTTTTCTTGAAAAAGGAGTTCATGGTGAAAAGCCCTTCGGGCTCTGAAAACTCTAGGAGAGTATTTCCACCCTGGTTTCTGTTGCCGTAACCAAATTTACCTACTGAAGTTTCATTCTGATGCTGTTGCCCTATTTTTGCATTGAAATCTCCCATAACTGTCTTCAAGTGCTGCTTGCGTTTATTACAAGAAAAGAGAAGTACATGTACAATGGTGTAGATGCTTTTCTATCAATCTGTTGAGTCATATATCAATTTTTGTACAGCTCCTTGGTAATTCGAGCTGTGTTTCATAGGTTACTGTTTCTTATAGAATCTGTGGATAACGCCGTTTAGACAGACAGCAGAGTGAAGGTCTCCCGTCGCGGTTTTTGTTCATTGCTTAGAGACCTTACCGTATCTCTCGGTAGATCTCAAAATTGTTTGAATTGGGTCATTATTATATATCCTCTCTTCCATTAAATTGCATATTTTGCATATATCACTAATCACTCAACCTCTCTGAGCTCTGCATAATACACATTTGCATTTCACTTGAGTTGAAACACATAATTAATGTATGCTGTATGTCGACGGTATGCACAACTGAAAATCAAACGGAGAAATACCAAATTTCAAATTAATTTAGTGTACAAACATTTCTTTTCATAAGACATTTGCTTTTGAACGCCCTTTATTAAAACTATAATAATTGAGGTGGAATTTCAATATTTTTATTGTGCAATGCTTGGGGTGATATGCATTGAGTGTTTTTTTTTCAGTTTTCGGAAGCATTGGATTTCGGATCTGTGGTACTATGGGATTTGCTTTCCATGCGGTAAATACATGTATCGAAGACCTGGTCCTTTCGAGTGCATTTATTGTGTAATGGAGAGAAATTTAATCTAAGATGAAGGTTTTAATATTTCAGAGTAGAAATACTTGAGGGGTTTATTGAAATTTCGGAACTTGGATATTTTGAAAAATCAAACATTCCTTGTGCAAAGAAAGACAAATAGCGAAAGACAACCCTTGTGCACATGATAGAAAATCCCCAGCCGGCCGACTGCTTGAAATTTTTAAAGTCACTCGTTTTCCATAAAGCGAAGGTTTATTCGTGCCCAACGATGTCAGACGTTTTGAAAACGGCTTAAAACGATGTGATTGTAGCCAAAAATTACGCCTTGTTTAAATTCTATCAGAAAATTATGTTTGCACATTTCGGTCCTAAGTCGAACTTCAAGTGGTGCTTGAAAGTACTGGTCTATCTGATTGGTTTATATGATTTCTGTCATTGAGGCATTTGCATTGTTTGTGAGAAAGAGTAATTGAGTTCTTTGCGTCACTTGTGTCACACATTTTGTAATTTTGATTAGCACTTCGTTCTATTATGTCACTTAAAAAAATTGCTACGTCATTTTCATACTGGACCCTGAGCGTATCCCATTTGTGATAGAAAAATAAATTATAACTGTTCAATGAATATGTCTCTGATGCTGCAAATTTACGTTCCCATTATTATTACAACAGTTAGTAAATTTTGATTTTAGCAGATTTCAAAGTGTGCCGGAAGAGGTAGGAATGTACCAGCAAAATTTGAAACAGAGTAGTGAGAAATTCGCCCATAACGTTACCCATTATGTAAATTCGCCCATAGCGTTACCCATTATGTAAATTCGCCCATAGCGTTACCCATTATAAAGAAATTCGCCCATAGCGTTACCCATTATGTAAAAGAATAGCCCGTTGAAAATTCAAGAAGCTTTTATTTTAGCCCTAACTTTTAGACATGTGAGTACGTATGTGTGCGTGGGTGGGATTGAGGGAATTGTCGGTGAGGTGGGTATGTAACAACTCTTAAATACCTTAAAAAAGAAGACACTATTAGAAAACGTTTTCAAAAAAGTTTCAATTACACAATTCTGCAACCAAAAAACTGCACAGGATTTTTATACTGTTTCTTACAGATTTTTATACTGTTTCTTACAGATTTTTATACTGTTTCTTATAGATTTTTACTCACTGAAACCGGGAGAAATACTCAACAAATTCCATCACGTCAGGTTTTCTTGCAAAACTCGTGTTTGTAGTTTCATTTAGAGTGAAACTCCCGTTTAACTCGAAATCTGGTATCCTATTCTTGATTCTAAAAATCCTATGCAAAAACGATTTCTTACTTTCATTTAATATGTATTAGAGTGAGACTCAAGAATAAATACAAAGAGAAAACGAGCGGAATGAAAGGGGGGGGGCAGTGGAAGGGTGGCAGGGCAAGGGTAGTGTTGGCGGTGTGAGGAAGCTCAGGTTGATCATGTCACAGGTACATTTCGCCAGCCCCCATACCCCGGCAAATTCAAAATTCAACAGTGCCATTCGTTTGTGCTACGTTTGTGCTGGTTTGTGTCGCAAACCGTGTCGTTTGTGCTAGCATAGGTTTTGAGATATTCAAAATATAAATTGGGGGGGGGCTGGGGAAATGGTCAGCCCCCACCCCGGCAAATTCAAAATTCAACAATGCCATTTGTTTGTGCTACGTTTGTGCTGGTTTTGCCGCAAACCGTGTCGTTTGTGCTAGCTTAGTTTTTGAGATATTCAAAATATAAATTGGGGGGGGGGGGGCGTCCTGGGGAAATTTGTGAGGCCCCCACCCCGGCAAATTCAAAATCCAACTGTGCCATTCGTTTGTGCTACGTTTGTGCTGGTTTGTGCCGCAAACCGTGTCGTTTGTGCTAGCTTAGTTTTCGAGATATTAAGTACCTAAATTTCGTTTTCAACCATTTCCTCAGACCCGCCTTCCCCCACCCCTATCGCAAATTCAAAATTTAGCATGCCATTCGTTTGTGCTGGTTTGTGCCGGAAACCCTGTCGTTTGTGCTAGCTTAGCTTCCGAGTTATTAAATACCCAAATTTCGGTGTGGACCATTTCCTCAGCCTATTTTGAACATAACATAAATTTGGCGGGTTGGGAAAATGCTCCCCCCCCCCCCATCCTACAAGTTCAAAATTCAATACAGCCATTCGTTTGTGCTGGTTTGTGCCACAAAACGTGTCGTTTGTGGTAGCTTAGTCTTCGAGATATTTCTGCGAACAAGCCTTTCTTTAATAACAAACAGATCATGATTCTACAGTGAGCACGAGGTCAAAAATGATGCACTGTGGATCAATGGCATTAGATCATCAGGAGTGACGAAAGAATTTGATTCATAACAAAAGGAAGACATTTGTACGTATGACGCTGACAACATGATCTGAACCCTACTGTACCTACATTCAAACAGTAAAGCATCCTACTTCCGTTATGATGTGGGGTTGCATCTCAGCTCATGGAGTGGGTAGACTGCGTAACATTGAAGGTAACATGAATACTGCCCATTATACACAAGTACTGGAGAGGGACAATGCTTCCTTCATCTGTTAACACGTTTCCAAATAGTGATATCGTCTTTCAGGACGACAACGTGCCCTATCATCAGACACGAGTAGTGGACAGGTGGTTGGTTTCTAAATCTGTCGGGAAGTTGCAATGTCCTACACAATAGCCGAATCTTAATCCGATCGAAAACTTTGGATGAAACTGAAACAGGTGAGTGCAAGAAATCCTACAAATTAAGTAAAGTTACTTGAAGCTATGATTTCATGCTGGTATCATCTAACATCAAAGGATGAACTTGAACACCTTTTGAGTAGTATGCCCAGGAGATGTGTCTTAGCAATTAAAAACAAAGGCAACCCCAATAATTATTAGACAATTTTATGTATGTGTACATACAAACAATTGTCTTATAATAATTATGTATAAAAATTATGGATACATTATTTATGTGTACATACAGAGAAGTATGTCTTGAAACATATTTGACATTCATTGACTAAATGAACAAGTTTAACGAATTCTATTTTTTTTATTTCTCGTAACTTAAACAGTTTGTATTTAACCAGAAAAAAAAAGAAGTTTATGTTAGCTTTACAATTTCTTTCTGTCTTCTCATCCACTTCATGTACAACAATGCAGATATGTTAGATCAGTAAAACGTTTTGAATTCCTTACGAAATTATTTTTAAAATGATGTACAGCCGTCGGTGGCGCAATATTCTAGGCGATGAAGCGATGGCTTCTGATCATTCGTCCGAAAGGGGTCCGGGTTTGAATGCCGTCAGGAATGGATGTTGTGTTTGTGTTACGGCACTGGCTCTCTCCCTTCCCTGGAACCAGTTACCCTAAATTAGGGATGGGCAACTGCTTATAGCTTATTCAGATGCTCACGATGGTCGTTAAACCTTCAACCATAAAAAAAAAGGAGATGTTGCAGGACTTTTGTTCCAAGTTGTATGATCGTGACTTTCGTTTGTACTGTTATGACTTGGCCCTCATTATTTTCAATATAATGGGCGTAGCTAATCAGGCCGATTAATTAGTTGATTAATTAATTCCCGGGAGCTGATTGGGTTTTTTGAACAAAGGAAAGAGAAGTCCCCCAAAATGAAGCAGAGGCCACCCAAGATGCTTTGTCATTGCTTGTTGGCTCCGAAGGCGACGAAAACAGTAGTAATTCAGCCGATGGTGTCTGGTTCCTAGACTAATCAAAGGGTCGGGGACGTTCCTTCAAAGCAGCCTGCTGAGATAACAATTGACAAATTCAATGCATTCCCACATCATGTCGTAATGGTGTGAAAATTGGGGCCCTGATTAATTACTTAGCTTAGAGGGCGAAACAAAAATAATTCAGAAAAAAATTTGGATAAATTACGAAAATTGTCTTGGATAATTTAGAGAATAATTATGGGCATAATTAAAATTTAAATGGGAAAGAATTAAGAGTTAGTGAGTGAAAGCACAAAGAGGGGAAGAACAAGAGATAAGGTTAGAAGGGATTAGAAGTCGTTCACCCCCCCCCCTCCCTCCCTTGTTCTCAAACGCTCTTTGTGTACCACGCTGGTCCTGAGCGAGGGTTGACAATGATGGAAGGCCAGACGAACAGCAAGGAATTGCGGGCGAGAGATAAACAAACCCATAATTTGTCGCATACCATGAGGCATAGGCTTCAGAATCTGACTGTTAGAAAGGCAACTTACGATAATGGCGGGTGAAGAGGTCATCCGAGAAGAACAGTTTTAGCATAGAATCTGTCCTGAATGAGATTCCACTCAGCCAGTTGACATAAACCAGACGCGAAGCAGGTTCTCAGAAACGCAAACCAAGCCCACACAAAGCAAGAGTTCCAATCGCATTCGAAATTTCGAACGATGAGGTCTAACCGGAGATCCTCCCGGGGCTGTCAATTTGATGAAAAAGTTGCATGTTAATCCCGAAAATGTGAATATCTCTGGATTCAAACCAAGTCCATTAAACTACTTCTGTGAGGTACATTTAATCGAAGAGTTGTTGGTCAGTCTTCGTAAAAGATTGTACAAAAATGCCAAAGGTGTCAGTAGTAGAGACATCTCTACTACTTGATTTGTTATTGAAATTTAGAGACAGCATTGTAGATTGTAATGGAGTTATTCATTCTAGTGATATTTGGGGAAAACTGTGCGGACTTTTAGATCACAAGTGCTCCAAAAACTATTTGTATACTATTGTGAAGTTAAATCGATTTGGAATATGGAATATTCTCGGGCTGACTATGAAACAGTCTGTTGCTGAAGAAATAGCTCCTACGAATGATCCTGCTGAAGAAATAGCTCCTACGAATGACCCTGCTTAAGGGGAATCGGGATATTCTTCAAACTATGAAGAAGCCCCTCTCGGAAGCCACAGTTCATATGAAAGTTTGCAATTTACCATAACCCTTACCTCAGAAGAGTGGCATATTATATGTCCGAAGGAAGTTGTGTACAAGTGCCAGGATTAATCTTATCCTGCAAGAACATCACGTGCTTACCAAATACTTAGCCCAAATGTATGGTCACACATCGTAAATGATCATTTTTCCGAAATAACGCTGGCGCCTTGTACTTTGTCTTTCAAACGAGCTAAAGTATTTAAGGACTCGGATAATTTTGTCAAAATCTCGGGTGAATGGGTGGAATGCAAGTCAAAATTAACTGGTAGCATGGATGCAGCCCCATCTGAAGTATCGAGTGCTGTATTTCATTGTACATATCAAGGACATTTTAAGAGCTGTCGGTCGGTCCGCCGACGAAGAATTTCTGGCCCAATCAGAAGTTTAATCTTCCGCACGTTAATAGAAAAAAATGTTTCTCCAGACTTATTTCGGAGAATGGAAGCACAAAAATGTATGACGTTTGGTGACTTGGAGCCAAAATGTTTACCATCTGCAAATGCACTTCGAGTTACGAAGTGTAAGGAAATAAAAAAGGAGGAGAACAGGAAAATCGTATTTTAAGCATAAACGAAATGAAGTACAACATTGAATATCAAGGAGTTGTAAAGGCCATTGGACAAGATCCATTTTTTGTTTACTATTGGATGCCGTCGCAACTTCACGTATACCGCTCTTTCTACTGTGATGCTAAATGCTCTAAAATTTCCTTAGATGCTACTGGCGGCATTATAAGACGTTTGGTCAGACCCTAAGGAAACAAATCGGCTCATATATTTCTTTAGCAATAGCATTTATCATTGGCTTGCTGAATGGAAGAAAGACGGTGCTCCTTCACCAAAGTAAGTTGTAAGTGACCATTCAGTGGCACTTCTTTCGGCAATTGTAAGAGCCTTCACACAGTTCTCAAGCTTGTGGGATTATTTGCGTTCTTGCTCGTCCCTTCTTTTAGGACATGGAAAGGTCCCCATTCCTAACTCCTTCATTCGCTGTAATGTGGCTCACACAATTAAACTCATTGCATCCTGGAAAGTTTTATTCGGGCATAACAGTCGAACGCGTCAGCTACACATTCGCAGCCTCGCACAAATAGTGCAGTCAACAGATATGACAGATGTCAAAGATTTATTCCGTGCAATATTCACCGTCGCTCTAAGCGAAACGGAAGGAACAGATGTTCACACTGGAGATGTAACTTCCTGTGAAATTGAAAAGAGTAAACTGAAACGCCGAATAGCGACAGGTCATTCTGAAACTGACGAATATGCAAGTGATAACAGGAATACAAGACGTTATGAAGAAAATGAATCTTTTGAACTAGGAACACATAATGAATTTTATACATGGATTCAAAATTTAGTTGAAGAAGTGAAAAAAGAAATTGCTGGTCAAGAAGGGGACCATGATAACTTGCAATACTTGCCCGACATAGTCGATTACTGCTCGCGATTAGCAAAAACTTGCCACTTTGGTCTGCTGTTATGGTACCGAGATTCTGCTACGGGAAAACAACAGCAAGCAGTGCTCCAGTGGAAAGTAGTTTCAATGATCTGAAACACCAAGTGCTTTGTGGAAAAAAGATCCCATTGAGAGCCGACGATTTTCTAAAGTTGCATATAAAATCCTTAGAGGGCACCATGAATTTGGTTGCATCCGAAAAAAGAAAGCAAATTTTACCTAGCGCTGAAGCAGACATTACCGCTTCTGCTGAAACTGATGAAGTATCTCAACAGTATAGTGCAATAAGGCAGCATGATGATGCGATGCCAAATACCTCAGTTTCCAGTGAGACTCATATTTCAACGAAGTGAATCGCTTGTTCAAGAGGAGACTTCCCGAGTGGTGCACATACCTGTGTAAGATGCCACATTCCTGTCCACATCATTTTTGAATGCTCCCTTCCTATTTCTGATAACTCCAAAGAAGGTTAGGGAGTAAAGCGCATAAGCTTTAAGTGTGCCGCCAAAGACAAAGAAAGAAGACACAGCCTGGAATTTAATGCTCAAGAGAACTGGAGAGGCCTTGCTTTGCCTCTTTAAAAAAGGGCGAGACATTCCTATCTAGAGCCACAGTCTGAGGTTTTGAAATGGGATTTTTCTAGAAAATCAAATGCAAAACCTTTAGCTATCTTAAAAAACGGAAATAGAAATCTAGATTTGAAAGCAATCAAAGCTGGGGGCGCACTTTTCATATTATCAAATACATGCGCTTTTGATTCTTTCGTACAGGTTTTGGCTTGTGCAATGTGTGATACAACACACATTGCACAAGCCAAAACCTGTACGAAGGAATCAAAAGCGCATGTGCGCACAACACGAAACATTTCTCAAATCAATGACTGATCGCGAATTATTAGAAATTGTAAAAAATATAGCCACTTCTCGAATTACTTCGAAAACGTATCAGAAACGAGCTTCATTGCTCTAGGAGTTCTGTGAGATCGTTGATCTACCTAGTGGCGTAAAAGATATTTCTGCTGAATGCACAGCGACAAAAATAGTCGAAAACCTATTTCGACTTCATCCATCTGTAATAGAAAACACAAATTGTTCAGAAGAGAAGTGCTCTTCAAACAAGCAATTTAATAGGACAGTGGTGTTGTTTGCAATAAAAGGTGCCTCGTGTTTGAGTTGTATGGAAGACGATTTAGTCAAAAACTTCGGCAACACGGAGCGGATATGTGATCAGAAAAATCCCGAAGGATCTTTGTGCCCAGGAATCCAGAGGAGGAACTGCAAAATTTCTAACAATCACATTATCGTAGAGCTGCTAAACAGTTCCATTGGAAGGGAATATGAAAGTGACTTAAGTATACTTCTATTAGAAATTCCACGAACACTCTGTTTGGATCAGAGAACATTTTACCTCAGGAGTGCAATAGCATTTTCTGGAGGCCAAGAAACGAAAAATGTCGTAGGACATTATGTGGCTGTGTGCTATAGGGCAGACGACTACTGGTAAATATACAATGATCTGGTAGACAAGAAAGTAAATTGCTCTGGAAATGCGAAAATGAAATGCCCGCTGCTAATACATGTATATACGATTTAACACTATATTATATCTATTGTATATGTACTTAAAAGCACAAAAATGAACTTACCAAAACACATTTTTGAAGATGAAAATCCGATTTTTGATGTAAATGTGACAAGGATAGTAAGTCAGATAATATCCGAAAACTTGAAAATTCCATCGTCCTGGAGCGGGACTCGAATCCGGGTCTCCCAGATAGCGCTCGGGTATGCTATCCACTACACCACCCAGAACGACCAAGTCTCAAGTTTCCGATTAATTTGAATATAACCATCACAGGATTCGCTAGTCGAAGCAACCGGCATTTATGTTTAGCGAATCTGGAGGTTAAGAACAATATCCCGTGATTGCCCGGAAGAGCAGATAAATCATGAAATAATTACGGGATTACACCATATAATACAAATTCTTGAAGATGACAATCCGATTTTTGGTGTAAATGTGACAAGGATGGTAAGTCAGATAATATCCGAAAACTTGAAATTTCATCGTCCTGGAGCGGGACTCGAAACCGCTTCTCCCAGATAGCACTCGGGTGTGCTAACCACTACACCACCCAGAACGACCAAGTCTCAAGTTTCCGATTAATTTGAGACTTGTCACATATACACCAAAAATTGGAATGTCATCTTCAAAAATTTTTATTATATGTTGTAATCCCGTATTTATTTTATGATTCATCTGCTTCTCCTGGCAATAACGGGATGTTATTCTTAACCTCCAGATTCGCTAAACATGAATGCCAGTTGCTTCGACTGGCGAATCCTGTGATAGTTATATTCAAATTAATCGGAAACTTGAGACTTGATCGTTCTGGGTGGTATAGTGCTTAGCATACCCGGAGGGTTATCGAGTCCCGCTCCATGACGATGAAATTTTCAAGTTTTCGGATATTATCTGACTTACCATCCTTGTCACATTTACATCAAAAATCGGATTGTCATCTTCAAACATTTGTATTATATATTGTAATCCCGTATTTCTTTCATGATTCACCAAAACAAGTTAAATTTTCTGTAAAATTCTGTTTGATGAGTTTGTTGAATATATTTATCAAACAGTAATACTTTTTGGAGAACAAACTCTTATCCTCATCTGTTCAAATGATCATTCTCCGGATTCTTCCGAAAGTATTACTGTTGTAAAAAAATTCAATAAACTCATGAAACATAGTTTTACAGAAAAAATATTTATTTTTCTGGTAGGTTTATTTTTTTGTTTTAAGTATCATTTCATGAATATATATATATATATATTCTATATCTCTATTTTTGGATGTGCAATTTTGCTACAATTCCTTTGGCGTGTAACGTTGAACAACGAACGCGAAAGATAACTACCAGCTACCAGAAGAAAGAAGTACGCAATATTGGTATCGAAACAAAAGTACCAGTAGTGTGTTTTGTCCTTTATATGTTATTGTTTCTGTTACGCGTATGTACAATATCTACAGTTAATTAATTTGTCTAGATATGTAGTGTTTATGTTCTAAATAATGACTTGAATGATACTAAGCAATGGGCATCATATAAGCCATGGCATATACACATGTGTAGATGGTAAATTACTAATTACTGGCTTGCTTCAAATGTGGGAAAATTTATGATGTCAGGAACGGGAACACTCTGGTTTAAATATTAATAACAGTGTATCACAATTACAGAAAGTTTAGGTAATTATGATTATTTGTTTTAGCTTTCTTTAATGCAGAAATTATGGTTAAAGTATTTTCATATTTATATTTTATGAAGACATAACAGCTATATTTAAGTAATATATATAAGAATCATGTCCTGTGTAGGTAAATGTATGCTCACTTGGAATTTGTGGGTTTGCTTTTGTGTGTGATGATATATATAATATAATATTTCTTCTATGTATAAATTATGCAACCCTGATAGCAAATCTTAAAATGTCAACACTGTTTATGTATAGATTGATGAAAGTCAGTTGATGTTTTGTCAGATGACTTACCTCTTAGTATTGTATATTCATTACAATTTATTAATTTAGAGGTTGTAAGCTACTCAAAAGGGTCAAGAGGGTGTTATGTATGTGAGAATAATAATTTTGGTATTTCAGATTTTTTTAGCAGAATTGATTTGGTGTCTATTTGTTTCAATTGTTAAACTAGTACAGAATGTTGTACAATTTTATACCTTCACATGTGGTATTGAAAAAATATTTTTTTCTTAATACTGATTTATATGAAATGTGTAAAACATTATGTGAGAAAAATTATTATATTGGATCAAATATTAACATGTCAATATATATACGTATGTTCTCCCTGGTGAGTTTCCAGCTGGCTGAACCACAGATGGTGGCCGGCACTGTTTGCCACCATTTTTATGATGTTGAATGCATCGGTGTTTAATTGTTCCTCTATATATTTTACCCTTTTCCTTCTCTCTAAGTCTCTTCCACATTTATCCGTCTTGGGTCAGCCCCCATGTCACTCCGGTCATTCATCCACCCATCTTCCATATGTATTTCTGTCTTTTGACGTCCAGTCTAATAATTCAGTTGCCTATCGGTGGTCAGTTTTGTAATATATGCACGTATGTGTAATATATACGGTATTTACCAAATTTCATTAGAGAGATCTGAATAAATGGTATTTGGTAAGGAATATCTGAAATGCAGTTCTAGGTTAGAAATATTTCACTACTTTCTTGAAAAAGTGGAGTTGCTTTGTGTACAAAGGAGAAAAGTTTTTTTGTTTCTTTTTTAAGGAGACTGCAAAAGTGTCCACGAGTTAATGCTGATAATGCTGTTTTTGAAAGATCTCCTGACACATCGAGTTTGTATTCACCCAGTTTTGTGCTGATGTTTTGGTGTGTGCCTGCGGTGTATCCTACTACCCCATTACTCAAAATTTGCTGCTTAAAAAACTTTTAATAATTGTTCCAGAATTATTTGCAATAGTGAATCATCCTTCGAACAAAAAGTGCTGCAACGAAGAAAATTGCTGAAATCCATCAGTTCCCATGATCTACAATAAACAAAATTATCCATGATTTCCATATTAAAAACTGACAACTCTTACACCAACATTTACATAGAAACCCAATTTATTGGTCCAATCCCTTAACATGCTTCCTTTTCTTATAAGATTTTTAAACTCTTCAGAACTATGGGCTACACCCTCACTGTCAGACCTAACTTTCCTATAATAAAGTTTCCGCTAAAAGACAAAGATCCTGTCCTACCCCTGGACACCCATAGAGTTTATGCCATACCTATTTCATCCTCCTTAGGATTCTCGGTATACCTTGGGAGCTTTCACTGAAGGATAGCCTCCCGGGTGGCGCAGCGCTGGCTTCTGACTGTTCGCCCGTTACGGGTCCGGATTCGAATCCCGGTGAGACATGGATGTCGTGTTTGTCTTAGGGTACTGTCGCTTTCATTTCTCTGGAGTCAGTGCCCCAAAATTGGGAACGGGCGACTGCTTTATAGCCCAATGAGTTGCTCACGGTAGTCGTAAAAGCTACTAGGAAATAAGAACTACCGAAGCATCAACACTTAACAGGCTGTGCCAAATGGTCTTCCAAACACAGCATTATATCAGCACTAACCCTTGAAAGCAGTCAGTTTCATGTCAGTGTTGAATCTCAGAACAGTTGATTAGATAGAGAAGGCCTACACAGAAAATCTGTGTCCTCGAAGAAGTTACCCTTTATTTCGTGAATTTAGTAACTCATATTTGGCATCACATTACCATGGTTCGTAATTTGGTGCCTTGGCTATATCTTTTTGGTCAAGACACCAAACTACATAGTTTCATAAGCATTAAAATTAATAAGAATGAAAAAATTGAGCATTCCAAATTTTCACAGAAAATTTGGAATTATATTTTATACAAACCATTGAATTTATATTTTTATACTACCCATTTTCTGCTGAGAACATATTATGTTAATGCAGTTAGAGGCACTGTAAATAAAATTCTATTGATTAAAAGCGATTTGTTTCTTTTTCATGTCATTTCCAATGTATGCCTTTTGCGTTGTAATTGAAAATATTGTACAAATCGTTGCTCATTGCAGTTTGAAATTAGATGTTTATTTATACATATCTTTTGTTTGGTACAATCACCCAAACTGTAAATAGTTTTTTTGAAATTGAATATGATTTTCTTATTTTTCATGTAATTTGCAACGTATGTCATTTGTGTTACAAGTAAAAATATCATATAAATTACCACACTTACAGTGTTGTGATGAAATCTGTTTTTTTTATCTCACTATTAAAGTTTGATTTCTTGATATTAAAGTTTAACTCAATTTATAATAAAACAGACTGAGCATTTAAATTTTCTTACGTTTTGTATTTTTTGTATTATGTTTTTTGCTAAGAATAAGAAATTTGAAGTTCAATTTAAATATATGTGTTATTTGATATTGACAGCCAGACTGTAAATGAAATTTAATTAGTTAAATAGAATTTCCATATTTTTTATCACATTTGCAAAGTATGCCGTTTGCGTCGTAACAAAATTTATAAAAAAATATCACATTTCAGTGTTGCGATGGAATGTGTGATTTTAATCTCTTGTTTTCACATTCAAAAGTTTAATGTTCTGAATGAAGTTTTGTTCCGTACGTTTTTAAACAAACAGAGCATTTGAATTTTCTTTATGTATTCAAGTGTCATTCCTTAATACTGTATCAAAATGTGCAATTGCAGTGCTATGATTTATAGAACGAGTAAAAAGACATATTACCGTTTCTTAGGACACGATATATAGTCACTGAAAATAATGTACAGAACAACTGGAACCCATCCCTTATTATTGAAGCAAACTGAGCATTTCAACTTCTCCAAAACGTTTTGTGTTTTTATAGTGTTACATTTTCCGCTGAGGAGGAGACCATTGAAGGTTCTTTTAAGTAATAGTGTTGTTTGGTACAGTCGTCTACATTGAAAATAAAACTTTAATATTTCAATACAAATTTCTTTCTTTATATTTTCGTGTAATTCGCAATGCATGTCTTTTGTGTTGGCGTTTAAAATGTCATATAAATCATTACAATTTGCAGTGTCGTGCAGAAATCTGGGTGTTCTATATCTCACTATCACATCGAAAGTTTGATGTCTTGATATTAAAGTATCATTTCTTATGTATTAAAAGAAAATTGAGCATTAGAAATTTGTCCTAATGTTTTGTATTTGTGAGACAGATATTTTTATTTCCACTAAAAAAGCATTTCTCTTTTCAAAGAGCAGCTTCCAGCAATTTTGATCCATACTGAAAACAATGTAATGCCTGACACAAGTGGAGGACTGATCCAGAGCAATACAAAATCTTAGGATACTAAGTAATTCATAATATCGATTTAAGCTACTGCAAGCAGGGATGAGCAAAGTTCCGGGGGCGGCAGGACCCCCCCAATCCAATTTTATGGTTGAAAAATTAATATCAATCACATGAGTAAAGTTAAGAAAACGTTTTGCTGTGAGAAATCGTACTGCTACGTGTGGCACGTTTATTTTTTTAGTAAAATTAATTCCCTATATAATTCATTGTAAAACAACTTGAAATCAGAATAATTTTCGTTTTGTTCAGTAACGGATACTTCGAGCAAAGACTAACATTTTTTTTTCTAATTTCTTTTACACTTTTGAAAATTTCAGCATTCATGATATGCATCGCCAGCACTACGACAACGGGCCAATATGAAGGAAAAACACGATGGACTTCAAAATACATAATTTTTTTATCTAAAACTCTTGTACATTTTATGTACTTTGAGTGGCTGATACTTTAAATGTGGTCGTAAATAACGACGAAAAATATCCCTAGAAATTGTGAACATTTTCAGAATTGTTCAAGAAGTATATGCTTTTTCTGAATTACGTTGGCAAATTTTAACGAAGCGTTCAACTGTGCAGTGAAACAAGGTGAAAAAACATTATCGATGCAATAAGAGTAAGGAAGATCAGTGGCGTGCAGGGGTGTTTACACCCCACCAAGTTTTGGAACCTTTCGAAATTTCAAAAACTCGATTTTAAAAGGCAACGTTTTGTTAGTATTTCAGATTGTTTTTATGTCTCATGGAAGCAACTGAGCGTGTTCTCTCCATGAAGACAAGGAAACTGCAAGGAGCCAAAGACTAGAATGTCCCATTGCAATGAAAAGCCAATGCATGGGTAAACAAAGTTTCTGTGGCGACGAGACATTGCCGCATTTAAGTTCTTTGACTTATTCCAGATTACTCTAAAGCACGCTGTAAAGCAAGGAGTTTTGATACAAATACTAACAATCACATCAAAGCAAAACCTACGCTATAACATAAACACAGAAACCCCAGAAGACTAGTACAGGATTATAATTTATGTACCATTTTTGGACATGTTAATTAGTGCTTTTAAAAATAGATTTCTCGCACACAAATCGGTCTTATCAGGATTCAAGTCACTTTTCCCAACTTGTTTTCTGCATAGATAAATTGCACAATATAAGTGGCCAACCATTATGTGGTGATAAGAATATTATTAATTTCCAGCAATATTTATTTAAATATTTTTGCGGGGATGTTGAATACATTTCGCCGCCCCGGTGGCGCAGCGATGGCCTCTGATCATTCGTCCGAACGGGGTCCGGGTTCGAATCCCGGTGAGGCATGGATGTTGTGTTTGTCTTACGGCACTGGCTCTCTCCCTTCCCTGGAACCAGTGACCCTAAATTAGGGACGGGCGACTGCTTATAGCCCATTGAGTTGCTCACGGTGGTCGTTAAACCTCCAATCAAAAAAAAAAAGAAAAAAGATAAAAATACATTTCAAAAATGCACTCATAACGCATTTAGTTGTACGAAAAAAAAATTTCGTAACCTCCCAGAAAAAAACTTATGGGGACGCCACTAAGAAGGACTGGGGTACAATTTAGATGTAATCCACGATGTATTATTTTTGAGATTTAACGAATCTTTTAGAGACCGTGATACATAAAATTTAACAAATCTGCCTTAGAAAAAATAATAAAAACAAGAAAACGTACACGTTTATTTGTTCCAGAAAAATTTGGTACACTCTTTCTTCAAAAATGAATGTTATTAGCAAATTAATGCTGAATTGTGTTGTAGTTATACCAACCATAACAGAAATATTAAAACAAGTAAATGGCTGTTTAAAAGAATGTGGGAGTTTTAAAAGCACGTTAGCTGAAGATAAAACAATTGCAGAGGAAATAAACTGCGAAACAGAATTTCCAACTGTTGAGTTGGTTAGACCACGTAAAAAAAAAAAGCAATTTTTTGGTACCAAAATACGGATGAGATATTGATCTGTCAAAGAGAAACAAACAAATAAAAACTGTCAAATTTGTGATACAACGGTACGAACGGTTCGAACACCTGAACACGCATAACGCTACTTTTCAATTTTTTAAATGACCTTTATTCTTCACTGACACTAAGCAGTGATATGAAAATAAAATATCATACGGACTTACAAATAAAATTGTCAGGGTTTGCAAAAAAAGAATTTAATTGCTCAAGAATTTCAGTTAGTGTGACTAAATTGAAAAATTCTTTGGACTTACGTTAAGCATCGCATGAACCCATAAAGTGCTTTAGAATACATATTTTCAAATGACTGATTAATGTTTTCTAAACAATTCAGTAGCTTTAATAATATTTTGTTGCCTTTAGCAAAATACGGTGGGAGGAGGGAAAGGGGAGCATACGTGTCTCATGTTAAGTTAAACGAAATTCTTTTTCGATTTGTGGATTCTTACACTGCCTAAAAATAAACATCTTTCTTTTTCTTACTGTTAAGCTTGAAATACAAAAGATCTTCAAAATTTCAATGCCTCCTTTTCCATTCCATGGAATTAACAGCGGTAATAAGGTGCACAAAACCCTCTTTTCAAAGTTTTACTGTCTGTAACACTGGATTACGAGAAAAGATCGTTATCCAAGCTTAAAATAACAAAACGTTACTTTCGATTACATATGAAACAGGAACGGCTTCCAAATATAGGTATCGTTAGTATTGAAAACAAAATTGCTACATACTTAGACAATGTGGACATAGTTAAAAAGTTTGTAACAGGGGAAAAAACAGCTACAAAAGTTAATTTTAGCTAAAACTACGCATGTTTGAGTGCATTCTTGAAGCTTCAGCTTTAGTTTATAGGAAAAAATATTTTTATTTATTACGAAAACCACTTATTTCGAATATTGCTTTTAGTTTTATACAACTTATTTGTATACATGAGAGAGTCTTTAACTTTTCGAACCCTATGTGAGATTTTTGGTTCGAATAGTTAGAGATGCCGTCATGTTCACTGTTATATATTATGACGAAGTAATTTTCTCCAACATCTTTGTCCACGCCGGCATCGATTTCGGGTCCCCTCACTCCGGAGTACGTCCCTCTCCCAACTGAGCTCGCGGACATATGCTCTCGCTGCTACCTGCCTTTATCTCATGTGCGCCCTGCGGTGCAGGCACGTCTCAATATACACAGTCGAGTCGCATTATTGTGACCACCTACTACTGTTGACGTCAACAGCGCATAGCCAATGACAGAAGACACGTGTCGTGAGCTAGTTTGGAGGGTATATAAGGTGTGCTGTAAGCATTCTGAAAATATATAACCTATTGCTGTCAGAGATAAAAGGAGCGATTTATCACATTTGCAAAATGGGATGATTATCGGCATTTCGGCCAAGCATGGCAGTATTTCTGAAAAAGAGCAGTTTGTGAACTGTTCGGTTAAAGTGTATCGTGATTGGAGACAGCACCATTGCGAATAAACGAAGTGGAAACTGCGGAGCACCACGTGCCATTGGTGTGATAGGTGAACGTAGGCTTCGAAGGTGAGTGAGGGCCGATAGACAAGCTACAGTGGAGCAACTCACTAGCCGAATGAACCAGGGGCTACCGGAAGTGGGTATAAAACTACAGTTCAGCGAACACTGCTGCGTTTGGGGCTCCGATGTAGACGTATGGTCACTGCAGGTATGCTAACGAAGATCCATCGGCAGAAAAGGCTTACATTTGCACGTCAGTATCGGAATTGGACCTCTTCTGATTGGCAAAGGATTGCCTTCTCCGATGAGTCTCGTTTTCGCTTACATCGAACGAATGGATGTTGGCATATAAGGCGGGAAACATCGGAGAACAAACACTCTTCAACCTCTGCTGGAAGAACCCATGCTGGTGGGTGTAGCGTTATGGTCTGGGGAATGTTTTCCTGGCATTCTCTGGATCCATTCATACTGTTGGAAGGCATTATCATTTCATACTACCGAATTCGTTATGAATCTGTACTTGCAGACCACGTTCACCCATACATGCTGATTGTCTTCCCTGGGGCAGATGGGATCTTCCCGAATGACAATGCGACGTGTCACGAAGCTAGAAATGTCCGCGAGTGGTTAAAAGACAAAACACTTCCCTGGTCCCCTAATTTCCCAGACTTAAAACCAATTGAGTATCTGTGAGACTACCTTGATCGTGTTGTTCGCTCTAATGATCCTCCACCACGCACTCTCCATCAACTGTCAGATACACTGCAGTCAGCATGGATCCACATACCAGTGAACACCTTTTTCTTTCTTTTTTGATTGAAGGTTTAACGACCACCGTGAGCAACTCAATGGGCTATAAGCAGTCGCCCGTCCCTAACCTAGGGTCACTGGTTCCAGGGAAGGTAAGGAACCAGTGCCGTAAGACAAACACAACATTCATGCCTCACGGGATTCGAACCCTGACCGGCCGTCCCGTTGGCGCAGGGGTCTAAGCGATTGCCTCTGATCATTCGTCCGAAAGGGATCCGGGTTCAAATCCCGCTGAGGCATGGATGTTTGTCTTACGGCACTGGATCTCTCCCTTCCCTGGAACCAGTGACCCTAAATTAATGACGGACGACTGCTTATAGCCCATTGAGTTGCTCACTGTGGTCGTTAAACCTCCAATCAAAAGAAAAAAGATGGTATGAAGGGACTGAAGTTACTGTTAGTACATCTACTGGTAGGTGGAGTCTGCTGCATTATCGCTTACATGGCTGTAAAAGCAGGCGCAAATCACTGTTAACTGCAAATCAAAGACAACATAGACTTCAGTGGGCAAAATAGCATGTATCATGAACAACTAAGCCATATGAAAATGCTCTTTTCAATGATGAATCAGAATTTTGCCTTAATGGGAATCCGAGTAGTGCCTATGAAAGGAGATTCAAGCAGGAAGAATTCCATCCAAGTTGCTTAGTGAGGCCAGTGTTAAGCATGCGGTGAAAGTCATGGTTTGGAGATGCATGTGAGAACATTGCGATGCGAACCTCCATATTGTCGATAGTACACCAAATGCCCAGAAATACATCTGGATATTAGAAAACAAGATGCTGTCATCACCTAGAAGACTTTATGATAGTAATTTTCTTTTTCAAGAGGACAATGCACCCTGTTATCGTGCAAAACTAGTGAAAAACTTGTTTCAGGAAAAAAATGCTCAGCATCTTGATTGGCCACCACACTAACCGGACTTAAACCCGATCGAAAATGTTTGGTTCAAAGTGCCGTATGAACTATCAAAAAAGAAGCCAACAACCAAAATTCATTGAATATGTAATTCAAATATGGAATCGTATTGTTCAACCCAATCTTTTACAAAACCTTGTTCACAGTATGCAATCAAGATGCAAACCTGTGATTAAACCTAAAGTTTGGGCAACAAAATATTAGGTACACTTTATCATTTTGCTGCATTATATGTATTTCTGTATTTAAATGTCATTTCCTTCCTTATGAATTACAAAAACCATTTTTTGCTGTATACCTAAGTATTGGATAAACGATTCAATTTTTTAAATAATTTCGACTTGGTCATGTTTTTTGAAATGTATCTTAAAAACAGAAGTAACTACATGAAAAGCAAAAAGCCGCCCCGGTGGCGCAGTGGTCTAAGGCGTTGGCCTTTGATCATTCGTCCGTAAGGGGTCCGGGTTCGAATCCCGGTCAGGCATGGATGTTGTGTTTGTCTTACGGCACTGGTTCTCTCCCTTCCCTGGAACCAGTGACCCTAAATTAGGGACGGGCGACTGCTTATAGCCCATTGAGTTGCTCACGGTGGTCGTTAAACCTCCAATCAAAAAAAAAAAAAAAAAAAAAGCAAAAACATTTTTTTTTAAATCTCCGCTAAATTTTCCACCTAATGACATATAAATGATGAAATTGCAATAAAAATTAGATAGTTAAAAAAAGTCAAACTTAAAAATTCACTGCCTTTACAGGTGATGCAATACTTTTCACACCACTGAAAAAGGATTAAATTAACATTTCTGAGCTTACCTAAATTAAAAGATTTAAAACGGCCATTCAGTTGAAGGTTTTCCCAGGGGCAGGACGAAAGTTTTAGCTGCTTAAAGAAGTATCTGTACATTTACATATTTACGAAGACATACTTACAACTTTTCAAAATAATCTCCATGAACATCTATACAATTTTGTGTTCCATTTTACCCAATTCGCAAAATAATCCCTAGCCTTTCAAATTATATTTTGAATATCTCAAAAACTAAGCCATCACAAACGACACGGTTTGTCTCACAAAACAACTCAAACGTAGCACAAACGAATGACACTTTTGAATTTTGAATTTGCGGGAGTAGGGGGCTGAGCATTTCCCCATCCCTACAAAATTAAATTTTAAATATCTACAAAGCTATGCTACCACAAACGTGGCAGAAGCGAATGGCACTGTTGAATTTTGAGTGCGCAGGGGTGGGAGGCTGGGCAAATGGTCCACACCCAAATTTGGATATTTAATACCTCGAAAAAAGAGCTAGCACAAACGAAACGGTTTTCGACACAAACCAGCATAAACGAAGCGCAAACGAATGGCAAGGTTGAATTTTGAATTTGCCGGCGTGGGGGGCTGATCATTTCCCCAGCTCCAATAATTTATATTTTTAATATCTCAAAAACTAAGCAAGCATAAACGACACGGTTTGTGGCACCAACGAATGGCACTGTTGAATTTTGAATGAGCCAGCGTGGGGGCTGACCATTTCCCCAGCCCCCCTTCCCAATTTATATTTTGAATATCTCAGAAACTAAGCTAGCACAAACAACACGGTTTGCGGCACAAACCAGCGCAAACGTAAGGCAAACTAATGGCACTGCTGAATTTTGAATTTGCCGGCGTGGGGGGCTGAGCACCCCCCCCCAAAATATATTTTTAATATCTCAAAAACTAAGCTTGCACAAACGCGCACAAACGTAACACAAACGAATGGCATTGTTGAATTTTGAATTTGCCGGGGTGGGGGCCTGACCATCACTCCCCCCAATTTATGTTTTGAATATCTCAAAAACTATACTAGCACAAACGACACGGTTTGCGGCACAAACCAGCACAAACGTAGCACAAACGAATGGCACTGTTGGATTTTGAATTTGCCGGGGTGTAGGCCTCACAAATCTCCCCAGCCCCTCCCAATTTATATTTTGAATATCTCAAAAACTATGCTAGCAAAAACTAATCGGTTTGCGGCACAAACCAGAACAAAGGTAGCACAAACGAATGGCATTGTTGAATTTCGAATTTGCTGGGGTGGGGGCTGACCATTTCCCCAGCCCCCCCAAACTTATATTTTGAATATCTCAAAAACTAAGCTAGCACAAACGACACGGTTTGCAGCAGAAACCAGCACAAACGTAAGACAAACGAATGGCACTGTTGAATTTTGAATTTACCGGCGTGGGGGCTGAGTATCCCCCCAAATTTATATTTTGAATATCTCAAAAACTATGCTAGCACAAACGACACGGTTTGCGGCACAAAGCAGCACAAACGTAGCACAAACGAATGGCATTGTTGAATTTTGAATTTGCCGGGGTGGGGGGCTGACCATTTCCACAGCCCCCCAATTTATATTTTGAATATCTCGAAAACTATGCCAGCACAAACGACACGGTTTACGGCACAAACCAGCACAAACGTAGCACAAACGAATGGCATTGTTGAATTTTGAATTTGACGGGGTGGGAGCTGACCATTACCCCCCCAAATTTATATTTTGAATATCTCAGAAGCTATGCTAGCACAAACGACACGGTTTGCGGAACAATCCAGCACAAACGTAAGGCAAACGAATGGCACTGTTGAATTTGGAATTTACCGGCGTAGGGGCTGAGCACCCACCCCAAATTATATTTTTAATATCTCAAAAACTAAGCTTGCTCAAACCAGCACAAACGTAAGGCAAACGAATGGCACTGTTGAATTTGGAATTTACCGGGGTGGGGGCCTGACCATCCCTCTCCCAAATTATATTTTTAATATCTCAAAAACTATACTAGCACAAACGACACGGTTTGCGGCACAAACCAGCACAAACGTAGCACAAACGAATGGCATTGTTGAATTTCGAATTTGCCGAGGGTGTCGGTCTGACAAATCTTCCCTCCCCAATTTATGTTTTGAATATCTCAAAAACTATACTAGCACAAACGACACGGTTTGCGGCACAAACCAGCACAAACGTAGCACAAACGAATGGCATTGTTGGATTTTGAATTTGCCGAGGTGTCGGTCTTACAAATCTTCCCAGCCACCCCAATTTATATTTTGAATATCTCAAAAACTATGCTAGCACAAACTACACGGTTTGCGGCACAAACCAGAACAAAGGTAGCACAAACGAATGGCATTGTTGAATTTCGAATTTGCTGGCGTGGGGGCTGACCATTTCCCCAGCCACCCCAACTTATATTTTGAATATCTCAAAAACTATGCTAGCACAAACGACACGGTTTGCGGCACAAACCAGCACAAACGTAGCACAAACGAATGGCACTGTAGGATTTTGAATTTGCCGGGGTGGGGGCCTCACAAATCTCCCTAGCCCCCCCCCCCCCCCCCAATTTATATTTTGAATATCTAAAAACTATGCTAAGAAAAACGACACGGTTTGCGGCACAAACCAGAACATAGGAAGCACAAACGAATGGCATTGTTGAATTTTGAATTTGCTGGGGTGGGGGGCTGACCATTTTCCAGCCCCCAATTTATATTTTGAATATCTCAGAAACTAAGCTAGCACAAACGACACGGTTTGCGACACAAACCAGCACAAACGTAAGACGAAGGAATGACAGTGTTGAATTTTGAGTTTACCGGCGTGGGGGCTGAGCATCCCCCTCCTTAAATTTATATTTTTAATATCTCAAAAACTAAGCTAGCACAAACGACACGGTTTGCGGCACAAACCAGCTATACCGTAGCACAAACGAATGGCATTGTTGAATTTTGAATTTGCTGGGGTAGGGGGCTGACCATTTCCCCAGCCACCCCAACTTATATTTTGAATATCTCAAAAACTAAGCTAGCACAAACAACACGGTTTGCGGCAGAAACCAGCACAAACGTAAGACAAACGAATGGCATTGTCGACTTTTGAATTTACCGGCGTGGGGGGCTGAGTCCCCCCCACATTTATATTTTGAATATCTCGAAAACTATGCTAGCACAAACGACACGGTTTACGGAACAAACCAGCACAAACGTAGCACAAACGAATGGCATTGTTGAATTTTGAATTTGCCGGGGTGGGGGCAGACCAATATCCCCCCAATTCATATTTTCAATATCTCAAAAGCTATGCTAGCACAAACGACACGGTTTGCGGCACAAACCAGCACAAACGTAAGGCTAACGAATGGCACTGTTGAATTTTGAATCTGCCGGCGTGGGGAGCTGAGTTCCCCCCCCCAGATTTATATTTTGAATATCTCAAAAACTATGCTAGCACAAACGACACGGTCTGCGGAACAAACCAGCACAAACGTAAGGCAAACGAATGGCACTGTTGAATTTTGTATTTTCTGGCGTAGGGGCTAAGCACCCACTCCCAATTATATTTTCAATATCTCAAAAACTAAGCTTGCACAAACCAGCACAAACGTAGCACAAACGAATGGTATTGTTGAATTTTGAATTTGCCGGGGTATGGGCCTGAATATCCCTCTCCCCAATTTATGTTTTTAATATCTCAAAAACTATACTAGCAAAAACGACACGGTTTGCGGCACAAAGCAGAACAAACGTAGCACAAACGAATGGCACTGTGGGATTTTGAATTTGCCGGGGTGGGGGCCTCACAAATCTCCCCAGCCCCCCAATTTATATTTTGAATATCTAAAAAACTATGCTAGCAAAATCGACACGGTTTGCGGCACAAAGCAGAACAAAGGTAGCACAAACGGAAGGCATTGTTGAATTTTGAATTTGCTGGGGTGGGGGGCTGACCATTTTTCCAGCCTACCCAAATTTATATTTGGAATATCTCAAAAACTAAGCTAGGACAAACGACATGGTTTGCGGCACAAACCAGCACAAACGTAAGACAAACGAATGACACTGTTGAATTTTGAGTTTACCGGCGTGGGGGACTGAGGATCCCCCTCCCTAAATTTATATTTTTAATATCTCAAAAACTAAGCTAGCACAAACTACACGGTTTTGCGGCACAAACCAGCTATACCGTAGAACAAACGAATGGCATTGTTGAATTTTGAATTTGCTGGGGTATGGGGCTGACCATTTCCCCAGCCCCCCACAGCCCCCCCCCCCAATTTATATTTTAAATATCACAAAAAATATGCTAGCACAAACGGCACGGTTTGCGGCACAAACCAGCACAAACGTAGCACAAACGAACGGCATTGTTGAATTTTGAATTTGCCGGGGTGTGGGGCTGACCATTTCCACAGCCCCCCCAATTTATATTTTGAATATCTCGAAAACTATGCTAGCACAAACGGCACGGTTTGCGACACAAACCAGCACAAACGTAGCACAAACGAACGGCATTGTTGAATTTTGAATTTGCTGGGGTGGGGGGCTGACCATTTCCACAGCCCCCCAATTTATATTTTGAATATCTCGAAAACTATGCTAGCACAAACGACACGGTTTGCGGCACAAACCAGCACAAACGAAGCACAAACGAATGGCATTGTTGAATTTTGAATTTGCTGGGGTGGGGAGCTGACCATTTTCCCAGCCCCCTCCCCCCACAAAATTTATTTTTTGAATATCTCAAAAACTATGCTAGCACAAACGACACGGTTTGTGGCACAAACCAGCACAAACGAAATGGCAAACGAATGGCACTGTTGAATTTTGAATTTGCCGATGTTGGGTCCTGACCATCCCTCCCCCAATTTATGTTTTGAATATCTCAAAAACTATACTAGCACAAACGACACGGTTTGCGGCACAAACCAGCACAAACGTAGCACAAACGAATGGCACTGTTGGATTTTGAATTTGCCGGGGTAGGGGCCTCACAAATCTCCCCACCCCCTAATTTATATTTTGAATATCTCAAAAACTATGCTAGCAAAAACGACACGGTTTGCGGCACAAACCTGAACAAAAGTAGCACAAACGAATGGCATTGCTGAATTTTGAATTTGCTGGGGTGGGGGCTGACCATTTTTCCAGCCTACCCACATTTATATTTGGAATATCTCAAAAACTAAGCTAGGACAAACGACACGGTTTGCGGCACAAACCAGCACAAACGTAAGACAAACGAATGACACTGTTGAATTTTGAGTTTACCGGCGTGGGGGCTGAGCATCCCCCTCCCTAAATTTATATTTTTAATATCTCAAAAACTAAGCTAGCACAAACTACACGGTTTTGCGGCACAAACCAGCTATACCGTAGCACAAACGAATGGCATTGTTGAATTTTGAATTTGCTGGGGTGGGGGGCTGACCATTTCCCCAGCCCCCCTCCCCAATTTATATTTTAAATATCACAAAAACTATGCTAGCACAAACGGCACGGTTTGCGGCACAAACCAGCACAAATGTATCACAAACTAACGGCATTGTTGAATTTTGAATTTGCCGGGGTGTGGGGCTGACCATTTCCACAGCCCCAATTTATATTTTGAATATCTCGAAAACTATGCTAGCACAAACGACACGGTTTGCTGCACAAACCAGCACAAACGAAGCACAAACGAATGGCATTGTTGAATTTTGAATTTGCTGGGGTCGGGAGCTGACCATTTTCCCAGCCCCCTCCCCCACCCAATTTATATTTTGAATATCTCAAAAACTATGCTAGCACAAACGACACGGTTTGTGGCACAAACCAGCACAAACGAAATGGCAAACGAATGGCACTGTTGAAATTTGAATTTGCCGATGTTGGGTCCTGACCATCCCTCCCCCCAATTTATGTTTTGAATATCTCAAAAACTATACTAGCACAAACGACACGGTTTGCGGCACAAACCAGCACAAACGTAGCACAAACGAATGGCACTGTTGGATTTTGAATTTGCCGGGGTAGGGGCCTCACAAATCTCCCCACCCCCTAATTTATATTTTGAATATCTCAAAAACTATGCTAGCAAAAACGACACGGTTTGTGGCACAAACTAGCACAAACGAAATGGCAAACGAATGGCACTGTTGAATTTTGAATTTGCCGATGTTGGGTCCTGACCATCCCTCCCCCAATTTATGTTTTGAATATCTCAAAAACTATACTAGCACAAACGACACGGTTTGCGGCACAAACCAGCACAAACGTAGCACAAACGAACGGCATTGTTGAATTTTGAATTTGCCGGGGTGTGGGGCTGACTGGCTGACTATTTCCACAGCCCCCCAATTTATATTTTCAATATCTCGAAAACTATGCTAGCACAAACGACACGGTTTGCGGCACAAACCAGCACAAACGAAGCACAAACGAATGGCATTGTTGAATTTTGAATTTGCTGGGGTGGGGAGCTGACCATTTTCCCAGCCCCCTCCCCCCACCCAATTTATATTTTGAATATCTCAAAAACTATGCTAGCACAAACGACACGGTTTGTGGCACAAACCAGCACAAACGACACGGTTTGTGGCACAAACCAGCACAAACGAAATGGCAAACGAATGGCACTGTTGAATTTTGAATTTGCCGATGTTGGGTCCTGACCATCCCTCCCCCCAATTTATGTTTTGAATATCTCAAAAACTATACTAGCACAAACGACACGGTTTGCGGCACAAACCAGCACAAACGTAGCACAAACGAATGGCCCTGTTGGATTTTGAATTTGCCGGGGTAGGGGCCTCACAAATCTCCCCACCCCCTAATTTATATTTTGAATATCTCAAAAACTATGCTAGCAAAAACGACACGGTTTGCGGCACAAACCTGAACAAAAGTAGCACAAACGAATGGCATTGTTGAATTTTGAATTTGCTGCGGTGGGGGGCTGACCATTTTTCCAGCCTACCCACATTTATATTTGGAATATCTCAAAAACTAAGCTAGGACAAACGACACGGTTTGCGGCACAAACCAGCACAAACGTAAGACAAACGAATGACACTGTTGAATTTTGAGTTTACCGGCGTAGGGGGCTGAGCATCCCCCTCCCTAAATTTATATTTTTAATATCTCAAAAACTAAGCTAGCACAAACTACACGGTTTTGCGGCACAAACCAGCTATACCGTAGCACAAACGAATGGCATTGTTGAATTTTGAATTTGCTGGGGTGGGGGGCTGACCATTTCCCCAGCCCCCTCCCCAATTTATATTTTAAATATCACAAAAACTATGCTAGCACAAACGGCACGGTTTGCGGCACAAACCAGCACAAATGTATCACAAACTAACGGCATTGTTGAATTTTGAATTTGCCGGGGTGTGGGGCTGACCATTTCCACAGCCCCCCAATTTATATTTTGAATATCTCGAAAACTATGCTAGCACAAACGACACGGTTTGCTGCACAAACCAGCACAAACGAAGCACAAACGAATGGCATTGTTGAATTTTGAATTTGCTGGGGTCGGGAGCTGACCATTTTCCCAGCCCCCTCCCCCACCCAATTTATATTTTGAATATCTCAAAAACTATGCTAGCACAAACGACACGGTTTGTGGCACAAACCAGCACAAACGAAATGGCAAACGAATGGCACTGTTGAATTTTGAATTTGCCGATGTTGGGTCCTGACCATCCCTCCCCCCAATTTATGTTTTGAATATCTCAAAAACTATACTAGCACAAACGACACGGTTTGCGGCACAAACCAGCACAAACGTAGCACAAACGAATGGCACTGTTGGATTTTGAATTTGCCGGGGTAGGGGCCTCACAAATCTCCCCACCCCCTAATTTATATTTTGAATATCTCAAAAACTATGCTAGCAAAAACGACACGGTTTGTGGCACAAACTAGCACAAACGAAATGGCAAACGAATGGCACTGTTGAATTTTGAATTTGCCGATGTTGGGTCCTGACCATCCCTCCCCCCAATTTATGTTTTGAATATCTCAAAAACTATACTAGCACAAACGACACGGTTTGCGGCACAAACCAGCACAAACGTAGCACAAACGAACGGCATTGTTGAATTTTGAATTTGCCGGGGTGTGGGGCTGACCATTTCCACAGCCCCCCCAATTTATATTTTGAATATCTCGAAAACTATGCTAGCACAAACGACACGGTTTGCGGCACAAACCAGCACAAACGAAGCACAAACGAATGGCATTGTTGAATTTTGAATTTGCTGGGGTGGAGAGCTGACCATTTTCCCAGCCCCCTCCCCCCACAAAATTTATATTTTGAATATCTCAAAAACTATGCTAGCACAAACGACACGGTTTGTGGCACAAACCAGCACAAACGAAATGGCAAACGAATGGCACTGTTGAATTTTGAATTTGCCGATGTTGGGTCCTGACCATCCCTCCCCCCAATTTATGTTTTGAATATCTCAAAAACTATACTAGCACAAACGACACGGTTTGCGGCACAAACCAGCACAAACGTAGCACAAACGAATGGCACTGTTGGATTTTGAATTTGCCGGGGTAGGGGCCTCACAAATCTCCCCACCCCCTAATTTATATTTTGAATATCTCAAAAACTATGCTAGCAAAAACGACACGGTTTGCGGCACAAACCTGAACAAAAGTAGCACAAACGAATGGCATTGTTGAATTTTGAATTTGCTGCGGTGGGGGCTGACCATTTTTCCAGCCTACCCACATTTATATTTGGAATATCTCAAAAACTAAGCTAGGACAAACGACACGGTTTGCGGCACAAACCAGCACAAACGTAAGACAAACGAATGACACTGTTGAATTTTGAGTTTACCGGCGTGGGGGGCTGAGCATCCCCCTCCCTAAATTTATATTTTTAATATCTCAAAAACTAAGCTAGCACAAACTACACGGTTTTGCGGCACAAACCAGCTATACCGTAGCACAAACGAATGGCATTGTTGAATTTTGAATTTGCTGGGGTGGGGGGCTGACCATTTCCCCAGCCCCCCTCCCCAATTTATATTTTAAATATCACAAAAACTATGCTAGCACAAACGGCACGGTTTGCGGCACAAACCAGCACAAATGTATCACAAACTAACGGCATTGTTGAATTTTGAATTTGCCGGGGTGTGGGGCTGACCATTTCCACAGCCCCCCCAATTTATATTTTGAATATCTCGAAAACTATGCTAGCACAAACGACACGGTTTGCTGCACAAACCAGCACAAACGAAGCACAAACGAATGGCATTGTTGAATTTTGAATTTGCTGGGGTCGGGAGCTGACCATTTTCCCAGCCCCCTCCCCCACCCAATTTATATTTTGAATATCTCAAAAATTATGCTAGCACAAACGACACGGTTTCTGGCACAAACCAGCACAAACGAAATGGCAAACGAATGGCACTGTTGAGTTTTGAATTTGCCGATGTTGGGTCCTGACCATCTCTCCCCCCAATTTATGTTTTGAATATCTCAAAAACTATACTAGCACAAACGACACGGTTTGCGGCACAAACCAGCACAAACGTAGCACAAACGAATGGCACTGTTGGATTTTGAATTTGCCGGGGTAGGGGCCTCACAAATCTCCCCACCCCTAATTTATATTTTGAATATCTCAAAAACTATGCTAGCAAAAACGACACGGTTTGTGGCACAAACTAGCACAAACGAAATGGCAAACGAATGGCACTGTTGAATTTTGAATTTGCCGATGTTGGGTCCTGACCATCCCTCCCCCAATTTATGTTTTGAATATCTCAAAAACTATACTAGCACAAACGACACGGTTTGCGGCACAAACCAGCACAAACGTAGCACAAACGAATGGCACTGTTGGATTTTGAATTTGCCGGGGTAGGGGCCTCACAAATCTCCCCACCCCCTAATTTATATTTTGAATATCTCAAAAACTATGCTAGCAAAAACGACACGGTTTGTGGCACAAACTAGCACAAACGAAATGGCAAACGAATAGCACTGTTGAATTTTGAATTTGCCGATGTTGGGTCCTGACCATCCCTCCCCCCAATTTATGTTTTGAATATCTCAAAAACTATACTAGCACAAACGACACGGTTTGCGGCACAAACCAGCACAAACGTAGCACAAACGAATGGCACTGTTGGATTTTGAATTTGCCGGGGTAGGGGCCTCACAAATCTCCCCACCCCTAATTTATATTTTGAATATCTCAAAAACTATGCTAGCAAAAACGACACGGTTTGCGGCACAAACCTGAACAAAAGTAGCACAAACGAATGGCATTGTTGAATTTTGAATTTGCTGCGGTGGGGGGCTGACCATTTCCACAGCCCCCCAATTTATATTTTGAATATCTCAAAAACTAAGCTAGCACAAACGATACGGTTTGCGGCAGAAATCAGCACAAACGTAAGACAAACGAATGGCACTGTTGAATTTTGAATTTACCGGTGTAAGGGGCTGAGCATCCCCCCCAAATTTATAATTTTAATATCTCAAAACCTAAGCTAGCACAAACGGCACGGTTTGCGGCACAAACCAGCTCAAACATAGCACAAACGAATGGCATTGTTGAATTTTGAATATGCCGGGGTGGGGGGATGACGATTTCCCCAGCACCCTCTCCCCCAATTTATATTTTAAATATCACAAAAACTATGCTAGCACAAACGTAGCACAAACGAACGGCATTGTTGAATTTTGAATTTGCCGGGGTGTGGGGCTGACCATTTCCACAGCCCCCCCAATTTATATTTTGAATATCTCGAAAACTATGCTAGCACAAACGACACGGTTTGCGGCACAAACCAGCACAAACAAAGCACAAACGAATGGCATTGTTGAATTTTGAATTTGCCGGGATGGGGGCTGACCATTCCCCCCCAAAATTATATTTTAAATATATCTAAAACCATGCTAGCACAAACGACACGGTTTGCGGTACAAACCAGCACAAACGTAGCACAAACGAATGGCATTGTTGAAATTTGAATTTGCCGGTGTATGGGGCTGACCATTTCCCCAGCCCCCCCCAATTTATATTTTGAATATCTCAAAAATTATGCTAGCACAAACGACACGGTTTGCGGTACAAACCAGCACAAACGAATGGCATTGCTGAATTTTGAATTTGCCGGAGTGGGGGGCTGACCATTTCCCCAGCCCCCCAATTTATATTTTTAATATCTCAAAAACTATGCTAGCACAAACGACACGGTTTTCGGCACAAACCAGCACAAACGTAGCACAAACGAATGGCATTGTTGAATTTTGAATTTGCCGGGGGGTTACCATTTCCCCAGCCCCCCTAATTTATGTTTTGAATATCTCAAAAACTATGCTAGCACAAACGACACGGTTTGCGGCCCGAACCAGCACAAACGTAGCACAAACAAATGGCATTGTTTAATTTTGAATTTTGAATTTGCCGGGGTGGGGGGGTGACCATTTCCCCAGCCCCCCAATTTATATTTTGAATATCTCAAAAACTATGCTAGCACAAACAACACGGTTTGCGGCACAAACGAGCACAAACGTAGCACAAACGAATGACACTCTTGAATTTTGAATTTGCCGGGGTGGGGTGGGGTGGGGGGGGGCTGGCGAAATGTACCCTTATGTCCCAACTGGTTTAATTTGTTTATAACGAAAATGGAATATTCTTATTGGCTGGGTGCAGCATGTTTATACACGTTCTCTAGGGTATTAGGAATGAGTATAAACAAGCTTATTGTCAGATTTGATCATGTTTCTACATGCTAAATAAGTTCAGGATCTAGGTTGCTTTGGTTATGTCGCATAGCTTATATAGATGATTACTGGATATTCGATGCTAAAATTGTCTAGAGAATCCCTCGAAAGCATTAAGTTTTATATTTAAGAACGGGGAAAAAATGAAAAAAGAAACTTTTTGCTGTTTTTTTTATTTATAAGCAGCGCCATTTTGGAATATTTTTTTTTCGAGCCAGAGGAAGAAGCAGGTGTTGCCGATTAACCTGCCCAGCTACAGAGAGAGACGATCGGCCGACGCGCAGCTGTCACCATAACCTCGTTTGCCCTCGTGTTCACCTATGTTTTACGTGTTATTTCACTGGTCTTTTTGAAGGGAGCGAGGCTAGTTTTTAATATGCTTCACCACAGGAAAAGCGTTTGCTTCTAGATGTACGGAGAGTCAGTGTGTGTACTCAATGCGGTGTATACAAGCAGCGAGCTTCCCTCACACTTGCTTCCCTCCTCCGGTGTGCAAGAAAATTATTCGTAATGCGGTTTCTCCCTGAGATTTAATTCGGTAAAAACAGACAGTGGAACATTTAATGGACAGGCGAAGTAATTGTCCATCTCCATTGTGTTGTAATGCTACAACTGAAGAATTTCGTCATCAAGAAAACGAACAGCACGTGCGCGAGATTGAACTCTATATTCCAGAGGTAAAAGCTGTGAGCGCGATTTACAGCGGAATTCGTCATCTGACTTTTTTCCCAAGATATTTATTCTCCCGGGACTCGTTACATGCAATGTTAGTGGACAGCGATATTAATTCCATTTGGTGGGTTATCTTATTTCCAATCAGAGCATGTACATTCTAAAAACGATACAGCTGTTCTGAATGATATAGAAGGTACGATACCCTTCTATATCATTCAGAACAGCTTGTCTGTCCGAATACGAAATTAGGAGTATCATCGCACATTTGGGTGCCGGTGTAAACCAGATCATCCTTCATCGCAAGGATCTCTGCTTGGAAGACATAGGTATTATTCAATTATAGTGTGTTGAGTCTCGCAATCGATTCTTTAAAATTTTATATAAAAAGTTGTATTAATTACAAAATCAAAATTTAAAATTTGAAGTTTGTTTTAAGATATTATTTATTCAGATAATAAACCTCTTATTTTCGTTCAAAGGCTTCGCGGAAGAGAAAGCTTTGTGAAACACTAGTAAACGATAATGAATATGCTTTGAAGACCAGCAAAGATTTGTATTTCTGCCCAGGAAATAAGCATGCCAGCGTTTTCTGATCCAACATCATAGGGGACAGTGAGGCAATTTGACACAATGCGATAATTTCCTTTTTGTTTATCATAATGCCTGACATCATTCTTCGCTGGCAGGATGATCCGTGTCTCTCACGTTCTTCAGCGGACTTATGGAAAATATCTTCCACTAACGGCATATCAGAGCTTTGTGTTCTTTTTATCTCGTCTGTGAGCTCCATTTCTCGAAATGAACTTTAATAATCTTACCATCATTAAGCTACGAATGCCTAACATCTCAATCAAGCAAGCCTCATAGAATGGACTGAGAGAATAAGGAAAGCTTTGTGTTCTTCTCATTTCATTTGGCTCAATACGGTTTTCCATCTATTGAACACAGAACGTTCTAATGTAAATCTTTCTTCTGACTATTTCTTGTGCGTTTTAAAGTGAATATCTTATATTTTCCATTAACACTCCCTTGCTGTTGGGTTTTACATGTTAAAGATCTCCATATCCTAAGACAGTTCCAAGATTGTGGGGCAATTTATATTTTCACTATTTACATATTTGTTTTATGTTCTCAGCATTTGCATATTCCCGAAAATATCGATATTCAGTTGACAATACAGAAGAAGGCTGTTCACTTCTTTGGCTTTAAAAAATGCGTAAAGTATTCGCAAAATCTTTATTGTTCCATTTCAAACACATAAAGCGTGATTAAAAATGTGTTGGATTCATAGAAGTGAACCGCCTTCTTCTGTATTGTCAGCTGAACATTGGTATTTTCTGGGTATACTGGGACTGCGTCATCGTACTCTGTGACGTGTGAAACCTTCTCGCCCAATTATTAGAGGTATCGTACCTTTTGAAGGGCGGTTCTTGCTCTAATTAAGCCTGAAAGCAAGCATATATCGAACATCAACCTAAACGCACAGTTTATTTCTCTTGAGGCGGAATGCAGCATTTGCCTACTGTAGAGCTCTGTTGAGATTTCGGAATTACTATGTGTGCCGTCCCGATGGAGCAGTGATCTAAGCTCTGGCTTCTGAACAATTATCCGAAATGCGTCCGGGTTCAAATCCCATTAAAGTATGAATGTTTTGTTTATTGCATCGCCTTATGTCTTTCCGTTTTCTTTAACCACTTGTCCTAAATTAGGCACGAGGTACCGTTTGTAAGCCCATCCAGTAGTCTTCTGTGTTCGTTAATCCCCCAAATAGAAATAGAAAAACAAAATTAATTTGTATGATGCTGCACATAACAGGTATTTTTAATACGGTTAGCATTTACCACCTTAAGGACTAGAAAGTTTGCGATAAATTCGAACTTATGCCGCTATGTGTGAAAACAAAATTTTAGATTAGTTTTTTAATATTTCATACTTGGACTCAACTTTGGCAGAGGAAATATTTTCAGATCTTTAATATTTTTTCCTAGATCTTTAATGTTTGGAAGGAGGTCAAATGGTTCTATAAGTCTCTTTTCCTTTTGCACTACGTGGACGGCCGAGTACACGTGTCTCGTTTTACTGGGCAAAGTTTTCACACTACGATAAACTGTGTGTCGAAAACAAACTAGTGGAAGAAGTGTAATGCTTTGGGCAATGTTCTGCTGGGAGACCATAGATCCAAACATTTATATAAACTGAAAAATTACGTCTACCACCTACCTAAGCATCATTGCAGACCAGGTTAATCCTGTTGTGGCAACGGTATTCTCGTCGACTACTGCTTTATTTCAGCCGGAGAGTGGTGCATGCTAGAAGGGACGGACTTTTTGAAAATGATTCGCAGAATATGACGGATACGTCCAGATATAATTTATGGCTTCAAATTTTCCATACATCAATTGAACCGAGCATCTTTGGTTTGTGTCGAAACAGCACATCCGATCTGCTGTTGTTCAACTACGTAACTTACAAGATTTAAAGGTCTGCTGGTAAGGTGTTGGTACCATATACTACAAGACACCTTGATAAATTTTGTATCTCCCATATATAACCGGGAAAAACTGTCATGAAGATACATGTAGGACCAACATCATATTTGGAAGGTTGTAATAATGTCTTGGGTCTTCGGGGTAGATGTTCAGGTTTTGATATAAAATTAATCTCTATTAAACGTAGTTTTTCAGATAGGATTTTTTCGTTATTTCCACAGGAAGATATGTAAAATATGAATAGTTTTTCTGGTGGCTCCTGTTAAAGCTAATTAATTTTCTATTAGTATAAGATTATTTTAGAAGATCTGTCAAAAAGCAGAAGATCCGCCTAAAAGATCTGTCAAGAAACAATATCGCTGTCTCTGATTACCAAGCAAAGATGCCGCAGTTTGAAATTTCATAATATCAGTAAAAAAAAACTCAAGAGGTCCGGCAGTGGCGAAACAGTGAAAAGTTTCTAAAATGATAATTTTCCCCAATAATCTCTTCTGAATGAGATGATGGAACTTTAGATCCCTGATGATTTCGTATTGTCATAATATGTTCGCTTGCTGTCGTATTATAAAACATAGTATTTTGGAATTGACCTGACCCCTTTCAACAGAATTCGGCGTGTAGACCAATTTTTGTACATTAATCGTTAACATTACTTTGTGTCTGAAAGGAATGTGACCTTAACCGGTGTCATTGTAAAAGATTACCGAAATGTAACACAAATGTAGCATCTGTCAATATGATTTGCTTCATTTCTAGAACGAAAGCTGTCAGGTGGAATTGTTGACAGTTGATATCTTTTCGTAATTTGTAAAAACAAATGGACACAAAAATATACGTTTAGACCTAACTTTTAACCAAACCGTGTTATTTTGCCAGAAATGCTCTATTCAAAACTTTGATGCATTAGTGTGTGTTTTAGTTAACCATTTAGGAAATTTAATAAATTATTATTTAGCCCTAGCTGAGATCTCTAATTTTTGTGGTTTTCTAAGTTTTTCGAAGTACACAGACGTTTTTAAACATGGTCGGGCCAATTTTTTTCCGTCCAAGCATATTTAATTGATATTTAAACTTCGTTTTTAGAATACGGACGAATTTCCTGTAAAGTAACCATTTAATTGAGGTAGTAAAAATCTCATGAAAAAAATGTTTTCATAATCGCGTTAAAATGCTGTAGCGTTTTTGCAAGCTTTAGGAAGTGCGAAATTCTCATTTTTTCTGAGAAAAGAGATTGTCCCTCTTTAAATAGTTTTTTTGTTAAAACTATTTATGGCATTTAAGGTTTTCTGACAAAAATTTCACACCATATCGTTTTGAATAACTTAAGTAAACAACTACGAGGGAAATGGTTTCCACATGTGCATTCTATACTTTTAAAAGAAATTCTTGAAACAGCATATGCGAGCGACAGACAGTTCTTCGTCTTTTGGTGAAATCGGCAGGAACAGTAGAAATTCTGAACATTTTAACTTATAGTAAATTCCAAATGCATTAGAGTCGGTTTTGTGAACTATTTTGAATTTGGATGCAGTATTAAATAAATAAAAAAAGATATATTAAGTAAATATTCAACCAAAACTTTCGTTAATTCTACAATTCTATTTTTACGAAACGGGAATAACACCACTTTGTAAACGTTTAGGGATATCTTTTCGATTCATGTTTTTCATATGTCAGAGAATCCCTCTGTCCTGGAAATACAAGTGTCTCGGGGTAACATGGTACCCGAGGAGCAAACGGAAGTCACGTGACCCGATCCGGCACCACTGGCACGCAAGTCAGCTATTATGCATCTTCTGAGCGCGGGCTGACCTTTATATTTTGGCGTTCAGCAATGTGGCTTTGAAAGCGATGTTTGAAGCAAACGAAAATTTGCCAGATGTGGCTTTGAGAGCGATGCTTCATTGCCAATACTGCAGTCCGCAGTTCACAGCCAAGAAAAATTTAGCGTAACATGTTCAAAAATTTCCTAATAATATTTCATGTAAGTATTGCAAGTGTACTTTCACAAGAGGAGCTTATTTGGAAAGTATTGCAAGTGTGTTTTCATAGAGAAGAAAAACTTGTACAAACATATCAGAAACTTTCACCCCACACAAAAAATCCAATTATTTCGTTCAGTTGTTTGCAGCATTTGTGAATAGAGTTGCAAAAGAGTAACTGAACTGCACAACCATATCAGCGTCAGTCATCTTGATATTTCGCTGTCATTTGAGGACAGGGGCGCGCCAAGGGCATTTGCCGCCCCCTTGTACGAGAATATTTTTTCAATTTTTATTCATTTTTACATGAAATAAATATCTTTAGCAACATTATTTTCTATTTCCGGTAAATTTAGATTTTCCATAAAACACTACAGTCTCTTATAAAAATGAAGAAAAAAATCTCTAAAATTCTAGTTCAGATGACGCTACGAATAATTCAAAAAGTCAGCTTCCTCTCTCTCTCTCTGCCAATTTACACAAAAGTCTGCATTACCGGCAAAAAAAAGTTTCGTCATGTACGATGATAAACATATTACAGCTTCTCGATAGTTACGCACACACACACACACAGTATATATAACTAAGCAAGATAAGATGAAGAACCCGTGGGTAAGGAAAATGATAAAGAGTGGAATATATTATGATCAGAGTAAAATCCCTGAAATGGTAATAGGCTGGACATATTGCCAAGAGAAAGGACCATCGATGGACAACCAAAATTTTAGACCGAATTCCAAGAGACAGGAAAAGACCCAAAAGAAGACCACGTGGGAGATGGGTGGATGAAATTCGAAAGCATGCAGGAGTGAGATGGAGGAGACTGGTCCAAGACAGACTTTTGTGAAAGAAACTTGGGGAGACCTTCATCCAGCAGAAAATTGATAATGGTTGAGGAAAATGATGATATATATACATGTAATATTATACATGACGGGCGTTTCTTTAACTATTCTAACCAAAATATCTAATATCGTGGAATACATCGAAATTGTATCCCAATGCTCGTTACCCGTATTGCATCGATCCTATGTTTTCCCACCCTGTTTTACAGACAACGCTGGAAGCTCTTTCTTGAAAATTTGCCAGTGATAAAGTAATTCAGAAAAGTAAGAATATATTTCTTGAACAATGCTGAAAATGTTCACATTCTGTAGGGAAATTTTTTTGTCGGCATTTACGACCGGATTTAAAGTATGAGCAGCTCGAAATACATAAAATGCGTAAGGGTTTTAAGTCGGCAAATTATGCTTTTTGAAGTCCATTGTGCTTTTCCTACATAATGGCGACATTTGTCATAGCCCTGGCCACGCTTTTATGAATGCTGAAATCGTCAAGATTTTAAAAATAAAATTGAAAAATAATTTCCAATCCTTTGCCTGCGGTATAATTTACTGAACAAAACAGTAAAAATTATTCTCTGATTTCAAGACATTTTCTGTTGAATTATAAACGAGTTATTTTTACCAAAAAGAAAACGTTTCACTTAGCATTACAATTTCTCACAGTTTAACGTTTTCATATCTTCTCCCACGTAACTGATATTAATTTATCAACCGAAAAAAAAATATTGTAGGTCCAACCGCCCCCGGAATCTGGCGCCCGTGTGCTTAGCACCCATTGAACTCCCGCTTGGCAGGTCCCTGTTTGAGCAAAAGGAGTTCCACTGCACTGAGGAGTTTCTACAGTGGAAAACTGATATGGAGCGTGATCCACAGTCACGTTTCGTAAAACACAAATGTGGCATTTGCCAATTAGGTGAAACAATTGGTTCTTCCTATAATTGTCATAGAAGTGGCTCCTATTATTGTCATAGAAAATCACCTGAAAGTAGGAAACGTTTCATGAAATGTGCAGGAACAAATAAAATTGGTAAAAGCTGTCTAGCACACATTAAAGTAAGTAAACCAATAGTAAATGAAACCATTAAAATCAAAGTTAAGTACCAATCTGTCTACACTGGACATAAAATAGAAATTGGAAGAACTGCACTGACAAAACCTCGGAAAAAACACCTGGCAGCTAAGTTGAGTTTAGGAATACCAAAATCAGCAATTCTTACTGATAATAGGAAAGAATTTTCACCCACTAAACGACTTGGTTACACCACTCGGAAAGATTTACTCAACATCAGCCGAGACTTCTATGTCGAAAGAGAAGTAACTTATCATGCAGATGATATAATATCTGTTGATATCTCAGTTCAAAAAATTCAATATGAAGGTAATTCGGTGCTACCGTACAAAGCACGGGGTAAAACCATACCAGATCATCCCTCAATTGAGAAAAAAGGTTTTTCACTCGGTATAATGAGTGATGCTGAATTGAAGGTGTCAGAATTGCATGGAAAAATGGTGTTTTGATTGATTCTACACATGGAACTAACATGTTTGAGTACCAGCTAACAACTTTGTTGGTAAATGATTCTCTGCATCAAGTGGTCCCAGTAGCAATCGTATATTCGTCGCGCATTACAACAAATATTTTTGTTCTTTATTTTCTGAAATTAGGAACATATTTCCTAATTTACAAACAGAAGTTTTTATGTCAGACGACACCCTCAAATGTATAATTCTTGGAAACAGGTGTTTGGGGAAGTACAGAACAAGGTTTTGTTTGCATGGCACGTGAAACGTGCTTTAAATAGCAATGTACTAGCAAAAATTAAAGATAAACACGTTCAAGACAGAGTTAAGCTGGCCATACAACATATGGTCGATGAAACAGATGTCACAACTTTTCAGCTTATATCTCAAGATTATGTTAAAGATTTTTTATCTTCTGCAGAAAATGCAACATTTGAGAAATACTTCCTTCAAAATTACTTGAACCGTGTAAATCAGTGGGCAAGCTGCTTTCGAGTAGGATGCCAAATGAATACGAACATTAAGGTAGAACGGTGGCATTTCACAATAAAACATGAAGAAGCAGGTGAGTAGACAATGCGAAGATTAGATAAATATATTTCCCTTGTGCTTAATGATATTCAAAAATTTTTTGGGCCAATTGATTGCTCTTGAACGGTCAAAATTGACATCCTACATTTCTGATATCAAAAAAATGCACTTGAACAGTTTCTAACTGAACTAAGATGCCTTTGTTGAAAAGGAACCACAAAAACAGTGGATAGTTTATTCAAGCAGTGCTACAGAAAATATTATCCAAACTTATACTGTATCATACATAACTGACTGTGACTGTGAGATAAGGTGTCAAGAGTGCAATGTGTGTGTTCACAACTTTAAATGTACATGCCCTGATGGTGCATTGCATTACCCCATAAACAGTGGATAGTTTATTCAAGCAGTGCTACAGAAAATATTATCCAAACTTATACTGTATCATACATAACTGACTGTGACTGTGAGATAAGGTGTCAAGAGTGCAATGTGTGTGTTCACAACTTTAAATGTACATGCCCTGATGGTGCATTGCATTACCCCATATGTAAGCACGCACACCTTGCATGCAGGTACCTCAGTAGGAGAACTGAACATTATGTGTTAATAACAGATAGTACTGAGTCCAGTGACAATTTTTATATTGACATGAGTAATAAACATGAATAACATGAAGAAATGCGAGTGGCAATAACTAAGGAAATAAAAAAAAACCCAGTTCGATGTTGAAAAAATATAGAGCTATTACACTTGCATGTGCTTACAATGTAATTGAACTCATGCATCACAGTAAGTCCTCTGAGGAACTACAAATGGTAACTGAAAACCAGAAAATGTTGCAAACTAAGTTTGTAACAGTTTCTGAGACAAAACAAGTTTTGCCATTGGCACCAGAAAAAAATTCATGCCAACCAGCAAATAAAAATAGAAAGCCACAGCGACATTTGACGCATGGTAGAAAAACACTGAAACGAAAAGTTTAGACTGACTTCAAGGAATTTCTTTTAAAATAAGAAGATAATATGTTGAAGGTTAATATAATCCAGGTAATAATGTGCACACTATTTTTTCTTTAATTCTAAATAACTCTGTGCATTCATTTTAATATTTTACTTTGTTTTACTTCTTAAATATTTGTGATAATAGAAAAAAGAAATTTGTTGTTTGTGGGATTGACAACTACCATGAGTAACTCAATGGGCTGTAAGGAATCACCCATTCCTAATTTACAACCCCTTTTTAACGTAGTTTGCTGTTAACTGATATGGACTTCTTCCTCTACTTATGTTGCAAGTCATTACCATGACTTAGTAAATAAGCAATACTGGCTATTTATGAAGTTAGTCATAATAATGACTTGTTAAACAAGTGTTTCCTGTACTTATTTATGGAGTCACTAGTCTCCACCAGGGTATGATAATGTGTTGCATTGTAAAAGCAGACAGTTCGTGAACTTTATTGTACAAACTACACTGACGGATAAAAAAATCCCAACACCAAGAAGGGGTTGTGTTAGATAAACGACAGTTGGTAGGCGGTGGAGTACATCTGTAAGATAACGTCTACGCAAATTTCGCGCTCGGCGCGTACGTGAGGCGCTAGTAGTGCCGCTCGGAACGTGCAAAGCAGGTTTGCTGTAAATACGCGCTGTAACGTTCGTGAGCGTTAGTTATCATTGAGATTCGACGTAGAGTGTTGATGTTAGTCAAGAATGCCTTTAAGAAGACGAAGAAGCCATTATCGATAGCTCAGGGAGTTTGAACGAGGTCGTGTAATAGGGTTACGAGAAGGTGGATTTTCTTTCCGCAATATTGCAGAACGACTTGGCAGGAATGTAGCCACTGTGGATGATAGTTGGCAGCGGTGGTCAAGGGAAGGTAGTGCCTCAAGAAAACCGGGTCCTGGCCGGCCACGTTCCACTACTGAGAGGGAAGACCGCCGTGTACGGCGTATGTCCGTGGCGCATCGTACCGCGTCTGTGGCAGCAATTCGAGCTGCAGTTGCTACCACAGTGACACGACGAACTGTTACAAATCGGTTACTTGAAGGACAGCTCCGAGCCAGACACCCTGTAGCGTGCATTTCACTTACTCTAAACCATTGCCGTTTGCTACGTCAGTGGTGTCAAGCTAGAGCTCATTGGAGGACGGAGTGGAGATCTGTTGAGTTTTATGATGAAAGCCGGTTCTGCCTCGGTGCCAGTGATGGCCGTGTGTTGGTTAGAAGGAGGCCAGGTGAGTGCTCTGCAAACCAACCTGTCTGCGGCCGAGACACACTGGAACTACACCTGGAGTTATGGTCTGAGGAGCAATTTTCTATTACAGCAGGAGCACCCTCGTGGTTACTCCACGCACCCTGACGGCACAGTTGTACGTCGGTCTGGTGATTCAACCTGCTGTGCTGCCATTCATGAACAGCATTCTAGGTGGAGTTTTCCAACAAGATAACGCTCTCCCGCATACCGCTGTTGAACCCCAACATGCTCTACAGAGTGTCGACATGTTACCGTGGCCTGCTAGATCACCAGATCTTTAACCAATCGAGCACGAATGGGACATCATTGGACGACAACTCCAGCGTCACCCCCAACCAGCATTAACCGTCAATGTATTGACCGACCAAGTGCAACATTCACGGAACTTCATCCCACAAACTGACATCCAGCACCTGTACGACAGAGTGCATGAACGTTTGCGTGCTTGCATTCAACATTCTGGAGGTTACACAGGTTATTAATGTACCAGCATTTCACATTTAAAATGGCTCTTCTCGCGCTTACAATAATCTGTGATCTTGAAACCTTAATCGATTAAATATGTTACCTATACAAATGTATTGCCGCCATTTCATTCCTCTACAACTATTTTTTCTTGGTGTTGGAATATTTTTTCCGTCAGTGTATGTGATAGTTTCCTGACTCCACTTGCATCAAAGCTATCCCCCCTACCCCATTAGGTGTGTGGCTATGAAAAACAACTGTCCCCATCAATAGTAATCATTTTTTCTTTGAAAGTACTAGTTTTGCTATCCTACATATATTATCATTTTTAGAAAACATTCCGTTTTGTTTGTTGGTTGCGTACTTATATTCAATATCTATTTTTCTTGTTTCACGTTATTCACTAAATTCTGAAAGTCTGCTCCTGTTTTTGCCTTACTGTTAACTCCACGTTTGATATTGAAATTTGGCCTCTGTCCCAGTGGCGTAGTGGTCTAAGTGATGGCTTCAAATCATTCATCCGAGATGGGTCCGGGTTCGAATCCCGATGAGTCCTGGATTTTGTGTTTGGCTTACGGCGCTAGCTCTCTCCCTTACCTGGAACCAATGGCCCTAGATTAGGAGCGGGCGACTGCTTATAGCCCACTCAGTTGCCCACGGTGGTCGTTACACCTCCAAAAAAAAAATGGCCCTCTAAGAATTTTATGGTTACTTTAGTTAGCATTTATATTCGTAACTCTATTTGAATTCATTTGGTATTCTATTTCCTATAGTGTACCTTATTATTACTAAAATATAGGAACAGAAAATCCTAATGGTGCACCAATGCTATTTGTACATATAATTTTAGTCTGTATTATTTTGTTATGTTTTGTCACTTTGGATGTGGTGACTTGACTACAGAATAAATGTAATATAACATTCAAAGAAATGAGGTGCCATGTTTGAGTATGCAGAATCATGCAAGAAAAAACATTATTATATTAAAAACTTTTTCCAATTTTATGGCAATTCTAGAGAGACACTTACGTTGCTAGCCTTATTGTTGGTAAGGATTTCTAATGTTTCACAAATGGCAGCAGATTAAGCCATTGAGTAGGAAGCTATTAATGCCTAAATCTACTGTATATCATCCCATGATATACGGTAGATTTAGCCATACTGGAAGTAGACTTAGCCATTGAGTAGGAAGCTAATAATAGCTAAAGCTAATTTCTGTATATCATCCCATGTAGGATCAACGGAATTGAACTTGATTTCTCTGTACAGTGATTACCTTTCTGCCATTTGTGTCACTTTTATGTTCATTCTAATTCTAAACAAACGTTTGGTCATTCCATTGTAGTTGTTGGTTCTTTTATGTTCATTCATTCTAATTCTATACAAACGTTTGGTCATTCCATTGTAGTATTTCTTGGAGCTGTCCAAATATTGTACAGGGATAGCATAGACACCCATGTCATTGAAGAGAGTGAGTTTGTCAATATTTCTGTTAAACAATGGAACACCCATTTTGTTGATGTGCAAAAGTTTGGAAATTTTAATTTCTATTTTATGTCAATGAATTTGGATTACTAGTATAGTTATACTATTTTAAGTATAGTTAGTGTACAGCAGGATTGTCGCCAAGCGGGTGCGAAGGTGGGCTCTAGCCCATCCTGAATATTGTCTTGCCCATGCGGCCACCCACCCAGTTCAAGATGTGCCACATTTTTTTTTTTAACTTTAAAATATAATCTGGAATTTGCCAAGGAATAACGACTCCCGTGTTTTTTGTTGCGTAGCCGTACGTCTTTTCACCTAGGAAGTGCGGTTTTCCTTCTCCATAGAAAGGTTATCAAAATAATATTCACAAGACCATAAAAATTCAGTTGTTGTCCAAATTCTGAATTTAAGCCTTTTTTCAAATTGGTAAAAAAAAGCTTAAATTCAGAAGAGGGTGAATTGGAATTCACTGAGGTCTTTAGTAATTACACTGCTGTTTGTTCATAAAAAAAGGGATTCCAACACGGAATGTGAAGTCCAAAGCTATACTAAAACTCTAAAGCCTATGTAACGTATACTCTAGATTCACTTTCCTTTTGATTTTTACTATCTGTGGTTATTTTATTTTCCTATGTAAATTATCTTCTTACTGAACGAGATCTTATTTCACCCGCTGAATGAGATCTGGCAATGAGTGTAAGTCATGACGTGGTGGTAGCCAGTATAAATAGGCGCGTTCAACGATACGTAGAGAGAGCTGTTGTTGTATAGAGAAAGCGGTTGTTTATGTGCGTGAGAGCTTTGTTTCGTGTGTAAAGAGATCTTCGTTTATGTGAGAGCCGGATATCGAGTAGTTGTGTGACCGATGAAGGGAGTGTGGATAAATAATAGAAGTTTACCAAATAAAAGATTGTCTTACTAAGTACGTTTTTCTCAGTTCATAGTACTGTCAGACCTCTGTCTGGCTGTTAGGTTTATTTCATTAGTTGATTATTATTAACAACCAGCATAAGACTTTATTCATCTTAATTACTACTAAAACATTACTAGCAGTTAAAAGCTTGTTTATTATTATTACTACACTACTAGCAGGAAAGTTTATTCATGATATAATTAACAAACAACAACCATTAGAAGAAGCATTGAATTCATTTTAATTCGTTAGAAGGAAGCTTATTAGTAGAAAAAGCCGAATTCATTATAATTATAATTTGGAAGAAAAAGCCGAATTCATTATAATTGGCGCCCGAACAGGGACCCAATTATAATGAATTCGGCTTTTCTTCCAAATTATAATTATAATGAATTCGGCTTTTTCTACTAATAAGCTTCCTTCTAACGAATTAAAATGAATGCAATGCTTCTTCTAATGGTTGTTGTTTGTTAATTATATCATGAATAAACTTTCCTGCTAGTAGTGTAGTAATAATAATAAACAAGCTTTTAACTGCTAGTAATGTTTTAGTAGTAATTAAGATGAATAAAGTCTTATGCTGGTTGTTAATAATAATCAACTAATGAAATAAACCTAACAGCCAGACAGAGGTCTGACAGTACTATGAACTGAGAAAACGTACTTACTAAGACAATCTTTTATTTGGTAAACTTCTATTATTTATCCACACTCCCTTCATCGGTCACACAACTACTCGATATCCGGCTCTCACATAAACGAAGATCTCTTTACACACGAAACAAAGCTCTCACGCACATAAACAACCGCTCTCTCTATACAACAACAGCTCTCTCTACGTATCGTTGAACGCGCCTATTTATACTGGCTACCACCACGTCATGACTTACACTCATTGCCAGATCTCATTCAGCGGGTGAAATAACATCTCGTTCAGTAAGAAGATAATTTACATAGGAAAATAAAATAACCAGAGATAGTAAAAATCAAAAGGAAAGTGAATCTAGAGTATACGTTACACCTATCTTAGGGCAACGAGTAAGCAGGTGGTGGCTTACGGCTGCTTTGGAAGAGCCGTGATGACAAAGTCACTGGGTTGAAGGAAAGGAGTTAACGAGAGGAAAGGTATTGTCTGTGTGGACTTATTTTGCCTAAACCCTAATCCATGAAAAAGTTTACTTTAAGGCCTTTCTCCTAGGCATGAAATTTTCTTTTAATCAGGGCGTGTTGCCCGTGTTAGGGACGTGTCATATTTATTGATCGGTTATGTAATTCTTTAGATTTTATTAAAAAAGATGGACGGACCATTACCAAAAAATGACTCCAAACCTTTGGTTCTTTTATGTTCCTAAAAGTGCAAAAACTTTAAGACAGTTCCAAAAATAAAGAGTATGTAACCAGGAGGAGGGAGTATTGTACAAATACTTTCGCAGCCTGTACAAAAAGGAAAACAAATAATTCTAGTGTTTCGTAAATAAAGTTGCTATCAAACTTGCCCCATCAAAAATAATGCTCGCCCACCTGTCGACCATCCTGATTTCAAACAGTTCGTCCCTTGTGTACAGTTCTCTGTTATTAATTAACATCTTGTTCTTTTTTATATCTCCCATCAGTCCATTGGTTTCTACTCAGTTTTGTAAAATGTAATGTGTTTTGCTCATATTCATGTATTACATCTTGTGAAAATATACTTCAATAGAACATATAGAATTGATCTAGTTTTGAAACTATATGGCTTTGCAAAAATATTGTGAATGTTTATGGATCTTATTTTGTCAAATTTTGTAAGAATTTAAAACACTGTGTCGGTATTAAAATGTAATCCTGATAAGATGTTTATCCAATATATTCCTTGAATTAACTAAATTACATTATTGGGAGATAACTATGTTTATCTTATTGAATAAATCAGTTGGAGTGTATACACGAAAACTATTTTAATGCAGAATAACATTATTTAAAAGTAAAAGTTTAGGGCCATGTTATATAGCCTTTAGAGGCAATGCGTGAACTTTTACTCACTTGCTCAGTTTTATGCATTTAATAACAACTTAATGCTTTGGATATGAAGATTATCCAGATTGTTTTTGCAAGAAGATAATGTTTCATATTTTATTGAATTAACTGTTAGCAGTCTATAAATTACTTTATTTTCATGTTCAATAACACTACACAAAAATGGCATTTTGATATTATTTCTGTTTGTGTAGTAGTTAATGGATTAACTTTTGTTCACCTTGTAAATTTTCTGTAGTTAAAACTACATTTATGCTTTTGGATAAGAGGAAAATATTTTACGTGTTCTGGTAGGTCTCCATCATAATTTTTCAGTCATTCTCTTCATTTCGTATTTTAGTTAATATACTTTAATTGTAAGCATCTGTTTATATTACCCTGAAAATCACACTTTTTATGTAAAAGCCCATATGTGTATGATTTTGTCTCATTTAGTTGTTATTGCAATCAGCGTTCAGTACGATTCTTGATGTTCTGTTAATTAGCTGTTTTTTTTTTTGGTGTAACAGATATTTTGATTTTTTTCTCATTAATTGTGGTGTGGATGAGAGTTGAAGTTAAAGTATGGTATTAGTTATATTGTAATTAATTATTTCAAAATTGCTCAAACTGGCTTTTGTAGTGTACACATGTTAACTGCTGATAACCACTTGTACTTAAAATGCTATCTTTTTGCCAACAAATAGGGCCAATGTATTTAAATTTGGACCTTCTTTTAATTTCATCATTACTTGTATTCAATACAGTTGCTTGTACTTTGTCAGTGTTTCTTTTTTGAATGATGTATATTTTGAATTGTATTTTTTAACTTAAGCAAGTTCAAGTAATATAGCATTTGCACTGCCATTAAGTGATTGGTATTCCTATTGGCTAAGCACGCAACTTACTTGAGGTTTTCGGTTCCTTAATAATCCTGTGGGTGAGCAAATTTTCCTTTTCTACAATAAATCATTATTCACTCAGCAGTTTTATACTGAAGTGTTAATTTAGCAGCATAGGAAAACAACTCAATGTAATAATTTCTTAAGGTAGTAGTAAAAGCTTATACTTTTTACACCATAATCAGAAATTAAATGTTACACCTTACTTCAATGTGTGCAGATGTGAAGTTTATTAGCTTCACACATGGATATAAACCAGTGTTGAATTCAAATTTCTGTCAAGAAGTTAAAATTCAGAGATCACATTTACCTCTTCCAAATCAGATGAAGGTACGAGGGGGAGACAAAACCCCTTGTCTATTTTACTGCGTGGCTTTTCGTATGCGTCTGTTCAAACACTTCTTTTCTTTGAAAAAATTATGTCATTATGTAGGAAAAAATAAAGACAACATTTTGGTGTAATGCAGATTTTCGTTGTCCCTGTGTATATATCTTCAGTTGCAGATTTTATACAGTTACTCAACACAGAAATAAAAGTTAAATTTTGTCACAAGCTAAAATGTTTCAGAAAACAAAGCGTGTGTGTGTTTATTTCATACTAAAAGTCATTTTAATAAAATCTTTTGTACTTTAATTATTGAATAAAAATTGCGCTGTTCCAGGTAATAGTTTTAAAAAATGGATTTTCATTTTCTAGCATTTGTATAAAATCGGATTTTCTAACAAGCGCCGTTTTTTTAGAAATTCAAAAATGCATTAAGTTCTCACATGAATGAAGTATACTAAAAATACAACACATGCCAATCTATGCACACACACCTCCGAGGGCGAGTATGCAAACCTGCATGTGTTACTGGCCATTGCCAAACATATGAAATATTTCCTTTAATCAGTGTTGTAACACAAATCATTTAAGAACGTAAAAATATTTATATTAAACTGTGATATTGGCAGAGTTTTCAACTTGAAGTGTTTTAAAAATATTTAATTTATAAGGAATTTTGTAATGGGGTGCATGTAGTGTGCATTTTCTGCTTGGATTAAAACACAAAAAAGCTGCTTTGGTTTTACACTGGCGGAAAGTGAAAAAATAACACCAAGAAGGAGACGTCTGATGCCAACGAAATTTATATAGCATAATAACCGAATACAGAGGATAACGTGATCAAGACATTATGGCAAAATACAGCTGTATTTGCTGGTAAACTGATAATTACATTTCCATGTAACATGGTTAGTACGAGGTTGAACCGCCATGAACTGCGTCAAACTGTGCAATTCTGGCATGGAGTCTGTCATACAGATGTTGCTTGTAAGTTTGGGGTATTGAGTTCCAAGCATCCTCAACCTAGACGCGTAAATCGGAGATGGTCGTGGCTGGCCGTGGAGACCGGATAAGTCGTTGTCCCATAAAATCCCACACGTGCTCAATGGGGGACAATCCGGTCAACGTGTAGGCCATGGGAGTTGTCTCACACCCTGAAGTGCATGTTGCGTTGAACATGCCGTGTGTGGGCGTGCATTATCTTGCTGGAAAGCACCACGATTGATCGACCTTACAAATGGCACAACAACGGGCTGAATGTTGTTGTTGATGTAGGAGGTGCTGTTTAACGTACCCGGTACAAACACTAGTTGTGTACGGTAGTGATAGCGGATCGGTCCCCACACCAGGAGACCAGGTGTAGGCCCTGTGTGTCGCTGGCGGGTGCAAAAAGGGTGGAGACGCTGCCCTGTGCGTCTGCAAACACGCATACGGCCATCGGAGGCTCCCAAGCAGAATCTGCTTTCATTGCTGAACACGACAGATTGCCATTGCGTTATCCAGTGCAGACGTTGGCGACACCACTGTAGCCGTTCCTGACGGTGGGCTGGAGTCAGAGGTATACATGCGAGAGGCACACGTGCACGTAGTCCTGCATCCAGTAGACGGTTGCGGATTGTTTGCATAGTCACCTTAGGTGCAATGGCAGCTGGGATTTGCGTCGCCGTGGATGTTCTGCTTGACAACGCCGCTCTTCTTATGCGTCGATCGGTCCGCTCATCAGTCCGTCTGTGACTCCCGGTTCCACGGCTTCTCGTGTGGGAATGTTTCTCGGACCATCTACGCCACCATCGAACCACCACCGATACTTCCCGTCCAATTCGCTCTGCAATACGATGATACGACCACCCGGCCTCGCGGAGTCCAACTAGACGACCTCTCTCAAAGTCCGATAACTGCTGAAATCGTACACGTCTTCCATATCCAGGCATTGCTGCTTCATCAGGGTCTTCGCACGTGTCCGTACGCCGACGACTGATTACATTCACTTCGCCGTACTCCTTAAATACCACCGACGATAATTTGCATATTATGCCGTGCTGTGGCGTAAGCACTCACCGGTTGGTCCCGAAATTAACACCACACCTACGTAAACTCGACCCCATTAACATATGTAAATTTCAGGATCGTCCGCCAATTCCTTCTTGGTGTTTTTTTTTTCACATTCTGCCAGTGAATTTGGAAATTGTGGGAGTATTGATGTTAGCCTTTCATGAACCACAAATCACAAAAGGTGTTTAACCAGTATGTTTTGTATATCTTTAGTGACCTGTTTCCTTTTCGTTCCAGAGTTTAATGACTTGAATTTAAGGGGCCACTCATTTATGGTAAGCAACAGGCAAGTACTTCCAAATAAATGCTTTACCCGTACCTTATCTCGAATTAGAATTTGGATCACGTTTGGATAGCCCACTCAACCATGGTTTGATTACTCGCAACGAGATCACCGAATCATCTCTGCCCACTCAACCACTGGTTTGATCACTTGCAACGAGATAGGTCTGGGTTCGAATACTAGTGAGGCAGGAATGTGTTTTTACAGCACAGACTATGTTTTTCTTCTCTGTAATTAGAGACAGGGACTGCTTTATAGCACATCAAATAGCTCATGATTGTTGTTAAGCCCCTAAACAAAACCGGAATTGCATTATAGGGCAGGGCAGTTGTCTAAGCGATGGCTTCTGATCATTCGTCCAAGATGGGCCCGGGTTCTGTGTTTGTCTTTCGGTATTGGCTCTCTCTCCCTTCCCTGGAACCATTGGCCCTAAATTAGGGATGAGTGAATGCTAATAGCCCACTGAGTTGCTCATGGTGGTCATTAAACCCCTAATAAAATAAATAGAATTCAACTAGGAAGCAAGGGTTACTTACACTGCAGACATAACATCACATGAACTTTAATAGATAGTGGTTTTGCTCGGGGAAAATAAAGCTGAATTCCGGAATGGGCACAGTACTGTACGTAGAAATTTATATATAAATGCTGACTACGCTGGTGCTGTGAGATTCAAGAACCTGTTGAAAAATTGTAAAAAGTGAAAGCTTAGAAACTAAACTCTTCACAAATTTTGGATTTTTTTTTAAGATTAGCAGGATATTTTTTTACATCAGACTTTTCACTAAAGTCTAATCTGTATATAAAAATAATGTTGAACAATCTCTCGTAGATGCTGACTATGTTGTCGCTCTGGGGTTCAGGCAACTATTTAAGTTATTCATAAAAATGAAACTTTTCTCCCCCCCCCCCCCAAAGAAAAACACGTAACATTTTTTTTTTGACTGAAGGTTTAACGCCACCGTGAGCAATTCCATGGCTATAAGCAGTCGCCGGTCCCTAATTTAGGGTCTCTAGTTCCAGGGAAGGGAGAGAGCCAGTGCCGTAAGACAAAGACAACGTCCATGCCCCACCGGGATTCAAATCCGGACCCCTTTCGGACGAATGATAAGAGGCCATCGCTCAGACTACTGTGCCACCGGGGCGGCCGTAACTTTTGAAGCGTGCATAATGAAAATTTGTAATGCATATAATTATATATCCATTCCAATTTTAAAAGCCTATTACTGATTAAATCGTTTAAGTTGGGATTTTCACTGCAATTTATTCGTACGCAAATAAATTTGACATCGTAACCCCGGTCTGTAATAGACCTACACCAAAACGTTTTTTTATTCTGACAATAATTCTAGCTAATTTTTACAAATTTATGCAAAACTATGCTCCATACACAGGTGAAAAAACTAGGAGAACTAGAAATAAGACAGGGGCGGATCTAGGATTTTTGTAAGGCGAAGGGGATAACCGGATACCTTTCTGATATTTTCCTCAATTTTTGTAAGTGACGGGAATAAACGGATACCTTTCTGATATTTTTCTTCAAAATGAAAAAGTGTTCTTAGTATGTCTAGTAATTCTTCCAATTAATTAAGGAAAGTAATATATTTTTCAGTAATACTTTCTTTTACGAAAAAATATTCAATTTGTTATTAAAACCCAACATGGAAGTTATTCCTTGGTCCTGAGGGGAGGGCGCCACCCCTTTGGATCCGCACCTTGAATAAGATAACTGGTGGAGAAGGGCAACATTTCTTGGTTGACCAAACTTCTCACATAAAAATACCTAACACCGCCGGTTATATCGCCTCAAAGTTGGAAAAAAAACAAGAGAAAAGTCAAAAGTTTCGAGAAAGGGAAGCTAAAAAGGTGGTGTACTTCAGCCCTCCAAAGAAAACTAGGTGAGTCAAAGGAACTCTAAGCTCATAAAAAGATAAATTGGACCACTGATCCACATTGGGCTTATTAAAAAGCCCCCTTCCACCAAATTTAGCCAGCAAGCTTCAAATAAGTCTTAAAAGTGAAAAACTCAGTGCACCACAGTGCTAGTTGGGTTAGAAAAACGTTATTTCTGCATGTAATTCGACACGCAGCTTAACACTAAACAAATACACTATCTACCAACAAGTAATTGGACACCTGTGATAGCAAAGGAAAACGAAGTTTATTCACCTTCAATAGTTGGTGGAGCCTCCACGAGCGGCGATTACAGCTGCGACCCTCCGGGGCATACTCTCAACCAGGCGTTGTACGACGGCTAGCGGTATTTTCTTCCACTCGACTTGAAGAAGACAGGTCAGTTCCTTCACCGATTTCGGACCGTGGGGGCACCCCTTCAGTCGACGCTCCAACTCGTTCCAAAGGTGCTTGATAGGGTTAAGGTCTGGGCTCTGCGCAGGCCAGTCCATTCAGTTAACCCCATTGTCACCAAACTAAGCCATGGTGGACCTCGGAACATGACAGGTGGCATTGCCTTCCTGAAAGTAACATGTGTCCATCCCGTGAAACTGCCACAACGTAGGAAGCGCATGGTCATCCAAAATGATGCAGTAGGTCTCGGCGTTGAGTCTACCAGGAATTGCGACCAATGGTTCCGTGCCATACCAGGAGAAACACCCCCAAACATAACTCCACCGCCACCGAACTTTACAGTTGGAAAAATACAATCCGGCAGGAGGCGTTCTCCAGGCAGACGCCAAACCCAGACCCTGCCATCCGAACGGTAGAGGGTGAACCTTTGATTCGTCGCTCCAGAGAACCTGTTTCCACTGTTCAACGGTCCACTGTCGACGTTCTTTGCACCACGTTAGCCGAGCAGCGCTATTGGACTTGGTGATCAAAGGCTTGTGGGCGGCAGCACGTCCATGTTAACCGAGCAGATGGGCTTCTTTACGGATGGTATTCTTCGAAAGAACACTCCCGGATGCCTGTTGAAACTCCTTGCGGATGTGGCCCATCGATTTGGTGCGGTTTTTCCGAATTTATCTGGCCAGCACCCGTCGGTCTCTAACTCCCAGTTTTGTGGGTCTGTCGGGTGGGGGCACATTCCGACTATCACCTCTCATCTTCGCATTGCCAATCACGTAGGCCACTGTCGATTTTGGGTACTTCAACTCGCTGGATATATCACGTATGGATCGGCCATTTCTGTGATACCCGAGGATTACTCCTTTCTCGAAATCAGAGAGCTCCGAACTGCGTGGCTTCTTGCATGCGACTGGTTGCGTTGTAGTTTCCTACACGATATTTAACGGCGGTAGTGACGTGTATCAGGACCGCAGATTTCGTCGATTGCAGGTGTGTCCAATTACTTGTTGGTAGATAGTGTATATACATTATATACTGTGTAGCACCACAAGATTTTAAGCGGAGAGTAACGTAGCCACTTTTCTCAGCTAAAGGAAAAGAAAAATACCCAAGACCGACCTAATGAACTATCGTTCACATTGAGTTAATAAAAACGTTGCAACATCCCCTATATATTAGTCAGTAAAAACCCACATCAAATGAGAGTTAAAAGTGAGAAAACCACGTGCGCCAGAGTGCAGGCTGGGTTAGAAACAGTGATTCTGCACGTATTTCGACTCGCTAAATAATTGCTGAACTCCGAGATATAAAGGTCAGCCCGCGCTCAGAACAACATGCAGAACAGCTGACTCGCATGACAGCGGTGCCGGTCACGTGACTTCCGTTTGCTGCTCAGGAACCAGGTTATCCCGAAGCGTCTCGCAATTTTATACTTTCTCTACAACACTTCTGAAAAAAGATTTAAACGAGAATGTACAAATTACATTTCATTAAACTCAAAATTTTGCAGCAACTGCATCTTTCGGCATAATATAACCAAAATTGATGAGGATCATTATTTAAATATTTAGGTAAATTTATCCAAAACGTAAGATGTACTACATCACTAAGCATGGATAATGTAATTTTTGTGTATTGCTATAACAGCAATTTTAAATTGTGAATTATTCGGTTTTATAGAACATATACAGAAATGCGCTCAACCAAGACATTAAAACCACCTGTGAGATACGCAAATAAACGCGCGTGCAGAAAATCAGTATCCCGTGCCAAAGTCGCGAATAATATGTGTATAATATTTGGGTCGGACCCCTCTCAGTCAATATTTCGTTTCGTGTCAACTTGGGAAAAAGCAAAGGATTTATTTGATTTCTTCAAAAGCCAGATAGTTACGGCAAGGTTCCGGCGTAAGAGCCTTTCAGAAACAGCCTCGCTAATAGGCTACTTACGCTGTACAGTAGTTATTACCTATAAAAAATGATCCGAAAGAGGTGAAACTTCAAGCCGACGACAAGGCGGGAAAAGGCCAAGCCTCATTGATAACAGAGGTGAGCGCAGGCAATCTCGTCTGGACTGCAGCAACAGGAGAAAGAACTACTGTGGCTAACATTACTCAAAATTTCAAAAACTGTGTGTCCAAACAAACAGTTCATCGTCCGCTCCTGGATATGTGTCTCCGCAGCCGCAGACACATTTGTGTTCCTCTGATCACAGCCGTTAACTATCGATAACTACTGAAATAGGCATTTAATCATCGACATTGGACCACAGCAGACTGGAAGCGGCTGCCATGGTCAGGTGAAAGCTGTGCCTGTTACACCATGTCGGCGGATCCCAGTGATTAATCCCTCAGCTTTCAGATTCCCCGCTTTGCTCACAAACAATTATTCTTCACTGGTGCATACCTTGAAATACTCAATTCCTCTCCTTCCTTCTGTGTAGTATCAGTAGAGCGCACACTCGAAATTCGAACTATTACGCAAATTCCCAAAGATTTGCTCATTGTGAGTTTCGTCAGTATCAAACTATACAACAAGTTTAATACCGGATCAAGAAACATACGAAGTTTTGCTCTCTCCATCATTCGAAGTGACAAATGCAGTATATCTGAAACAGATGGTAATCACTTTTCTTTAAACATCCTTGCATGTGTGTAATGTATTTTGCTTCTTAAGCATACCAAAAGTATTTTCCACGACATTTTTTGGTCGTTTTCTTAAAGCACCAAATCACGTCTTGATATAGTGTTAAGGAAGTTCTGTAGTATTAGGTGATTGGTTTTCAACCGTTACAAGAATTACGTGAAGGGTTGTTAACAATCGAAATTTTAACCCTCTTAGGCTCGTCAGTCCTCCTTTCAAAATGTTTTGTATTACTTATCGTGTTCCTTCTCATAATCGCCGCTTTCTCAAAATGTGCACAGATATTTTTTTTTTTTTTTTTCAGCAAGGGAGAAGGAGTTTCCTTGAACCAAATTGTTTTCATTCTTTTCGGCCGTCTTGCAATCTTATGCTATGCATCTCACTTCGCAATTTCTTGAGGACATCTATGCTCTCCGGTTTTCTCCATAGGTAGCAGCAATACCTTAAACACACCAAGATTTCTTTCATTTCCCGATAGTCAAGAGAGGAATCCTCTTTGTTGCAGATGCGTTTGCCGCTAGTAATTCCGTAAACACCTGTACTTATGACCTTCAACTACAAGAGTTTTGTCCGGCAGCGACGTATAGAAATGTCAAGTTTTATCAGCCTGGAAAATGTTGTTTCATTCGAATGCCGACAAGAGATTTCTTAAATATTTTCCCTTTCAGTTCCAGGTTATTGGAATATCGAGGACAAAAGTTTCTCTCAGCACTTTCTTAAAACACAGCCCATGGAGGATCTTAAATTTGTACAAGCATCCATTTAAGTTAGTAGGCTGAAGGAAAAAGCTAGGAGGAGAATACTTCGCAGATAACAGCAAAATGTCGAAATAAAACGAAAGACGTTTTCACAAGTACATCTGCCAATCAGCGACAGAAAGGCAGAAATACACAAAAGCTCAGTACAAAAAGAAAAATTAACAAGCTATTAAAATGTTAACGTAGATAAAGAAACAGATAACAGAAAAATGCAAATAAGAATTTAAAATGCAAATTCACAAGTAAGAGGTTTATACAAAACTGAAAAATGTTACGGAAGAAAATAATGACAAAATGCTGGCAAATGAAATTGAAATCTGAGATTTGGAAATCTAGGTTCTGGAAACGGAAAGAAAACGCAGCAGTAACGAATAAGCATACATCAACTCATAAGGATGTTAAAAGAAAACAAAAACTGAAAAATTATGAAAACTGTAAATATTCGTCTTGAGTCTATGAGATCCAACTGAAATGGAATCAGTCACATCAACACAACAATTTGTTTTGCCCTGAGAATGGAAAGTAAACTGGGTGGCTGGCCTACCGACAGTGCACTGCACTCGATTTCGTTACTTCTCATGTATTGATTTTTCTTGCTTTGTGGTGGTAGCTGTACAACTCTGTGATGAAACTGAATTGCCAGTTTCCTACGAAGAAAGAGAAGCCGCTTTAAACTAAAATTATTTGGTTTTTGCGAAATATACTGCGAATTCCGCAGATGATATGAGCCAGCATATTTTGGTTGTGCTTTGTCATGTTAATTTCGTGCAAAAAGCGACTTTTTGTTTATATTTTTTCCGAAAATTAAATAACCTGGTACCCCAGTTACCAAAAGTCTGTTTATCTACGTCTGTTTTCGGTAAATTATGGAAAACAATTCTAGCATTACAAAAAGTAATGTTTACTGCACATAAAACATCTAGGCAACACTCTTTGAAAAACGCTTCCTACCGTGTCAAATCAGGAGGAAGAAATATGATAAAATAAAGTTATAAGACATCCAATTTGTTAGTGGAATTCCGATTGAACATAATATTTTAATATTTTAGAGATATTTTCTACGTTTGTGAAATATGCAACGTTTGGCCTGCTTACTGATTTATGTTGAATGACAAGAAGAAGAAAAAAAAACAGAAAAATCAATTGAAACGCGATATAAATTGCTAAAATATGTTTACTCCCCTCGGACAACATTTATTTCACTCTACTACTAAGCGAGCACCGTATATGTAGATTTTGTTTTGTTGTTATCTCACCCACATCCTGTACATTTTCGTATTTTTTTTAATTTTGAGTAATCAAATTTAATTATTTATCTAATGGAGATGCTCATAAAAAATAATCTTTCTATCAGAATTTCTGTAATAACTTTTCTCGTCTTTTTAGGATACGCACGTAACAACATCCAGGTCATGATAGTTATGTTGTATGGCTCTGTCAAATGTAAGAAAATATCATTATGCGTAGTTTAGCGTGAAGTGTCTATCCATAAAATATAGATTCAATTATCACTATTTATAAATACGTTCTAAAACGGTATACAGATTGGAACAGTATTAGGCATTTTTTCATTTGAAACCGATAAGAAATATTAAAATAAATTTTCACAGGATGGGCTGCAAATGGACACGCAAAATGTATGTTACCCTGGGTGAAGAATCAAAGATTGCTCTTCAAAATTTGCGCTAAATCCAAAGAATGTAATAGGAAAATTTGCTTTATTTTTAGAAATCGTTGAGGAATCACGAATGGGTACAAATACGTGTATCTCTGATTTCCGAAGTGATTGATGCGTTCGTTCTGTAAAAAAAAAAGGGGGTGTGTCGTTTCATTAAGAATATTTTAGAAAAGCTGAAGTATTATTTCTGGTCGAAGACCAAAACTTCCTATTATTACACTATTATGGCAAACAACAAAGTTATTGACGAAATAGACACAACGGGATATGCTGGTAGCTGAGAAGATATTTTACGAGTGTTTTTGAAATCGAAAACTGGACATATATCATTCAAAATATGTTTCCTAGTAGTAGCTTTTTTGGTTACTTTTTTGACGTCATCCCTGTTCCATCCGCGGTTCTTCTTACCTTAAGTGCTAATGTAAACCGCTATAAGTGATCAGCTACATACATAATTTATTTTAAGCTTGGTCACTCTTGTGTTACTCTTGACTCATCATTCCAGTCAGCTGTTCCAGCACGTCAGTTTCCACTTATCTTACAGGGAAATAAAATGTGCGTTTTGTGATATGCTAAAGAAGGAGGTATATCCTTACACTAGTTCGGCATCATTTAGACGCTGCATCTCGGGCTAAACGCGCTGGATTATTTGTGTTTGTTGTTGGCCTTTAAAAAATTTGCATTGAGAGAAAAACGTCAAACACACCCCGAAAGCGATAATGAGGTTTCTCATTGTCAACCAGGAGTGGCTGAAAGAATGATAGACAAAGTAATCGCTCTTTCCACGTTTTTCTTTAATTAACACACAGCAACCGAAAAATTGTATTACGATGCCACTGGGATTTAATCCCAGATCTCTCGATAAGTATCCGAGTGCGTTCGTTTCACGCTAAAGTGCCAAGAGTCTACAGAGCTATTTGCGTTTATCTGTCAGCATCTGACTTAGCAAATCCGTAGGGATGAGCTCAGCAACTGAGGTGTATCTATCTGGTAGGGCGTAACGGCACAAGCTATTTAATTATAGCTAATAAATCCATAGTGCGAGAGAAATGGTGACAAATCTTCCAAATACGTTGAGAAACTGTAAATAGACAAAGTCGTCGCTCTTTCCACGTTTTTCTCAAATTAACACACAGCAGCCGAAACATTGAGATGGACCTCTCAGTTGCTGAGCCAATTCCTACGGAACTGTGAAGTCATATGCGGACAGAAAAACGCACATAGCGCAGTGGATTTTTGGCACCGTAGCGTAAAGCTAACGCACTCGGCTAGCTATCGAGAGATCTGGGATTAGATCCAGAGGTGTCGTAATAAAACTTTTCGGTTGCTGTGTGTTAATTAAAGAAAACGTGGAAAGAGAGGTGACTATTCTATTTATATTGTACCCACATATTTGGAAGATTTTCACCATTTTTTCTCCCTGAAAGAACGATGTTCAGAAAATTAATTATACAGCGATCAGACGTTAAATCACTTCGGGGTAAAAGAATAGCACATACAAGTAATAATGAAAAGAACTGTAATACACTATAATATACAGCTTGGCCAAGATATGTTAATTGCACCTAATTTTTCTATTGTAACATACTGCCCCCATGTGCTTATCACTAGCAGGTTCTTAAATATAAAAAACAGTATCAGCATAGCTTCAACTAAATGAAAAACGGTATCAGCACAGCTTCATCTGTAAATAGATCAGAGAAAATAACAAAATTAATAACACAAAAATGGAAATATACAAGCACTCATTCTTCCAATTAATTTCGGACATACTGAGATAATAATAACGAAAAATATATATTTCATTCGGAAAAAAATTATACTGAACAATTGGAAAGTATAGGAAATAGTAACAGAACTTCTGCTGGTTCTAATAAAAAAGCCACAACGGGAAATAAAATCGTTGACATACAATGGCGTTCTCCACCCTGATATCTTTACACGGAGCAATTTGCGGAAAATATGAAATTATTCATTTTGCGAAATCCATTTTTAAACGACATTAGAGGGAAAAAGCACACGCCTATGTTTTAGCGTATGAGTAACGGAGAAGTCCATTTCTCCATGAATTTAAATGTAACCTGGAGCTAAGCGAGTTTAGAAGGGCTGACAATTGAAACAATGCCAGAATAAAAATTTCTCAATGCATTTTAGACGTCGATAAATTTTCGTCACGTTACGCGTTTTAAGACCCCAGAGAAACAAAAAAAAAACCTATTTACGCATAGCTCTTCGATACCGCGGAACAGACTACGTTTCTTTGAGTGTTAACAGTTTGAAATGTTTACGAACATCGTTCGCCATTTAAGTCAAAGCTATGCAGCTATAAGCCTTTCATATAATCGCAACTGTAAAAATATTAAACGTTTAAAATAGGAATACTTCTACTTCTATCCTTTGAGTCGGAGGAGATCGATTCCCTCCATTGAGGTAAGTTTGCCTTTTCGTTTTGAACTCCAAAGTCTACGTTTATTCTTCTATCTCAAAATTACAGGTGTTGTTTTCAGCTGAAATTACAGCGTTCTAGGTAGTTGTTTTCTAGAAACTGGAAAAAAAATGTTAAGTTAAAGCAACGGTGATTGGAGGTAACTTCTGCTAATACCATAGAGTCCATGTAAGTTCAAAGAATAGGTGGAGCTGGGAAAACCTATAAACACTATGCCGGCGTTTCGACCGGTACTTATCGTTTGTGCATATAGAAAATTTGGGAGTTACGATCACTTACTGATTAAGTTAAACAAAGGAAAAGCGAAATTATCAATACTGAATAAGACCAGGAGACCTGATTTACCTTTCTTGATGATACTGTTCAAAGCATGTTGAAAAGCTTAACGCTCCCAGAGGCAATGAAAAGCGGATCTGAAACCTCCGTCAACGGGCATCTTTCCTCTTGTGACCCAACACGTCCAAAGGTGTCACACAACTGTTGGAACACAAAAACCCCATTTTAGTCACAGAAAACGCTGTTTTCCTTACCGAAATTGTCAGTCGTTTTTACAGACAGCTTTCCAGCAATGCACTTCAGGTTTTTCTTTGTGCTGCCGAAGTGAAATTTATAGCACATGTAAAGTGTTTCAATAGTAATAATAATAATAATAAAACTAAGCCGAGGAACGCAGACGCGAGTGCAGCAATTTAGTAATCTCGAATGTTTGCTGTTCGAGATCTTCGCGAAAATGGGGATTACAAAGTTATCGAAAACGCAGATTACACGGATTACACAGATAGATGTTGAATCTTTAGTATAGCAAAACCTATGTTAAGTTTTTCCTTAAGACTACAGTGACATCCATCCCTGCTGCAATGTGAGTACCTTATTGTCAATGGATTGTACTTGTAATATAATTGTATACTAGTACAGTATTCATTCTGTTTCATAAAGTACAAACTATAGTGCTTCCGAACGTGGTTTTGGCAGTAAAATCATAGGATTGAATTAACTAAAATGTGTCATCTGTGATTCTCCGTCAGTGTCGACAGACCTGCGATCCGTAGAAGCTTTCGAATTTATTGATGTGGCCTTAGGTTCTGTAAGGTTGCACACACACATAAATTAAAGTTTCCCGTCTTTTGCACGCCAACAAGGTAGACATTTTAAGGACAGTAAATAACAACAGAAAGCTTCAAAAATTTGAACGCCGTGACTTTGTTATACAATAAAGGAACAGATGAGAACTTAATTATACATTCAAAGACGCGGTGAGCCAAGATCTTTGGATACACAGTAGTATCTTGGAAAGAAAAAAAGCAACCTATTAAAATGTAAGTTTCCAGGTAAACGAGTGGTTATGACGTTTGCCGACTTATGGTCTTGGACTGTGACCAGTTTGAAATGTGACCGAAACATGTGTCGTATCTTTCTGGTACTGAGCAGCTTGTCACCTTTCCTCTGAAAATATGGCTATAAAAATTAACGACGGCGGACTATTTTTTCACCTAAAGAGCCATAAATGTCGTTGAACATTCAAAGAAACAATTTTTACATCTTTTAGGTCCAAATCTCTCTCCAGTTTCTTACTTTAAATTGTACTATACTTAAATAAATCGGATTATCAATCTATTTTGCACAGCATAAGTAAATTAAATCTGGTTCGCTCGGGCTTTTACTAGCAGCTGTGTGTTCTCTAATGTGGAAATCTCGTGGTTTAGGCAGGATCAATTACCGTGCATTCTAAGGAGAATTACATTATTTCTGATCATCATTCCAAAAAGGAATAAGACAAAACTACTTCGTGATTATTCGTGAATTTTGATTGTTTGCTGAGTTTTTTCTTTTGTGTTGGTTTCAGTGGTCGTGTAAGTTTTTGGACAGGGAGTAAAATTACTTATCGCATGATTTTCAAGAAGAAATTTGTGTTTTCTAGAAGTAGTACTCCACTCCCCTTTCCAGTTTGCAAACGAATGCCGTAAAAATTCTCACTTCAAAAAAACTTTTTATTTAATTCTACACTGTAAAAAATTTCCGTGAATTCTCGGTGTTTCAACTGTATTAAAACGGTTTACGGACCGTAAGCACGCCAACGGGCGATGAACCGTAAATTTTCGGTAGATAAACTACATGTTCACGGTGTTTAAACTGTTTTACCCATTACGGTATAATTCCTGTTTTTTTACGTGCTGTCGAATGGCAACAGACTGGTCGCGGACGCCATGTTGGTACGAAGCGATGGACGTCTCTCAACATAAAGTAAGGATTCTATGTTACCGATTTATAGAAACACCGCAGCATTTATTTTCGGCAAGTATTTTTTTGTTTTGTGTAAGTCACAGTGCATTATGATGAGAATGTTAGTATTAAGTGGTTTTGGTAACAATTGAAGCAAGTTTTATTTTGTATTTCATGTATTTCGTTCAAATTATTTGTTAGGCCGAACAAGTTAAGTAAACGAATGCAGTTGCTAACTAATTTTCCTCGCTTATCCTGTGACTAGGGTGACAACTAGTTTTGGAGAACAAGGTACAAATTGTATAATGGTCAATTTCACCCAGACCACGTTGGTGCCAGGAAATTTTTATTTAGCATTCGCAATCGTAGGTGCTAAAAATTCTAACACCATGCTCCTGCTTCCTGCATTTTTTTTTCAGTGCCAGACAGCTTTTTTGGAATCTGAGCTACTGAAGTTTTTGTGGCCCCTATTTCTGGTCACAAGTGCTTGTAAAATACGAATGTCCTATAGACTATATGCTAGATATGTATGTCTTGTACATATGTTGGATACCTATTTCCTTTATATATGTATGTTAAGGCTTTGTAAAATACATCTTATGTGTTTGCAGACATAAGGAAATGTATTATTTTTAATATTTATTCCTAAAGAAATGCAAACATTGAATCAAGTTTAGATAACAAAAATTTGAAATGAATGCACAAAAACAGAAGTTCACACATAGTTCAGGAGTTTGTCTTTAAAATGTCTGTTTAAAGATGTTGAAACATTTTTTTCTGCAAACTAACACATTGAAGAAATCTCATGTGAGCAGTGTGTATATCTCATCTGTGGTAAGATGGAAATTTATCAGAAGCATTCAATTTCTTAAAAATTAGTTGAAATATATCAATACACAGGTATTTGTGTAGTAATAACTGCCAGTGTTTTCTGTAAAATTATAAAAAAGTGACAGAAATATCACTCAACTCATAACTCAAGACATTTCTGTGTGTATGTTCCATCTGTGGTAAGATGGAAATTTATCGGAGCCATTCAATTTCTTAAAAATTTATAATGTATCGGCACACAGGTATTTGTGTAGTAATACTTGCTTAACTGCCAGTGTGTTTTTTTTTTGTAAAATTACAAAAGCCGGCGCAGTGGTCTAAGCGATGGCTTCTGATCATTCGTCCGAAAGGGGCCCGGGTTCAAATCCCGGTGAGGCATGGATGTTGTGTTTGTCTTACGGCACTGGCTCTCTCCCTTCCTTGGAACCAGTGACCCTAAATTAGGGACGGGCGACTGCTTATAGCCCATTGAGTTGCTCACGGTGGTCGTTAAACCTCCAATCAAAAAAAAAATTACAAAAAAATGACAGAAATATCACCCGACACAAATCGAGACATGTCAGGTAAACTACCAATGCTCTATTATAAAATGCTTTATTTATAAAATGAGTACCCAAAACAATGGCTTTCAGTGTAAACCCAGTTGTGTAGAAAGTTTTACAAATTTGTCACGCAAGGCAGTAATTACATTAGAACTGCTAAGTGAGCTAAGAAAATCCCCTCAAAAATCTCTTCAACTGTACTCTGTGTAGAATATAAACATTGCTAGTATACCCCAAAAGTGCCCCAAAATCTTTTCAAACGTCAATATATTTTACAAAAATTTTATACTAAAGGAACAAAAACATTGAATCAAGTATAGACAACAAGAAATTAGAAGTGAATGCACAAAAACAAAAGTTTACACATAGTTCAGGAGTTTAAGTTTATCTTTAAAATGTCTTTTTCCTTGCTTTAAGGTTTGCGAAGGAGTGCACAACATCGTCGAACGATAACTGCTTGGCAAAATCATGTACTAATGACATGATAGCCAGACCATTAAGTTTTTGTTGAAGCACTGTCTATCGCAAGTTATTGTTTTACAAAGGCCATTTTTGAAAAGAATGCTCTGCTTGACAGTTGGTTATTGGTACAGTAAAACCTCCTTAACGGACACTCCCAAATAGCAGACACCTCCATTTAACAGACAGTTTTGTAATCCCCAAAGTATAGACGATTCTGTGTTTTTACCTCTGAATAGCGGACAACGATTTCAGTCTTAAAAGCTGAAAATGCGTTCACTGAAGGGGAGAGGTATGCGAAATTTTATTGCAATGCCAAGCCCCAAGCCCACAATAAAATTTTAAGGTTTTACCGAAGTGTTAATTTAGTCATCTTGAGAGCAAACGTTGTATGTGCCGCACACGAGTTAACAGCTGTAGCCCTATTAACCTGGGGACGCGTAGAAAACAGTCATTTTATGAGCCGATCCCTAAAGTTAAACCATTTGGTTACATAGGATAGAAATACTGTGTTTAAAATCACATTTTTATCTTACTATAATTTTTTATTGTTCATTCACGTCTTCCAAATATTTTTTTCTATTAGGTAAACATTTCATGAATTTAACGATGATGGTGAAAATCCTCCGATCAACCGTTGACAGTGATTAACACTTTTTTTCTAACGGTAAAATACTTACAAAAATTGTTTTTGCAAAGAAAAAACACTGCTCTTCCCAGTTTTTAAAAATACGATTAAAATAGTGCACGTTTTTATTTTTTATAAACAAGCCTGCAGAGTGATCTTTACAGACTTCAAACGAGCAATACGAGCACCGAGAACCTAGCAGTTTATGGAAGAGAAAAAAGTAATTACAAAAAACAAATTCTGCATATCAGCAGCACCACATACGTGCCACACATTTGAAAAAAAACCCCAAAAAACTTTTATCATCATAATAGCTGCAGCTGTTAACAACGAAATTGCGGTAATTCAATGAGAAAAGTTTTACTCGCCAACGACAATTCTTCATTCGCCAATGGCGAGCCTGTGACCGGAAATTTCGTGCCCTGCATATGTACGCAAATTGCATTTTCCCTCATCTTTGAAAAACTCAAAAATATTTAAGTTACTATAAATACGTACATATATTCAACTTCGTGTCCAGTATTACTAATGCGGTTTCGGAATTTATTACTACATAAATATGTACATATATCAGACCTGGTTGTAATCCGGGTGTAGCCCGGAATTCCGGGTTTTTAAGTTTTAGAAGAATTTGAGATGCTTTGGACATTTCATTTCTAAAAATGCTACAAAATGGTAACTAAACTTCAGGTTCCATTTTCTTTGGGAATTACAGTGTTTGATTAAAAACACTGCATGTCCGTGCGAATGGTGAATGTAGACAATTTGTGGCACCTTGTGCGTTTCTTTTGTTATTAAACAAGCTCTCAAGATAACAGCCTGCTGAAAGGAAGGCTTCTTTTCATTATTTTGAAAGTTCAAATAATTTGATTATTTTTTCTAACTACTTTTAGAAACTGAATGGAATCCACTGTAGGCTTCAAGTTCAAGTAAAAGTGGTCTACATAGACTGCTCAATTAACATATAATATGAAGTGCAAAATTTGATTTTAAAGATGCAATGCCTGAAGGATTTTGCACAGTGAAAGAAAATTGGTTACAAGAAAAGATGCGAAGTTATACTGCACAAGCACTAGGGCATATTTGTTGTGTAGCTAGTTTATATGTGCGTATTATACATTATATGTATATTGGCACTGAGCTGAGAGTTTCATGGTTTCTTGTGTCACCTCACAATCACCCCTGGTATATTTATAGATGTATCTTTATTTTTAACAGCAAAAGAAGAAAAAGAATACCAGCCACAAAGTTCATATTGCGCGATGACTTTAGTAGACGGGCGTGTACCTCCCAATAGCGGACAGATTATCTGGTCCAGAGGTGTCTGCTATTCAGAGGTTTTACTGTATTACCAAATATAGTTTCAATATAGTGAATAAATTTAGGAAAACAATCAAATTATTATATATATCAATAATCACATTAAATGTTTCTACTTCAAATTGTTTCATTACGGCTATTGTCATATTCATATTTTTATTTGATCGTGATTTGACAAAACTTCCAGGAGATTTTCACTTAATGTTTTAACTATTTCTTCATATTTTTTAAAATTATTTCTTTCATTGCCAATGAAATGGAATAGTGACTGAAGAAGGTTACATCCAATTAACAAATCTAGTGAGGGCTTTTGTAATTTAGTACTAACTTTATCGCATCTTTCCTAAATATCATGCCAAAGAACACACATGAGAACAGATTCGAATTTCATAAACTTTTTGTAAGGATTTTGCTTTCTGCCAAGGTTCAGAGGGGTTTTTTTTTTTTATTAAATTCTCAGATACACTTTCTGGGGCACTCAAAATATTGTCATAGTCGGTGAACAGTGCTCTTACTCATTAATAATGACCATACCATCTAGTCTTACTCTAAGCTTTTTAAGTGAAATAATTTATTATTCATAGTTTGGTTCAAATTGCTAGAAAATATGGCCCATTTATCAGGGGAACTTGAGAGAAAAAAACAGCAATGTCTGTAGGTAGGAAAAAAAAGATTTGGGGCCTCCAGACAATGGAAGCTGCAAATTTAATATGAATAACTGAAATTATTTCTTCGATTTACGCTTTTTGGAACTTTTTTACTAACATGAAGTTTTCAGCCCTCAATAAAATGGGTGTCGGCACACTCATTTTGTTGGGGACCAAAAACTTTAAAAAAATCCAGGCCCCTGAACTGACAGTGGCCCTTAGCCCGTCCCCTTTTAATCTGTCTCTGATTTTTTCTGTCCCAGCTGCTATCATTTAGCAATGTAATCCATTAAAAATTTTATTTCCTGATTTTTGTGTTAAAATATGTGTTTTCATCCTAATTGTTTTACATAGTGTGTGACGGGCTTAAATTTTATTACATGCTGGGATGGTAAATAATATTAACCTGCTGGGATGCCATCTCGCCCAACTTCGAACACTGATTTCTATAGGAGGTCAAATTTTAATTTTATTTCTGTAAAAACATATAGCAGTTGTTATTCAGGATTGGAGTCGTCATTGTTCTCCAGCCAATAGCTATCAAATAATTGCCTGGCACATCTCCCTTTTTCAGGCGGAGTTGCTATAGTGTTCCAAGCTTAAATTTAAGAAATCCCTTAGTCAAACTCCGCATTAGCACCGATGCTAAAGTTAATTGTGACTCCCCTTAATCATGTTTGCTTAATAAATACACTGAGTGGCCACTTTATTATGACCACCCCCTCAGTACTTCGTTGGGCCACCTTTTGCCTTTAATACTGCATCAGTTCTTCGTGGCATGGACTCCACGAGATGTTGATAGGTGGTTTGGGGAATCTGAGACCATGCTTGATGAATAGCACTTTCCAAGAGTGTGAGATTGCAGGGTTGTGGATCCAGCTGTCTGATGGCTCGTTCAACTTCATCCCACAAATTCTCAATGGGTTTGAGATCTGGAGATTGTGGGGGCCACATAAGCAAAGTAAACTCACCGGTATGTTCCTGAAACCAATCCTGTACAATACGAGAACTATGGCAGGACGCATTATCTTGTTGAAAGTAGCCATCGCCATTGGGATAAACCATCCCCATGACAGGATGCACTTATTTCGCAACGATGTTTAGATATGATGTACCAGTCAGACGTTGATCAACACGAATTAAAGGGCCCAAAGCATGCCAGAGAAACTTTCCCCAAACCATAACGTTGCCTCCACCAACTTGAAGGGTTGTAGCAATGCATTTGGGGTCCATGCTTTCGTGCTGTTTCCGCCAAATTCTCACCCGGCCATCGGCATGGTGCAACTGAAAACGTGATTCATCGGACCACATAATTTGTTTCCAATTATCGACTGTCCAATTCTTGTGCGAACTGTAGACGTTTCTCTTGTTAACTGCAGACAGCAAAGGTGTTCGAACAAGCCTTCGGCTGCCATATCCAATCCAATGCGGTTTACGGCGAACAGTGCATGCAGAGATCATTTGAGGGGATCCTTGATTAAGATGGTCTGTAATTTGCTGCACTGTTGCCCTCCTGTTGTCTGTTACCAGTCTGGACACTCTCCGTTTCGCCCGAGCAGTCACTAGTCGATGACGACCACACGTTGCACTTGAGACCCAGTTTTTTGGCTGACAGTCCAATCTTTAAACACTTTAACAACAGCTGCTCTGGAACATTTCACGAATGCGGCGGTTTCGGTGATACTCACTCCATGGCTCCGAGCTCCTACAATCATCCCAAGTTGAAAGTCCGTCAAATCACATTTTTTACCCATCTCGTCACCCAAAAAATCACGTCTACTACTGTCGCGAGCACTCAGCTTTCTCTTTTTATAATAGCCTCGTCCTCTGGCGGCAATAGCGTGCAGCCATAGCTCATTTGCTTAAAACTGTCAGGTGGTCATAATAAAGTGGCCACTCAGTGTATACATATAAAAATACTTAATCTTCCCATGCAGGGAATAACTAATTTTTGGGGGGAGCAATGTTTCTCCTCAGATATAGCGTTGCAGAGCAATTGAGTAATTACATGGAGCACTTTTCCAACTTACTTTTATTTAAATCAATAATTTATTATAAAAAAATTACTAGCTCATCTTTCAATATCTATCGATAATATTGTAATCAGTAACACAAAGTAAAATCTAAAAATATTTTAGTAGATATGGAAAATCATAGACTGCTGTCTGATGTGACCACATCATCACTGCTAAGTGGGGCTACATGAGGAAGCTTTTTCTAGCTGAAAGTAAACACGATTAAGTTATGAATAGAATTTTATTTTTAATGCGTAAGCAAAATCGTATACAATGACTCATTAGTGGACAAAATCCACGTACTGATTGTGGGATCTGGGTATGATTCCCTTCCACAACTTCTTAACAGGGTCAATAACATGTGTATGCTACGTGAAAAAATCCCAGTAAGGAAAAGGAAAGTACCTTGCATTCAGGAGGAAAAGATCACAGGTTGAACATTTTTATATATGTCTTTTTAGGCCTACGTTTTTTATAGATACTTGGGGCTGCACTGTGACCATCCCTGTGAAAAACTGAACTTAAAGAGTACCACAATGCTAAACTTGATACAAGGTATACTGTTCAAACCCATGAAGATGGAATTTTAAAATATGTACATAAAAAATGGCAGCAATCAGTATGAAAATATCACCAGCGTGTAGCAAATGATGCACTGAATAAAATATGCCAAAAAAGAGCGTTGCAGATAGGCCCAGAAATATGCATAGGCTGCAGTTTAGCATTATAGACAATAGCGTTTTGCTATACCCTACTTTTTTTTAAATAGAGATATTAACGGAAACTTCCATATTAAACTTTAAATCAAGGTTTTGTAATTCAAATATGAGTTTGATATATGAGAAGATGAAATTGTAAAATATACATAAAAAATGACATATAACCTTGCATCGCTAACTGCTATTTTTGCATCGCAAAGCTTGAAGCGATACTGCATATTTTATCCCTGTTCCATTGTCAATCGTGCAAATTTCAGGAATTCTGTTGTTGCTGTAATTTGTCATAGCACATTCTCTTGCTGCCAAGAACAAACATCTTACCTTAATGATTGGGTGTTTTGTAATCCCTGTCAGGCACTACTTATGCTACACAAGGAGCTAAATATGCCAGATTTAAGCCTCTAAAAATAGGGGTTACACATGTTTGTAACCAGGGCCGTATTTGGATGGGGGACGGGGGAACAGGCTACAGCCAGAGGTGAATTTTCCCACTGATCTGTGCAATTATATGACAGCAAAATACATTATTATTTTGCAGTACTATATTTATAACCAAAAATTGAGATGTCCTGTATTATGCAGTTTGATATTTCCTGATGTTTATTTGAGAAATTCTGTAGCTTGTCACCTCAGCCGAACACCTGTAGTTTGTTTCCTTTCCATTGCTAACAAAATTCCAATACTGTGAGTGGAGGGGGGAGGGGGCAAAGATACAAGTTCAGGTTTGAACATAAGATGCCACCTCTGTCATTACATTCGTTTTAAAATTTCATAAATAATAAACAATGATAAAAATAAAGGCACTTTTTTAAAGATTTTATTAAAATAAAATACCAAAATATTTGATTTTTGAATCATCTAAAAATTGCTAACAAAATATCAATATTTAAAAGAAAAATAATGAGTAGCAAAGGGAGGGGGGGTGGGTGTCCGGCCCTGTTTATAACAAGGAGTTTCTAACCCGGGTCCGTCTGTTTAGCATGACATCTGAGCCACGACTGATCTTTAGTGGTCAGCCGGACTTAAACCAGCGTTTGTGCCAGGTCTCAAGTTAAGCACACTAACATTGGGCCACCATGACCCTTTGCCTTTAAGAGATGGTGAGTGGTTAGCTGGTTATGGTAAGTGAAATGCAAGCTATGAAATGGATGGATGAATTTATCTATTTTAGCAGACTAGTGAAAATTGGAATCAGGAGCAATAAGGCCCTAACATAACATTGAATTGTTCCTATATATATAATCAATGTAAAGCCAACTAGGTGGAACTATGTAATTGTTGAGTTGTCCTGTTTTTTTCCCCTTTCTTTTTCCAGCATTAAAAAGAAGACAATCTAATTACTTTTGCAGCGTGTTAATAAAAACGCCAAATATGTATACATAATAATAAGCATTGGGTAATTTCAAAACCTTATTTTACCTTGGACTTCAATGTCAAATCAAGATGGCTGATGCCATATTTGGTATATCTCAACTGTCCCATGTTGTCAGTTTGTCACTATAAATGAATGAAAATAAATCCCATAGGACATGCATCATGAAAGATGAATCAGTGAAAATTTTAACCTGAATGTACCATTCAGGCCTCTACCATGTTGCCATTCTGATTGAATATTGGCAGTGAAATCACATCACCAGTGAAATGTTATGCTGTACCCACCCTCCATCAGTGCTAAATAAATGAGGCAGAAGGCAAAAGTTCCTAGAAATGAAAATCTTTTTTTTTTTTTTTTTTTTTGAAAAGAGAAAAATAGGAGATACATCTATCAGACTTATTTAAAAATAGAAAGTAGTCACGACTAGACTTTTTTGTGCGAAGTTCATCACAACTTGTATTTTCTTTGACATCTCAGAGTTGAATTTTTCATTATTATAATACAGTACTTTCTCATACTAATGTACAGGGTCGGGTTTCCAACTAGGCGTGCGCCTGGGTCTCCAGAGCTTGAGGGTCCCCGAAAGCGTATAGTTGTATTTCCAGTTTCGATATGGTTTTCACGGACAAACAAATCCATCCTTAAAGCCACCACTTTGAATTGTTAATTGATATTTTGCTTTCTGATATTAGTAACATGTATTTTTCTTGCTGTTACTGCTACTCTGAATTTTCGAGTTTTTATTAATTTAGCTTTGGTTTTAGTGGTAGGTGACAAAAGTATTTACGCTTCCCATGCTTTTCATATTTTAAGGCGAATTCTTAACTGACCTGATGTGCTATAAATTGCTGTAATGCTACTTCCAGCCAAGAGAAAACTCCCCCCTGCATTGCGATCAGGAATGTTTGTATTGGATTGGTGCGAATGAAATGTCCGGCAAAGGACCAGCACACTTGGATGGCGAGAACGGAAAAGTAGGAAAACTTAGTGTACGTTTATGCTGCAGCCTCGCTCCTGGCACCTAGATGCTCGCTCATGCACCTCGCGGGTTGCATGTAGCTGCGATGTTCGCCATGGAGCATTTACCCTGCAGCTGTTCATATCGCTTTTATTATTATAGAAATCATGGCTGTATCTGTTATTGTCAAACAGACTTTACCAGTGTTACGGCAAGTTTTACAACCACTCCATATAAGGCCACCAACTAAAGATGAATTCAAAGAAATCGCTGATATGTTTTACAAGAAATTGATATTCCCCAATTGTCTAGGTTCTATCGATGGAAAGCACATCCGAATACTTCGCCCTCAATGGTCAGGCTCTGTGTTCTTTAATTAGAAAATCTACTTTTCAATAGTTCTGCAGGCCGTCAGTGATGCACACTGTAAATTTATTTTCATTGAGGTCGGAGCCTATGGAAAACAAAGTGATGAGGGCACTTTTAGAAAGTGTGCCTTGTATGACAGAATGAAAAAGGGTGTGCTTTTAACATTCCTGAAGATAACTTCCTACTAAGTACTGACATCCAAATCCCCCCTATGTGTTCATAGGTGATGAAGCCTTATGCTAGGAAAACTTGATCAGTCCTAGGAGAAGTTCAAAAAAAGTTCAAATCACAGGAAAACTCCACAAATAAAGCTTGCTTCTATAAAAACACAACACGGTTTTTAAAGATACGAGAGAGACGACTGCGTACTTTCACACTCTGTTGGGGAAAGTGGGTCAATAGATGGGAAGAGTGGCCTTGAAGGAACCAATCACAACGTAAGTTTGAAAATGCCTGGTGATGATCGAGGCTTGGAAAGCAAAACAGTCTGATATCATAGCTGTGGTGATGATCGCAGCGAGCAGCGCAGATAGCATTGCTGCTCCACGGTAAATGAGCCTGTAAATAAAGATTTATGGTTTTGTTTGATCTTCGCCAGGCATCCATGTGCATAGCTCGGCGATGTGCCAGCAGCGACGCTGCAGCACAAACGTACCCTTACCCAGGCAAAATAATCCCCTTCAGCATCGACACATAATTGCCATCTGTCTGGCAAAACCATGATCACGGAATGAAAAAAGTCTTGTGGTTGGGACCCGAAGAAGTCAACTGCACGTTGAACCTTGTTGTCTGTGATGAACTGTTTCCCGGACAAAAAGTGATCCAGGTGACGAAACAGATGATAGTCTGTCTGAGACAAGTCCGGGTAATAGGCAGGATGCGGCAGTGACTCATAGCCCAAGGCACTTAGTGCCAATATCTCGTTGTGCGACATGAGGGCAGGCGTCCTGGAGCAGAACAACACGTCTGTTGACCAAAGCCGGTTGTTACTGCAGCAATTTGTGTAGTGCATCTGGTGTAACTTAGCACGATACCATCTTGCAGTGATGGTTTGACCTCTTGCCAAGAAGCTCCGATGAATTATCCCGGCTGTGGGCCACCAGATAAGAAGCATCATTGTCTTGGTGTGTGGGGTACCTTAGGATGCTGTCCAGCAGTCTGTGCCTTGCTTAACCATTGTGCAGTTTTTATTGGATTCAGGTAGTTGTGCCAGTTTTTCAACAGATAGGGCTTTGTTTAATGATGTCAGAACAAATGTAATAAGTAATGGACCTTGCCAACCTAAAGGACCTTTCCCTCGGGACATGGAAAACAGGTATTTTTCGGAAGAGTACTAGTAATTATGCATGTAGAAATACCGAGAAAAGGGTATCTCACAACTGGCTGTGCTTAGTTGTGAGATACCCTTTTAAAAAAGCTGTGCTTTTTTAGAAAAAGCACAACTGGCTGTGCTTTTTCCCTAGAGCCTTGGGCGGCCTGCCTACTTAATTTTGTCTGCCACCCGGCTATATTCCCTTTAATGATTTTTTTTAGTTTGGGGGTTAACGACCACCGTGAAAAACTCTGCGGGCTATAAGCAGTCGCCTGTCCCTAATTTAGGGTCACTGGTTCCAGGGAAAGAAGAGATCCAGTGCCGTGAAACAAACAATATCCATGCCTCATCAGCATTCGAACCCGAACCCATCTCCGACGAATGATCAGAAGCCAGCGCTTAGGCCACTGCGCCACCGGGGCAGCCCTTTAATGAATGTTTTCAAATTGAACATAATAGTAAGAATGGAAAACTTATTCCCACATACACCATCAGTGTTGATGAAAACTGACTGAAATCTGTGTCACCGCCCTGGTGGTGCAGAAGGTCTAAGCGCTGGCTTATGGCCATTCTTCCAAGAAGGGTCCAGGTTCAAATCCCGGGGAGGCATGGATGTTGTTTGTTTTATGGCTCTGGCTCTCTCCCTTCCCTGGAACCAGTGGCCCTAAATTAGGGACAAGAGACTGCTTCTAGCCTATTGAGTTGCTTACGGTGGTCGTTAAACCTTCAATAAAGAAAAACAAATTGTGTTGAATATAATTTGTTAGTAAATACTCAATTTTTAATCATTTTTGTACAATTTTCTAACTGTTTATCATGTTATGTTACATTAATGCCTACCACACTGCTAAAGATGTTTAATAAGTATAATAATGTTAAGTTAACATTTTTTCTCCCTGATTGGAGAAGGGGTCGTTAAATGGCTGAAAAAAGCTGAGATTTCTTGCCGCCTGGCATGTAAAAAATATTTAGGGAGAACACTAGTGCTATTCTCCTACATGGGACAGTGCCTAAAAGCCAAGAGTAGCTAAGGTTATAAACTATAACCTTAGCTACTGTTGGCTTTTCAGTTATCCCAAATGCATCTCTCATCAGAAAGCCTGGATTAATGGTATAAAAACTGGCACGGAATTTCTAAAAAAAAATTAAAGTTCACGAAAACTCTGTTTCACATTTGTCCACTTGTATCGCGTACGATATGTATAAAAATGATAAAACGTTGATAAACGGATGGGCTCAGAATATTCAGCACAGGTCTGTTTTGGGACAAGTGTTGTTGAAAAGAATAATTGACGTTACTATAACCTTTACTACTTGCAATATGGCTTTCCGTGGCCATCGGGAAGTATTAGGCGATAATAATGCTAGAAATTTTCTATCTATAATTAAGCTCCTCAGCAAATATGACCCAATTCTTAATCAGTTGATAGAAAATAAAATAAAATATTTGAGTCCAACGATACAAAACGATACTGCTGAAATTAAGAAGGAAATTAAAGAGGCACGGTTCTACTCTACCATTCTAGATACAACGCAAGACATAAGAAAAGATGAACAAATGAGCCAAATATGTAGATACATCACAGTCATAATACAACGAAAATGGAACTCCAGTGGAAATTAAAATTAACGAAAGATTTTTAGGTTTTTGAAATGTCAAAGACCAAAGTGCAGTGGGACTGACAGAGGTAAAATTAAAGATGATGAACAAAAATGAACTGTTTCTTGAAAATTGTAATGGACAAGCTTATGATGGAGCAACGTGAATGGACACTATTCTGTTGTTCAAAAGAATTAGAAAAAAGATGGGAATTATTAGGAAAATCGTAGTGTAACCTAACTGTGAAAAAGTTGTGCTTGATACTATGGGCCTCCCGACACGATGCCCTACGTGCCATTAGTTTCAGGTATAACTACATTTTAATAAAAGTTTTGACCTAAATCATACTAAAATTTCATAGCTGTTAAGAGAGGACTTCGGCCGTCTCTTCGCAGCTATGAGATTTTAAAAATGTTTAAAGACCCTTTTGATATTATTGTGATTGTTCTCCTGGAACACAAAATATTGGAAATAGTTAGCAATGTGTCAAAACTTCTGCAGTCAAGAGACGCAGAATTATTGAAAGCAGCTGACGTGCTACAATCAGCGAGTGAAAAACTCTGAATTTAAGAGGAGAATTCAAATATATTAAAAACACTTCATCTATTCTTACCAACACATGGAGTGTTGAAGATAAATTTAACGAAACACGATCGCATCACTCAAAAAAGTTATTTGATTAAATAAATAAAGAAAGTAGGTTACACAACCCCGAAGAGAAATTCAAAATTGTCTTTTTTTGCAACTATAGAAATCCCCATTTCTCAAATGAAATTCCATTTTGACGGACTGAGTTCAGTAGCAAGGAAATTTCCTTTCTTGCAGTCATCTGAATTGTTAAATGGAAATATAAGGAATTATTCCAGTCAGCTGAGCTTAAGGTTGCAGTACAGAGATGATTTATCTAGCGATTTTTCGTCACAAGTACTTTCGTTTAGAAATGCTATGAGCAACCAGTTAAAAAATATATCTGGTGGCTCTGTAAAAGACCTTATGGAACACATATATTTAAAAAACAGTACAATATTACCCAGTGTTCTGGACCTTGCAACAGCGTTGAAAATATTTTTTGACAATCCCAGCGACTGTGGGTACAGCAGAACGGTCGTTCTCGAAGTTGAAGTTAATCAAAAACTAACTTCGGTCATCGCACACTTAAAGTAGACTTGATCGACTAGCGATGATAAGCATTGAGAATGACCGAGCCAGTAAACTAGACTTAAAGAAACTGATTAAAATATTCGCTAAAAAGAACGTTAGAAGGGAATCCAGATTTTAGTAATGTAAGTTTTTTTCATTTTGTGAAGTATGCTTGCTTCTTGAATTTAAAAGATATGACAATAAAAAGAAAAAATATCGCTGAAGTATTTAAAACTAGAAAAATGCAAACACTTGTTTTTCCTCTTTCTCAAAAGTTATTGTATTAAAGAATTAAACAGCTTTTAAGGAAGTTCGAAACCATACATACGAAGATCAGTATTTATTTTTACTTGATTTGATATCGTGAGCATTTGATATTTAAAGATTTTGCACTTTTTTCCCTGAGTACTAAGCTTATCGAGGATACTTACCGGAATAAGTAAATACGTAATCACATAATTAAAAACAATACTAAAGAGATCATGGAATCAATATCTATGTTGCCCCGGTGGCTCAGTGGTCTAAGCGATGGCCTCTGATCATTCGTCCAAAAGGGGTCCAAGTTCAAATTCCGGTGAGGCGTGGATGTTGTGTTTTTCTTATGGCACTGACTCTCTCCCTTCCCTGGAACCAATGAGTTGGTCATTAAACCTCCAGTCAAGAAAACAAAAATCTGTATTTTTACTACAGCAAAGTTAAATATTTACCCTCAAATTTACCATGTTGTAGGGTCCGTTAGGAAAATTCCGGGGGGGGGGGGGGCAGATATTTTGCGTTACTCCACTGGTGCTCAGATAATTTCTTTTGCCTACAAACTTGTTCTCTTCATAAATTATTGGAAGTGCTTATTTTGGCATAAATTAGCTTAGTGCAAATTTTGCTACGCTCTCAACCTTTGTTATGGTCTTTTCTTCCTAATCTGTCAATAACTATACAAAGTTCAGAAAAAAAAATCCACTTGTCATGGGTGACTGCATTACAAAAATAAACAAGCCACATCTGGTCACCACTTGCAGTGTGGTGACTCATACTTGTTACCATGACAGATCAATATTTCCTGGTGAATTTCAATTAGTTGTCATCTTTAATTGGGCTTCTTTCTAAGCTGCGAAACAAGAATGCCATGACAGACAGCAGTACATTTCCATAAAGGGGTTGGAGCTAAAATTTGTTGGGTTTCCCTATTTTTTACCTGCTGACTATTTTTACAGTTCGCATGTTAAGGCGGAAAGACAGTGGCCTGAGAAAATTTCTCCTGTTTCCCAAGGGCTGTTACCTAGTTTCTTATATCATGGTTGCTTTGCCCTGTGACTGCCCTGCAGATTATTTTGCAGCACTGTGATATCAGTTTCTCAGTCTTAATGAACTTCACCACACCCGAGTCTTCCGTACAGTGTTCATGAAGGTACGTGTTATTCTTGTGTGTGTGTGTATTTTGTTTCATTTTTTTAGAAGCCAGAATTTTTATGATGTATTTTATTGTGGTAATGTCTCACTTTAATTGCAGGTACTTTGTGGGAATAAATCCTTTGTGTCAATCTAAGGAAGAAAAGGGAAGAAACTATGCTGAAGTGAACCCAAAAATTATGAAGCTATGTAACAGTGAAAGAGCACAACAGTTGCTTGAAGGATGTAAGGCAATAAGTGACACATAATTAGAGAAAAAAGAAAACATTGTCACTATGTGTATATTTATAAATAACATTGGCTATGAAATAAGTTGATCCATATAATAGTTTGAAAAATGTACTTCACCCAATCAATTGTTTTGTTTTTTGAAAAATTAAAGAATGAAATCCATTTGATTTAGTACTTTTTCCTACATATTTAAGTTTCAATTATGTATCGGTTATTTTCGTAATGGTAGTCCTAAATCTTAAGAAGCAGACATGTTACTTTTTTTGTCCGAGCACATGGAAAAATATGTGTTGGTAAATTTTTTCTAGTTCTCAGCATATGCATTATTTATTTTAAAAAATACTAATGATTCACCATTGTCTTCAAACCAACTGCTATACACCATTATCTCTGTAGTTCTGACATCCGTTTGTTATACTTGCGAACAACTTGCACTTTGGTTTTGCAACTTACCCAAAATAAACTGCAATTCTCACACAAGAAGTTGTGCATTTTGTAGGGACCAAAAAAATGTGGTTCACATTGTGTTGTCATGCAGTAATTAACTGTTTTAGTTGTCCTTTGGAAAACGCCAAGGAAGCTAAAGCATAATTTGTTCTTGATTTTCAGTGACACGAATGGTTTTAATATTTTGCACAGGACTTAATGCTCACTCACTCTGTGGCAGCAGATGGACCAACATCGCTAATGCTTCCAGAGGATGGCCATATAGATGGCAGAAAGTGTTTGAGGCACCCTGTTGGGGAAAAGCAGAGGTGTGGTAAAGGGATTAGCCAGCACGTGTTGTGAGCATTCAGTTGAGGCGAGATGTACGAATGAGATAGAGTGGCATAAATAACAATGATAGCACGTTTGATATACATAATATAAATAGGTTTTTAGAGTTTAGTTAAAATTGTGTGTCTTTTAGTACCTGGTTTGGATGTGTCTGTGAATTTGGCGGTATGTCATAGGTTTGTGAAGTGCATGTATGTTTAATAGGTTTCCTGAGTTGCCTAAGTTTGGATTTAAGTGTTAGTAAAAGAATTCAAGTTCAGTGTAAAATATTTTTCAAGTTATGGTGAACTTTGGGCTATCACAAGAATGCTTATCATTTTCAACTAAATTACTAAATTTTATCAAAATGGAACAACTACCCAAAGACTGATTTTAAGTCAGCTTAGAACACCAGAGCGACTTCTATTTTTCAAAACACAGGAACTGTATGGTGACTACTCTTGAACAGTTCTGACTTTTAACAAACAATCATTGAACTAGATGTACAACTTTTAGTAAAGTATAATCGTTCAGTGTTCTCATTAAATGTAAATTTGTTTGTTTTTCATATTTTAAATTTCAGCTATTCCAATATTAAGTGAGCTGAAAGATTTAATAAATTAATCAGGACATTTGTATATTTACATTTAATCTTATATACTTACATAATCTTGAGCAACGTTCGAATTCCCAATTGGTCCACTGGCCATTGGCCAGTAAAACTTCCATTGGACCATTGAACTTATTTTATTGACTTTACTGGCCCAGATGGCCAATAAGTTTTTTTTTCTCAAGTTAAAAAATGAATTTTTCTTTTACCTTGCTGTGTGGTTTTCTTTTTAGGCTGCAAACTAATGATAGGTTTAAAAACAAATATTGGATATAATTCCATTGAAATGATACGTTATTTTCTACATAAATTGTAAATGTTTTTATTTTATTTTTTACGGACCAGTAGCCATTTTGGTGGACCAGTGGTTTGCAAATTCTAGTGGTCCGCTGGGCCAGTAGAAGATCTAATTCTAACACTGATCACGAGGAATGGTGCCTTTCTGGCTGTTTTCATTCTTTCCCTAATCCTCATGAATTTGACTTTTGCCAAATGGCATGTTAAAAAAATACAAATTCAATGTGGGGTCCCAAAAGATGCGTAAAATTTGTAATTATGGGTCTCTTTTTTTGTGTTGTTTTTTGGGTAATTTACGTGTTACAGCGCTGCCAATGTCAGTAAAACTACATAGCATAAGCATAACCACTGGGGGTCAGACCCGCCTCATATTTTCAGAGTCGGGGATCCTCATATGTATACATATATAATGTGTGTATGTGTAATTGTACTCCCCAGATTTTAAAACGTGGTTACGTCACTGCTACATAGTACATAATGCATAATTTTTTTCTCAGGTGAAAATGAATTGACAGTGTGGGATAATATACTTCTTACTCATTTATAAGCAAGTTCAGTGGTATTTGTATTTTGACCATTTCGTTAGACTGAGTTGCATCCTAGTGATGACCGTATTCGAAATCTTTATATAAATGTACATCGAGCAGCCACAACATTAAAATTACCTTATGGCAACTGTATTCCCTGACGGAGATGGTGCCTTTCAACAAGACTGCTCCATGCCACACTGCGTAGAAAGTCCTGGAATGGTTCCAAGAACATAACGAGAAATTCCCTTTAAAGCCACGGCCCCCAAATTTGCCAGATATGAATCAACGAGGAATTCGCTATACTTGCCATGGCCCCCAATCCTATTGAACAGTTATGGTTTCAGTTGGAGGAAAGAGTACGAGCAGCATCACCTCAACCGCAATTTACGAGAACTGGGATCTTCTGTTGCAGTCATGATACCAAAAGAGACCTGTCAACGTCTCGTTGAGTTTGTCTCATCCGGTGAGAGGAGGACATACGTTATATTAGGTAGGTGATTTTAATGTTTTGGCTGATCGGTGTATATATTACATTGTATTTTATAGAGTTTGTACAAATTATGAACACAAAAAACTCAAATAACAAATGCACATTATAGATAAGGGAAAACATTAACACATGCAATTTTGCAAAAATAAGAGGGAAAAAATATAACTGAAGAGCTTTGAGTGAGTAGTTGAAAGAGTGAACTGTTTCTATATGCATAATATGCAGGTTAGCTTATTTTGATTGATTGAGGACTTAAACCCAGACAAATTGGACGTGTGAAGCCCTAATTAGACCAAAAAATTTATTATTAAACAATGATTAATAAACGGTCATTAAACCAAATCTAAACAACCGTGGTTTAACATTTTCGTAAAAAAATGGTCGTTGCACCTTATTTATTTAACAGGCTTTGCCATGTTTTTTATTAAGAATACGGTTTATCTACCGTGTTAAATTTACGGTTGATCTACCGTGTTAGGCCACATTTTCTGGTAGTTTGACCGGTTTTTACTTCCCGGTCATTAGACCGTTAAGGAACATTATGGTATGGTACTGTGAAATTACGGTTTATTGACCGGCCACTCAGCTGCCGGTGTATCTACCGTAATTTGACCATGCAATTTTTTACAGTGATATTAAATATATATGCATTACAATAAAGACATTCTGTTCTCTGGACATGCAGTAGTTCTAATAATTTTGTTAAGTAAAACAAAACTTAAAATAGGGTAATGAGGTAGTTCCTAATGTAAAAATCATGCATCCTTACCTCTGAGTCAGAGATGAAAATTTTGTAATATACACTGGCGGAAAGTGAAAAAAAGAACACCATGAAGGAATTGGCGGACGATCATGAAATTTACATATGTTAATGGGGTCGAGTTTACGTAGGTGTGATGTTAATTTCGGGACCAACCTGTGAGCGCTTACGCCACAGCACGGCATAATATGCCAATTATCGTCGGTGGTATTTAAGGAGTACGGCGAAGTGAATGTAATCACACGTCGGCGTACGGACACGTGCGAAGACCTTGAAGAAGCTGCAATGCCTGGACATGGAAGACGTGTACGATTTCAGCAGCTATCGGACTTTAAGCGAGGTCGTCTAGTTGGACTCCGCGAGGCCGGGTGGTCGTATCGTCGTATTGCTGAGCGAATTGGACGGGAAGTATCGGTGGTTGTACGATGGTGGCGTAGATGGTCCGAGGAACATTGCCACACGAGAAGACGTGGAACCGGGAGTCACAGACGGGCTGATGAGCGGACCGATTGACGCATAAGAAGAGCGGCGTTGTCAAGCAGAACATCCACTGCGACGCAAATCCGAGCTGCCGTTGCACCTGAGGTGACTGTGCAAACAATCCCCAACCGTCTACTGGATGCAGGACTACGTGCACGTGTGCCTCTGGCATATGTACCTCTGACTCCAGCCCACCGTCAGGAACGGCTGCAGTGATGTCGTCAACGTCTGCACTGGAGAACGCAATGGCAATCTGCCGTGTTCAGCGGTGAAAGCAGATTCTGCTTGGGAGCCTCCGATGGCCGTATGCGTGTTTGCAGACGCACAGGGGAGCGTCTCCACACTTCTTGCATCCGCCAGTGACACACAGGGCAGGGCTACACCTGGTCTCCCGGTGTGGGAACCGATCAGCTATCACTCCCGTACATAACTAGTCTTTGTACCGGGTACGTTAAACAACACCTCCTAAATCAACAACATCATTCAGCCCGTTGTTGTGCCGTTTGTAAGGTCGGTCCATCGTGGTATTTTCCAGCAAGATAACGCACGCCCATACACGGCACGTGCAGCGCAACATGCACTTCAGGGTGTGAGACAACTTCCATAGCCTGCACGATCACTGGATTTGTCCCCCATTGAGCACGTGTGGGATTTTATGGCACAACGATTTATCCGGTATCCACGGCCAGCAAAGACTATCCCCGATTTACGCATCCAGGTTGAGGATGATTGGAACTCAATACCCCAAACTTACATCCAACATCTGTACAACAGACTCCATGCCAGAATTGCACAGTGTGACGCAGTTCATGGCGGTTCAACCTCGTACTAACCATGTTACATAGAAATGTTATTTTTCAGTTTACCAGCAAATACAGCTGTATTTTGCCATAATGTTTTGATCACGCTATCCTCTGTATTCCGTTATTATGCTGTATAAATTTCGTTGGTATCAGACGTCTTCTTCTTGGTGTTCTTTTTCACTTTCCGCCAGTGTATGTACGTGAATTCTTCCTACACATGCAATTTTGTATTGTAACAGGCTGTAATTGAGAATGATGTTAGTCTTTCATATTTTTAATACAAAAATGCAACCTGCGTTGTCAAATTCAATTTTGTTTATTTTCTAGAAGTCACTTATTTCCACTCTGAAAATTAAAATCTATGGCATAATCACATGGTTCTTTTAATAGATATAACATAGAGCATCAGTAGGTTTTACTTTGATTAAGTGTTGTGAATAGTATTTGTAATTGTAACCTTCTGCTGGTTTTCAAGTGAATAACAACAGCAAACACGTTCAGATCACATTCTACGTCTCCATGTTTTGTTAAAAATGGATGTCATGTATCTGAATTTCTTTCTAAATCTGGCAGATGAATGTCATTAATCCGGTTTCGCTTTTCATTCATAATGCCGTTTTGATTAGAAAAACTTCCTTCACAACGAGCTGTGGTCAGAGGAATGGTGAATACAATCAGAGCTAAAGCTGCAAAACTTTCATAAACAGAATGGTAATAATTTTAAAAAATCCCGTAGAGGTCCGTCTTTAAATCAGTGTGAATAATTTTTGGAGCAGTACAAATATGTTTCGATTCTTTTTAGAAAGTAATTTTTGCTTACGGAATTTCTGTATGGTTTCCTTTAAAATTCTTGTCAGTCTTTCGTAGGTTACTGTCTAATGGGAGGAATTCCATGAGTGATATTTCTAACGTCTTTTGATATTAAAAAATCGTTTTGGATCAGAACAATCCTTCGAGAAATGCTTGCCAACGGTTGTCGAAATAGGTTAGCTGTCCACAAGCATTGCATCACACCAGACAACGCCCCACCATGATTGATGTGGTGCTTTGCTCGCCGTTCCTGGAGGGTTGGAAGACAACCGGGTGAAGTAATTAACCACGCTATTCATTCTTTCCTTCGGATGGACGTACTCTGGTGTGGCGTTTACTCACGGAAAGCTGTCAAGTGTCCTGCATTTTCTTAAGACTGGAGTGTGAAGGTGGATGAGTGATAGTGAGGAAATCTTTCTGTTTCTCTTCTGTATGACTCGGTCCATATTTTTTATCTTGAAGTGCCTTTCAGTCGAACGGAAAACCACCTACGAAGACACCCCGAACAATCATGTACTACCAATTTTTTGGAAGTATTTCTGTTTATATCTCTGACTTTTTCAGCAAGATAGAGCATATTGACGTATTGCAACGTCTATCCACATCACTATCATAAAATGTGCAGAAAAAATTCAGGAAAATTGGGATGTAGACCTTCAGGCACCGTGAAAAGCTAATGCAGTAGGGTCACTGATGCCTGAGATGAGTAAACTATGTGTTGGGGTTGGCTGTTAAATGGGTTAGCGCCCTTTTGTCCTCTGAGCCGTACAACTTTCTGCGTTTCTTACATGTGAACTGCTTCCTTCTACTTTTTTGGCAGGAAACGTTTGTTATATATAATACATTAGCTTTACACAAAATTACAACTAACATTTTATATTGGAAATTTATTTTTTGAAGAAATAACTGCTAGCCAGAAAATGGAATATACGACGTAGTGAGTTGCTCTTTGAAAAGCTTTTTATACGCTCAGTGAAATTTCTGCACAGCACTATCCTCTTTTGAGAATGCGCAGAGATCTACAGATATTTTCCCTAGGTTAAAGCAAAAACTTCGAGGCTTTTTTGAAAGGTACGTATATTAGAAAGTTATGAAAATGCTTTTGTTCGACTGCTGCATATCCTGCTGAATTGTGTTTAAATGCAGTCATCGCCAACAGCTTCTTCAGTAGTGATTGTTTACAAGCGTTATTCGTAAGATGCGTGGTTTGGAAGCTTTTGACATAGCGAAGATTGTAGGTCCTCGCTGGATAGGTCACTCCATCTGAGAGGACGTGAACACACTAGGTTTTCCCGTGTTAGAGAATCCAGAGTTTTTCGGCAATAAGGAAATTCTGACGAAACAAAAAGCTCCCGAATAAATTGTAGACATGTATCACCCTTGACATCTCGTAGTACACCGAATAAATTCCGCATTGTTTGAGCTGATTTTGAGGTATTAGCAGCAAAATATGAGGTTCTAAATTCTCGATTGAAAAATACGTCGTTTGTAGGCCGATACTACTCATGTCGACAAACCTTTTAGAAACACTTTCTTCTTAAAATAATTCATGGTTTCTACGCCAAGGGGCGTAGATGTATAACTTATTTTTGTCAATATTTCTGCTTCTAGGAGTCCGATTTGGAAAATTCCTTCTTTGTTGGATAGTGATTCCAATATGACATGTTTTTCATATAATTTCAAAATTTTCAAGTAATTCATAGAATTTTTTTTTGATTAGAGGTTTAACGACCACCGTGAGCAACTCAATGGGCTATAAACAGTCGCCCGTCTCTAATTTAGGGTCACTGGTTCCAGGGAAGGGAGAGAGCCAGTGCCGTAAGACAAACACAACATCCATGCCTCACCGGGATTCGAACCCGGACTCCGTTCGGACGAATGATCCGAGGCCATCGCTTAGACCGCTGCGCCACCGGGGCGGCATTCATAGACTTTCGCTAGGGGGCGTAAAGGAAAATTGCTTTCCCCCTATATCTCTGTTCCTATATCTCCGATTTAAAAAATTCTTTCTGCACCGGGTACAGCTCCAGATTGGAAAATATTTGCATATAAATTCTATTTTTTGTAAAAAATAGTTTGGCCACCAGGTGGCGTAAGCATCAATTTCCGCTTCTGATATATTTGCAGCAAAATATGAGGTTCTGAAATCTCGATTGAAAAAAGTCGTTTTTTTACCGATAGTACTCATGTCGACAAACCTTTTAGGAACATTTTCTTCTTGAAATAATGCATGCTTTCTACGCCAGCGGGGCGTAGATATATATTTTATTTTTGTCAATATCTCAACTTCTAAGAGGCCAATTTTAAAAATTCGATCTTTGTTGGATAGTGTTTCCGATGCGAAGTGTTTTACCTATAAATTCAAAATTTTCAAGTAAATCATAGACTTTCCGCTAGGGGGCACAAAGGTAAATTGCGTTTTCTGCGTTATGTCTGCTCCTAAAACTCCGATTTGAAAAATTCTTCCTGTATCACATACAAGACCTGACAGAAAATATTTTTTATATAATTTCTAATGTTTGGTAAAGAATGGCTTGGCCACCAGGGGGCATAAGTGTTAATATCTGTTTCTGATGTATTTGTAGCAAATTCTGGAAACCTGAAAACTCGACTAAATTACAGCACCTCTAAACAGACGCACGTGAGGCAGGAGAACCTTGGTACAAGAGCGGACACCAGTGACTGAACCTCCTTGGAAGATGTGGAGGTCAGTACGGCTACCAAGCATGTTACCGCCCCAAACGAGAACTCCGCCACCTTCAAACCGGTCCCTTTCCATGATGTTGGTAGTGAAATTGCGTGTTCCCTGCTCTCTCCAGATGTGTATACGTCCAGAATCGTTCGTCTGACTAAATCGGCTCTCATCCGTAAAGAGAACCAAACCCCATTGCTGATGTGTCCAGTTCTTGTGTTCCTGGCACCACTGAAGCCGCCGTCTCCAATGAGCAGGCGTTAATGGCACACACCGTACTGGTCGTCGTGCAAATAGACCATCTTTGTGCAGCCTCCTGGTCACGGTAAAACGCGATAACGGTCGTCCAGTTGTCTGTTGCATGTGCCTTTGTAATTTCTTCCGCTGTCTCACCGTCTGTCTCTTCTCGCCTGTAGGACAACATACCGATCGTCCTCCGCCGTAGTTTCTCGTGGACGACCACTGCTAAACTCTCGGACAGCTGTTTGTTTTCTTTGAAATGCTCTCCAAGCTCGTGAAACGATGGTGTGAGCGATCCTAAACTCCTGGGCCACACTAGTCTACCTTTGACCTTATTCCAACTTCCCAATGACGCAACCTCGGGTAAAGTCATCCAGATGTCGTCTACTGGATTGCCTGTTGACCATATCACACGGTGGCAGCAACTCGACGGCGTTCAAACCGATGTACCCCGTGCAATAACTTTCACCGAATTGCTGAGTGTACACCGTCCGTGTGCTTTATACCGTTCCGACGCACCCCCCTTCTTCGTCATGCTGCATATATGTGCATGCTCTACCCTACCGGACCCTAATCTATCTCCTGAGTGGTCTTTCGTTCCATTCTGCCTGCTCGTTCCGCTGTTATGCTAATTTCCCCTCTTCGTCCTTAGTTTTTCCACACCAGTGTATTCGTGCAAAGACCAATGTTACATCTACAGGGTTTAAACGTCCAAGTACTATTTCTGAAGAGGACCAACTTAAATGTAGCACTAGTACAAATTCAAATAGTGACCAGGTAAAACGAAAACTCGGTTCTGTAAATCCCGTTTCTCCGTATTCTGTTGTTAAGCTTACAATATCTCCTGTTGTATCGATTACTGGGGTAGGGAAAGACTGTACAATGATTATTCATGAACGTGCAGAGGCTAATGTTAAACGTCCTGGTACGGTTTATGGGGACCAACTTAAACACAGTAAATCCGATTTTCCTGGTGATCGAAAGCCAAAATTTATGCCTCAAGTGGTGACTTACACACTTTCCGAGGAAGAACGGCTAAAAATGAAAGATACGACGCCGCGGCATCTACTTGTTTTTCGATTAGTTTCGATTTATCCAGGAGGAATTAGTCCAAAAGATTCGTGTTATGTGAATTGGGTTTTTATTTCAACAAAACAGGCTCTTCCAGTCTCTGTAACCTTCTTGGATAAGCATCGAAAATATTGGCTCAATGTGTTTCACTGTTAAATGGTATACTTCATTGGATTATCGAGAACAATCCTGCACCTGATCTTTTAAAGATGCAATGTGATTTGTACTATAAAAGAATTGAAGAAATTAAGACTTTTATTAAAGAACAGGGTTTAGATAAATAATTTAAAGGTTATTATGTTCTATGTATATTCATCTTGCGGATCCGGAGGTTTATTAGTGTTGGTTTTCTGTTTTGAAGTACTTGACGCCATAATAGTCCTTTTAACTGCATATGCATGATTGTACTATTAAGATAGTTACAGTTGTCTATTGACTTCGTTGTCGATTAATTTATGATTCAGATTCACATTGTTAATTCATGATCCAGTTTTGGGATTTTTATTAACTATTATAATTGCATTGTTTTGTTTTATATACTTCACTGATTATTTATTTATTAAACCAGGTGTTTACACCTGCATTATAAAAAATGTCCAGCCCTTTGCCATTTCTGGGATTTTACTCTGGTTAGGATATCTTCCACGCTTGTCAATTTCCGTAATCACGAGTTACCATTCTTATCTTTCCTGGTTACAAAAATGATGCATCTTTCCAGCCCTCTTTCAGTTGTTGGAAGCCTCTGTACTTTCTTTTTTTCTCAAGGTCGATGTTCCTGCTCCCCATGTAAGAACTAGAATTACACATAGATTTAACACTTTCCTTTTAAGACATAATGGCATACTGCTCTTGAAAATTGTGTTTCTGCCAAAAGCTCTTCATCCAAGTTTTATACGCCGATTAATTTCCTCATCAATATGACATCCGCCTGATGTCTGTTGTCCAAGGTAAAGGTAGGTATCGATTATCATCAGTTTTTCTACATCAATCGATAAATCTTCAATTCTTATAAAAACATTCTGCATTAGTTTTGTTTTCTGAAAGTTAATTTGTTATCCTACTTTTTTACATTTGTCATCAAATTCCTAGTTTACACTCTCCTGCTTTGAATGGGAAGTTGCGAAAAGGACTATGACATCAGCAAAACGTGGGTGGGTTAAATAATATCCATTACTCTTTTTTCCATTGTTTTCCCAGTTCAGTGTGTGAAAGACACATTGCAATGTATGTGACATTAAAGAGATTAGGAAATATGGGGTCACCTTGTATCACTCCCTTTCCAGTTTTAATTGGTGCTCTATTCTTCAAATATCAGAATCTTTGTAATCGCTGCTATGCAATCATCTAATTATATCACATTGTTTTACGTGAAATTTTATTTTTATTTTGCCGCCATTTTTCTAACAAAAATGAAACTGAACTTCTTCATTTTTGTCTACGTATGTTCACTTATTTCCGTTTTTTGCCCATCTTATGTTCATCATCTCACCTTGCAAGGGTTCCGTCTCGGTGGCCGAGTTGTACGATGCGCTGGTTTCTTTTTATTCATCCAAGACAGCTCCGCCGGGCAGGAATCACGCGTCAGGCATTGATAATGGGGTTTTCTTACACACTGTGTAATGTCCTTGAACGGAACTGGTCCGAAATTACAGATGGATACCTGCATTTTGAGCTCTGTGAGAAGCTTGCGGTAATCAAGTGTATAAGGAAATCTTGCCACGCTACCCCACCTTCTGTTGAATTAAGGAAATAATTGTTCTTTTATGTTGAAAAAGTCAAGTGCTTCATTACCGCCTACACTAAGCAGGTATCTCAGATTTGCTCTTGCTATTCTAATTCGCCAGGCAGGAACATGTTTCCATTTTTTGACTGTCAAAAGTTTGGAATAGTGCTTTAGCTGAGATGAGTTCAGTTGCTAACCATATAACTATATCATTTAAGTTAAAAAAGTAATATAGCACTTGTAATTACAGTATGTAAAATATTACATAACTTCCTGAGCGATTGAAGCCTTCCTAATGTAGGATTTCCATTTAATTTGTGTTTTACTGACTTAGTATGTGGACAAATGTTGTTTCCGTTCCGCAGTGTTCGGCTTCTTAAAAGTCATGATCGAATACATTAGAAACTGTATGCTTGGCTGCAAAAGGCGAAATCGGGGAACCACCGAAGTTAACGTGATGCTTTATTTTCTTCCCTTTAATCCGCACTACTGAAGTGTGTTGTAGGTCAAAATAATTTTTCATTAATTAGTGTTACCAGGAAATAGAATTTCGTGCTCTATCTGCGATTTCTTTGTCATCTATATTTGAGACGGAACGCAAACAATGTGACGACTCAATTTTTAGCATCCTGCGTTTTCTACATCCAAAGAATCTGTTATCTACAGGCTGCACGAAGTTTCAGGATGTTAGAAGAACTTAAACATATTCACGTTACTTTGGTTAAATACAATGCAACCATTCACTGAAGGAATCGTGTGACGCAGACGCACGTAACCTAGACTGCAAGAATTACATTCAAATATTTCTAGTATGTAAAGACATCATGAGGAATGTGTTTGGCAAATTATTTTGTCATACCTTCAACAATACATTAACAATTTCTGTTCTCATGCTGCAAACCAATTACATTTAATGTTGGAAGGTTTTCAGGAAAAGGTTACAGTGTCGTGTTACATGTTTCTATGGATGCAAACCTTTTTAGAATTTATAAGGTGTGTATTTTTCACGTATGAAACAATTATGTTCAGTAGTATTACCGAAAATTAATGTACGTAAAGTTTTAAGGAATACCGAATTTGGACTTCTACGCTCATTATATATGCTGTCAAGCAACCACCATTTGGTGTAGTGTAATATCTGGGAAATATGCATTTGTGTCAGTTTCAGTAACGGGTTTCGCAACTCACGTTAATTTACCTTCTGGGGAAATATGTTGCAACGAACAGAATGTTCAGTTGAGCAGAAATATTTCGTGGGATGGGAATGGCCTAATCTTCATTACTCCCTAGGTCCTTCGCTGCACCTTTTACTTATCAGTTCAGATTAACGTTAATTCGAATGCCATCTATTATGCCTTGTTTGTAAAGAATCCCACGAGCAACAGAGTGTGAACATTTTTCTGCCTGTGGACCATCACTTTTTTGTCTCCACATTTTCATTACTATGGGAAGAATGACCAATTAGGAGAGTCATGTATGTCCAACATTTAGCTTTTCACCTTGTCTGCTTTGCTTCGATATAATCTATTTTGTACATAACCTGTAGATCTGACTTCTTATTAATGTGTGCTTCCAGGCCGTTTCAAGGAATATTGTTTCTAATATATTAAATGAATTTTTTCCTGTTTTGCAAATGCACGGTCTTTTCTACACCTCTGTGCTTCTTGATTTCTTACTAATCTGCAATGTGAGGGCTTTCCTCTGGACATCGCTTCTGATACACTCGTTATCATAAAATTCCGCGCACCAAGAAAAAACCGTGCATTTAATGCAAAATTGGCAAACTGCTACATGGAGGGCCAGCATGCAAATTAATAAATTTTCGTGCGATTCCAGTTGCCCGCGCATCAAAGACAGGCTTAGCATTTGCAATCCTTGGAGCTTATAAGGCGCCGCGCACGGGACGCCACATTTCCTGTCGAAGTGCGCGAAAAGAATCAGTTGAGGTCCCTGAGCGATTGACATGTTGAGGAGCTGCCGCAGATGTGCGAACGAGTAACTGACGGAGTTTGAACGAAGCCATATCGGAGAGATGAGAGGGGCAGGGTGGCCGATGGGTCGAATCGGCAGCCATTTGGGCCGATAGGACAGTACGGTGCGATCGTGTTGGGATCAATGGACACAGGAAGGCATTCACACCCGGCGGACGGACTTTGGACGACCCAGACATCACTAGCATAGATGACCATGGGGTAGCGAGAGCTGGAAGAGTCCGGTGTGTCGACTGCATGCTTTGTTTCTTGCTTTCCGGTTCACAGGGATGAACCCATGGCTCGTCGCCGGTGGCAATCCGCATCAAACACTATCACTTTCTTATTTACCTTTCAGGAATTGGTTCGCAACCTCGACGCGCAGTTGCTGATCTAGATCAGTAATCTCTCTGGGTACCTATCTTGAACAAACCTTTCGGTACGCCTAGTCTTCATGCACTATGGAAAGCCCAGTCTCGGATAATATCCAAATGTACAGCTAAAGGCGGACAACGTAATCCGTCGGTTCTTTCTAAACTAGCTTCAATTAGATTAACAGAAGAGCAGTGTTCTATCCGAATTACCCGTAAGTCAATTAGAAAGTGTTGTGTTGCATCAACTTCTATAATACATAGTATACCCGCAATTTTCACATTGCGCTCTTTTTTTATTTACCTACGTAATTCCAGACAGTGGAGTACCTCGTACCCGTAAGACAGATGCATCTCTTTTTACATTTATGAAAATTAAAAAAAAGAAATTATGTGTAAAACTGCGAATTTCCGACCAAATACGGTAATCACAAACCTCATATACACTTGTAAAAGTACTTAAAGAAGTTTGGCTAATATTCCATGTTGAAAATACATTTATAGATTGAAGAAACTTTTAAATTAAAAAAAATTCGGCAAAACTCGGCGGAAAGCATATGAGAAAAAGACGCCTTACTCCTAATAAAAAACAATACGTTAAATTGCAAAGAGCCTCTGACAGTGTTAAATACTTTAAACCGATTTCCATCAGTTTTAAAACATAATAAAGATGTACTACGCCGAAAACGCTATTTAGACATGTATGTAGATATAACACATGTTATTAGCCAATTACTGAAATAATTCCGTATTAAAAATGTATTCTATAGAGTGTCTCACTCGCAACCGAACATGGCACCAATGAAGATATTGCAACGAAATTTGAAGTGGACATACCTCATCTCGTGCGAAATGTGATGACATCACAACATGTGCTGGAAGTGGCAGCCATTTCGGTCCAGACAGCATTGATCCTGGCGCTGTCCGCCAACCAGCCGCAGTGCTCCTTAATGGCAGAAGATACGGTAGATACAGTACTCATGAAGCTTCTCTTTTTCACAGTATGTTGACAAGTGCTTTTGGACAACCCTGTTTCCTGTGACAGTTGGCGAAGTGACTTCCTGGGAGACGCAAGTAGTCGACCCTTCATGTTCTTGGTCGTTCCCTCGAATATTAGTGGAAGAGTTCCTGCATGGTCGTGTAATAAAGTCCCGTCGGTTTAGAATTTCTTCGACAATGTCAAAATGGTGGACTTGCTCGGCAGATGTGTACCTGCGAAACTCTCTAGGAATTGCTGTTGACAAGACTTTATCGATTAGGTTTTCCAATAAGTTCGAACAATAAACATTCGCTTCTCCAGAGTATACTGGCACATTTTCACAGGTATGCAAACGGCCACGAGCACGGGCACTCACTGTGAACAACAGTGTTGTGTAGACACGCTCAGGAAAATATCAAAGCAGCAGACAGGCGAGTCCGGCTGGCTGGCGAACTGCTCCTCAGTGGCGCCACACTTAGGAATGTGTCTGCCACTAACGAGCGATCCGGTTGGCTGGTGGACAGCGCCGCGTTTTCAATAGTGGCCACTTTCAGCACATGTTGTGATGTCATCACATTTCGCACGAATTGAGGTTAGTCCACTTCACATTTCGTTGCAGTATCTTCAGTTATGTTAATATTAATAAAGAAATGCCGGATTCGGTAGGGACCGGGACACCCTGTATAAGACACGATTTCATAAACTGCAAAGCATACATAACTTGTAGTACATTTTGAAATGATAACTGGGTTTGAACAATTACTTTATAAAACCGGAAAATATAAAATCGCAAGAAAACTTTGAAACAGAAAGGTGTACCAACATGTGTATCCCTACTTGACAATTCACTTCCTGTTTCCTGGATTATCGAGTTCTGCCCTGGAATTTTTCCTAATTAAAGACTAAATGTTTTTGCTAAAATCATTAAAAATCTCTAAAATTGTATTAAACCAAAAACAATCGTCTTTCTTTATGAAACTCATAGGCAGGCAATCATTATTTATTCGAAGCAATCCAACAAAGAACCCTGAAATCCAAAAAAGAAAGAGAGAGAGAGAGGGGGGGGGGAATTGAAAACAAACAAGGAAACGAGGATCAGATAGTTACGGATTATTGCTTAAAATAATTTAAAAGTTTTAAAAGAAGAAAATGCACTTTATTGGAACAGTTAGCTTTGCATTTCACGGAGATTTGGAGAAGAGAATTTCCTTTTAAAAATACAAATACTCTTCTGGTAAGAAATAACTGCTCATTCATAAAATCATAGAACTTGAATTCTATAGATTTTTACGAAACCTACTACTAGGCGGGATGGAAATGTTTAGATAAAAGTCTAAAAAAGCATGTCAAATTAATAAACAAAAAAACAGCGTTAGAAAAAAATCATTAAACCGTACCGCAGAGATAAGTCCCTTTACGCAAGTGTCTTCTGAAAGAGTTACACCCATCAGTAAATACTCTTGTGCAGGTTTTTGTGAAAACCTGCATTTCTGTTTTGTGGCATTTCCACTGTAACTCTGCATTTTGGCTTCATTTCGCATATAGAATTCTATGTGACGTATGAGTCATTCCGTTATTTAAAGTATATAAAATTTACGGATATTAGAATTATATTGCAACATCAAGCGTTTCATTTACTTTTATTTACTTAAAATTTATTTCTAAAACTTCACTATTCGACAGTTTCTCTCAGGCATCCAGGATGTAAGAACGGTTACTCTTGACAAGATATCTAATGCAAATCATATACCAGGCATTAGCCAAAAATAGTTGTATGTTTATAGGTATTTTACTGCGGCGCCTACTGGTATTTGACAGCTGAAGCTACAGATTCGGCAAACTTTGCATTTTTAATTATTTTTAATTGGAAAATAATTCAAACTAAGTAAAGAACTTATAAAGGTAGAAACTAATCACTTTAGAAGGTATCCAGTTCCTCACTTCATAAGACATTAGTCTGAGACATACTTTTTAATAGCGTGCTCGAATATTCCTATTATCACTTTGAAAAGATACAACTGAATACAATTTCTATACATGAACAATTAGTGATCCCTACAATCAATGAAAATACGTTTAACGTCACAATTTGCTCTCAGAAGGGTGAGTAGATAATTCACTTTTTATAACATTATTCGTGATGATGCTTTAGAAGTCCGTAATTCGAGTGCATGAATAAAATTAGCGGCTCTGGATATACATACGTGTGTATATCACATGAGTTAAATGAAAACCTTAAAAATGCGATAAAAAATTCAAAATACAGTGTGATTTCCCTGTAACTTACCAAACTTGTTACCAATGAGTAAAATATTTTCTTAAAGTCGGCATCGCCACCTCGGTGGCGCAGTGTTCTAAGGCGTTGGCCTCTGATCATTCGTCCGTAAGGGGTCCGGGTTCGAATCCCGGTCAGGCATGGATGTTGTGTTTGTCTTACGGCACTGGCTCTCTCCCTTCCCTGGAACCAGTGACCCTAAATTAGGGACGGGCGACTGCTTATAGCCCATTTGAGTTGCTCACGGTGGTCGTTAAACCTCCAATAAAAAAAAAAAGTCGGCGTCACGGTGCAGACAAGTTTAGTGACGTCACAGTAGCAGTGTAAAGATGGCCTCGCCAAATTGATACATGCGCCAAAGAGGAGCAATATTTTGTTTTGTTTTTTGAGTAGTGAAAGTATGAAACACCTATGAGATAAATGTCTTCGTGCTGAGGATAACTAAAGGTCGAGCGTAATTTGCTGTCTGAAGCACGATAGTTAAAATCTTTAATGAATAAAATATTTACAAGTTAAAAATACAAATACAAAATTTTTCACAAGGGCGACCCTTGCGTCATCAGGTAAAGACTACATTTAAATATACTTAGTGCGACGTTATAAAGTTCCAGTGTCTTGACGTCATGATGTACAATGATGTTCATTAGTTGATGACGATTGGTCACTCCTATCTAACTTCTGATGCTACGTAGTTCTGTCTTTGAAAGGTTTTATTCGATTAAGTTAACTGATTGTGTAGTGGGGTTTTTAAATCTTGAATTTTTCTTTAATATAAAGTGTATTAAACAGTTGTTTCCAAGCATATGGGAAAGTAGTGGGAATGTCATCGTTACAGCAGCGTCCACGATAGTGATGGATGAACAATGATTCCGCAAACAATGTAGATCTTTTTCTTTGGTGCATAGCAGAATATATGCATCATTCCATAAGGGGGTGTGGGTTCCCTCCTGGACTGTGCGGGCCAAAGCAGTGTTAGAGGCACCTGTTCGGGTTGAATACTGGTGTTCGGCTGTACGAATACCTAGGCTCCGCAGGGTCGAGCCTATATACCAGCTACCGTTGAACTCTGAGCTCAGATTCTTTAATGGTATGCAATACACACCATATTTTTCATTCTCAGACTTGACGTCCCGATCTCTGCGCATCAACTGGAAAAATTTACTGGAGGACTCGCCAAATGAAATGCCGTGTTTTTTGTAGATGTTGTGCAAAATGTGCGAGATTTGCGGCTGGTATTCCATAGCACCAACGTACTATATTAGTCTTTTGATTGCTGCTTAAGGATGTGCAGACGTTTTTCTTGTGTTGAGCAATCAGAGCATTCACAAAGTTCCTATTTGTACCCATTATGAGTCGCGACCTGCATTATTTGTTTTAGTTCGGTTCTCCGCAATCTGGCATTCGACGTGTGTGAAAATGCTCGGCTTATGAGAGATCTAAAATTCGCAGCTTACCTTGACTTCAGCATCAGACGGAACATAATCACTAACTTAGTTCAGTTTTCTGTGTATCGTAAACCAACCAGCTGTACTGGGATCATCGCATATAACTCTTATCATTTACACAAATATAAAGCTGCGACTTTTAGATCTCTTATAAGCCTAGTATTTTCACACACGTCGAATGCCAGATAGCGGAGAACCTAACTAGAAAAAACAATGCAAATCGCGGCCCAGAATGGGTACAATAGGAGCTTTGTAAATGCTGTGAATGCGCAACACAAGAAAAAGATCTGCACAACCTTAACTAGCAATCATAAGACTATTAAGTACGTTAGCACTATGGAATACCAGCCGTTAATCTCGGACATTTTGTACATCTGCAAGAAACACAGCGTTTCATTTGACGAGTCCTCCACCAATCTTTTCCAGCTGATGCGCAGAGATTGGGACGACAAGCCTGAGAATGAAAAATATGGTGTGTATTGCATACCATTAAAGAGTCTGAGCTCAGAGTTAAACGATAGCTGGTATGTAGGCTCGACCCTTCGGAGCCTAATTATTCGTACAGCCGAACACCGATATTCAACCCGAATAGGTACCTCTAACACTGCTTTGGCCCGCACAGTCCATGAGGGAACCCACACCCCTTCATGGAATGATGCATATATTCTGCTATGCACCAAAGAAAAAGATCTACATTGTTTGCGGAAGCATTCTTTATCCATCACTATCGTGGACGGTGCTGTAAGGAATACATTCCCAGTACTTTGCCATATGTTTGGAAACAACTTTTAATACAGTTTATATTAAGGAAAAAAACTCAAGATTTAAAAACCCCACTACGCAGTCAGTTAACTTAATCTGATACCACCTTTCAATGACGAAACTACGTAGTATCAGAAGTTAGATAGGAGGGACCAATCGTCATCAACTAATGAACATGATTGTACATCATGACGTCAAAACGCTGACACTTTATAGCTTCGCACTAAGTATGCTCAAATGTAGTCTTCACCTAATGATGTAAGGGTCGCCCTTGTGATTAAGTTAAATAGGTGGAATTGAGAAGAAAAAAGTCTGTTAGAAAGAAATGTAAAAATACAGTAAGAATGGAGAAAATGTTGTTTCAATCGAATTTTACCTACTATAGATGAAAGAAATGGAAAAATACGTAAGAATGAAGAAAATATTGTTTCAATCGAATTATAACTACTATAGATCCGCATATTTCTTGTACACACATAGAAAAGCGAGATAGAAAAATAGATTAAACCATACTTTAAAAGCAAATAAGAAAAAACAGTTTCAGGGGGAAAAAATTAAAAATCTGAAGTTTCGTCACATCTTGTAGAACAGATATCAAGTCGTTAAGATACTGTAGAACAGATATCAAGTCGTTAAGATATCAAGTCGTTAAGATACGTCACATCTTGTAGAACAGATATCAAGTCGTTAAGATACTGATACTGTTACGAACGGATTTTATGTATATCTGCTATAGATCTGTATATTTCTTGCACCAACATGAAACAGATATATAGAAAACCAGATTAAGTCATACAATAAAAGCAAGTAAGAAAAGTTGTGTGTGTAGGAAAAAGAAATAATAATGAAGAAACGTTTGCTTGTTTGAATCAGAAACAGTAAAGCCTCGATAAAAGTAGTTGTTTTTTTGTAAAGTTAGAAAATAAAATAATGTTGGTACATCGAGAAGTTTAACGAGTACGCAAGCATTTAAAAAAAATAGTAGATTAAGATAATGCATTAAAAGGTACATTTCACTGATTAATCATAAAAGAAAATACGAAAAAATAAAAAAAAAAGATTTTAACTATGTATAAAACATTGCGGCTTTGTATGGTGGAAAAAGGCACAACGTTAAAAAATGTAACAGAAAATGTCATGAACACGTAAATACATTAATAAACAACCGTGTTTTAAGATTATGTCTGCTGCACAAAACTTTAGAAAACGTCTTTATGTTGGTATGTCCGTTGAAAAATGCGTGAAGTCTCCTAAAAAAATAAAAAAAATCGTTACGTTGAAAAATTACGGATTTAAAATGAGAAATTATGGGGAAAAAATAAGGAATAAATTCGTTGCAAAATGATCAAGTTATTGAAAAAAAATCAGTCTTGGAGCTTAATAGATTCTCAAATGACGTCAACTCCTAATTTGCTTTGTATGAAAAATTCCTCCAGCGTCTGTGCGAATCCCATCATGACTATATCGGTGATGTCATAGTATTGCTTGCCAGCACGGAGGTGTCACCCAAGATAGTGACTCATCCCAAAACACGTGGCACACAAAATGGCATGGTCGGAAAGAACACGTGGAAAAAATGGCGGAGACTGACGTCATGATTGACTACATCCTTACGTACGTAGACCGCAGTGGGTGGGAACGTGGGGAGCAGTGGGTGGGGCAAACCGGAGCAAGCCGGAGCAGCCGGTGCAATCATTTGTGATGAAAACACCCATTTCTTACTACTAAGATAAAGGTACGTATCTGGTATTTATCTGCAGCTTTTCTCCATCAATCTATAAATCTTCATTTCTTGTAAAAACATTATATACCTTGTAAATATTTTATTCATTAAATATTTTAACTATCGTGCGTCAGAGATCAAATTACACTCGACATTTAGTGAAAGTATGAAACGATTGAAAATCATCAATGTAGGAGTTGCAGCATGATGATGCGTGCCTGTCGAAACAGTAAGTGTACGAATGGACTAGAAAGTTCCGAAACGGTGTGAGTTCTGTGACAGATTCTCCTCGACCGAGTCAAGCACACAGAGTTGTCACATCAAATCCATTACAACAGTTAAAGGCATTGGGATGGGAAACTGCGGAGTGACGGTGGATAAAATAGCCGCACTTTTGAATAAAAGTCATGATTCACCGCACCACATCATTAATGATGTGCTCCAGTACAATAAAGATTCTACAAGGTGGGTGCCAAGCTAGCTGACTGCAGAACAGAAACAACGTTGTGTTAATGCCTGTCAGGAACGTCTGCGGCGCTTTGAAGCTGAATGTCATGTATAGAGAATTGTCACACCAGATGAATCCTGGGTTCAGTATCATCAGCCAGAAAGCAAGAGAGCAAACAAATAATTCCGCCATCCCTCTTCACCAAAACCGAAAAAATCCGCACGCAGCCAACTACAAGGAAGGTTATGCTGACTCTCGTTTGGTGTTAAAGAAGCTTAAATTTAGAGCCCCACATGCACGAGGGGAACCCTGTAACCAGAGACACGCATGCAAACCTTTTCAGGAATCATCTTCGACCTGCCATCCACTCCAAACGACGTGGACTTCTGATTACTGGTGTTTTTCTGCAATATGAAAACGCTCTGCCCATACTACAACACGTGCAACGATTGGAACTATACAAGACTGGCACTTGGAGTCTTTTCTACATCCGCCGTTTTCACCATACTTTGCCACGAGTGCTTATCACATCTTTGGGCCACTCAAAGATGCGATGGGAGGAATACGTTTCATGTCCAATGAACTTGGTGACCGAAATATTTTTTCACTACAGGAATCTATGCATTTTATAAGCGGTGGTGGACTTGAATTGCACAAAATGGAGATTACTATAAAAATAATACAGGTGTGTCTAACTTTTGTTTAATAAATTGAAAGAAAAAATGTATTTAGGATTTTTAGTTCACCTCTCTTGTTTCAAATTTCAGTAGGTAATGAAAATACACCTTTCTTTGTTCGCAGAGTCGGAGAAAAGTACGACCAAAGAAGCAATCTCAAATTACAGTTCAAAGGCATTTTACGCGGAGAATACTTAAAGGCATAATTTTAAAACAACAGTGGCGAACACAAGTGGCGCTAAGAGGTATATAATATATCCGTGTGTTTTGTATCCGAAAGCAATAATAAATGTCCCCTTGTCTGTTCGGTAGCAAAAGGGCCGCGTATTATTTCACTTATTGAGCTCCTGCTTGAGTTTTGCTATTTCCCCAATTGACTTACTTATAAATCTATTTTGTATGTCTCCTGCTGCGTTCCGGTAAGGTAACGGTGATATGTCTTTGTGTCTTTGAACCATATGGAGCTTTAAATGTTTTATTAGAAAGTGCGGAGCGCGAAAACATCGTGTATTAGGTGGTGCTAGTAAAATGCATCATCATTGATACCAGTATGTCGGACACGCCATATGACAAATTCTTACTAACCTTATTCATATTTGGCTTCAACTTCATAGGTTCAACAATACCGTATCACAGATTTGTCAGTACAACATTTCTACTTGCGATGTCTTTCACTTTTATATCAGCTGCCAACTTCATGAACCAATATTTAACCTGATCTTTTCCAGTACATCATTGCTGTGCACAGTACAACGTGATCTTTCGGATTATGGCTTCCTCTAAAACACATTTCACCAATACATCGTTATTTTTTATCTGTCAGAAGCCAGTTCGTTGCACAACATGGCAATTCAATCATCACATGTTCTCACTGTTTTTCGATCACGTCTTCATTCCAGCCAATCTCGCTTTTTTTATTCGAAGTTTAACGACCACCGTGAGCAACTCAATGGGCTATAAGCAGACGCCTGTCCCTAATTTGTAATTTAGGGTCACTGGTTTCGGGAAGGGAGAGAGCCAATGCCGTAAGAAAACACAACATTCATGCCTCACCGAGATTTGAACCAGGACCTTTTCAAACGAATGATCATAGACCATCGCTTGGACTACTACATCACCAGGGCGGCTCACCTTTTGTGCACTCTTCCCAGCAGACGCGGGTGCGTCATAAATGCCCTTGTGGATAGCCCCCAGCTGTTTGGCTAACTATCACGTGGTCACACTTAGGTCGGTCTCTACTAAGGTTTTCAGCATATCGATATGCATTGTTTCGTGTCTTCCGGGATCAGTACATTCAGACAGGTCAAAATTCCGTCCTTCTCGGAACCTTTTAAAGAAACGACAGCATTGATGCTGTGATGTGCGATTTGTGTGCACGCTGGTAATTTTCCGAATGTTTTAACGCAAATTCTTATGAATATTTCCTTTGAAACCAGGAAGGTTTATAACATAATCTAAACTTGATGTCAAGAATTAATAAAAATAAAATAAAATATGAACAACATGTAGTATTTTTCTTACAAATGAAAATTTTACAAGACGTACTATTAGGCAGTTTCTTTAATCTTTCTAAACAATGCTTATTCCGTTTGATTGCAGTGTACATTTGATTCACCATTTTGCTAGTCTTTCCCCTGCAAATTTAATTTTTGTTATACGTATATCATCATCATCATCATCATCATCATCATTGTCAACCAATATTAGTCCACTGCTGGACGAAGGTATCTCCAAGCCTCTTCCACAACGGTCTGTCTTGTACCAGTCTCATCCATGTTACTTCCGCATTTCTTTCACCCACCCACCTCCCATGTGATCTTCTTCTAGGTCTTTTCCTGTCCCTTGGAATCCAATCTAAATTTTCGGCAGTCCATCGATGACCTGTCCTTCTGGCAGTATGTCTAGCCCGTTGCCATTTCAGGGTCTTCCACTCTTGTCATTTTTCAGATCCACGAGTTCCTCTTCTTATCGCTCCTGGTTACACCAAGAATACACCTCTCCATGCTTCTTTGAGTTGTCTGCAGCCTTTGTGTGTCTCTTTTGGTTAAGGTCCACGTCTCTGCACCATACGTAAGCACTGGAAGGATGCATTGATAAAACACTTTTCTTTTAAGACATAATGTCATATTGCTCTTGAAAATTATGCTGTTTCTTCCAAAAGCTCTCCAGGAAAGTTTTATACGCCGATTAATTTCTTCATCAATGTGACCCTCACTTGATATATGCTGTCCAAGATAAACGTACGCGTCTGTCATCTCCAGCTTTTCTCCATCAATCGATACATCTTCATTTCTTGTAAAAACATTATATACCACTTTTGTCTTCTGAAAGTTCATACATTGCCTTAAATGACTTTCTGGTGCTGTTGTTAGGGAGGAAATGCTATAGAAACGAGTTAGAAAAAAATCTTTATAGGAAAGCTGAGACTCGGCAAGAGCAGGGAAGCAAAGCTGACGATTTAGAGAGCTCTAAAAGGCACGATGGATATTCATTGCCTAATACAGCAAATGTGAGCTACGTCAAATATAAGCTAGAAGCCGTGATAGGTACGATTATGTAATTTGAATATATAATATTTTAAATTTATTTTTTGCAATGAGAATCACCGGTATTTTTTGAATTGTACATTATTTTCTCTTTCGATAATTTTACAGCGGTAGTATTCGCAAAGACGTATTTGAAAATACACAATCGCATCTATTTTCGATGTACCTACCACACCTTTTTTTATTCCTTGCCATGTACACAGGTTCGTTGTTTTTCATCATTCTGTTTTCCGTTGCTTGTAAAGATCAAAAGAAGAAAAGGTTGAAGTTGTACGATTCCTTATAAAATCCGTTCTTATCCTTCATGGATCTTTGCAATTTCTTAGAATTCTTTGTATTTACATGATATTATAAAGACAAAAAGGCGTCAATCTTCCTGATCTCATTGAATTGCAAAGCATAAACTGAAACAGATGAAATTCTACTTTGTGTTATTTTATTCACAGTGAAGAGATAATCATAAAGCAACTCTTTCCCGGAATATACACAAAGGAATGACATTGTTTTTTATTTCAGGATATCCACTTTTCGGCTATCTGATGCCCAAGCCATGTAGCTGCTTCTTATATAAACATCTCGTCTGGTGCGTTGATCTGGATCAGAAGAATAAACGATATCTCACTGCATTTTTTTTTTGGCAAAAAATAAAATCAGTGTTTTTATGTAAACCCCGAATGCCATGCGGAATGCTTTAGTTAAGAGCAGTTTCAAAAATTTAAAGATATTTTTAATAAACCAAATTTAAAACCCTAAAGTTTAGTAAAGTTAAAACTTTGGTGTGAAAGATGGAAAACTGTTTTGAAACACAGGGTTGATTCTCCCTCTCTGCAGCAGACCATAGAATCAATAACTATAAGCCAAACACTTAATATTTGTTTTGGTCCCAAAGCAGTTCATGCCTTTAATGTATTTCCTAACTTACAGTTCTAAAACTTATTTAGTTTCGAGTTATATTCCGCAATTTTCTGATGCTTTTTCGTTGGAAAAAACTTTATCAAATAATCAAGATTTTAAACAACAAAACGCAGTAGCAGGATGCCCATGATAGTATTTCATACCACACGTTTAATACTTTCCTGTCAGCTAAACATTCTGCACGTAGAAATACCTAAGTTATTGAACTGAAATATATATATGATTTGAAACAAGATTAAGTGATCAGAAGTTCAGACCTGTTAGTGATATGGAGCACAATATTCAGTACATTGTGTCATCTCAGCGAGAGGAGAAACGGCTTTGTACTGGACGACATCTACAGAAAGTCGTATGTGTAGCAGTGTGTAAAGTCATTCAATGCTCTCTCGATTCGTATCAAATCCATCTTGGGAAACTGGGGCGGAGCCTAACATGCCAGGCATTAAACGACCATATATCACACTTGTTCAACGTGCAAAAATTTTAGACATTCGCGCTTGCGAAGGTAGATGTTGGACATGTCACGCTTCCAGGAACTGTGAGACCGATTCCGTGCCTGATGAGGTATCTATTGTCCTGTTGTAAAGTAGCAGCAGTTGCCGTATGCAGATATTGCAGCAGTTCAGCTTACATAACTCACACCTGGCTGATCGTGGTCCCTGCAATGCGTAAGATTGGGTATTACGAACGGGACTTAACAGGACTAACACTAGAACTCCCTGTTTCAGGTCTAAAAGACGCTATCACTCAATGGAACGTCATGAAATACTCTCAGTAATATGATTGAAAAATAAAATACATGAACCTCGTAAATTTTAAACTACTGCAAATTATTTTAATGTCACATACTCACTTACATGAACGCTCGTTCGGACTCCTCCGTTCGGCTGTTTTGCAAAATCTTTTAAATTTTATAAATAAAGTTACGTAAGTATAGTGAACTTTCTAGTTAGGATTAATGCTTTATAATAATGGAAAGATTATGTTACACAGAAAATATTCTAAGAAATTAATGGTTCAATATGTTACACTAGGCACGTGTTTTGCTGACTTCGTAACTCAAATTTCGTTAAATAACCGTCGTGTTCGTTCCAACCTCTTGGCTTTATGTCATCCTTAGATAAAATACACTCCACAGCAATTTTTATATGGTCCTACATCTCAGTGCACCTAGAAAAATATTGCAGAATTCGTTTTAAGTCAACAACACGAAAACCAGAACTCAGTGTTCGAATGTAAGATAACATTCTTCTCTCAAAAACTCTGATAACTTGGAAAGAGATATTTTATTTCCATATTTTCAGTGATTTTCATATGTTCAAATATAGAAACTGCCGACATTTCTGCTGTATTGTCCACATTTGCATTGGAAATAATTTTTCGTAGTTTGCGATTCGGGAAATCTTTTCAAAAGATCTGTCACAGGGCGTTACACAACACACATTCAATGGACATCACTGCACACAATGTTGGACGAATTTTTGAAAATTAATGTGTTAATAATTAAGATGTTTTAAAAATTTTCATAGATTAGTTGCACAGAAATTTAAATTATGGCTTTAATATGTTTTGTGTAGTATAATATGGAATGCTCGTGTAGTTTTCTGAATAGAAGTGCGGGAAAGCAATTATTGCTCCCTGCAACTAAAATATGTTTCGGAGCACTTAATAAGAATGAATGCATAACTTTGGGAAATCGTCAAATATATTCTTTTCAATATTAGTATTTGACAGATCTGTACGTTGTTTGTATTATTTATACCCACAAGTACTAATTATTTAGAAACACATAAAAACAATCAGACACGCTAAATCATGATGAATTCTGACAGAGGTCAAAGTTTCATATCCTGCTGTATTTCATGACACCTAATTCCCAAAAGCCTCTGAAATCAGCGATAAAACAATAATAGCATTTCATCTAGAGATGAAGAGAATGAATTTCCATGGCCGTGCAGATGCCCACAAGCCTCATTCAGGAAGACCAACTTGAAGCGTCAACTGGAGTGATGCAAACTCAGCGCCAGTGTACTCTGGAGCAATGGAAACGCTTTCTCAAGAGTAATTATTCACGCTTCACCAACTGGAAGTACCATGAACGAGCCTGCGGATGAAGAATGACAAGACAACGGTATCTGCACGACTGGGTTGTGCCAACTGTGAAACTTGGAGATGGAGGTATCAATCTCTAGGCATGTTTTCCATTGTTTAAGCAAAGGAATCTTAACACTGCAGCCTATAGTGACATTCTAGAGAATTCTGTGATCCCAACATTATCGCAACAGTTTAGTAAAGGCTCCCTCCCTTCACAACAGGACAGTGTCCTATCCACAGATCGAAGTGTGTGCAGGAAATGGTTTGATGCGGTGTGCGTGGAAAAACTTTATTAGCATACAGAGAATCCCGATCTCAGAGGCGTGGAACACATTTGTGCTGATATAAAAAACCGACGCGATGACCAAGCAGAAAAATGTTCTGTGATAAAATGTAAGTTAATTTATGCTTCAACGTTCAAAATCTACACTCACGGACAAAGAAATTTGCGCACCAAGAAGGAATCATCGGATTGTACTGAAATTTTATGGACGTAATGAGACAGATGAATGGTACACATGAAGGCAAAAACAGAACTGCAGGACAATTACAAAAATATTTGTGGCACGCAGTCTGGTCATCTTCAATAGCGGGTCGCACAGGCTTGTGCGGCGATACATGCTGCAATACGGTCCGGTATGGGGGAAAACAGACTCCAGATGTCCTCCTGCGGCAGACCGGTTCACACGTGTTGGAAGGTGTGCTCCAAATCGCTGATAGTGCAGCACCGGGACAGCCGGCGTTCCAACTGGTCTCACAAATGCTCGATTGCGGAAATGTCTGGACATGATTTAGGCCGTCCTGGGCAACCCGAACCGTGTGCGGGAGGGCATTATCCTGCTGGTACAGGGCACCTGGAATCCAGGCCATGAATAGGTGCACATTGGGCCGTAGGATCTCACCCACATACCGTTTGCTCGTCAATGATCCACTTACTACTACTAGAGCTGATCGGCTATCGAAGGCAATGGTGCCCCAGGTCATAATGTCTGCAGTGAGGGAGGTGTGATGCTCGATAGCGAAGTTGGGATATGCCCTTGACCTGGGAACCCACACACCCGGATACAATGATCATCTGTCCCCAAAACAAATATGCACTCATCGCTAAGCACAATACGTTGCCAGTCTGCGGCAGTCTACGTCGCTCTAACCAGGTACCACTGCACACGGAGCCGGCGATGTTCCTGTGTTAAGCACATTTAAGGGGCACTGGGATCGCAGATTTGCTTCAGCGAGGCGTCAGGAAATGGTTCGTGGACACACAGGTGCCTCTGCATCTGCTTGTATAATAGACTTGGTCTAAATGGGATCCGTTTGTGCCTGGCGTACGATCCGTCAATCCTCTCTACCGGTGGTCCTCCTCTCCGTCTGGTGGCGATCCGCTGTGTGGCCGTGTCGTCCCGTGTCCACTGCTCCCAACACAGTCGGACGGTATCGTCAGAAGGATTCACATTGCGGGCTATACGGCGCGCTGACCACACTGCCGTTTATAGCCCTATGATCAGGCCTCTCGCAAAGTCCGCTAGTAGTGTAAATCGAAATCTCTGGCGTCTACCCGACATTCTGGTCACTCTGTACTCTTGCTTGCGTCGGTTGGTGCTTTTCGTTTTCATGGGACATCGGATACAAGCCGGTTTGTAAAGCTGCGGTTTCATGCTATAGCGCCACCTCATGTTGTGCGGTCATACGCACTCGCACGAAACGTGGATCATTTACATACCAGCACAAACTATAGTTATTTGCGAATTTTGGCGGCTTCAGCATTATTTCTTCTAGGTGAGCAAATTTCATTCTCCGTGAGTGTACTTAAAAACCTTATGCGCAGACTGAAGCCATAAGAACATATGAGAGATAAACAAATGCTGGAAAGGTTTGCACAATAGAATCATAAGAACGCAGAAACGCAAATACGCGGCAAATTTGAACATCAGCGTAATGGTGACGTCTCCGACATAACAGTTCTTCGGCAACTACGCTATCCCTGAGTTAATCGCCGCTCTCCAATCCTCAAATTTTTGATTACCAACATCAAAGCGACAAAAAGCGTAAAGTGGTGCAAAACATATAAACACTAGTAATAAGATTGCCAAAGCCTCATCTTGTCTGGTGAATCATTGTTCGAATTGTTTTTCACAAAGGTCAGAGTGTACGTTTGTCAAAAACCTGCAGAAACGCACCATTCCCACTGTTTTGTTCCGATTATGAAGCATTGATGTGGATCACCGATATTTTGGAGTGCAATATCATGGTATTCCTTAGGAACGTTCGTCATTCTTTAGGGTCGTACCACGTCTTCAACGTACGAATCTATTCATCAGCACCCAATGTTGGACGAATGTTTCCCAAATGACACTCCCTCGTGTCAAGCAGAAAATCTGTTCGAGCAATGAACGAAACGTGTCAAGTTGTGGTTGGCAGAGCATGAGGATAAGCTGCAGCAGCAATATTATTCAACATTTGTGGGAACACCCGGAGCCAAATGTCAAATCACACTTTCCAACTCACAAAACACTAGCACAATTCGGACCATTTCACGGGAAGGGTCGTCCCAAGTTTCAGTTTCATTTGAATTGTATAAGTCTGTTCCAAGTGAAGATGCTTATATTATGTATTCCCGAGATGAGCCTGCAGCTACTTAATAAAAAGGACCTCCACAAACATTAAATGTTACCATTAGTTTGATTAACCCTCTACCTCGGCATTTCCCCCTAGCTTTGATTGTAGTACACGAATTATACTCCAGCCGTTACCAAACAACCACAGGTTTATTGAAAAGATGGAACTGATTCTTTTTCACATTGCGAGAATTATGGAAAATATTCCATTTTAGGATTTCTATATCCATGAACCATTACTAATAGTGCATTTAGATCATTCTGCTAACACGTCTATCTAATTAATCACGCACATTACAGCAATATTCGTTTTTTTTAAACAATAAGGTAATTTAATTTTTTCGTATTCCCAACCGCAGGGATAATTTCATATATTTTTACAAATTTAAAGGACGATAGTTATTTTCATGTCGTTTTGAATCCTTCATCAGATGACGTGACGAAATTTAGTTTTGCACTGTACAATATGTGAATTTCATTTCCATCACTGTTATTAATTAACACCACACATCAGAAAAATATCGGTATATAAATATATACATGTATTTTTTGAAGTTTGATATTATAGAAAGGACTTGTTGAGCGGTGTGATAAAGTTCCTGTAGCCAACGTGAACGCATCATCTTTATTTTTTACGACGCTGATAGCTGCATTAATTCTTAACTGCCGCTTTCAATTAAATATAATGTTTTGAGCTTCAGGTGAACGCAAAACTTTCTTTCAGAGGTTGTATTTTTTTTATTTTTTTTTTTGCCGCGAATTATCTCTTTTTTACGATTTATAAACCATGAAGTTACTAATTTTTACAGTCCAAACTGTTATAATTACAATGTATTAAACAGCGGGTTAAAGCACCCTTTAGAATAGTACAGCCTGTAAGAAGATCTTACAAACTTCCATGCGTATATATATATATATTTAATATATTTTTATGATGTATTACTGTTTACGAAATTGAATTTCGCCCCGGAACTGAAATTATTGAGCAATATTTAGACTAAATATTTAGTAAAATATTAAGAAAATCTTGGATAACCCCAAAATACAGAGTGCGTCAAATAATTTTTAAGACCGCTGCTAGATTTCAGCCTACGGTGGCGTTACCAGGGTAAACGCGAATGCGTTATAAACCGTGACCAACTGCGTGCTTTCTGCCAAAAGTACTGCGCAGTTGCTAAAGTAACTCAAACGAAATGGCCGTTCATTAGAGAAGTAACATTGTTTTCATGAAGAATTATTAAGATGGAACAAAGGACTGTTTTTAAATTTAACGCAAAACTTGGTAAAGTGCCTCGGAAACGTACCAATTGACGAAACAAGTTTACGGTGAGTTTTGGTTAAGTAGATCAAATGTTTTCCTGTGGCGTAAACGTTTTTTTGACGGAAGAGATACGCTAGAAGATGATAAACGTACCGGAAGACCAAGTTCACCTAGGATATCTAAGATTATTAAAAAAGTGCGTGATTTTGTGGCAAACAATCGATGTGCGTCATTAAGAATGATGGAAGAGTCTTTAAACATTAACAAAGAAACGATTCGAACCATCCTGCATGAAGATTTGGGCAAAACAAAAGTCTGGGCTAAATTTTTTCCACACACGTTAACCAATGAACAAAATTCAAGGAGAAGTGCCTATTGCAGAGACATCATTTCAGCCGCTGAAAATGATCCAAACTTTGTAAAATTGATTGTTACAGGTGATGAAACATGGTGTTTTCAATATGATCCTAAGACAAAGCGACAAAGTGCGGTATGGAAGTAAAAAAAATCACCACAAGCCTAAAAAACAGGAAAAGCTCCATCGAAAATCAAAACAATGCTTATTACATTTTTTGATAGTAAAGGTATGATGCACAAAGAATTTGTTCCAAGTGGACAAACAATTACTGGTGAGTTTTATTTAAATGTTTTGAGGTGTTTGATGGGCAGAATTCCTCGCATTCGTCCAGAATATCGAGATGAAAACAGTTGGTGTTTGTTGCACGATAATGCACCCTGTCACACCTCACTTCTTGTTCGTAGATTTCTGGCGAAAAATAACGTCTGTGTGTTAAATCATCCACCGTATTTGCCTGATTTAGCACCCTGCGACTTTTCTTTATTCGCAAAACTTAAAAGGACGGTAAAAGGGTGTTATTTTGATGATATTTCGACCATACAATCAGCTTCGACGCGTGCTTTGGAGGCAATTCCGCAAAGTGAACTGGAACAGGCATTTGAATCATTACGAAATCGCTATAACAAGTGTATTGAAGCTGGAGGGACTTATTTTGAATAACAAACCAAAACAAATTATAATTTCTTGTTTCTATTTCATTTTACAGACCCAGTCTTAAAAATTCTTTGCCACACTGTGTATATTATCTACAAAATCAAAATTAAAAAAACACACATTTGCTGTTTAAATTACCGTTCGCAGTAGTTTCTAAACAAATGTCGAAAATCCCAATTTCACCGTAGGAATAAGGGAGATATTGCGAGAAGTCAGGTTCGCAGATTTCATCGTAGTAACAGAACTAATTCATTCTTATATAATATAGCCTTTATTTTCAAAGAGTTAGTTTCGCATGTCCAATCCATTCAACATGTCATTTACATAAGTTTTGTAACTTAACAATCTGAAAAAAAAAAAAAAATGGAATTGTCCTTTGACTTTTTCTAAAATCTGCTTGTCTTTTGTAGAGAAACAATATTTTTCTTGTTATCAATCGAACGAATTTCACTGTTGACCTTGTCGGATCTTGTACACTTCTAGAGAAGATTTCATTTACCCCATGATGTCGATACCTGCAGGTTTAGTTATGTAGGAATTTTCTATTCTGGTGATATTAATATCATAGTTGAAATCTTCTGTTTGGAACATAGGCTCGAGGCTTTTTGTACAGGAAAGTGTCCAAACCAGGATATTATTTTGAAATAAAAATTTCTTCGAATCTTTGAGAATTTTCGTTATGTCACATATATTATCCAGGAGCATATGATTCTCGTTTAAATGGTTACTTTCAGATTAAATAGATGAATTGTGTTCAACGATTTCTCCAGAATCGCTGAAAGGTAGTTTCACTTTTTATTGATATGTCATATTATGTAATATAAAAATATTGAAAAAACGACTGCTGATGAAATTGAAACTTCACACACTTAGCGTTATTAAATTGGATATCAAAATATGCAATTACACTAATCGATATCGGTTCTTAAGTTTGAATCCTTTCCATGGTGAAATATTACAAATTTTGCAATATACGCAACTAAGTTACTTTCAGGACACGGTTCTCTCTGGAGATTTCTATAGTAAGACAGGTTTAAAGAAATGGAAATAAATGGTCACTGAACTTTTCTTGCTTTTCTTTTCCAAGTTCAAGATACTTGAACAAAAAAATTAAAGATTGGCTCATATAAATCATTCCTCGTAAATACGTTTTTCTGGCTGCATTTGAACCTCGTTCATTGTCTTACCGTAATACTTACTGCCAAGGAGTGACAGTCACCTTCAGAAGAACAATAAAATCATTTTATGTGATAGAAATCGGGTAAACGGTATAAAAACCTACTTCCAATAACTTCCAAGACTGACCGCATAACTGACGTAACAGTTGGGTGATAAAAATATCACGTATATTCCAGACGGCAGCAGTCCTTGGATATTCAACGAAGAATTCAAAACCGGTTTGTGCCGGTCCCAACAGGCGGTAGACGGGAATTAAATGAATCATAGCAACCGGCCTCGCGCCATTTGACTTTAGGCATTCTTTTTTCATTGGAGGTTTAACGATCACTGTGAGCAACTCAGTGGGCTATAAGGAGTTGTCCGTCGATAATTTAGAGCCACTGGTTCCAGGAAAGGGGGAGCGCTGGAGCTGTAAGACAAACACAACATCCATGCCTTGCCGCTATTCGAACTCGTACCCATGTCGGACGAACGATCAGAAGTCATCGATTAGAGCACTGCGCCACCGGGGCGGCTGACTTTAGGCATGGAAGAACAGGGAGTAAACATCCGTCTTTGTTGGAAACTTGGTATATCAGGTACTGGAATTAACAGAACGTTAAAAGGAATACATTGAGACTCATCTATACCGCAGCAGAGTATTTGGATGGTATCCAAGGTTTCTTAACGGGCCAGAATTCTTTGATGATGATCCGAGATCTGCGCGCCCTTCTAGAGTGCGAAAGCGGAAAAATCAAGGAGTTGAGGAATTAGTAAATGAAAGATAGCCGCATTATAGTGAGACTTTTGGTGAGTCGGTGTGCAGCATTAATGCAATCTATCATGAGATTCTAGCGAGGATCTGGGAAAAATGAAAACCTAATGCCAGAACACCACCCCGCATTTTAAATGGTGACCAAGATGAATCTCGATCATTGTTCCGTTCCCACGAACTGGGCAATGTAGCTGAGCATCCTGATTTTTGCTCCAGAATTAATGCAAGAGATGAACCATTGTACTGGCAATATGATCCTCAAACCTGAGCACTGTTACCCATGATAATACTGGCGCTAAATGCACTGTACCATGCAGACATTACATCTGTCGAAGCCACCGTGGCAAAACATATTAAGGACATCTCCAAAAGTGCCATCCAGAACTGTTTTCAAGATTTTCTGAAACGTTGCAAATTGTATTTTGATTCAGAAGTCTTGTATTTTGCTTCAGAAGTCTTGTAATTGGATTCAGGGGCCATGTATTTTGAAAGTGACCAACATTAATTGTCAGTATTCTACTTTTCATTTAATTTTTATTGCCTCAGTATTAGAACTTTCCAGACATAAGTTTTCATTCAAGTGAAAGCTTATAAAATTGACCAATGAATGGAATCAAATGCTAAGTGGAAAATAGCATATTCAGTGACGTGCCTTCCACCTAAAAAAGCGGAGGAAGATGTAGTTAAAGGATCATAATTTTATATGAATAACAATTTCAGAAAATTTATTTTATATATTAAAATATTTTTTTCGTATAATTACTGAAGAAAACAAACGTATTCAAGTTAAGCTATACGTATACTATCCTAAATTACTAAACTACTTGCATTGCAAATACATTAAATTAATAAATGTTTTTACAAGCAGGACATACTCCATAACTGTGATAAAATTTAATTAAACTGAATGATGTCATATCTTACATGAATATACACTCCTGGCCACCCAAAATGCAACACTAAGAAGGACACGAGATAGCAAAGCAAGATTTACTGGACACATAACAACAAATACAAAGATGAAATGATTGAGCTTACAGGCCCGTGCAACTTGCGGAACACGCAGACATGAATAGTTCGCGTGGCCCCCATGACGGGCAATAACGGCCGTTACACGCAGTGGCATCGACCGAAAGAGGCTTTGGATGTGGGCTTGGGGTATGTCGTCCACGCTGCTTCCACACGTTGCCACAGTTCATCAGGCGTAGCTGCAGGTGGTGCTTGCCGGGCCATTCGGTTGCCGATCAGCGACCAGACGCGTTCGATGGGCGACATATCGGGAGAACAGGCGGACCACTGCAGCACTGACACCCAGTGGGCTGTGAAGAATTGTTGCACGATGCGTGCCACGTGCGGACGCGCATTGTCCTTTTGAAACGTGGCCGCTGGCAGGTTCTGCAGGTAAGGGAGGACTACAGGCTCCAAAACGTCGGAGATGTAGCGTTGGCTGTTGAGTTACCGGCGATACGTACCAGAGGGATGCGGGTGTGATATCCAATTGCACCCCAAACCATAACGCCAGGAGACGGACCGGTATGGCGTTGCATAATGCAAGTGTCATACAGTGTCTTGCCGCGGTGCCACCACACGCGATCCGACCATCGTGGTGTTGCAGGTAGAAGCGGGATTCGTCGGAAAAGACAATGTCGTGCCGTTCCGTAGTACAGGTGTGGCGTTCAATGTCCCACTACCACCGCACTCTCCGGTGGTGTAACGTCAATGGTAATCGGAGCAATGGGCGCCGTTCGACAAGTCCCCGCTCCTGCAGACGACGTCGAACGGTACGTGCTGACACAAGTTGTTGCGCAACACACCCTAATTCCCGTGTTAACGTTCGTGATGTGGCGGTGCGTGCAGTCAATGCCCGCCGCACAACATGCCGGTTCTCTCGGTGGGTGCTGTGCCGTTGCTGCGGTAACCGCTCAAGTCGGCCCGTCCGTTCCACCTGCGCACACCGAATCCGTACTCGCCTCACTGTGGCTGAATGTCGTCCCACACAGGCACAAATTTTTAGCTAAGATAAACCGCTGTCGCGATACGCCCCTATTCGTCCTCTGTCGAACCCCAAAACGTGCTGGAATGAATGTCGTATTTTGAGACGAGGCATCGGGAAGTTCCCACGCACAGGTCCGGCAGCACAACACGCTTCCACTACTTACACCCCGCCTTCTGTGCACCCTTCTTATAGTGCTACTTGGTGGCGTATCGGGCGGTCATGTTTTGCATATGCCCTGCAATGCTAATCGTTTGTATGTCGTCTCGCAGGCGACGCATGCTGCGAATTACAGGCCAATCGGATGCTTCTTTCTTGGTGTTGCATTTTGGGTGGCCAGCAGAGTAATCTCTAAATGAGGAATAAATCAAAATTCGAAATTAACAGAAGAAGTATATTTATATATCTGGTGACCCAAAAGAAATATACAGAACTTAAATTGAACCAGGATATTAGATGAGTTGAAGTATAAGATAAAATATCGAGAATATGGTAAAGAGATTCATTTCTACTGTTTTCGAAATAATGTATCTTGTATATAAATATGCTCAGTATTAAGTTCCATCAATATTCTACACACCCACCGGTGTATGATCGGTGAAAATAAATGGAGGATCAATTCAGTATAATAATAAACACATGAATAATAATCATATTTCGTGTAGAGGCACTTCAAAACTAACCAATTCAATCTGATCCAAATTCTATACCTTTGGAAGTGCATCTGCTTCTTAGATCGATATTTGAATACAGATTTTATTTATATATGTTACACCGAGTTTCATTTCGTGAGCTAATTTCAATTTAATATGAAGTTTTTGATCTCTTGCTTGAACCACTCTTTAGGACGACTTTATAGCAAAATAATTTGAAAATAATAAATGGCGTTTCATTAGTATTTAAGTCGAGAGAAATTCCACTAAAGTCACAGCAAATTCAGTAATTTTGAAATATTTTTCAGTCACTAAAAATTAAGCATGTATTCTTTTTAAATATCGATTACACATCATCTTTTGTTTCACTTATGTATTTTATGCTGTGCGATAATTAAGGAATCAGACTGATTTGAAAAAAACTTCCGGTAAAGCACACAAGTCGGGTAGGCATTATTTTTTATGTCATTTATCAGATACGCGTTGGGAACAGTGTTTGCGGAAGACTTGTGCAGATGATTATGTCTGTTGTGCATGACGTCATTAGGTGGAAAAATTGTCACGAGCTGTGTAATGGGGCAGAGAGAAAAACCGGTTCTGCTTGAAAACCGGTAAAATTTATCTGAGACAGCAGGGTTTTTGAGTGATGTGTTTGGAGTTACTTGCTTATGTCGTGCTCAGATATTCCGATGGTACGCACGCTTCAAGTAGGGATGCGAAGATTTGGGAAATGACGGAAAGCCCGTACACCCGATTTCAGTTTGCACGTCTGAACTCTTTCAGAAGGTTCGTGAATGGATAAGAAGTGATCGTTGTGGGATCTGCATGCGGTACTCCTTTTGTACCGCATGCTTTCCAGACAAGCAGAAACATGCGCGACTTGAGTGCGCAAAATACACCTTGGCGGCAGCAGAAACAGTTCAAAATTTTCTCCAAATCATTTTGGCAAATGACGAAACACATAGTTTTCGTTACGGTCCTGAAACTAAGTGTAGAAGTTTTCAAATTGAATACCAAGAGTCACCCAAAAAAAGAAGAGCAGGTTAGGGAAGTCAGAAATCAAGACAATGCTTGAGTGCTTTACGACAGAAAGTGAATCCTGCATCACGAATTAATTTCCTGAAGGTACATCTTTCACTGGCATTGCTTACACATCTATTTGGAATTGTAAATAATTTGGAAATTTCCACATCCATTTTGAAACGATTTTGGAAATTTTCACATCCAGTTTGGAAGGAAAAACACATCCAGTCTGTGTACAAAAACGGGCAAAGGGTCTTTCTTTATGAAAACGCGCACATACCCAGAGTACAGCAATTTCTGGCACGAAAACAGGTGTACAGTCCCTCTTTCTATCGAAACTGGTCACCGTGCGACTACTTTCTATATCCTAAATTAATACTGACTTTAAAGGGAAAGTATTTAAAGACATTGAAGACAGAAGGAATTGGGACATCTGCTCTTCACTCTGTATCAAATTATAACATTTGCAAGCGCTTCCTATCGTTAATTGATTGTGCTACTTCCTGTATAAAGCCAGGAGCAATGTACATCGAATGAAATACAGTATGTTCGCTTAAGTTTTGTAGTTTTTCATTTTTTAGGAAAAAATCGATCTTATTACTTAATGCCCTACTCAGTCTTCCGTTTGGTCTTTCTTGTAATTTGGTATCAAGTCCAAAATTTACTTGCTGAACAGTGGTGAGGTTTCCCAGGAGTATGCCCATCCCAATATCTCACTCTCCCTACGATGCAAAAAGTGCCGTAAATATGGTATTAAATACGCTGTTTCTGATTAATTACTACTTCGCTCGTATATGCGTGTGTCTCCTGCTGGGTCTGCGCTCGTTTTCGTTTATTAGACTGTACAGGCACTTTCTAAATTTTACATTTATCCCCATAATAAGTTACTTGTTTTAATAAAGACAAGAAATAATTTATAAAAATTAATTTGAACGTACAAATTTGACCTTGCTTGAGCGTAGATATTCAAAATATTCAATAAACTTAACACTGACTTACGTGTTTGAACAAACACTCTTCGTACACATTAAGACAATCTGGAGGAAATGATCTTACTTACCGTAAGAAATTTTTTTCACTTACCTTTTCGATGTCTGAAATTCGTTACAATTAACATTTTTGTAAGGAATCGGCTTTCTTTGTATTGTGAAATTCAAAAGTTTAGAGAAATTTTTAAAAAGGTACACACATGTAAACATAGATATAAACACACTATTTGTTTCTTGAATTCAAAGACCACAGTCTTGTGACGATTATTTATATTAAGATAATACAACATGATTTGTCACAAATATTTATTTTTTTCTGTTCGATTATGGTTCCGCTGGGTATTTATCACAAACACTTTTTTCAAGTCCATCATGGTTTCGCCGGGTATTGATCTATGTGCATCAGGACGAATGGCACGTAAATATAATCAAATTGTATATGACATCACAAATGGTGTTAGCAGTCACCGATCTTGGTTTGCTGCTTCCAGGCGCTTTATAGAAATGGGGTGGATGCATGTCATTAACAAGTTGCGAAAACTTCTGTTATATAGGGAAAGTTTCCAAAGTATCGAGTTTGGTGGTTGAATATGGCTTGTAAATTTGTTTTGCTTCTTAATAGAGGAATTTATGGTCTTTTTCGTAAGTGAATAGGCATCGTTGACTTCTTTAGTTTACAATTCCGAATGTACATCTTGTACTTCTTCAATCGAAAACACAAAGCTCTACGGGTCTGTCATATAAAGGAAGCGCCACATTCACATAGAATTTGATAAATTCCCCACGAGTATTTGTCTTCAACATAGTCCTTTAATCCTGAAAAAGTTCATTTTGTTCATGAGTTAAAAAATCACCTTAAAATCAAAGGTTTTGAGAATTTTTGAAGGCAATATCAAGGGAAAGTGGAATAATGGCAAAATTCTTTGGCAATGGTCGCATTACAGGTGTTAACGTTGACATCGGCTTCTGTTTCCGGAATTTTGTTAGAACCTTGTCTGTAATGGAAGGGTTGCATCCTCGCTGTACTGCAACATGTTGACGGAAATTAAGTTTTTTTGCTAAATTGTTTTTATTTGAAAATATATCTATCGCACGATATACGCAACTGTAAAAGGCGCTGAGTTTTTGTTGCCAAAGGTGCTTGGACTTGACATGTGGAGGTGAGAAAACAGCGAAAGGCTTCCGATAAATTGTGGTTGCGAAAGATCCCTTTGAGCGAGTAACCACAACATCGAGGAATGGTAGGCATTCGTTATTTTTAGTTTCGTAGCTGAATTGAATTTGAAGATCAATGGAATTTATAAGTTTGACTAATTCCGGAATTTCAGAATTTTTTTTTTTATTTGTTTAATTTTGAAATCGCGTCTACCATTTTACAATGGAATGATTTGAGGAAATTTGCGTGTATTATTTACAATAAAAGAAACATTTACTGTTTGTACATTGTGTTCGTTTATTTGAAAGGTTTTAAAATTTCGCATACTACCTGAATTGAACAAACAGTTTCAGTAATATATTGCAAAATTTATATATCCAAATTATATGAAAGGGATGATACATGTACTCCAGACATCATGAAAGGTACCAGTACCAGAGTTCTTCCAATCCTTTCAGCAGAAGTTGCACAAGCAATCAAGAACGTGAAGCGGAGAAAAGCTCCAGGAGAAGATGGAATTACTGTAGACATCATACAAGAAGCAAGTGGAGAAAGCGAAACAGTACTCGCCCAAATTTTCACTCGATGCCTTAATGAAGGGAAGATTCCTGAGGATTGGAACAACGCTACAATCATCTTGCTACATAAAAAAGGTGACATTGAGGATCTCAGGAACTACAAACCTATCAGCCTCCTATCAGTAGTTTATAAAGTCTTCACTAAAATTCTTTCACACCGCTTGAAGGTAACACTGGACATGGCTCAACCGAGAGAACAAGCTGGATTCAGGAGTGGCTACAACACAATAGATCATATCCACGTACTGAGAGAACTAACAGAAAGAGCGAGGGAATATGAACTTCAATTGTGCATGGCTTTTATCGATTATGAAAAAGCCTTTGATTCGGTGAAACAATCAACTGTTGCAATGGCTCTGAAATCCGGCGGTATTGAAGATGCATACATTAATATTATTAATAACATCTATGAAAATGCAAGTTCAAAGATTCGGCTGTTTGAAAATAAAACACACATAAAAATTGGAAAGGGAGTGAGACAAGGTGACACCATATCTCCGAAGCTCTTTAATGCCACATTGTAATATGTCTTTCAATCACTGACCTGGGAAAACAAAGGGATAAAGATTAATGGAGACTATCTAACCCACCTTCGTTTTGCCGATGACGTAGTCATTTTTGCAACTACCCCATCAGAGCTGCAGAGTATGTTCCAGGAACCGGGTGACAAGAGTAAAGAAGTGGGATTAAAAATGAACTTTCAGAAGACAAAAGTGATGTTCAATGCATTTACAAGAAATGAAGATTTATCGATTGATGGAGAAAAGCTGGAGATAACAGACACGTACGTTTATTTTGACAGCAGATATTAAGTGAGGGTCACATTGATGAAGAAACTAATCGGCGTACAAAACTTGCCTGGGGAGCTTTTATAAGAAACAGCATAATTCTCAAGAGCCATTATGTCTTAAAAGAAAACGGTTTGATCAATGCATCCTTCCAGTGCTTACGTATGGTGCAGAGACGTGGACCTTAAAGAGACATACAAAGGCTGCAGACAACTCAAAGCAGCATGAAGAGGTGCATGCTTGGTGTAACCAGGAGAGATAAGAAGAGGAACTCGTGGATCCGAAAAATGACAAGAGTTGAAGACATCATGATCAGAATTAAATCCCTGAACTGGCAATGGGCTTCACATACTGCCAGAAGGGCAGACCATCGATGGACAGTCGAAATTTTAGATTGGATTCCAAGGGACAGGATAAGACCTAGAAGAAGACCACGTGGGAGATGGGTGGATGAAATTCGAAATTATGCGGGAGTAACGTGGAGGAGACTGGCACAAGACAGATCGTTGGGGAAGAAACTTGGGAGACCTTCGTCCAGCAGTGGATTGATAATGGTTGACAATGATGATGATGATGATGATGTATATTTATTAAAATAATTAAAATCTTGCCGAAATAATATTAAAGTGGTTAAACAATTTTTTAACCGGTTTACTCCGAGGTTTACATTGCAATTTCAGTCTCCTTTTTTTTACTATTGCAGATGGAAAGTTTGCGCCGAACTGCCACAATATTATTATCTTGCGCCAAACTGCTGTAAATTACTAAAATATTATATATTTGCGCCCAACTGCGCCGTAACGGCAATCCACAGCAAAAACTGCCGAGCGAAAAAAAGTTCACTGCATAAAATGCCGTTTTAAACGGCGAATCGAATGACTCTATTTTAAGTTCGACTCGTTATTTGGTTAAACGTATAACGACGCTTAATCAACACGTACCGCCATCGCAACATTTCGGAATGTTTTTCACCTACCTTTTGATTCGGTTTTTTTTTCGGCACGTAGGTAGAGCTTATGAAGGCGGAATTTTGTTGTAATCATGTAGTATGTAGGAGAAATGATGCTGTACGTTATGAAATCTTGATGAAGATTATTTGCAGATGGTTTGGTGGTCTTTCAGAGGTTTGTGCAATTGATATTATTTGTATTTCTTCAGACAATGCTGCGTAATTTCCTGTTTGCTTTCCGAAATTAAATTTCTCTCTGAGAAACTATATCTGTTCTGAAATATTTACTTGGATTGCAGAAGGCTTTAGTTAATGTGAACGTACTGTTTATACATTTTATGATATGTAAGAGTAAAACTTACCAAGCGGCCATTATATGTTAACGACAGCAACACACGCCCACTTTAGGATGAGATAAACAAAAATTCTGCAAAAATTTCAGGTTGCACAAATCCCGAAAATATGAGTTTTCCTTCATATGAACTAAAATATATTGATATTTAACAGTGTCTAAAGAGATCATAAGGAAGTATCTATTGTAACCCTTGCTAGTATATTTTAGGAAAGAAAAAAGTCATGTCTTTTATTAAATCCCATTTTTTCGGCAAGACCGGGCTTTGTGCCCACGAAACAGAAATGCAAAATTTGATGAACACTATACATTTGATTTTGATATATATATCTTTTTGGCCTTTTCTTGATTTATCCATCTGATATCTTCTTTCTCATATGCTTAAAAACGAGAACTCTTTTTCTATTTTTAGATTTAAATAGCGTATGTTCGATGGAATTTTAGGCAAAAAAGCAATGGAAGAGCGAACACATAAAAAAGATGGAAAATTGAGCGCTGGAGAAGTTAATCCCGACAAATTTGCAAAATTTTACTTTCGCACGAATGATTGGATATATTCAAAACATCAGTAATTTGTCAGCTAGATCACTTACATAAGTTCATTTGAAAAGCACTTCTTATTAAGAATTAATTTTCTCAAACAGTTTCAGCTATGCGTTATTGTCGATACTTGGATTTCTGTCTTCATAAATCAATATATATATGATATTCATTTATATTCTTCAAATCCGGAACAGACGTGGTTATTCATAATTACATTTAGAAGGAATCCTACTTAACAAATTTTATCCAATTTTCCATATAAACGCAAAATTGAAAGCAGCAAATAGAAATAAACGGGAAAAACACAGAATTGCAGTAATCCATATTTTTCTCATTTACCGACTGCGATTTTGTGCGAGGCGGAATCACATTGCTGACCTTTTATGGAAATGAATTTAGAAATTTCAGGGCCTGATCATTAGAAGTTTATAGTAAACGTTCACTAGCCACACCTCGTTACAGTATTTTTCGTCCGTTGCTTTGAGAACATGATCTACTTTGTCTATGACTACTTTCATCTTGAACAATTCATCATATACTGCATCTTGACCAATGTACGAAAAAAATGTATAAAAAAAAAGGGCCAAGATTTTTCCTCTTGGGCAAATAATATGCGTCAGGATTTCGAACTAGTGAAACATAAATAAGATTTTATTCCAAATTTGCGATTAAATTTTGTAAATATGAATAACAGGGCTTAACTTGAAGTTATTAAAAGTTTTCTCAATAGCAATCAAACAGCTTCAATTCTGCAGCCCAAGTGGCGCAGTGGCCTAAGTACTGGCTTTTGACAATTCGTCCAAGATAGGTTCGGGGTCGAATCGCGGTGAGGCATGGATGTTGTAGCTGTCTTAAGGCACTGGCTCTCTCTCTCTCTTCCCTGGAACCAGTGGCTCTAAATCAGGGACCATCCACTGCTTATAGCCCACTGAGTTGCCAACGGTTGTCGTTAAACAACCAATAAAAGAAATGATTTCATTCTCTTTTACGTACGCAACTATGAAATGGAGAAGGCTTTATTAAGCTATCAGCGCAAAGGAAGCGAATATGAACGCAGTGTTTGTAGCAGCAATATGTAATCGACAAGCGACGTTGAAAGGGGAATAACAGTAGAGAATAGTTGGACAGGTGTAGTCATTACAGAAACACGGAACGTTCTAGGTTATGCATGAAAAACTGTACTAAATATATGACAGTGGTACATTAAAAGCGAGACAACAATTCAACGGTTTTCCTGCTTGACGTAATCCCTGCTCAATGCTCAAGTGCATCCGTGGCTGGAAAAGAAAATAGAGGCAAAACACGAGTTCCATTCCATCGTGTAACCACGCAGTACAGCTGTGGTATCGAGAAAATAATATTAGCATACACAGCAAGCCGCACATTGCCGCAAATGTGCTATGACAGCAGACGTTCTCTCGGGTATAACTCCTTTTTGCTAAGAACTGTCAAATTCGTCTGTTAGGGGCCCGGGAGCACCAAAATTGGATTTTTGGGATTGGGAAAAGCTTGCCTTTTCCGATGAATCGTGTTTTCAGTCAATACGCACGGACGAAGCGCTCATTTTATGGCGTCAATAGCTCAAAACGTTGAATAGGAGCTGTCTACAGTTAAATATGTAAATTTGTGGAGGAAAGTAAATATCTGAAGGCTGTCTTCTGGAGGTCATTGGGTTCATTTAAACTTCTAGAACTGCGTCGGGTTGTTGTTCTAAAATCTTAAAATCTTAAAGTAAAAGCCTTACTATTTCTGCAATATACTGTATGTAACACTGGCAAACGAATTCTGAAATGTTCTCGCGTTACCAAGGTCTCTCTACACCGTGGGTAAACTACAGCACTTCATTTATTGCCGTAAAACTAATACACAGTTTAATGCTAGCTTTCGCGCTCTGTCCGGAGTCTTCGTCACGGCTAGGTTACCAAAGTGTTCTTAGAATTAATAGCAAACAATGCTGTTATTAGCGTGCTGTTGTTTCTAAGAAGGCTTTGATAACCTAGCGCAGACGAAGCCTCACGATGGAGCGCGAATGTATGACTAAACTCTGGGCCGGATTGGAGATGGAGGGTGGTCTAACGATGTTGTAGCCTAGGGGCCTACATTTACCAAGGGCCCAGGAGACGTGCCACTATACCGAGTGTAATTCTCAGCTTATCTGTTTACATACAGAGAGAAGAGAAAACGTTTTGGTTTTGGTTTTGTCTCGCATGATTTCCACTCGTTCACAGAGTCTAGAAGATGAACAGATTTCAAGGCAGTGACTCGCTAAGGGTAAAGGCTTCCTTTCGCTGTGTACAGTGGGGTCAGCGACGCAGTTTCAGCTTTTTGACTACCATCCGCCGAAACCTTCCTTCTTGCACTTGGAACCCTTAATGGGAGAAATAGACTGCGACTTCACATTCAGAAAATAGATGCGTCAAAAAAAGTATACACTACTAAATTATTAAAAATTCCAAGACAAAATGTAGGGATCTTTAGCTTTTAAGTCATGTCCTTGTGAGAACAGTGGAAAATATGGTGTTCAGATGAAAACTCTGCCTGTAGTTTATTAGTTTCAGGAATGCACTACGTATTAGTTATAACAAGCATATTGCGACAGTGTCGTGCTTTAACGGACTTCATAAGGATTTTTCGTCAAGAGGTTCTTACCTTACAACTCACTAAAGCCTTAGTCCGGCTCTGATTAATTTTATTTATTTATTTATATAACTACAATTTCATGTCACACCACAACAAAACAGAATTTAGTCCATACACACGCAAGACTAAATCTACAATCATAATAAACAACAAAAGTCCAAGAATAATGTAATACCAATGGTAATGTAAATGTGTAAACAAAATTATTAAATTGAGTCTTTTCACAAAAATCAACAGTTACACGCAGCATACAATGTAACCAAAGTAACTAAAAATTGCAGCACTTCAAAAGCATAACCATTACAAAACTTCAAAAGTATATCTATTTCCATATCATTCTATTTTTGCAAATAACATCATATTTTCATTAACACATACACATGAAGAAATATACACTAACGAAAGTGACATTTTCAAAAAGTTACATACTAAAATAAATTATTAAATCACACAAACAGAAAAGAAGGTACGAACACTTCATATCTAATTTATCGAAAGTCTTACCACAGGGAGAATAACCAAAATAAATAATAATTACAAAACACCAAAGTAACACTATAAGGTTTTAGTTTTAAATAACTTTAAGCACTGCAACATATTCTTGATAACAAATCGTTGCGATGAAATATGGCAAGGGAACCAGGGAAAAAAGGTAACATATAACCTGACGAGCACCTAGTCCCCCCCCCCCCACAAAAAAAATAATATAAATCGTTAAGTCAAGGTACAATTTAACCGTAATGCGGTAAATTGAAGTAATAAAACATAATATATGACCAACCGTTAATCAACAATTATTTAAGAAAATCTTTAGCTTTCTTTTAAATACCGAATACTGTGTCATCGTCTTGATTCGAAGCGGCAACCCATTTCAGGACAAAGAGCATTTCACGTTAATATTATTAAATAATAAATTAGTACACGCTCTGGTTATTAAAACACTAGGTTACCACGAGTGTCATGATCATGGGAACGCAAATTTAAGGTAATTAGTTCTGAATATGTATTAGCATATATAGGTTCATGCATAAACAGTAATAGTCGGAAACTGTAAAATTTATCAAATGACATTATCTGATAATGTATTAGTTTTACGCCATTAAAGGAAATGTAGCAGTTTTCGGGTTTTTCCATGAAGCTGATGTCCTACGCAAGAAATGCTTAGCAGAAAGGTAAGGATGAGTGTCTCTGTAAGCGAGAAAAGAATAAATGAAAATATCATGTCTTTTGTACACTAATCACTTCTTTATTCATTAGAAAAGTAAAGCTTTTCTTTGATGAAATGTGTCTTCTTGTGCAATGTTGATTTGACGATACTGAGATCTTATACAGCAATATAATTACTATAATAGTTTTTGCTAGTCGTGAAGAAATCTCAAAGCTACCGTAAAATCGCTTAAACACAGCTGGGGCTCTTTAAGTGCTCACATTATGAGAACCAGAAAAGGGAATATATTTATTTACAAAGGTTTTGTTTGATTATACATTCCAGCAGCAGACGCAACACTAAACGTGTGAATATATTTATTTCAGAAAAAGTTTCATTTGCGGCCAAAGTGTCCAAATGATACCAGAGACAGGCTTCTAACCATTTGTCCGAACCCGGTTGGGGCTGGAATCCTGAGTGCTTCATCGAAGGTGTGTTTGCCTTATGGCATTGCCTCTCTTCCTTCACTGGCAGCAGTAATCCCAAATAAGAGACAGGCAACTTTTTCTAGCCCACATAGTTACTCATGGTGGTCGTTAAACCTCCAGACCAACAAAGTTTCGTTCAGAAAAATCGGAAATCTATATATTGATTTCTATAAGGTTTTTTAATGTGAGTCCCATTTTGAGAGAACGGCTGAACGTAAAGATATGGTTGAGGTATCAAAATAAAAGTCTTACCATGTAGATGTGCCAGTCGAAGAGAAACATGAGATTGTGGCAACGGTCCGCGCGTATTAGGGCGGCAAATTTCCCAGTACAGTCAATAGGAGAAGCGTGCGGTTGACCACGCGCTGTTGAAGGCGGAGCGATGGAGGAACTGAGGTAATCCAAAGCCCGAAGTCTGCTCTTTTCTGAGTGAACCGTTGGGCATAGTAACGCTAGCAGGCATTCGTATCAAAGGTCTTCTCATCGGAACCGTGATCACCCTCGAAGACATGCTTGCGTTATGCCGTTGGACTGTGTGATGCATATGTACATAATTTAATATTCATTCGATCCAGTTGATTCACTTAGGTAATGCGTTTCCCATTATGTAAAGATGTAAATAAACATTCCGTTGATCATTGTTAGTGAAAATATTACGGGAGACTGCTTATAGCGCATTGTGGTCCTCACTGTTATCGTTAAACCTTTATTCAGAAAATAAAAAAAATAATCACGAACCTGGACTATTGCCTTTACTGAAGAGGTTGAATGCATTTGTCAATCAAATAAATTTTACATTTGTTGTTTCATATGAGTTTATTCTTTCAAGAAAAAAAACAAAAAAAAACTGACTTCGATTGCGACGGATTTCGTCTATTTTTTTTATTTATTGAAATATCATAAGATTATCGGTATGTCAGTTTCTTATCACATACAGTTGCACATATATGTTTAATCGAGGAGTATTCCCGTCTTAAAACTGGATGCGATCATTATTCATGATATAACTGCAAAAATGGAATGCAGGTATTACTTGAAATGAAAACTTAGTTACATTCACAAAATTTTATTTTATTTACAGTAAATCATCCTGTGAAATACATATATTAAAATTATATATATATTTTTTTAATTCCTGGATTAAAATATTCTGTTGTAGCTTCCGTGAGTAGTTGCTCACCTATATATCAACATCTGTTTTAGTAATGATATAAAACTGTTAACCCATATCAGCATTTTGGTGTGAGGTAAAGTGGCACGTGAGAATATATGCACAGGAAAAATGTCAATAGAAATGCCGTCTGCTGTGAAACACCAGTATGGAATATCAAGTATCAGATTAGAAATCATGAGGACAAATATGATGTGAGTAACTTCAATTTAAACAAAAAAAAAACATTAAAAAAAAATAACCATCTAGCTACCTTGGTTTCCAAGAACAGAAAATTTTTAAAACACTATTTAAATTATATTTTTATAGTGTATTAACACGACGTAGATTTCGAGTCAGAAGTTTGAAGCAGCTGATGCATATCTTATTAAATATACCTTCACGGACAGTGAAATATGCGCAATTAGAAGAAAACATGCTACAACCGCGGAACTCTGCAAATAGATAGAGTGCGTGCTTGTATGCAAATGATCCACGTTTAGAGCGATTGCGCATGACCGCACACTCTGTGGTGGCTCTGTGTGCACGAACCGGCAGCCTTATAAGCAGTCGTGTAGTCGATGTGCCATGAAAGCGAAAACCACCGGCCGACGCGATTAAGAGTACAGAGTAACAAAAATGCCGGATAGATGCCAGAGACCTCGATTTACGCAACTTACGGACTTTGAGAGAGGCCTGATCATAGGGCTGAAAACCGCAGAGTGATCGACGTGCGGTATAGACCGCCAAGCTGTGTTGGGAGCAGTGGACATGTGACGACACGGCCACATCGCGGAGCGGCTCCGGTCGGACCAAGAGGACCACCGGTAGAGAGGACCGACGGATCGTGCGCCAGGCACGAACGTATCCCACGGGAACCCGGTCCACTAAACTGGCAGATTTAGCGCCTCCTGTGTGCCTACAAACCATTTCCCGAGGCCTGGCGGATACAAATCTGCTAACCCAGCGCCTTTTACGTGTGCTGCCATTTAAACCGCAACATCTTCGGCTCCATTTGCATTGGTGCCAGGCTAGAGCGACGTGTGGTGTTCACCGATGAGTGCCGCTTCGGTTTGGGGACATATGATCATCGTCTCCGGATATGGAGGTCCCCGGGTCAACAGCACAATCTTAACCTCGCTATCGAGCAACACACATCCCCCACTGCAGACAGTATAGTCTGGGAAGTCATAACCTACGATAGCCGATGAGCTCTAGTACTGGTACGTGGATCGTTGACGGGCTAGCGGTATGTGGATGAGATCCTACGGCCCCATGTGTTCCCATTCCCAGCCGGGATTCCAGATGCGCTATACCACCCACGGCTGTGGCTGCCCAAGACTTCCTACGCAATGTCCAGACACTTCCATGGCCTTACCTCTGCCCGGACATGTTCCCTATCGAGCATGTGTGGGAACATTTGAAACGTCAGCTGCCGCCGTGCTGCAGTATCCGGGATTTGGAGCACACCGTCCATCACGTGTGGGCCAGTTTGCCGCAGGACAACATCAGACTTCTGTTCGCTTCCATGCCGCACCATATTGCGGCATGTATCGCCGCACGAGGCGATGCTCCGCGCTATTAAAGATGACCAAACTGCATGCCGCAGGTCCCTCTGTAATTATGCTGCAGCTCTGTTTTTGCCATCGTGTGTATCCTTCATCTGAATCATTACGTCCATAAAATTTCAGTTCAATCCGACGCTTCCTTCTTGGTGCGCAAATTTCATTGTCCGTGAGTTTATCTCATGCAATTAATCAGATATATCCCGAATAATTCTACCATTGTATGCAATAAAATTTCGTAAAGCAAATGAGCCCCGAGAGGTAAAAGTTTCATTTCCTTGCCATTTTGAAATCTAGGTTTGCATGCACGTTGTAGAAAGTTTTGCCCTATATCTAACTGTGCCCCCGGTGGAACTGAAAAGTAAAATGCCGAGCACAATATCAGCAATACCACAGTTGATACCTGAAACAAATTCAAGCCCCATATAATTTATGACTACAAACTTGTGGTGTGGAATAAAGTAAAAATATCAACGTTTACCACAATCAATGATTTATTATATATCGACTATAGTTTCGCAGAGCTTCTGACTCGGCTTCATCAGGACCATTAAATACGGAATACGAAAAGCTTTTTCCAAAAGCTTTTCGTATTCCCGACTGTCAAATGCTGGTGTATTGTCTTATACTTTTCAAAATTTGCTCTCCATGTCCCCCATGGAGTGTGTCCTATGCATTGCTTGTGTGAGTGATAACATCCGTGACGGACAAAATAGTGTTTGACAGGTGACAGCCAACGCAAGCTTCACTCTGTTTGGATTCATAAAAATAATCATGTAGAATACTTTATTACTAGTAATATGTTCGGTAATATTCAGATTTTATGAATGCATAGAAAAGAAAAGTATTATTTGAATCCATTTATATCAAAATTTCCGGAATGCCCTTTGTGTGAAAATACATTATTATGCGATTTTCTGCATGAATTACTTAACTCATTGAGTTCAATAGGCGTAGAAAAGAAATTATGACCTTGTTTTTTTTTTTTATTTTGTTTTAAAGAAAACTACTTTAAAACTACTAAGAAAATTACTGTTGAGTCATGCCTGATGAACACATAATAATTCAAATAACTTTCACAGATTGTCTCCTCAATATTTAGTCCTTATCACATACTTACTTTTGTTGTGAGACAACATCCCTTTGTTGCTCTTAATGAACAACTTTAAGAAATTATATTTAAAGAATATTTGATTTCACTAACACTGAATAATGACCATTAGCTTTCGGTAATTTATGTAGAAAATTAAGCATAATTAATAAAATATAAATTCTATTTCATGGCAATATAATGGAAATTGCACTTGTTCTTAAACGTGAGAAAATACTCACATGTAAATTGCAAGCATAGGAAGCTGGTTGTGAAATTATAAAGGCAGGTAATCGTGCGACCAGAATTTGATTGTTTGTCTGGCTAGGCGTTATTACACAGCAATGATGGGCAAACGGAGGATCGCCAGGTTATTTATTACGGCACGAGTGTTTTAATTTAATCAGGAAATTTTATCGCTCAAACTGCAGAAGTAGCCACAATTTCTCTCGTACTTGAAGGTGTCTGCTAAATCCCCGTTACATTTTGCCAAAATAAGATTAACAACTTCACGCAGTTTATTTGCATTCCTCAAATTTCACCGCAAGCCATAATTCCTAATTAAACCTTCCTTCTTGTTACTCGTCTATTTTACTGATTAGGAAAGAACAGAATATTTCTCCCTGGCGGAAACATTTCTCGCTCCTTCATTCCATCTCTTCAGTCAGTGTAGAACATGTGACGTCACATTGAGAGGGCTATATTATGCTTTTTGATTGAAGGTTCAACGACCACCATAAGCAACTCAATGAGCAATAAGCAGTTGCCCGTCCCTCATTTAGGGCAATGAGTGCGCTATTCAAGTGCCTTTCTTTGAGTGACACAGTTGTACACCGCGCAAGAATTATACTCGCCAAGCATTTCCATTCAACATAACAGACTGCTAACCGCCAAATGAGTCACAAATGACAACGGATGAGCATATTTAAAGATCTGGTGATCTTCTCGAAATATCTGGACTGAGAGTATCATTTCTAGAAGCTCGGAGAACGAGGGATAAATGTTTGTCAGAAGTACGGAGGCTCGTGCGAAAGCTCAGGTTACTTCCGATAGCGACCGCATGGTACACACACGTGCGCCGTCGGGCGGCAGTCGTACGAGGGGAAAGCTCAAGCTTTTAACATTATTGTACAGCACCATCTAGTAACCATTTGTAGAGGCTTCTGCAAATAGCTATTACTAAGTAAGTTACTGGTTTGCAACAGGTCCGCTATATGTCACGATGTCGCGTCCTATCACACTGAATTGAAAATGGAAATACAATTATGAAAATTTTGTAATATTTCACGGCGACCCTGTGTGGAAGCCGCGGCTCCCCAAGGCGCGGCGGCGCACACTTTGGTAACCACTGAGCCAGATGATGGAGTTAAGCCATTAAAAATCCTATATTAGAATGGTTACATGGCAGGAAAAGTAAATCAATGCTGCTTCAAACTCCGAGAATGGGACACCTACATATACATAATCGTCTATGTGGGAGATATGTTAATTCCATCTGAAGTCATGGAAGACATCAACAAAATGAGAATAATATTTGAAACTGTAGTTGAAATAAAAGCTCTTTGCAAAGTACCACATTATTTGGACATACAACGAGGAAGTACTGATGATGAATATTATAAAATTCCTCAAAAAGCACAAATAAAGCACATGATGAACAAATAAGATGTGCCGCTGAAGACGGGTTTCACTTATATGTCTAGATATTTTAGAAACCATTAACAAGAACAAGAAATACTAACAGATAATTCCGTATACTCTGAATATATAGTAGCTTTGTTGTGCATTTCCACCGTCACAACACCTGATATAACCTCTGTAGTTAGTATTTTTAAGTACAAAAGTAGAGAATCCTTCAACAAGAGATTGGAAAACTGTGCGAAAGTGATTAAATATTTGTAAGAAACAATCGATAAGCCACTCCACCTCACCGCAAAAAAACCCCGTCCGATTCACAAGCGATGCGCAGCCGCAGATTCGACACGTTAACTCAAGGATCGAAAATCTACATGTGGCTGTGTGTTACAATTTGTGAGTAGTACCATATCGTTGAACTCTTAGAAACACAGCTGAAACTCACTCAAACAATCAGCGAATGTTTCTGCAGCACAAGCTTGTAAAGAACTCATCTGGATCAGAACTATGCTGGGTGATCCGCAGTATTCACAAATGTGCTACAAAAATTGCATAAGAACAACATGCCATCAATAAATCTCATTAAAGGTGAAATAATGAATATTTGGACGAAGCACATTTCTGTGAACTCCAAATTTATAAGCGATCTCCAGAAGTCAGTAATGAAATTGGAACACAGCAAAATCAGAACGCACAGCGTATATTCTGGCAAAATCACTACCGAGAAACCAGAATGACTAGTTCCGGACTGGCATTGGACTATTGAGTAAATAAAAATCACCACGTGGTGTTTTGTTTTAGGTTCATCAAAAATACGCCGCCTCACAGCACTCATTCACACTCTTGCCTTTTACACGAAGCAGACAGATTGTAACATGTTTCCTAGCTTCTACCTGTCTAGGAGAAGAACATAATCGCTCACCATTCCGACAGACCGTTCACATATGTTTACCCCACCCCCACTGTTACGAGCTAAGGACTGCCTCACCAACAATAGTGTTGTTCGTTGAGTGATCAGTGATTTCTTTTTTTTTTTTCATATTTTTTTATGTTCCAGTATATCACAATGTTATGATACTGTACTTCCGGTTGCTTAAGCTGCAATTCTTATGAATTTCAGAGTTGCACGTTAATATGTGTGCCATGTACTTCACTCAAGTATTAAATAAAACCTTTTCTGACAAACACGCATCAACATTAAATTCACTCAATGGAGCTGAATTGAAATCTCTCTCTTTGTTACCATAAAATAGTAACCTTTTTTTCTTTTGAATAAGCGATGTTTTAAACTTGTTACCAAACATTAATAATTAAAATGTCATCACACACTTATTTTCATTTTTTTTTATTGTAGGTTTAACGACCACCGTGAGCAACTCAATGGGCTATAAGCAGTCGCCCGTCCCTAATTTAGGGTCACTGGTTCCAGGGAAGGGAGAGAGCAAGTGCCGTAAGACAAACACAACATACATGCCTCACCGGGATTTGGACCCGGACCCCTTTCGGACAAATGATCAGAGGCCATCGCTTAGACCACTGCGCCACCGGGACGGCATTTTCATTTTTAATTTCCATTACCTGAAATTCTGGAAGGCGTTTGACATACACAATTGTATTACGTTGTAACAGGATTTATTTTAATATAATATTCATATAATAAATTTTAATATGATTTTATTGTAAACTGATAGTAACTTATTTCAGTTTTACATACCAAGGTACGAAAAGTCATTTCAGGTAAAAAATACTTTTCACCATACATTTTTTGTAATTATCCAATACTATAATTTAACACGGGGAACGAACTAAATGTTCTCGTTCATGATTCCTACACTGTTTTACATTCAAGCTATGAATATGTATCACAGGAAATGGTACGTTAAACTGAAATAACGTTTGATTTTATCAATGAAATAATGTGACCTGCAGTCCATGTGCTACAATCGCTTTTAAAACAAGTAGTATTCGCTTAAGACGATCTTACATATTTATTCCTGTAAAATCTCATAAACAGGAAGAAGTGGACAAAAGGAGGGCAATGATATATCATAACAAGGACAGAGGTGAGTCGAAACCCCTGTCCTTATTATCGGGAAATAGTAACGGTTTTTTCTTCTCTTGAGTAAGCAACATTTAAATTTTGTTAAGAAACGTCAGAGATTTATCAAATTTTCATTACACACTTATTCAACAGGCGTACCAAAAATATTTCATTTTTATCTTCTTTCACGTAAAATTGCGCAAGGCGTTTTACGTACCATTATTTTGAGAGTATTTTAACAAGAAATTCAATAGAAGTATTTTGTAAAACAATGCAAGAAGATATTTTTTAAAAACTTGGTATTGATCGCACGAAACAAGTCTCTGGTGTTAAAAAATTCTAGTTAACGAACTGTTTTCTACAGTAGTGGAACTGGCACATGCAAAGGCGTCTGCGTTTCATCAGGGAGTAGTGTTATTTTGTTTTATCATGTAGTAGTGTTATTTTGTATACAACTGTAATTTGTAGAAAAACTTCCATGAAATACGGCATTCCAGTAGAAATGAATGTAGGAAAACCAAAGAACAAAAAAAATGGCAAATCTTACCCAGGGCAGTACATTTTCCAATGGTAACAGAATAACAGATCAAAGTAAATGTCAAAAGAAATAATAAAACATTTTTCTTTTATAATATACGAAACATGCAGTGAATAACAATTAGAAGACAACTTAAAACTTAATTCGCATTATTTTATTGAGAAACAATTGTAAGCGTTTACGCATGAATATCGTTATATCAAATTCTTTTATTAAATTCCTGCTTCACTTTTTAAATGGAATGTGAATTGTATAAAAACGTTGAATCGTTAGTAACGTGCAGGCGTTATTTTTTTATACCTATGTACAGAGTTGGTTGATTAAAGGAATGCATTGATATACTGTATAAGCAGGAATCAACGGTATTTTAAAATCTTTTGGCAAACAAACCCACGAATTCTTACCATATGATAACACAAAATGATGGACCCTGTTTCTTTGATTGGGTAAGAAAAGTTTTGAATTTTTCAATTTTTTTTGCAGCGTACGCTACCAATTTACATTAATGAATAATTAAATGCTATGCAGTGGAAGATTGTTTACATTAATACATGGATGGACATGCGTGTAGAAATTAACAGATTAAGTTCAGAGCGTAGTGAATTTTAGCATAGTTTTCAGTTAATAACGTCTTGCCTGTGATTCCGCGAATTGCCTTATATAGGCTAAATATCGCTTGTACCTTACCCATGAAATTATGAGTGAGAGTTAAAAAATTTTAAAATGCGGATTAAAAATTGATTTATAAGAGTTTGCAACAAGCATTCTGGTGAATAGTCTAGCGAAATAAAATAGGCATCTCCGGTGTGACGTTTGATATTCTTCTATTTGGGGGGGGGGCGCTTTAAATGGCAGCTTTTATTCTTCCAACATAGCTGAATATAACATTTATGCAAGTTAGAGGTTAACGGTCATCGCAAAATAGCTGTGAATAGAGTGGTATAATATACAAAGGGAAGTCGGAAGTAGAACGAGTTTGCGTATTGCTTTCGTGCTGGGGAATGTATCCGTCTAATTGACAGTTAGCCAATCGCAGACACTAGAGTTTCGAGTAAGTCTTGAGCTCCCTCTATTTCGTAATCTCATCCCGCGGGGACCATTCAGATATCCGATTAGCTTGTGATGTCAAGTAATCAATGTACTTGATTCATTCTGATAGACAGGTTCTGATTCATGAGGACTCAAACTTTTTCCTTGGGAATGCATATTTCAGAGTAGGGATGGGAATAGCATTTCTGAAGATCCTCTTAAGGATCAAAATAGTAAAGAACTTAATAACACATATTATATCCCAAAATGACCCGATTTGGTCCAACAGAAAATAAATTCGAAAAAGGGTTTCGCCAAATACTTTTGTTCGCTACTGTTCTTTAAAAAGACATTAAGTTCCACTGAATTCCGGAAATTAAACCTGACACGTGTTCAGTGTGTTATCCCAAGTGAATCTGGACAGCCAAGCAGTATGTAGACTCCGCTTTTAACTGCGCTGCAGCTGATTCTCAGAAACAACAGTGAAGTTCTGGAATTACATTCCGAACTGACGCACATGAAGAAAGATAAAAGAAACCAAAAATAAGAATACACGAAAAGTAAAAAGGAAATAAGACTGCTTATGCTGGAAGCTTTCCTCATGTGTTCTAAGAAATGCCCCTTGTTTTCACATAGAATTTCAAACGCAAGGGAAGTATACCTTTCTATATTTCTGAAGAAATTCGCGGGTAAATCTTATTCTAATTCTTCTGTGTAGGAAAACTATATGGTGTTCTTTTCTGTTTACGGACAATTGCAGGTATACATAGAATACTGCATTGTAAAAATAAAGGAAGGTTAGTAGGTATAAATTGTGTTGTTCTCATCAGGAGACACAACAAAGAGCACTACAGCAGAAATCGAGATTAAGTGATTTCGTCCTCAGTTTGTTTCGTATTCGGTACTGTAAATAGTTTCCAGATTGTAGGTACAGATACTGGAACATTGTCATTGCAGCATAAATGTCTCTGAGTAGCAATTACAAGGTTCTCAGTGAACAGCAATGAATAGAAAGCACTACGTGTTACGATGATGGAAGCATCATTCCAAATTGGATAGTGCAGGCCATCGCAAACGGTGTAATGACAAATGCTGTAATGATAATGTTCCAGTATCTGTACCTACAATCTGGAAACTATTTACAGTACCGAATACGAGGCAAACTGAGGACGAAATCACTTAATCTCGATTTCTGCTGTAGTGCTCTTTGCTGTGTCTCCTGATGAGAGCAACACAATTTATACCTACTAACCTTCATTTATTTTTACAATGCAGTATTCTATGTATACCTGCATTCTATTTCCTTTATTTTCTGTATTTCATGATACATGCCACGTCGTTTGACAATTTGATGCCACGTGACATTATGTCATTTTCATATCTGATATCTATATTATGTTCAAGTAACACTTTATTTAAATTTATTCCTTCTTCTGTATCTGATAATGGATTCTAGGGAAACCCGAAAGTTCTTATATACAATAAAATCTTTAAATTCAGCCAACGAATTTAAATTTGTATTGTGAGTGACTCTTGTTTTTTAAGATCGTGCATTGAAGGCAACTACCTCGATTACTTTGGACTATTTCTCCACGAATTTGAATTATCCTAACAACTTCTCGTGACCTTCATAGGGACGTCATCTGAATAAACGATAATAGTTGCAGGAAAAATATCAACTAGCAACGAGCTACGCATGCGTAACGTTTCTAATTGTGTCTCATCAAATTTAAACCTAAATACAGAAAAACAATCGTAGTAATTTTTGTAATAAAAGAGAGTTAATGATTTGGAAACAAAGATATTGCTCAGGGAGAGATTGCATGTCGTTTCATAATCTTAAATAGAGGAATAAAAGTACGTGAAAAGTACCCCGAGAGTTACTCTAAACATTTTAGAGGTAGTAAATCTTGGAAAATGTCTATTTCTTTAATGTTTAATTTAAAAAAACAACTGAAGGACAATGTTTACACCTTATATCGTACCTCAAACAAATTCTATTAAATATTTTCATATTTTTGTAGTATTCGTGAAAACATTTGAAAAAATATATATTTATAATAAGTGTATTGCCTGTCGCGATTTCAAACAAACCCACTTTTCTCCTATGAAACAACTTTCTCTGGCAAAAAGAGAAGGTGCAGTCGGAGACCTTTCTGTCCAACGGATTTTGTTCACATTGAACAACGTAAAAATACGAGTTTTAAAGGAAGATGATTTGTTCAGTTATTCCTGGTAAACCCAACTACTTGCTAGCTCAAGGGACATTTTATCTGCATACAGATAATTGTAGCATCTGTAATAACATTATTAAAAAGGCGTTTGAAATTATTTGGACAAATTTTATAGGTCGGTTTGTGTTCGGTACGTGTTATATGCAGTAACATTTCGTCACACTTTCTTTTTTGCCAATAATGAGGAGAAGCGCATAGTGATAAAATTGCTTTTCTCCTGATTTCAAAATTTATAACTTAGTGTTTTACTCTTTTACTACAGTTTCGGTGGAAACTATGATCCAGTTTTCTCAGGATTAAGCGTTTTTATTTATTGTTTGTGACGAGGTTACCAGTCAAGCATCTCGTGCTGCCATCGGTTTTAGTGAGTGCTTTCCATGCGCTCGGTAGGTATGAAGATTAAAATAAAGCGTTTACCAGGTTATCACGCTTTTGAAAAATGTGAAATGCTTCTAAAAGGTCTAGGTCAATAATTGATTTAGGTCTATCTAAAAGATTTGCGTTGTCAAAAAGAAACTGGTGCTTATTTTCCCAACAGTTCTGGGTTATGGAAGATTTTTTAGAACAAACTGGCACTGGATGCGATAGATTCTCCAGGAGTTTATGCATGGAATTGGGTCCTTTTTGTAGAGTAAAACATTTTAAACCCCTGAGTGAGAATAACTTTAAAATTTGATGACCTAAGGAATTTTGATATTTTTAAATATTGCATTCATAAACCTTGTTTTATGAATGAAATGAAATATGATTATGCAATCCCTGTAGTTCAACTACTTCGTCTTATATGCTTTGGGAGTAGTCAAGCATTTGATAGGGTACTGTGTGTGTAGGTAAACAAACGAAAAATGAGGTTCTGTTTAAGCTCAAGAACATTTGTTCCGTCTAAATTCATCATTACAATTCACCGTATGACGTTTTCTACTCAACTGTAATATTTGACAGTACGGCATCATCTGAAAGCCGTCCGTTGTTGCAAGGATCCTCTACTCCCTTGCCATTTCCGTTTCCACATTAAATAAGCTCCGCTCTATGAAGGTTAGATTAGCACGAAATTATTCGACTTTCATTTGAGGACCAAGTAAATTTCCATTTCGGGCAAGTTTCCGTTTTGTGTAGGTTTTGTATCAAACATGTATTACTGCGTATCAGTTATCAAAATACATGAAATTGGTTTTGAAAGAGGAATTCATTACTTGTGGAACACCAAATAAAGTTTCACATTAATTATTTTGCATATTTTCTCTTCGTACAGCATATTTTGGTATCCCCTAATGTTAATTACGTTTCACTACAACCCTAACACAGCAAGTTTATACTACCGTAACTTTGTTTTTCGGAACAATTATTATTCAGTCTATTAAGAATTTCCTTTTCTAATTATATTTCTGTTATACAATTACCATTTTATCTATGCGAGGAGATAAGCTTAACGAAAGGCTTCATTGGAACCCAGGTCGCCGACATACACTGACGGAAAAAAAATCCCAACACCAAGAAGGGGTTATGTTAGATAAACGACAGTTGGTAGTCGGTGAGAGTACATCTGTAAGATGACGTTTATGCAAATCTCGCGCTTGGCGCATACGTGTGGCGCTAGTAGCGCCCCTTGGAACATGCACAGCAGGTTTCCTGTAAATACGCGCTGTAACGTTCGTGAGCGTTAGTTATCGTTGAGATGCGACGTAGTGTGTTGATGTTAGCCAAGAATGCCTTTATCAACACCTCATGGAGTTTGAACGAGGTCGTGTAATAGGGCTACGAGAATGTGGATTTTCTTTCCGCAATATTGCTGAACGACTTAGCAGGAATGTAGCCACTGTGCATGATTGTTGGCAGCGGTGGTCAAGGTAAGGTACTGCCTCAAGAAGACCGGGTTCCGGCCGGCCACGTGGCACTACTGAGAGGGAAGATCGCCGTGTACGGCGTATGGCCGTGGCGCATCGTACCGCGTCTGCGGCAGCAAATTCGAGCCGCAGTTGCCACCACAGTGACACAACGAACTGTTACAAATCGGTTACTTGAAGGACAGCTTCAAGCCAGACGCCCTGTAGCGTGCATTCCACTTACTCCAAACCACTGCCGTTTGCGACGTCAGTGGTGTAAAGCTAAAGCTCATTGGAAGACGAAGTGGAGATCTGTTGTGTTTTCTGATGAAAGCCGGTTCTGCCTGGGTGCCAGTGATGGCCGTGTTTTGGTTAGAAGGAGGCCATGTGAGCGCCTGCAACTAACCTGTCTGCGGCCGAGACACACTAGACCTACACCTGGAGTTATGGTATGGGGAGCAATTTCCTATGACAGCAGGAGCACTCTCGTGGTTATCCCACGCACCCTGACGGCACAGTTGTACGTCGGTCTGGTGATTCAACCTGTTGTGCTGCCATTCATGAACAGCATTCCAGGGGTGTTTTCCAACAGGATAACGCTCGCCTGCATACCGCTGTTGTAACCCAACATGCTCTACAGAGTGTCGACATGTTGCCGTGGCCTGCTAGATCACTAGATCTTTGTCCAATCGAGCACTTATGGGACATTATTGGACGACAACTCCAGCGTCACCCCCAACCAGCATTAACCGTCCCTGTTTTGACCGACCAAGTGCAACAGGCATTGAACTCCATCCCACAAACTGACATCCAGCACCTGTACAACACAATGCATGAACGTTTGCGTGCTTGCATTCAACATTCTGGCGGTTACACCGGTTATTAATGTACCAGCATTTCACATTTAAAATGGCTCTTCTCGCGCTTACATTGAGCTATGATCTTGAAACTTTAATCGATTAAATATGTTACCTATACAAATGTATTGCCGCCATTTCATTCCTCTACAACTACTTTTTCGAGGTGTTGGGATTTTTTTCCGTCAGTGTACATAAGAACAGTGTGGTGTGTCATGTCAGGAAGCTTTTACCAGTTATTTACAAAAAGGCGAAATACCGACCCATGCAATGGAATTTAGTAAGTTTTGGAAAACGAAGTATAGCTCTCGAACTTTCTTCGGTAAGTTAAAACTTCATGTGCATTTTCAATTTCATTTCGAAAGTTATGAGACTAAATGAACGTCTTTGTTCTTTACGTTAATTCATTCCTGTATAGGGTAAGAACTTAATTGGTTTGTATAAGTTGCTTTGTACTGTTATTGTGCATTTTAGTATATCGAAGAAACAACTGTATCTGGTCCAAATTTTCTTAATTTCAAATACGAGTTTTGGCATTCAACCTGGAGCAGTTATCCTGGATAAATATTTGCGGCAGCCCATTCGGCGGCTAGTTCGAAATTACCCCATTCCTGAATAGATGGCGCCATACCGAATGTTTTCAACTTTTTAGCTCTTACCTCGAGCAGAGGTGACCGACGTTTGATTGAGCTGCCCCTTAGGAGAATGTGTTTCCTAATGAATCATAAAATATATGATTCGACGAAACGTTATCTTTCACATTTCTTAACAGATAATGCACGCTTCATAAACTTCCAAGGAAGGTCTGTTCAAAGATGTGTAACACATAATACCAGCAACAGGAACAAACGATTTTTTTTTATTTGAAGAAAACAAATTTCCAAGTAATGGCAGTAATAGGAAACTTGGCACATTTGCAATTTTCATTTAGGTAATACGTATTGAAAGCATCAAGCTTTCAATACGTATTCACATCCTGTTCATTTTGGAAGGTACAATTTCCAGAGAGAGCGATTGGAGAGGATGCAGAACCAAATACTCCGAATGATAATTGGGGCTGCACAAGGGTCCCCACTTCGGAACCTGAAGGATGACTTATTGTTGAGAAGGTAAATGAGTTTACCAGGATACTCGCCAAAAGTTCTTCAGGAAAGCGGAAGCTCCTCCTAATGAACTTGTTACGGGTGCGGTTGATTTTGGCCCCTGCGTGGTCCTTAGGCTTCAGAAAACTAAATTTGCGGTAATTGCGCCCAACACCCTGAAAGGAACAAATCGATATCAACAATGTCGAGTACTGGATCTTGTGCGCCTATTGGTAGCTCAAATGGAGAAAGTATTGTTAAAAGTGTTAAGTCCATGGAAATATTCCAGGTGGGCATTTCACAGACCATCAGAAATGTGTTTTGACTATGTACCTTTATTTCACGTGGCTGGTGATGGTGAGAATTGTAGGCTGCTCACACTACGGATGGGATTTCCAGGAGAGTCACATGCCTAAGTTGTGAATTGGCTTTGTGGTTCCTTAAATGCGGAGCTTCCCTCTCATCCCAAGGAGTGGTGCTTTTCTTCCTTTCCTTCCGACTTGGCACCTTGTTTGCTTGCTTCACTACCTTCCTTTTATTCTGATTGCAGGTTCAACGACCACGGTGAGAAACTCATTGGGCTATAAACAATCACCCGTGTCTATCTGGTTCAAGGGAAGTGAGAGGGCCAGCGCCATAAGACAAACACAACATATTTGCCTGACGGGAATAGAACCCGGACCCCATCGCGGACGGATAATCAGAAGCCATAGCTCAGAGCCCTACTTCAGTTGGACGTCCTATCTTCCTTTCTCTCACCCTTCTGTTTTTCCTTCCTACCAATTACACTTAATTATATCTCTTATCCTTATCCTCTTATTTGATTAAGTAAAGGCAGGTGTAAACTTTGCTCAGACACTGATTTACTTAGAATATTTATCGTCATACATAGTATGTGTAGGCTATTGCGCAACAACTTTTAGAAGAAACACGAAATTCTGTTTTAAGGAATCAGTTGTTATGATGTCCACGAGAAGTGGTTTCCAGTTCTTAGCCTTTTTTTTGTTTCATCGTTAGGGAAATTTGACAGTAGAAATTTGTGTAATGTTACCAGAATCAAATGTCTCAGTATTTAATTTAGAAATTGAATCAAATGTAATTATCTCGAGCTTTCTTTTCAATGTTGATACAAACCAAATACTGTATTTTGCAAGTTGGTTTTACGTTTTTAATTCCGACGTTGTAATCCACTAAAATAAAACTTGCATCATTTACTGCCTTTGATGAGTCAAGTGTTTGCTGGTCTATCAATGTTCCTAGACTTGTTGTATCACACTCTTCGCATCATAGAACAGCGCATTTACTTTTACAACTTTAAGTTTCTTTCCGTTATGTATTGTGTTACAAAAGTGAAGGAGAGAGCTTACGTGAAAACAGTTTTCTTTTGACATCATGGTGTAAATGCATTTGCCGTTTTTCTTTTCAATTGCTCAGTAGGATACACTGCAAGTTAAAAAAGATATGGAACTAGAAGATAATTAGGTTCCTTTTATAAGCGGCATGATAATCTCAAAGTAAAAGGAACGCACACGAAACTTGTGCTGTTCCTGCATGTGGCCGTAGAGTGGCAACTCAGCAGGATGTCTGAGAAAAATGCACAGAACTTCCAAAGATGCCATAAACTGTTAAGTTTTCGGCGCACAATTATTGATTGTAACAAATTTTAACCTTAAATTGAATCCTGCTGGCGCTTTTCTGTCTCTATTCTGCTAATGGGAAGGTATTTATTTCTGCGTCATTGTAAAATAACAACTAGAGTTCAGAACGTTTTTTTTTTTATTTTTCCATTCTTAGCTTGCCTAAATAAAATTTCTGTATGAAAGCACCACAGTAATAAGCAGTAGTTCAAGCCAAAAAATATAAATTGAAAAGGCTGTTTGAAAGAGAGCAAAGCTTTACACGTTCAGATTGTCGGCCAAATATTTAGCGTCGTATAATTTAGTTTTCAGTGTTCCGCATCATATTTTGTATTACAGTAATGACTAAATCAACATTCCCACATGATTGTACAAATGTAAATTGCCTTTCCGTGTGAGAAAACCTGTACAAAGATTTGCACCACAAGATTGGTTCTTATTTAAAGTCAAGAAAGCGACCACAAATTATGAACAGGTTTTACCACGTAATAACTGGAAACCCAAATCTGTGAATTCTTAAGCTCCCAAACCAGGAAACTCTTTCAGAGATGACAATCCGTTTTTTGGTGTAAATATGACAAGGATGGTAAGTCAGGTAATAACCGAAAACTTGAAGATTTCGTCGTCCTGGAGCGGATATCGAACACATGTTTCCCAGATAACGCCCGGGTGTGCTAACCACTACACCACCCTTGCCATCCTTGTCGTATTTACATCAAAAATGGATTGTGATCTCCGAAATTTGTGTTACATGGTGTAATCGCGTATTTCATTCATGACTCTTTCAAAGAGTTTACTAACAAAGAATTGAGCTAAACAAAAAGAAGATAAGGAGTCATTCTTCTCGTTTCAGTTAGTTTTGTACAGTCGTTCGTTAGTTTTATGTGATAGGTTTTCATTTAATTTGGTAATTTTGTCACGCATACTTTTATAGGATGACTTACAAAAATACTTTTCTATAGTTGTCATGGCGTCAAAAAATTCTTCCAGTGATTAAAGTTTGCAACGTCATGCAATACCTAAGTGCAAATCATACACATGTTGATCTTTTGTAGATTTCCTATAGTAATATTCTCGTAACTGAGCTTCCTGCTAGAACTGAGCAGACATGTCTTTCGAATCTACACAAGGTAAAAATTCGATGTTTTGTTGCAGTGGAAATAATAAGATTTAAGCTACTCAATAACTTATAACCTTTGCATGTGGTGATAGATTCGAACTCCCGGCTTTCTTCTCTTGAACAGCTGTTATTCAAATTGAGCAACGTCGGCCGGCTAATCACTGCAACATGGCAAATTTGACTTACATGTAACCGCAGTAGTATGTCATGTTACTTAGTACATTATAACGTGTTGAAAATGGAAGGTTTTGTTTCAAACTTGCTCGTAGTTTCCAGCTGTAAGATTCCAAGCATAAGAATGCACGTCTAATTGTCACTTACAAATACTATTGTATTATGCATAGCATGTTATCGAACTGTCCAAAGTCAATGAATCATGAGTCAACAAAGAGTTCTTACAATTTCGATGTCCCAATTTATACCTTTTATTAGCACATCATTGTAGAACAAGGTTGATTTAACTCAGTTCACAATGACGAATGCTACTATCAACAGAACATGCACTTCAAAAGAATAAATCCATGTCTTAAAACAAACAATATCAATACGCTATCTCTATTCCGTTCAATAAGTATATCTTTAAACGCTGATAGAAACAAAGCGTTAGCACTTCCAAGCTCATCGTTTGAAAATCACCAACACAGCAACTCTGCTCGTTACTCCGAAAATCTTATCGTTAACAAGAATCTTCCCTTCTCATAACATTATATTGTTCTTGACTCGCTGCCAGTGACGAGGGACAGATTTTTTTATTGAGGTGGAGGTTTATGACCACCGTGAGTAGCTCAGTAGGCCATATGCATCGATATCAAGCCCGGTATTTTAGTATTGAGTGGACAACCCAAACATAGGTAGCCACAGCGGATCAGCACATAAATTCCCTCATTAAAAAAATGTATGTTAATTCCTAGACGAAACAGAAATTTTGAAATATGCATTTAAAAAGAAATTCAGTCGTGAACAAATTGTAGCAGCAATTTAAGGGTGATATAATTTTTTGAATTCACTCATAATTGAATGTAACATATCAAACCATACTCAAAACACAGAGTTGCACTGGAAAAGTTTATTAATTTGGTAGCTGGTCTCCTACTACGCAACGAATTCATACCACGTTTTTAAAATGATGCCTTTTTAATCTACCCAGTATTTGGAATCATAACCCACAGATTGATCCATTAACCACTACCGGCAAATCGTTGTTTCTTTAAAGATGAATGTGTGTGGGACACAGATTTTAGAAAGTTCCTGCCGAAGAATTGCTTTGTGCCTGATGTCTGTAAGCGTATAAGGGTGTGGAGACGATGGACTATTAAAGCTGTTACTAGTGTGGCCTTCAAGATTAAAAAAGGAGAGTTGTGCCTATAAACGGCTATTTGGATCCTGTGCCAGAGGCCACAGTTTAACTATAGTTCGTATAATGTATTTGTAACAACGCGTATGGTCCATCTGCAAATTTGTCACTGCACTTGAAATAATTTTACCTTGTCATTGTTGATCAAACGCCCAACGTCCTTATACACTGAGTGGGCACTTTATTATGACCACCACATCAGTACTTCGTTGGGCCACCTTTTGCCTTTAATACTGCGTCGATTCTTCGTGGCATGGACTCCACGAGATATTGATAGGTGGTTTGTGGAATCAGAGACCATGCTTGATGAATAGCACTTCAGGAGTGTGATATTGCAGGGTTGTGGATCCAGCTGTCTGATGGCTCGTTCAACTTCATCCCCCAAATTCTCAATGGGGTTGAGATCTGAAGATTCTGGGGGCCAACTAAGCAAAGAAAACACACCGGCATGTTCCTGAAACAAATCCTGTACAATACGAGCATTATGGCAGGACGCATTATCTTGTTAAAAGTAGCCATCGCAATTGGGGCAAACCATCCACATGACAGGATGCACTTATTCCGCAACGATGTTTAGATATGTTATGCCAATCAGACGTTGATCAACACGAATTAAAGTGCCCAAAGCATGACAGGAAAACGTTCCCCAAACCATAACCTTGCCTCCACCATTTTGAAGAGATGTAGCAATGCATTTGCGGTCCATGCTTTCGTGGTGTTTCCCCCAAATTCTCACTCGGCCATCGGCATGGTGCAGCTGAAAACGTGATTCATCGGACCACATAATTTGTTTCCATATTATCGACTGCCCAATCCTAGTGCTCCTGTGAGAACTGGAGAAGTTTTCTCTTGTTAACTGCAGACAGCAAAGGTGTTCGAACCCACCTTCGGCTGCCATATCCCATCCGATGCAATGTACGGCGAACAGTGCGTGCAGAGATCATTTGAGGTGGTCCTTGATTAAGATAATCTGTAATTTTCTGCACAGTTGCCCTTCTGTTGTCTTTTGCAAGTCTGGACACTCTCCGTTCCTTCCGAGCAGTCTCTAGTTGATGACGACCACACGTTGCACACAGAGAACCAGTTTTTTTGCTGTCAGTCCAGTCTTTAAACACTTTAACTACAGCTGCTCTGGAACATTTCACGAATGCGGCGGTTTTGGTGATACTCTCTCCATGGCTCCGAGCTCTTACAATCATCCCACGTTGAGAGTCCGTCAAACCGCATTTTTTCCCCATCTCGTCACCCAAAAATTATTTCTACTACTGTCGCAAGCACTAAGCTTTACCTTTTTATACTAGCCTCGCCCTGTGGCGGCAACAGCGTGCAGCCATAGTTCATTTGCTTAAAACTGTCAGGTGGTCATAATAAAGTGGCCACTCAGTGTAATTATAAATAGAAAGAAACGGCATTTTTTTTTAAAGATGATACCGTATTACACAGACTCTATGAAGGTAAAATTAAGTTAATGAATCTTATACACAGGTACTAAGATTATTGTTCCTTCTTTCCAAACAATCCAGACAAAAACGATACGAGAAATAATTTGTCATATTTCTAGTGGTCCAACGGGAAAAATCCCAGTCTCCCGTTAGGACAATCCATTGCTCGCCAGTGTTGGCAATTCAGAAATAACGTCGGCTAAAGTAATGTGTCTTTAAGTCAAAAGTATCTGTCTTTTATGTCTTTAAGTCAAAAGTATGTGTCTGTTATGTCTTTATTCACAAGTACTAAGATGATTATTCTTTTTTTCCAAACAATCCAGACAAGAACTATACGAGAAATAGTGTGCCATTTATCTAGTTGTCCACAGGGAAAAAATCCCGGTCTCCCTGTAGGACAATAAGTTCCTCGTCAGTGTAGGCGATTCAGAAAACACGTCGGACAAAGTAATGTGTCTTTAAGTAGGAAACGCTTAATACGAATAAATGGAATTTTCAAAAGAACACGGGAACTAAAAGCGGAAGTTAAATAAGTTGTGTATGTCAGAGTAAGCTGCTTTAATTGGGACATGAGAGTTTAAGCCAAACATAGGCAGGCACGCAAATCACACATCATGAAAAAATATCTCGGTCGAAAAATTTTCAAAATATCAGCAATATCAATACTTCGAGCACAAATTGCAAGCCTTTGTTTTTTCGGATATGCCGTCCGTTTGGTCGGCAAAGGAAAAATATAGCTTTGTTTATTGAAGGCAGAACTGAACCTGGTGTTATTTTCCCGTAAATTTAAATACTTATGTGCTAAATTTTGGAGACTGGGTACACAGTTTTGTTTTGCAACCCGATGATACAAATAACTACACTATATATCTTTAATATGTACTTTCATAAATATACTGTCCCCAGATTTGGCACGATATCGGCAAAGCTGGAGTTTCTAAGGAGTGGAATGACACTGCTCAACAATGGAATTGCTTCTGAGGTAAAAGTGTGCAATCCTCTATCAATTTAAGGTGTTGAACACTGATATCGCCATGAAAAATATTTATTGGCTCTCGTTTCGTAGATATTGGGGTGATCACCAGTAATGTAATGCACTGAATAATGAGATTAAAAATCATATAATAATAACTAGTAAAAATATTAGTAATGAATTAATGTTTTGTCATTAGTAGTTATTATTATAATTATTTATTAATTAATATTATTTATTTATTTATAATTAATATATTTTAATAATATTAATTATTATTATTATAATACAGGATTACGGATTGTTGCCTCATATTTCATCATTCATCTGATCTAGACCCATACCTAGAAGTTATTGCATAATCCTGTGCTACGTCCAGAGTGACAGTGGCTTCCTGTTTGTGACGCCAGGTAATGCGATCGTTAATTTTTATAGGCGAGACGGCGCGCCGTGAGTCAGTTTCTTTCACTTCGACGGGAAGGGTGCTATGTATTTACTTTGAAGAACTACCCTGTACAAATGATCTTTGCATTGCAAACTCAGCAGTAGCAATGCTACTTTCGTGTGTTAATACTGCAAAAAAAAATTTATATTTGCGGGAAATCTTTCGTTGCTAACAATTCATTCAGTTGCTTTCGAGTTTTTGATGAGTAGATGAAAGTTAAAGTTTCTAAAAGTCCTTAGAAGTTTTTGAATATCGTGTTTGGAAAAACATTACGCTCTTCAACCTATTAAGAATTAGAAAAAAATATAGCTCATTTCGATTATTCGAAAATGATGGTATCCCAGCAAAAAAAGTCTTGCTGGGCCAGCCCGGGGGCATTGCTAGAAGCCAGCACTGCCAGCAATGGTCCAGCACTAATTGCCTCTGTCGAACCGTCAATAAAATGTCCGGGCGATCAACAGAAGGGCCAGCAATTCAGGCCAACAGCTGGTCAACATTTGGCACCCCATCAGTTGTCATATGCCACAACAGGTCCATCAGTTGTCCATCACAGGAAGTAGCTGTCACAAGTGGCTCTTCAGCGGCACTGCAAGCACGTGACATAAATGATGACTAGCCTAATATGGTCCGCTAGTTTGCCAGTAGTGGCAGCCGGTAACCACATGACGTACCTGGTGGCTTGCCGAATCTTGTCCGCCCATTTCCCAGTAGTAGCCATAAAAAAATCAAATATAACCGCAGTTTTCCAAAGCTACAACTTTTTTTACCCTTACGAAACTTGTGGATTATAGCCCTGCGCTGGGAAAATTTTCTCAACAGACCGGAAAAACGCTCGTTTGGATCTGGGTAGATAGGAACCAGGGCCGTTGGCGTGAGAGCTGAGCTCTCTACCGACTGTACTAATTTGCCACGCACGCGGGTTTGCTTGAAGCTCTCCGTTATGTGTCGGAATATGTAATCGAATGGTTCCCTCTTTCATTTTACAATATTGCGAGGTATTTTTCACAACAGCCAGTTTCATATAATCCATATATTATTTTTTTCAACGTAACGATAGTTTTTTTTTTTTTTTTTACCTTAAGGGAACTTCGCTCATTTTCAAGGGGTGTACATACTTAGAGTCGCTTTCCAAATTTTGTACTGTCGTTGTCGTCTTGAAAGGAGATTGTTGAATTAATATATATTTACCCGGGTCCATGTCACATTCTGTTACATTTTTAACGTTGTATCTTTCCTTTCCTTTGTCCGAAGCTACATTTGTTTTAAAGAGAAAATATATTTTATTTTACTTCTCGTTATTTTTAGAAGCCAATTACTCCCAGTCTTGTGTATTCAACCCATGGATGAGTACATTATATCCATAAAGCGTTGCTTTCTTTTTCTTTCAAATAATTAGTAAATTTTGTGCGCGTATAATTCTTTTTTTTTCCAACAAACGTTTTTTTTAATAGTGTTCCAGGACATTTGTTTCAAGCGGTTTCAAAATTTTTCTTGTTATTCACCCACTCCATTCCATGAATTGTTATTCATGGTATCGGAGTGGGTGTATTTCATGGCTGTAATCTAGTATTTCATGGCTTAATCTGATGTCTTCGTCGACGTTGAATTTCTATAGTTAAATAATTCGCCTCCCTACATATGGATTTTTTCTTAACATCAACTAAAATAACACGATGGCGACAGCATCGTCTTCAACTAACTGGCACCATGAGAGACACAGCAAATGTTGATTCTGCGCATGCGCTGTCCCGTTGCTTTCACCTGCTGTTGGGGTTGCATTGGTTGCCAGTAACGGGCCACTAGTAGCACTTGCTTGGAGGCCCACACTTCACGGCGATGCTGCAGGGCCATCACTGGCTCGCCAACTGATAGCGCTGCCACTAACGGACAGCTACCGGCCCCTGAGCGGCAGATTTTAGGCAGTAGTGACCCATCATTGTCATCTGGTGGCCAGCAGTTTCCCAGCACTTGTGTTTTTGCTGGGATATTTAACTTACATTTTTCTCCTGATTACTTTGTGCGGTGACAGGAAAAAGGCTGTTTTCTTCACCTTTCACAGAAAGTGACTGTTTTTATGTAACAAGTGATTAGATACGCCTGACACATTATAAGGTAACTTAGCACACAAACCGTTAAAATTGAGACTATTTTCACTAAATCATATAGGTTTTAGGAAGCCAGTGTGACATATTTTAATGCTAAGCATTGCTTTTATTGTACATATTTTAGAAAATTTGTTTTGAAGAACACCAGCACACACAAACAAATGATTTCGCCTTTTAGTTTTCGATATTTAGTTCAAAAATATAATATTAAATAACAATAAAAACAATTTCTTTGCTTTGTACCTTGGAAGACATTTTTTTCAGTGAGTGAGAGCTCACTAACAATTTGTATTAACATAGTCAACCTGTTTCTGTTTAAGATTTAATTTCTTTCCTGTTTGAATGATCGTCATCAGCAGGGCATTAGCTAAATTACATTTTACTCAGAGTGCGATCACACGCAGATGTACCATCATATCATGACTAGCTTAGTAATTTTACCGCGCGATAAAAAAAGCAAAATTCGTGCTGCGGTCGTGGGTGAAATGCGAAATTTCGCGGCCGAGGATTTGCACTAACATTCCACAAAACAGTAATACACATCACTAGTACGTAACTAAACAAGCATTATAAATATTTAAAATTGATATATTTATAAACCATTCCAACTCAGCGACTGTTATCAACGCCGTTACATTAGACAAAAATTTCCATTGATGTGGACGGTCTTTTAATACATTATATTGTACATACACAGATTTACTTCTTCAGTTCAGTGTCTGTTGTCCTGTAACACCTTTTTAAATTTAGAAAAGGATCGTTTGGCATCGACACTGTTTGTAGGTACTGACAGGCAACGGATAGCAACTCTATGTAGCTTAGGAAAATGACTTTCTTTCCCATTCCAGAAGTCCAGCAAACCTTCGCCGACACGAAATTCTTTTAAACTTAGCTATGGCTGCACGCTTTGCCGTCAGTAGGCGAGACTGGCATAAAAAGGGAAAACTTAGTGCTTGCGACAGTAGTAGTAGTGATTTTTGGGTGACGAGATGTGGAAAAAATGCGATTTGACGGACTTTCAATGTGAGATGATTGTAGGAGCTCAGATCAATTGAGCGAGTATCACCGAAACCGCCGCATTCGTGAAATGTTCCAGAGCAGCTGTTGTTAAAGTGTTTAAAGACTGAACTGGCAGCCAAAAACCTGGGTCTCTACGTGCAACGTGTGGTCGTCATCGACTAGTGACTGCTTGGGCGGAACGGAGTGTCTCCAGACTTGTAACAGACAACAGAAGAATAACATTGCAGTAAATTACAGACCATCGTAATTAAGGGTCCCTTCAAATGATCTCTGCATGCACTGTTCGCCGTATACTGCATCGGATGGGATATGGCAGCCGAAGGCCTGTTAGAACACCTTTGCTGTCTGCAGTTAACAAGAGAAAACGTCTCCAGTTCGCACAGGAGCACAAGGATTGGACAGTCGATAATTGGAAACAAATTATGGGGCCTGATGAATCACGTTTTCAGTTGCACCATGCAAATGGCCGAGTGAGACTTTGGCTGAAACAGCACGAAAGCATGGACCCCAAAAGCATTGCTAAAACCATTCAAGGTGGTGGAGGCAACGGTATGGTTTGGGGAATGTTTTCCTGGCAAGCTTTGGGCCCTTTAATTCGTGTTGATCAACGACTGACTGGCAAATCATATCTAAACATCGTTGCGGACCAAGTGAATCCTGTCATGTGGATGGTTTATTTCAATGGCGATGGCTACTTTCAACAAGATAATGCGTCCTGCCATAGTGCTCGTATTGTACAGGATTTGTTTCAGGAACATGCCGGTGAGTTTGCTTTACTTAGGTGACTACCACAATCTCCAGATCTCAATCCCATTGAGAATTTGTGGGATGAAGTTGAACGAGATCAGACAGCTGAATCCACAACTCTGAAATCTCACACTCCTGGATAGTGCTATTCATCAAGCATGGTCGCAGATGCCACAAACAACCTATCAACAGCTAGTGGAGTCCTTGCCACGAAGAATCGAAGCAGTGTTAAAGGTAAGAGGTGGCCCAACGAAGTACTAAGGGGCCACTCCGTGTATACACGAAATTTACATTTTTAGTTGGTCCTCGTCTTCGAACATAGGAATGTTGCTGATAAGAAGCAAATATCCTTTGTCGTCTAAAAGGTCCAAGGACTTAAACTTGGAAAGATAAAACACCCAACATGCCTTGAAGAAATTAACGGCTGGCTATCAAAATCGATGTTTTTATCTTTAAATACATAATACTTAGCTGTTTCATAACAAGTAGATTGTGCTCTTTCTCCAGCGACGTGATCGTAGGCTTGATTGTTGTTATGATTATTGTTGGCAATGATAGACACCATGGTCAGAAATTTTGTTTTAATATTTTCAAAATGATTTATATGAATGTATAAAAGCTAATGTTCTTTTATTAGCAATTTTCAAGTCTTGGATGATCATGAGGACTTTTTAAGACGTTATTATTTTGAAATTAAGTCATCATGCACGAAATTCGTCGTATATATAGCCTTGAGTACTGAGAGATGTATATAACGTCAGTGATGAGATTAAATACACTGACAGAAAAAAAAATCCCAACACCAAGAAGGGGTTGTGTTAGATAAACGACAGTTAGTACGCGGTGAGAGTGCATCTGCAAGATGACGTCTTGGCAAATCTCGCGCTCGGCGGATACGTGTGGCGCTAGTAGCGCCCCTCGGAGCATGCAAAGCAGGTTTGCTGTAAATACGCGCTGTAACGTTCGTGAGCATTAGTTAACGTTGAGATACGACGTAGGGTGTTTATGTTAGCCAAGAATGCCTTTAAGAAGACGAAGAAGCCATTATCAACAGCTCACGGAGTTTGAACAAGGTCGTGTAATAGGGCTACGAGAAGCTGGATTTTCTCTTCGCAATATTGCAGAACGACTTGGCAGGAATGTAGCCACTGTGCATGATTGTTGGCAGCGGTGGTCAAGGGAAGGTACTGTATCAAGAAGACCGGGTTCCGGCCGGCAACGTGGCACTACTGAGAGGGAAGACCGCCGTGTACGGCGTATGGCCGTTGCGCCATCGTATCGCGTCTGCGGAAGCAATTCGAGCTGCAGTTGCCACCACAGTGACAAAACGAACTGTTACAAATCGATTACTTGAAGGACAGCTCCGAGCCAGAAGCCCTGTAGCGTGCATTCAACTTACTCCAAACCACTGCCGTTTGCGACGTCAGTGTTGTCAAGCTAGAGCTCATTGGGGGACGGAGTGGAGATCTGTTGTGTTTTCTGATTAAAGCTGGTTCTGCCTGGGTGCCAGTGACGGCGGTGTGTTGGTTAGAAGGAGGCCAGGTGAGCGCCTGTAACCAACCTGTCTGCGGCCGAGACACACTGGACCTACACCTAGAGTTATGGTCTGGGGAGCAATTTCCTATGACAGCAGGAGCACTCTCGTGGTTATCCCACGGCACCCTGACGGCACAGTAGTACGTCGTCTGATGATTCAACCTGTTGTGCTGCCATTTATGAACAGCATTCCAGGGGGTGTTTTCCATCAGGATAACGCTCGCCCGCATGCCGCTGTTGTAATCCAACATGCTCTACAGAGTGTCGACATGTTGCCGTGGCCTGCTAGATCACCAGATCTTTCACCAATCGAGCACGTATGGGACATCATTGGACGACAACTCCAGCATCACCCCCAACCAGCATTAACCGTCCCTGTATTGACCGACCAAGTGCAACAGGCATGGAACCCCATCCCACAAACTGACATCCAGCACTTGTGCGACACAATGCATGAACGTTTGCGTACTTGCATTCAACATTCTGGCGGTTGCCCCTGTTATTAATGTACCAGCATTTCACATTTAAAATGGCTCTTCCCGCGCTTTCAATAATCTGTGATCTTGAAACCTTAATCGATTAAATATGTTACCTATACAAATGTATTTCCGCCATTTCATTCCTCTACAACTATTTTTTCGTGGTGTTGGGATTTTTTTATCCGTCAGTGTATGAATAACGGGAAAACAACATGTACACGGAAAGCGCAATTTACCATACACGTCCAGCACCAGTTCTTCAGGTAATGGAGTTAGCCAGGTTTGGGAAACGTTCGGGAGAAGTTGTGGTCTATGATTTAAAATAGGATTTCCGTCCGTTGCAAGCATAATGTGTCGACCTCTAAAATATAGTCCTTTTCCCTTCTATAGAACCTGAGCGGTGTTCCGAACATGTAGTTGACATGAGAGTTCATCTCAAACCATTCCGCCAGACAGAAGCAAACATTCGGAAGATGGCCTGTAGGAAGACGGCATCCTGTTGTCGGCTGTAGATATGTATGAAGGGAGGTCAGTTATCAAGGGACTCGTTAACATAGTTTTTTGTGCTAAAGTTGGTTTTAATAACTACAAGGCGCCCCAAGATTGTCAACGAGATCAATCAACAAACATTGCGCTCCCTGGTAATTTTCATTTCCTAAATTTCACTTCATTTTGTTTTATTTCGTTATGGGGTTACATTTCACCATGTTACATTTCAAAATTAATTTTATAGCATATAATATTAAGAACCAAAAACATAGATGTAATGAATATTGATAAACAGCGTAACCACAGAACAGAAAATTGAGTGAAAGGTTATACACTGAAGAGCAATTGAATTAGAGATACCTGTCTAATAACGTGTAGCACAACCTTTCGCCCTGATGACAGCAACAATTCGTCTCGGCAACGACTCGCAAGACACCGGAAGCGTTGGGAAGCCATACGGATCCACGACCCCTGAACAAGCTCCCACAGTTCACAGAGATTTGATGGAGGAGAGTCAGAGCCTCGAACATCTCTCTCGACGGCATCCCAGATGTGCTCGACGGGACTGAGATCAGGTGAAACAGCTGGCCAAGGAAGCGAGGTAATGTCGGTGGAGTGGTCATCCAACCATTCGTACCAAATTCGGGAGCGATGGCACGGTGCATTGTTTGTTGCACGATGAGGTCCACAGTGGTATATTGAAGACGCACAAACGGGAGCATTTGGTCGTCCAAAATATCCCGGTAACGTTGACCTCTGAGGGACGATGTCACACGTACCAGAGGTCCCATTTCAGTCCACGTAAGCAGTTTCCAGACGAGAATGCTCTCCCCCAGCTTGAAGAGTACCTAGCTGGCAAGAAGGGTCCATCGCTTCATGTAGTTTACGCCGTACTCGTATCCTGCTATCCGCATGTACAAACGTGAATCTCGACTCATCAGTCCAGGCAACATTTTCCCACATGTCTAGGGTACAGTGGCCATGATCCCGCGCCAATGCTAATATTTGCACCCTGTGATGCGCGGTCAGCAGCGGTACCCTCGTTTGACGATGGCTTCTGTACCCCATAGCGAGGAGATGGTTCTGAATGGTGTGGCTGCTTACATGTTTTTGTGCGCCAGCGTTAAATTGCCGAGTGATTTCTTGCACTGTGGCCTGTGTACCCTGTGTTACAATGTGAGCTAGCCGACGATGACCCCGCTCATCCACACGCTCATGTCCACGGCATTTGCCCACTGCAGGGAAGGTTTTACCAGATTCGATGTACTCACGGTGCACCCGTGACGCAGTGGCTCGTGAAAATCCAAGTGCCTGCACGACTTCCGAGATGGAGTTACCCATTCGTCGGGCCCCGACAATTTGCATACGATCAAATGCGCTTAGACCTTTCGTCTTACCCACACCGCGTCCGAGTCTTACTGATTCCCGTCGCATCACTCCTTATATTGTCGGATCGCTGCATACGTCGTGTCGTTTCCGTTTACAGGGCCGCCCACAGCGCCACATTTGCATAACGCCAGCTGTCTCTAATTCAGTCGCTCTTCAGCGTATGTATATAGCTTGAGTGAATCCCAATACCCTTAAAGTACGTAATAAAGTCAAGCGTTCTGCACATATAAAATTTACGCATATGTGGTCTGATTAATAAATTTTACAATTGAGGTTTGTATTTTAGTTTGTTAGGAAATATTTTTTTTGGTTGCTTTTGAAAATATGTATAATTATTTATATTTGTTAGTTGACAATGAAGGTTATTACATAACATCGAACGCTGGTAATCAATAAACCGTTGTTGGGTTACAGTGTTAGGCATTTGTAACAAAAATGCATTTTTGTCTCTTGTTTGATAGTCGTGACACCCACTGTTCAACTGAATTAAATGTTGATATAAAATGACGGAAAAAAAACCCCAACACCACGAAATAATAGTTGTAGAGGAATGAAATGGTGGCAATACATTTGTATAGGTAACATATTTAATCGATTAAGGTTTCAAGATCACAGATTAATGTAACCGCGAGAAGAGCCATTTTGAATGTGAAATGCTGGTACATTAATAACCGGTATAACCGCCAGAATGTTGAATGAAAGCATGCAAACGTTCATGCATTGTGTCGTACAGGTGCTGGATGTCAATTTGTGGGATGGGGTTCCATGCCTATTGCAATTGGTCGGTCAATACAGGAACGGTTAATGCTAGTTGGGGGTGATGCTGGAGTTGTCGTCCAATGATGTTCCATACGTGCTCGATTGGTGAAAGACCTGGTGATCTAGCAGGCCACGACAACATTTCGACACCCTGTAGAGCATGTTGGATTACAACATCGGTATGCGGTCGAGCGTAATCCTGTTGGAAAACACCCCCTGGAATGCTGTTCATGAATGGCAGCACAACTAAGTTGAATCACCAGACCGACGTACGACTGTGCAGTCAGGGTGCATGGTATAACCACGAGAGTGCTCCTGCTGTCATAGGAAATTGCTCCCCAGACCATAACTCCAGGTGTAGGTCCAGTGTGTCTCGGCCGCAGACAGGTTGGTTGCAGGCGCTCACCTGGCCTCCATCTAACCAACACAAGGCCATTACTGGCACCTAGGCAGAAACTGGTTTCATCAGAAAACACAACAGATCTCCACTCCGTCCTCCAATGAGCTCTAGCTCGACACCACTCTCGTCGCAAACGGCAGTGGTTTGGAGTAAGTGGAATGCACGCCACAGGGCGTCGGGCTCGGAGCTGTCCTTTAAGTATACGATTTGTAACAGTTCGTTGTGTCACTGTGGTGGCAATTGCACCTCGAATTGCTGCCGCAGACGCGGTACGATGCGCCACGGCCATACGCCGTGCACGGCGGTCTTCCCTCTCAGTAGTGCTACGTGGCCGGCCGGAACCCGGTCTTCTTAAGGCAGTACCTTCCCTTGACCACCGCTGCCAACAATCATGCACAGTGGCTACATTCCTGCCAAGTCGTTCTGCAATATTGCGGAAAGAAAATCCACCTTCTCGTAGCCCTATTACACGACCTCGTTCAAACTCCGTGAGCTGTTGATAATGGCTTCTTCGTCTTCTTAAAGGCATTCTTAACTAACATCAACACACTACGTCGAATCTCAACGATAACTAACGCTCACGAACGTTACAGCGCGTATTTACAGCAAACCTGCTCTGCATGTTCAGAGGGGCGCTACTAGCGCCACACGTATGCGCCGAGCGCGAAATTTGCATAGACGTCATCTTACAGATGTACTCTCACCGCCTACCAACTGTCGTTTATCTAACACAACCCCTTCTTGGTGTTGGGATTTTTTCCCGTCAGTGTTTATTATCTTTTATTTTTATACATAATCCCTAATATTGCCGTAATATCTCAATATCTAGAAATCGATAATAATTATTCCGTACCGCATATTCAACATACTTCGCTTAAAAGTATCTAAAATTTTGACCATTTGGTTTTATAATGATTGTATTTTATATAATTAGTATTAGTATTTTACCCTCATACTAATAAACAATAAGTCAAACATGAATATTTTTTTTTTCATACGGCGTTTTTGAAAACTTCGTTTAGGAAGAATTTAAAGTACTTTAAAGTTGGGGATAAATGTTATAAGCAGGTGGCGCAGTGGGCTGAGCGATGTCCTCTGATCATTCGTCCGAAAGGGGTCCGTGTTCGAATCCCGGTGAGGCATGGATGTTGTGTTTGTCTTACGGCACTGGCTCTCTCCCTTCGCTGGAACCAGTGAACCTAAAGTAGGGACGGGCGACTGCTTATAGCCGATTGAGTTGCTCACGGTGGTCGTTAAACCTACAATAGCCGCCCCGGTGGCGCAGTGGTCTAAGCGATGGCCTCTGATCATTCGTCTGAAAGCGGTCCGGGTTCGAATCCCGGTGAGGCATGGATGTTGTGTTTGTGTTACGGCACTTGCTCTCTCCGTTCCCTGGAACCAGTGACCCTAAATTAGGGACGGGCGACTGCTTATAGCCCATTGAGTTGCTCACGTGGTCGTTAAACCTTCAATCAAAAAAAAAAAAAAAACCTACAATGTAAGCACGCTTTATGTGAACGCTGCATCCTGTTCACCTCACTCAGCGTTTTCAACATTTCACGCAGCAGGGCCACTCTCTTTCACCCACTGAAAATTCATAGCCGAGTGACGTGATCTAATTTTTTTCTAAAGTTCCTCAGATTTCTGTTTATCCTTTGGAGTTTATTATTTAATGTATGCAATAAAACACATTTTGCAGATTCCATACCTTCAGGCGATTCCTGTCATTGTAGTGGAGTACAAATGCGAAAGTAATTACTTACGAAGCCATATATCATTCGGAACAGCTTCACTCAAAGGAGAAAATCCTAAAACGCACAAGACTTTTGTTTACTTTTACGTTATCGCAGTACTGAAACCAAAATATGTAAAATTGCATACGAAACTTTATATCAATGGGAACAGCTTCATTCAAACAGAAAAGCACGCCAATCTAATTTTACGTTATCGTTGTACTGAAACCAAAACCTGTTACACTGAGACAATTAGAGATCATATTGTTTCACTTGTAAACAATTTAGCGGATCCTGAGCTTTTTTAGCGCGTCCGCATTATCACTTAACTATATAATTTTAATTACCAGATTTTCCAGCATGAAAATGTTTTTATCTTGTGTCCTGTGCATTTTTGATAATTATCGGCAAGCTTTTAAATGTCTGCTCTTAAATATGATCAGATGTACACACCATGAAAACTTCGTTCAGGAAGATTTCAAAGTTTCTCCAATTCATGAAAAAGCGGAATTCCTCGGGAAAAGAAATGATAAATCCGATTCGTGATGTAGCAACTGGGATAAAATTAAGAATAAATGTTATAAGCAAGTCTAACCCAAATGACTCACAACAAATGTGAAATAGCTTTGTTTTCCATTTAAGATAGACAACAAATAACCAGAATGCGAGAATCAAGAAAAAGGTTTTCCTGGATTAAGCGGAAATATAGGTCTTAATCTCTATGTAACGTCTGCGCAAACAGCAACATCGAGAAAGAAATGACATTGATAGTGTTGAGGAACTGTACATAAGAAACTATTGCATTTAAGAGAAACGCAGGTTTGTGATTTCCCACCGCACAGTCAGTTATGCTGTAAGAAATGCAATCCCGTTTCGGAATTCAGGTAATCTGATTCCTCGTAAGAGATGTGCATGAAAATCTTTATTTCGAATAATAGGCTTTCAAAGAAATTACACTATCTACCAACAAGTAATTGGACACCTGTGATAGCAAAGGAAAACGAAGCTTATTCACCTTCAATAGTTGGTGGAACCTCCACGACCGGCGATTACAGCTGCGACCCTCCGCGGCATAATCTCAACCAGGCGTTGTACGACGGCTAGTGGTATTTTCTTCCACTTGGCTTGAAGAAGACAGGTCAGTTCCTTCACCGATCTCAGACGGTTGGGCACCCCTTAAGTCGACGCTCCAACTAGTCCCAGAGGTGCTCGATAGGGCTTAGGTCCGGGCTCTGCGCAGGCCAGTCCATTCGATTAACCCAATTGTCACCATACCAAGCCATGGTGGACCTCGCAACATGACAGGTGGCATTGTCATCCTGAAAGTAACATGGGTCCTACCCGTAAAACTTCCACAACTTGGGAAGCGCATGATCATCCAAAATGGTGCAGTAGGTCTCGGCGTTGAGTCTACCAGGAATTGCGACCATGGGTCCCGTGACATATTAGGAGAAACACCCCCATGGCATAATTCCACCAACTCCGAACTTCACAGTTGGCACAATACATTCCGGCAGGAGGCGTTCTCCAGGCAGACGCCAAACACAGACCCTGCCATCCGAACGGAAGAGGTTGAACCTTGATTGGTCACTCCAGAGAAACTGTTTCCACTGTTCAACTGGCCACTGTCGACTTTCTTTGCACCACGTTAACCGAGCAGCGCTATCGGACTTGGTGATCAAAGGCTTGTGGGCGGCAGCACGTCCATGATAACCGAGCAGATGGGCTTACTTACGGATGGTATTCATCGAAAGAACACTCCCGAATGACTGTTGAAACTCCTCGCGGATGTGGCCCATCGATTTGGTGCGGTTCTTCCGCATTTATCTGGCCAGCACCCGTCGGTCTCTAACTCCCAGTTTTGTGAGCCTGCCGGGTCGGGGCACATTCCAACAGTCACCTCTCAACTTCCACTTGCCAATCACGTAGGCCACTGTCGATTTTGGGTACTTCAACTCGCTGGATATGTCACGTATGGATCAGCCATTTCTGTGATACCCAACGATTACACCTTTCTCGAAATCCGAGAGCTCCGAACTGCGTGGAATCTTGCATGCGACTGGCTGCGTTTTTGTTTCCCCCACGATATTTAACGGCGGCGGCAGTGACGTGTATCAGGATCGCAGATATTGTCGATTGCAGGGGTGTCCAATTACTTGTTGGTATATAGTGTATTACTCTGTCATTGTTATTTGGGAACATCTGCAGAGTTTTAGTGAAATATCTTACAACTTGCCCAGCTGTGGACTTTGTAGTAGGGAAAGTCTAAACTGTATTTAAAAGTATCCGTTTGGCCTTGAGACAATAACAAATTTCTGTATGCATAACGTTTGCTTAAATCATACCATCTTCTACAACCTACCGGTTAGTTTTACAAATAATGTTTGCTCATAGCAAGTCCCTTTCTTCTCTGGAAATAAAAAAAGCGAAGATTAGAAATTCTGTAATTAATGAATCATTTGAAGCGTCAGCTTTTAAGTGAAATTTAAACAGAGCATCAATAAAACGTTACATTCGAATGTATGTGTAAGAGATTTAACAAGCAAGTTCGGTTCAAATTATTTGTTTTCATTAGTTATTTGACTGAGAACAGTAAACAGTTGTAATTGTTTTCGCCCTACGCAGCATGAAAATAAATGCATTGTGGTACATTAGTTTAATTAGCAGAGTGCAAAAGCAAAACCTCAGTGCTTAAACGAATAATATTGCGGTGGAATTCGCAGTCATATTCGACTCACTTTATTCTTCATGAGAAAAAAAAACGAGAAAAAGATACAGAAAAAAAAAGGAAAAATAAATATCGCATATTTAAATTTTTTCTCAGTTTGAAACATTTAGTAATACTGAAATTTTGGACATGAAGATTATAGTTATAGTTAAGAAATATGCTATATGTTGTACATATGGATAAGGATAACACATCGCGCTGATAAAGAATTCCAGAAAGTACATTACCAAAATTAATACACACAAAAAAAATTAGTATACAAAAACTCCGTAAATATGAAAGACATACTTTGAATTATACTGTATTTTTCTTTCCTTTTCTTAGGAAGAATAAATATGCTCTATAGTGTCCGAAACATGGGGCAGATTTTTCTCTTTTCTAAGATTGGGTGTTCTTCAAAAGCAAGTTGAATTTTTCCCCGATGAATTGCTCATAAGCAAAATGAGAATTTACGTTATCAAGCACACTTTCATGTTTTTGAAATGTATTAACAATTCCAAATACACTGCTGGTTGAAATTATATTCAGTGCTCATCCAGAACTATCTGCCTTCAGCGTTTCCTTTAAATGCAATTCTAATATGCCTTAGAATTTTATCCAGCTATGTACCACGTGGTCTTCACGTTTAATTCAAACGGCTGTATTATATACGACACAAATGGGGGATATCATCTCAGGGAAAATAAATAGAGACATCCAACATTTAACTCAAGCATTTTTTCTCTAATTGAGTTTTTTAATGTTAATATTCTATTGTTTTTAATTTGTATATGACTTTTTATGAGCTAACAAGAGAAGTTATTAACTGCTTTACAGCGGAAATAACAACTAGAAATTAGCTTTCAGTTTAAAATACATAACATTTTAAAAAATAAGGTTAACGCCAAGGCACTGCATAAACCTTGCAACAGATCACCATTTTCTACGCTTTCCAACGGTAGGTTGAAGAAGCGTATACCCTCCAGCTTTGTCCGTCTGTCTGTATGCCCATCGGCACGATAACTCGCGTAAAAATGGTTCGATTTCGGTGAACGTTTAGTACGTGGTAGGGGACTACCTGGGGATTAACCGTATTGAAAATGGGAGAAATGGGGTGAAAGGTCAAGACATGAGCAAAATTTATTCTACAGCCATTAATCTCATAACTTGAGTAAGGATTTCTGGTATGTTGGAAAGCGTATCATAATCAATGCATTCCATGATTTTACTATGTTGTTTACGCTTTACAACCGTAAGTTGAAGAAGCGTATGTGCTCCAGCTTAGTCTGTCTGTTCGCACTATAACTCGCGTAGTCTGTCTGTTCGCACTATAACTGGCGTAGAAACATTTCGATTTCGATGAAGTTTAAGTATATTATAGGAGACAACTTGGTGACCAACCCTATTGAAAATGGGCGAAAAGGGGTCATAGGTCAAGACATAGGAGCGGGATCCATTCCATCAACCTTATACGTCATAACTTAGGTAAAATTGCTTTGATTGCGACAAACTTTATCATGTTGTTCCGGAGTAGTACTGAACCAATTTATGTTGAACATCATCGAAATGGGGTCAAAGGTCAGGGCACATGTGCGAGATATAATCCACACCCATTATCCTCATAACTTGACTAAAATGCTTCTATTACGACAAAACGTTAGCATGTTATTCCGGAGGTGTACTGAACCAATTCTGTTTTATATCATTGAAATGGGATCAAAGTTTAAGGCACAAGAGCGAGATTTATTCCGCAACTATTATCCTCATAACTTGAGTAATGATTTCTGGTATGCTGGTAAATGTATTGCGATCAATACATTCCGTGATTTTACTAACTTGTTTAAACCTGTAATTATGTTCCATGTACAAAACACTTAGTTAGATTACATTTTCACATAAAATAGTCACACACTGGGGTTGCTTTATGAAAGTTACCATCCTTAATGATTGTGGTATTTGTTAATGTGTGTCAGTATTTAGCATTTAGCGTTGTTTTTCTAACTACAACAAGGGAATCCTGTTTAAAGAAGAAGCATGGGACAATGCTGCTTTCTAAAAAGAAATTTTTTCAGTCACTTTCGGTATCATATCGGCGTCTTTAGAATCATGATTTTTTCATCTTACTGGGCGTTAATTACAAAGCAAAATCTTTTTCCTAAGACGGTTATCAATCGAAAAAAATATTTCAGAAAGAGGTACAATGTATCAGGAAAGCTGCAGTTGCATTTCAATTCAGATGTAAACCAGTGGCTCGAACACTTAACTTACAATCACCCTGTATATTACAGCCTGCATTGTAAATATTACGTACTGTGAAACCATAAATGCCTCTTTTTTGAAACTGATATTATTTTGGGCAGGAGTGTAATGCGGTAGACATGCTTACACTGAAATACTTTCGACGTATTTTCCCTCTAACTGGAAAGACCTGTCTCACCTGTCTATCTACTTCTAAAAGGTTTGTTCGGATCCCTCCCTCGACATGTGGGTTACCCATCACCGTGTTTTTCAGTTCAGTGTTTGATGAAAATCGACAACCACTAAATTATTTTTTAATTTGAGGAATTAGGTGCAAGTCACATGACGCCAGGTCCTCTGGAAACGAATGGTGTGCCATGATTTCCATACGTATATCTTGGATCACCTGCTGAGTAAGCAAACCACGAAGTGCAGGGGCGTTATCTTGATGCAAAGTCCAACCAGTCTGTGAAAATTCTGGGAGTCTTGGGGAAATCCTTTTTCTTTAGAGAATATTTCAGAACTCCAAAGTAATTCGCACCTGTAAAACAGTTTTACCTTGTGGAAAAACATGACCACGTAAAATTTCCTTTTCATCGAAGAATACTATGTGCATGATATCCCTTGCACTTTTTTGAACCATTGCTTTCTTGAATCGCGGACTCTGTGTGTGTTTCTATTGGGTGCTCTATTGCTTTGTTTCTGGATCGAAGTCGTGAGAAAAAACTTTTTATTACATGTGACGACTCGATCCAGAAAGTGTGCCTCACGTCCATTGGCAACAAGTAGTAACACAATTTTTCTTGTGTTCATCCGTGAGCAACTGGGGAATCCACTTCGCAGCGACATTTCGGTACCCAACGGTTTCTCACAATGTCACCAACTAAACCAACGGCAATCTGCATAACCTTAGCAACCTCCTCGATAGTCATTCGGCCGTCTACACGCCGTATTGCCTCCATGGTTTTGACATCAACCTCCGAGTCGATGTAGAAGGCGTACCGGAGAGTGGCGCATATTCCAGACGCTGTTTTCCAGTCACAAATTTCATGTACCACTGAAACACTCTTGCACGAGACAAAGAATTGTCCTATAGGATGTTTGAATCATTTCGTGAGTTTCTTTGGCCATTTTATTCAAACGCGTGCAAACGTTCCTGGCTGCCCTTTGTTCCAGTTGTAGATCCATACAGAGTTAAAGAAACACGTCGGAACTCTACGCCGTCTGCTACAAGAATGAACTAACGAAGCGTCATCACGTGACTGACTTTGCAGATGTCCTGGCATCTGCAGCTGCCTTTTCTACGTGTTTTTTTTTGGCGCTATGAAGATAGTCTCTTTACGTTTTGAATAACCTACGTACATAATAGGAAATTGCTCAACAATTGCTTGTATGATCAACGTATGTAATTTATGACCGACAGCAAATACACTGACGGAAAAAAAATCCCAACACCAAGAAGGGGTGGTGTTAGATAAACGACAGTTGGTAGGCGGTCAGAGTATATCTGTAAGATGACGTCTATGCAAATTTCGCGCTCGGCGCATACATGTGGCGCTAGTAGCGCCCCTCGGAACATGCAAAGCAGGTTTGCTCTAAATACGCGCTGTAACGTTCGTGAGCGTTAGTTATCGTTGAGATTCGACGTAGTGTGTTGATGTTAGTTAAGAATGCCTTTAAGAAGACGAAGAAGCCATTATCAACAGCTCACGGAGTTTGAACGAGGTCGTGTAATAAGGGCTACGAGAAGGTGGATCTTCTTTCCGCAATATTGCAGAACGACTTGGAAGGAATGTAGCCACTGTGCATGATTGTTGGCAGCAGTGGTCAAGGGAAGGTACTGCCTCAAGAAGACCGGGTTCAGGCAGGCCACGTGGCACTACTAAAAGGGAAGACCGCCGTGTACGGCGTATGGCCGTGGCGCATCGTACCGCGTCTGTGGCAGCAATTCGAGCTGCAGTTGCTACCACAGTGACACAACGAACTGTTACAAATCGGTTACTTGAATGACAGCTCCGAGCCAGACGCCCTGTAGCGTGCATTCCACTTACTCCAAACCACTGCCGTTTGCGACGTCAGTGGTGTCAAGCTAGAGCTAATTGGAGGACGGAGTGGAGATCTGTTGTGTTTTATGATGAAAGCCGGTACTGCTTGGGTGCCAGTGATGACCGTGTGGTGGTTAGAAGGAGGACAGGTGAGCGCCTGCAACCAACCTGTCTGCGGCCGAGACACACTGGACCTACACCTGGAGTTATGGTCTGTGGAGCAATTTCCTATGACAGCAGGAGCACTCTCGTGGTTATCCCACTAATCCTGACGGCACAATTGTACGGCGGTCTGGTGATTCAACCTGTTGTGCTGCCATTCATGAACATCATTCCAGGGGGTGTTTTCCAACAGGATAACGCTCGCCCGCATACCGCTGTTGTAACCCAACATGCTCTACAGGGTGTCGACATGTTGCCGTGGCCTGCTAGATCACCCGATCTTTTACCATTCGAGTACGTATGGGACATCATTGGACGAGAACTCCAGCGTCACCCCTAACCAGTATTAACCGTCGCTGTATTGACCGACCAAGTGCAACAGGCATGGAACTCCATCCTACAAACTGACATCCAGCACCTGTACGACACAATGTATGAACGTTTCGTGCTTGCACTCAACATTCTGGCGGTTACACCGGTTATTAATTCACCAGCATTTCACATTTAAAATGGCTTTCTCGCGCTTACAATAAGCTGTGATCTTGAAACCTTAATCGAATAAATATGTTACCTATACAAATGTATTGCCGCCATTTCATTTATCTACAACTATTTTTTCGTGGTGCTGTAATTTTTTTTCCGTCAAAGGTATATATAGGGAATGAGATATCTCATATAACTATTTATCACTGTATGTTTCATTCACTGCTAGCACTTTATTATCTGTAAAATAATGAAATTATATTACATTTTAAATTTAGTTGTATCTGAATCTGTCCGTTATTGTATTTCACGAAATGCCAGCATAACGGTCTAGTGTTGAATAAATGGCATTGGAGGTAGCAAATTTATAAAGATATTCAACAATCTTAAATTTCGGTTTCATAACATGGGTGAAATATGGTGTTTTTAAAATAATTCGTGGTGCTGAATTGAAATATAATGAAAAAACACTCCACCACGTACAGTTTGTTGTGTATGAACATTTGCTATATTTCCAAATACATATACACAGTGCAAGATGTACACATTACAACTTCGCATTGTAATGTATTACCACTTTGCTTTGTAATGTATTACAAGATTTATGTGTCTTGTTAGCTGTAGAGTTAGTGTTACAAAGTATACCATATTCATATATCACTGCTTAAGAAACAACAAAAGAGATAGAGTCCACCACATACAATCGGGAAACGAATTTTCCCGAAGAAATAATTCTTCATAACTACACGGTAAGCATTGCAATGCTATTATTGGCATATTTTCACTGTATTCCATGCAACCACTTCCTTCAGAAAACTTGAAAATGTTCGTCGTCCTGGAGCGGGAATCATACCCGCAACTCCCGATTTCCGGTCGAGCATGCTAGTCATTACACAATCCAGGACAAGGAAAGTCCAAGCAACTGAAGGCAGATATGTGCGAACCGTCAGATTTGCGCTAACCGAAGCTATTCATATCCCATCTTTGCGTCTCACGACCTTTTCTCGATCCAGGGTCGGATGTATGTCACAAATTACAGTGATGAAAGTACGTCATATACGTACAACTGAGAAACGAATTTCCCCGAAGTAATAATTCTTCATACTGTTTATGTACGACATTTTCTCACATGCATGGTAAGCATTGTAATGCTATTATTGGCATATTTGAACTGTATTCCATGTTACCACTTCCTTCTGAAAACTTGAAATTTTTTATCCTCCTCGAGCTGGAAACGAACCCTCACCGCCCAATTTCGGGTCGAAAATGATAGTCATTACAAAACCCAGGACGAGGACATTCCAAGCAAGTTAGGGTAAACACTATTAATGCAAATGCAAATTTACACACACATACTCGTATACCCATACAAGTAGTTCACCTTTTTATGTGTTGTATTATCCTCCTTCTGCAAAAACCAGCAGTAATCTCACATCATCGAGGGGTCTCACCTGCCTTGATACTTCTCCTCGATCGTTCGTACATCTTGGTAGAACCTTTCTCATTGTTGATCGCTGACTACTTCCAGGCTGAATTGGAAGGAAATCCAGATGCGAATGCAGAAAATGTATTTTTAAGGACATGCGGAACCCAAGGTGTTTTATAGTTCTTGATAAGGTTGTGAATCATTTGTTTGTAGTTGCCCTCTTCGTCGTTACAAAGAAATCTCTTGGCCACAGATTTCAAAAATTGCGGTGCGGTGAGCTCCGTGCTGTTTAGCTTTTCGGTAAAAACATAATCACGTAGTAGTTTCCGTATCCCAGGACCAACGAAGATGGCATCTTTGAGTTTTGCGTCATTTAATTTCGGACTTTTTTGCTTTAAGTGCTAGAAATCTTGGCCAGATTCGTCCGAAGGCTTTAAAAGTTTTTCATCAGCCCCAATTTGATATGAAGTGGTGGAAAAAGACCATCTGAAAGTTTAACTAGGAGCTTGTGACGAACGTTACTTTGTCCAGCAAGGAAATCATTCCGATTAGATCAGTCTGTCCATTCGTAGTGTTCTGCTCTAGCCGTTTTGTCCCAGATGAAAGAAAACAACAAAATTCGGAGAAAGCACGTTGAAGCCCGAGCAAGGGTAATGTCACGTTCAGATCACCTCATATTGTCCACCTAAACTGGTCATATCGTATTGCAAGAAAAATTTTGTCCATGCTTCCATATGTATCATTCATTCTTCCAGTATATGTTACTAGATTGGAAGGCTTCTGGTTTCCGTTGGACAAAAGGGCAGCTTTTAAACTAACCTTGGATGATAAGATTAATAGAGGCTATTGCGTAAGATCGTGAGATATTCCTAATTCTGTCATTAGCCCCGGAATGTTTGAATAAATAACATACCATCCTGCATTTTATATAAGGAACATATACGCAAATTTTTATTTCTGAACACAAACACACGTGTACTGTTCGGCAGCAGGTCTACACTTGCAGTCGATAACCTAAAAGTTCAGCTTTTTGTTTGGAAAGGTGTAGTTCTCAAACAAGATTATTCAGAGATCATTGAAATTTAGTTTTTTAATTGATTTTAGAAATGCCACTCACTTTGGTTAAACAAAAATAACGGTCTTCCGCGTGATCAGTTGCCTCACGCCAAATCATCAGAGCTACGAAATGCGTAGATTTCAGCTTACTTTTGAACAATTCAGCTGGGCCAAAAAAGCAGAAAATGCAGCATACATGTGGAGCACGCGATTCATTTTGATCTATAACATGACATTGAGAGTACAAATAGTATGCTTTCCTTAAATTTTTTGTCAATGGACGACTCAGCGTTTTTATGGTATACTGTTCGCACACATAGTAAAACTTGTCCGGAACATTAACATATCTGCGAAGAATGTACAAAAAAAAAAAAAAAGTTCACGTTTCTGAAGTACTTAAAACCAACTAGCTATCTAATAGAAAACCAAATCTCCTTCGTCAATCATTGGAGGAGAACAGACTGGCAAAAAAGGATGATACGTCCGCCATATATTGAAAGCCGCCATTGTTGGGAATAACTAGAATGTTGACCTGTTTGCGCGAGTATTTCAGATCCAATTCTTTACGTTTTTGATAGTTCTTTAAGATTTAAGAGTAGTTTTATTTCTCTGCTCTGTATATATATATATATATGGATGGGCGCGATACAGCCTCGTATTTTCCTGCCTGTTTGTTTTTCTCGTATATGAGCACCTGCTATTTACAATTTGATCTAGAAAGTCTACGGTTCGTACGCGAACATTATTCATTCGTAATTTTTGTAGTAAATTGTGAATTGAATCAAACATTCTTGTTTTCCAAACCCCGCCATTCAGAGATGATGTAGGTATTCGGATTGTAAAAACTTAATGAGCTTAGGCCGTTGGTCACAACTACGTAAATTATACCTATCATTGTAAAACAGCGATATGTTTGAAGGAACAGGCGGAGCTCAAGAGATAGCGATATGATTTACGGTCTGCAAATGATTTAGTTTACTTTAGTTTTACTTTGCGCAACATGAAAAGGAGAAACACATCGCAGAGCAAACACATCCAAAGTATTCATTAATGGTTTTGAAAAGTTTGCAATTGCACTTTATAGCTTTATGAAACAGGAAAACATGCACATTTCCAGTTTTTATTTATTTGTGCTCCATCTAAAGAATCGTCGAATTATTTTAACCAAACAATCGATGCTAATGTATTTTGTGTAATGTCTTTTAAACTGACACAATCTTTTGTCTCAAAAAGTGGAGAACGTAATTTGAATTGAATTCTTTCACTAAGGACCATTTCTGTTAAGCAAATTTGAGGACCACTGTTTTCTTTTTCGTTATGACTGGCGAAATTTTCCGTTGTACGTTAGACAAATAACAGAGCTTATGCAACTTGTAAGTAATTACGACAGCATCCTTTGATATTATAGAGTGGCCTAATAAAAGGCCTCAATTATCACTCCTTGCAGATGCTATTTAAGCCACAAGATCGGTTGGTTTTAATTTTATGTACATATTTCTCCAGTAATATGCTGTAAGTTTTACCTTTGTTTCAATGAACACAGCGTTCGCGTGTATCTCATAAAAAAACTAACACTATTTCAAAGAAAACATCCTCTGTGTGATTACTTTACGTCTATGAAAATATATAGCAAGACATTATATAAGGCATCAACAAATGCAAACAATAAATTCAATTTTGAAAGGAGAGTTGAATTACTCTCATTGCCATTTCGTACTAAGTTTTCAAGAGTTCATCCAGAGCGTCATAAATTTTATCAATATAACGGCATTAATAAGAACACAGTATATCCACTCACATCATAACATTTTACTAAATGCTTTAGTATCTACATATGAAACCAAATGGCAAGATGTTTAATTTCATTTCCACCAATAATTATTCGCTGGTATATGACTATTCTTCAAATATTTTCTTTTATCTTACCGTTCCACAGAAATCTGAACAAACATCGAGTCATTTTAAACAAGGTTAACCATGAAGGGTTTTGAAGAACTCACGCATATGCACATTTTGTTACTAGAATTGTATTGATTAATTTTGCTGTACTAGCTAACGGAATTTTATGGATTTCCATATCTTCTATCTCACGCTGTAGTTCCTGTACGATATTTTCCCATGTAGTATTGCTGATTCCGTAATGTGTATAATAAATGCCCAAAATTTTTATTTCAGCATAGGTTGGGATACCAGCCTGTAGCGTCCATTTGTTCCAAATGATAGCTTTTGATTTCTCTATGTTAAGTTTCGTTCCCGTGATTTGTCCATATCTTGTGAAAATTCCCCTTGCTTCTATAATAGATTTCTCGTTTTGCATGTACAACACAATGCCATCCGCATAGGCTGTGTGTTTTGAAAATTCATTGTTTTTCCCTGGAATAGGGAAAGCCTCGATTGTCATTGTGAAGAGTGTTGGTGACCAGAGTGTACCGTGTTTTATCCCACTCTCGACTGCTATTTTATCCGTTTGTTCTCCATTTATGATAACTTTTGTATTTGATTCTGTATGCATCAATCGGTTATATTTGACAAGATTCTCTGTCAATCCGTACTTTTGTAGAATCTTTAGTAAGACTTCTTGATTTACTGTATCAAAGGCTTTCGCCTGTTCTAATTAAAAGATTCAAATTTAATTTTCCTTTCATTGACCAGAGATATTATATCTCTGGTTAGGAACATGCTCTGAAATATATTTCTTTTTGGCACTCAACGAAATAGTAATGGACCGATAAGTATGTTCATGACTGTTTTCAATCTTTTATTTAAAACGTCAGCCAGTTTTTATAGTCCACGTTTAGTAGTGTAATTTTTGTGATTTTCGCAAGTTCTACTGAATTCATTTCAGCTTTTTTAATGAGTTTGAAAAACGACTCTTTAAATGTTATTGGCATTTCCTAATGTAACATTTCATAATACATTTCAGTTAAAACTTTTGCTAGTTTGTCTTTGTGTTGTTTGTAGAATTCTACTATGACCCCATTCGGACCTGGGAACTGTGGGTATCTCTTTTGACGAAGAGCATTTTCCACCTCTTCTTTTGTTACTTCTGCATCCAGAACTTCATTGTCCAGCTTATCCATTTCGTTAAGCTGTACAATTTGTTTTATGTCGTCCAAGCAAACCTCTTGTTTTCCGTACAATGTTCTGTAAAATTGTAGTGCTTTCGGTGTCATGTCACACATTTGGTTTTGTGAGTCTTTATATTCCAGAAGCAACGACATTGCCTTGTATTCTTTTTTGTTCTTTTGATAAATATTGACAACATTTTCTTCCATAAGTTATTCTTTAACTGCAATTTGTTCCATAATTTTCACCCCTCTTTTCGTTATTAGATCCTTAATTTCTCTCGTAACTTCACGTATTTCTCTTTCATTTGTGTTTTGAACATTGCCTGTAATTAATGCTCTCAGCATATTTGTGAGGAATCTGTATTGTGTTATTTTTTTCTGCTAGTTCTCTTCCCTCTTTCTGTAAATAATCCTTTATCTTATTTTTAAAATTTAACCAGGAACTAAATTTTGAATCCGAATGAACATTTAAACATTTAATTATACTTTCTAGTTCTGACTTAATATGCTCTTTGTTCAACAGAGAGGGGTTTAGCCTCGAAGGCATGAGAGGTCTCCTCTTCGTGTTAGGAACATCAATATTACACATAAGTAACCTGTGATCTGAGATGTGAGAGTCTCCAATTTTGGAATCAATTATATCTATGTTTCGGACTGAAGATACATCTTGTGTGAAAACACAGTCTATTTTTGTGGCACTGCCTCTAGCCTGACATGTATATCCTGGAATATTGCCGTGGAAAGTCCTCCAAATGTCAGATAGGCCATTTTCCATCACCCAGTTATTAAAACGAGTCCCGCTACCATCTGTATAAATCGTGTTAGTGAGTCTAGAAAATGAGCGTCCAAAACAGTGTTAAAGTCAACTGTTATGAAACAAAAATCAAAGTTTCCCGATGTGAAATATGGAAGGGAGTCGAAAAATTCTTTTCGATCCGTAGATGTACAGGGAGCGTAAACACATACGATATTTATGAGACAATTATTTACTTCGAAAATTGTGGAGACAACATCCCTCCGTATCAAATTTAAAGCCTGTTGGATTGCCGGTTTTATACAATATCAAAGCACCTGCATAACAGGAGTTTGCCGATGAAAATATGCACTTATATGACGAGTGTACTTTAAATTGCGAGATGTCTTTGAAAGACTTAAAATGTAATTCTTGTATACAGCGGAAATCAATTTAGTTGAGCGACATAAAACCTCCTAACTAATTTATGTTTTAAATTTTTTCAATCCCGCAACGTTGAAAGACAATTTTAGAAGTGAATTTTGTAATGAATTATATCACAATCCATTCCTTATACTTAGTTAAATTAATTCTATTTTTAAACAATCCCCAATTTATGAAGCACAACTTAATAGTACACAGTTATCATGAAAAAAATACGGGATTACGCCATATAATACAAATTTTGAAGATGACAATCCGATTTTTGGCGTAAATGGGACAAGGATGGTAAGTCAGATAATATCCGAAAACTTGAAAATGTTCATCGTCCAGGAGCGGGACTCGAACCCACGTCTCCCAGAAAACGCCCGGGTATGCTAACCTGACTTACCATCCTTGTCACATTTACGCCAAAAATCGGATTGTCATCTTTAAAGTTTGTAGTACATAGTTATTTTCAGACTATTTTATTTGTCATCTGAGGACTCCATGTAATTAGTTGAATTCTCCGAACCTTTAAAGTGACTCGAAGATAAATCTGATACAATAATATTTGCTCTATATGTTTCATGTATTCTTTTTCCTTGGAAATCTTCATCTGAATGGGTAATTACCATTGGCTTAAACGATATTTTCTACACATAAAATAACAAAAATTCCAAAGTAATTATAGATATATAAAAGAAGTTTTCAATATTTCATTCACTGTAAAATTTGAACTGAATCGACTGCAGATAAATTACTTGTCAGATAACTTACTTTCATGGATCAAAGCACAAAAGTTTTCACATTTATGGACGTCCCACTTTCGAATCGCAGCAAACTTGTACACGAGGCATCAATTCATGTAAACTGAAAATTATGCAATATGCTGACTATTATTGTAGGAATATATGCTGACTCATATTTGCAAGAATAAAAAGCGTGAAATAGAAGACACAACTCATTTTCCTATGCGCGTCAGAGTATTCAGATACATTGAAACACCAATTTTGTGATTTCTAAGCGACCAGCTTAAAAAGTCGTACGACGGGGGAAAACGTAAAACTGAGGGAGAGGTTAAATAAACTTAACAGTCATACATATATTGTAATGTGTAGAGCAATTGAAAAAAATGTACACTAGTAGAAGTAACACGGTATTACGTTAATACCTAGTATATAGTGGAGACACATTTATGTAAAAACCAAAATATGCAGTATAGAAAGGTATGTTCTTACATTATGATGTGTTGGTTTGAAAAAAATCAGTAATTTCTGTTTGCTTGCTATTTTTAGTGTTTATCTCAAGCAAAGCTTTCCAAATAATTGAAAGGCTTTGCGCGTGCTTTTCTTGTGAAACGTGACAAAGGAAACATTTTTCACAAGTTTAATCTATTGAATTCCACTTTGAAAAAATGCATTGTTTCTGAAATTTCTGCAACATTGTTGTCGTCATTATTTTTTCCCACGAATTTCAACGAATTAATTTATCACATTTTCCTTACATGCAGCATACCCTTTAAAAGAGACGCCAAGTTCACTGATTTAATCATTCTCTGGCTCAATCGGAATGTCAAGTCCATTTGAATCATCTTGTCCTTCCATGGAAACTTCACGTGATGTTGCGAATCCGCCCCTTCCATGGAATGGGAAACGCAAGAGCTTGTCATGCTATTCAATGAAGAAGGTATGATATGTATCACTTCCAATACGTTGAATTCCTGTTTCCACGAGGTTTCTGGAATCAAGTTCAGCCAGTGAATTTTTCACCAACTGTTTCCTGTGAAACCCCTTGAAGGGACGGATAATCCCGAAATCGCACGGCTAAAGTTTGTGTGTGCAGTTTGTAGGAAAATATTCTAGGCGCATATTTCGAAGTTTGAAAGTAATATGGATCGAAGACTGATGAATAAAAAAGATGATATTTCGGTTTTACAATCTCATTTTCGTTTATCCAGATTGTTCAAAAAAATCTTGAAATGTAGTTTATGTCATCCAGGCCCTTTTGTTTGTTTCATAGTTCGCAGGAAACTCTTCACGTTTTTTAAACAACGTAGAGATGTTATTTTAACATGTACGTCAGCATTGCAGCATAATAAAAGAGTCAATCGCATTTTTGACATTTTTCCGAAGTGACATGATTCACCCTTCACAACATATGTTTTATCAGGCAGAAGATTAAAAAAGAGGCCAATTTCTCATGGAGGTTGAAAATGTCTTTTGGAGCATAGTTTGCTACTGTTGTGGCGGAAATCTCAGCCACGTTATATCTTTATTAAATAGGTAGCCGAAATTAAATCTGAAAGGGAATTTTGAATTTCGACTAAAATTTAACTTTGGGAGATGGGTAGATGCATTTTGAAACAACCAAAAATTAAACTTATAAGAAGAAACTTTGAGATGTCATATTTGTTATAGCACAACTGAGTTTTCACCTGTGTCAGTGTTTCTGTGAATTTGGTTTCAGCCGAGGAATAACTAAAGCATTGTGTTTTTGGTACATGTGTAACATAGGTGTCAACTCAAAGAGACCGTGTTTATGAACTCGTGTTTGTAAGCATGAACAAAAAAGAAAATATCAGACCGTAATTATTTTACTTATTAGGACATTATCATTATGTAAACAACAACCAAGGGACTTCCTAGCCAACGTCAGAGCGTTGGGTGGCGAGTGCCATTGCTCAGAAATTTAAGAGACAGCAAGAAAACTGAATTGCCAATTCTTATTAAAATTTGGTTTTTGAAAGGCTAATGCCTATATTTATTTGTAAAACAATAACAACATGGTATCAAAAAATAAAAGAACATTTGAAGAACAAACTGTACTGATAGTGTTGCGAGATCACAACCTTTTTCTTATGTCATAACAATTCCTGTTGATACATTTTTGCCTGTTTTTGTAGCTTTGGCTTCACATGCCTCTACCATTTTCATGGATTTTTTGAGGCCATTACAAAACATCATGAGTAATTTTTAATAAGAATTATTTTCTTTTTGATCAATAACATTAGTAACGGTCAGCTACAGCCCTCCCCTTCAATAGTGCTTCGATTAGTAAATTTTTCAGCTCATTTTTACCTCCCCTTATCCAAAAAACAAAAAACCTTTAACCATATTATGAGAAAGAAAAGCAATAAAAGACAACTTACATAATTAAGCTTGAGGACCTGTTGTCTCACGTTTCACCTGTTTCCGTTTTTTTATTTATTTTTTTATTTTTTCTGTCCCGCCGCTCTTAGTTGAATTACCGTACTTCTCTTTGTGGACATATCTTCAGCAGGCCTGTCTGAACAGGTTCCTTCAATATCTTCCTTATTCTTCGGACTGGTATGTTAGGTGGTCCACACTATCTTCTTGCTCCTCAGTCTTGTGTTGTTTTTCTCTTTCCTGGTTGAGGATGGCACCGAGTACGGAGGGGGAGACTGTTATGAGGCTATTTCATCACTCCTCGTAGCGAAGTGGATAACCTGGTCTCCATTCAATTTTTGTTTTTTTTTTGTTTTGTTTTTTTTCACCTCGGCCACATCGGTGGGTCGGCTGCCACTAGTAGCCCAGGGCTCTCCTCACAGCTAGGGATAGCTGTTTAAAAAAAAGAAACGGACTTAGCGCTGTTGTTCTCGGAGAGGCATCATAATGCGTGGGGTTTTTCCTTTTATTTTCTCACTATGACTGCAGGTAGGTAGCCTATGTTAAAAAATGTTGAGCTTCCCAGGAGGAGGATAACCTCCTAACCTCACTCTGGGCTTCTCAAAGACAATCTGCCTCATTTTCTTTACACCTATCAGCCCGCAATCATTTTTTTTTTTTAGTCCTCTCTTTAGCAGTTCATTTTTGCAACTTCTCTCTAAAATCAAAATGGACGCGCAGACCTCTCCTCCCCTTCAATACTTCAAGTGACCAATTGCATCAGGCCATGAAGACGCCTCCATCCCATTGGCTGCTTCTAGCCAAGAACACGTGAAATGCACGTGTTCGACACCTGACAGCTGAATGCTTCGCAAGGGTCCACATTTCGAAAACAACCTCATAAATTTTGACGCGAGGGACTGCTGCTTCCCACCTTCAATCGGCCAACCACTTCCCCTTTCATAGTGCCTTACACGGGTATCTATTTCAGTTCGCTAAGCCCCTTCTCAGCTAGGGAGATTTACCAAACCTCGGGGAAAAGAATGTTTGTCGCTAAGCCCCTTCTCAGCTAGGGAGATTTACCAAACCTCGGGGAAAAGAATGTTGGTAACTCCTGGTGGTCTTTTCCCAGGAAAGAAAACCTCTGAAAGGGATCGAAAGAATTTTCTGCCTTCCAGCCCTTTTCTGGAAAACTTTGATCATTAACCGCTATCTGTTAAAGGAGGGAGGCTGTATCTGGCTTACAAAATGTTTTAACATGTTACCTCATACACTGAACAAAGCAAGAAATATTACAAAATATATTTTTTTCTTAATTATTATTATTATTTTTTTTTATGAGCATACCCCAGGTTTATTCTCATGAATGTTGCGACATCGCACCTTTTGGTACTGCGTCGTATGAATGCTACATTTTGTTCATACACATAAAGAAAAAATTATTAACACTGCTCTTATTTTAATTCTGCTGAGTATGTTTTTCCTTTCCTCCTGCTGGGCTGAGTAATCCAAAAACAAAAGGACAGCATTGTGACTGCCAGTCCACACTATATACATTTTTTTCTTTTCTTTCTTTCGTGGAAAAAAACAAAACAAACACCTTTCTTTCCGGCCTCACAGAACAAAGAAGGGAAAAAAAACAAAACAAATGAGAAATAGAATTTCTGTAACTTTTTCTTGACTTTTCTCTCTAGATCCAAAAATCGAACCCAGGGGAGGTGAAATCTAAATTTACGAAAAGTTTAACAGCAAATCACTCCAGGGAAGAATCGTCACCCTTTCCTGAACTGACCACTATTATCCCTTCGATTCATTTATTTTTCTTTCAAGAAAAACGTCGATAATGTTGATGAAAATCTGAAAACATTGATCAGGTGTACACAGATTTTCAGCAACATATCACTGCATTCCTCCCATGGGAGACAACAACAACAAAAAAAAAACAACCAAGAAAAACTTCGAGAAGCATACCAAAGCCACATGGAAATGTACCATGTCCTGAGCAAGGAGCAGATAAACCAACATCTTACATAAATACTATACAATTTCCTGGAATTCCAGGAGCTGCAAGGTGCTCCCTGGACACAACCAAACTCTATTTATCACTGGTAAGTATAAACCCTTAATCAAAGAAAATAAACAAAAGTGAATTGTTGGCTTGGCAGTGGAAATTGGAATCAACAGGAAAATTCTCACCAAACAAACACAACACTATACGAGACCACACATTCAAAATGTGCTTCACTTGATTTATCAATACTACAGAAAACATAATTGCTTCCTACACTACACTTAAGGTACCAATCAATAATATCACACGACTATTTACACGCAACGTTGCAACTGAATTGGAGTGCACTATTTACTTCCGAGCTATGAATCCACGACCATCTCTAGGACGCAAACAATACCTAGGTGTCAACACAGTACTTGTGGGTATGCGACTGGCTCTCGGCCTTGAAGGACCAGCTTGCTCCACTACCGGAGTACTTGCTGGAGTTTGTATATTCGCCTGTTCATTAACTACCTCAGGAGTGCCGGCTGGAGTCTGAATACTCGCCTGTTCACTCACCACTGCAGGAGTGTTTGCTGGCCTAGGCAATCTCCCATAACTTGTTCTCCTCCCAGGAAACGGAAACCACGGAATGAAACCTACACCACTACTATCAATTTCCTTCACTTGTGTTTGTGTAGAATTGTCCTCTTGAACTTCCTCCGTCTCCTCGGAGTTTGTACTATCCCCTCTCTTATTCATGGCACTTGGAAATAGAGGCCTGTAACTTACCTTGGTCAGCCTATCCACATGGACCAACTCCTTTTTCCTGGGATCAGGGATGAAGGTAATCTCGTAATTCACCGGCGGTATCATCTTGGTGACACGATAGGGTCCCGAACATAGCTTGCTCAGTTTCTTATTTCGTCCTGGCTTCACTGCAGGAGAATATAAATACACCTTGTCATTAAGGGTGATATGCTTATCAACGGCAGTCTTTGCACGTTGTTTCTGCAGCCTTTTCCAGGTTTGCCTTGACAGCCTCGAATGCTATGTTTAGCCTATCCGTGAGCTCGTCACAATATTCCAACTGAGAAGCATATGTACGTACTCGGGGACTGCCGATCAAATGATATGGCAACACCAGGTCTCTTCCATATGTGAGATAGGCTGGGGTTTCCCCAGTACTGGTGTGCACCCCTGTCCTGAATGCAAGGAGTGCCATGGGAATGCAATGGTCCCAGTCATCCTGTCTATCCGAGACCAGGTGACTAACTGACTTAATCAAACTATCATTCAATTTCTCACACTGTCCATTAGCAGAGGGATGATATGGGCTACAATTCAACTTTTTGATACCCAGCCTCTCATAGACTTTCATCATGGCTGCCGACAGAAAGTTTGTGCCCCTGTCTGTCAACAATTTGGCTGGCACACCATGTGAAGCAATGAATTTTTCTATGAGGACCTGGGCTATCGTTTCACTCTTTGTGTCTGGTAACGCATAGGCTTCTGGCCAACGAGTAAAGTAGTCAGTGATAACTAGTATGAATCTATTTCCTGACATGGTGGTGACCAGAGGTCCCACAACATCCATAGCAATTTTCTCGAAGGGGCGACTAGGAAGCTCTGCCCTTACCAAAGGTGCCTTTCTACCAGGTTTGTAAGCTCTTTTACTTAAACAGCTGTGACAGCTGTCTACATATGCCTTAACCACTGAGTACATGTTGTGGAAGTAGAATCGGGAGCGTACCCGCTCCAATGTTCTGTTGAACCCTGGATGAGCCACAGTTTCCGAGTCGTGGCACTGCTCCAAAATCTCTTCCACCATAGTTTCTGGTATGACCAGCTGTTCTCGTGGTTGATTCCTGGTATCTCCTGACCTGGGCAATAAGTAGTGCCATAAGAGTCCATCCTGTAGGTAAAACTCATCTGAGACCTTGAGTTTACCCAGCTCTCCCTTTCCTTCCAGCAACTCAATCTGTTTATTCCACCTGCTATCCTGCCTCTGTAATTCCTTCACTCTTGTCCGTTCCTCTGCCTGTCTTGCTGCCGACTGCTCCACCACTTCGGTGGTCAGCACATTCCTAGACAGATAGTCAGCTACGACATTCGATTTCCCTGGTCTGTGTTGAATTGTATAATCGAACTGCTGTAACGACATGCACCAGCGAGCTATTCTAGAAGTGGGATCCCTTAATTTGAAGGCATATGACAAACTGGCTTGGTCGGTAATGATGAGAAAGTGTCTAGCATAAAGATATTGTTTGTAGTAGTTTACTGCAAACACTACACTGAGCATTTCCTTCTTCACCACAGAATAATTAAGTTCCGCTCCTTTTAACTTTCGGCTAGCATATGCTACTGGATGCAATTTTCCTTCTTCCTCTTGTTGCAATGCGGCCCCAATAGCAAATTTTGAAGCATCACACGCAACCACAAATTCCTTTGACAAATCAGGTAATTTCAGGCAGGGCTCACTTAAGAGTGCCTGTTGTAGTTCCTCAAAAGCGGTCTGGGCTTCAGGTGTCCATTTGAATGTTTTTTCCTTCCTGATCAGATTAGTCAGGGGCGAAGCCAATTTGGCATAATCAGGGATAAACCTCCTATAAAAACCTGTGAGACCTAGGAAAGCTCGGACTTGCTTAACGGAATTTGGAATTTTGAAGTTTCTGACAGCTTCCAAATTTCTGGGATCGGGCGTGACGCCATTGTGACTGACAACAAATCCCAGGTACCTAATTGAAGACTTCAAAAAGTGGCACTTGTCAGGCTTAAGCTTAAGGTTGTGTTGTCTCAACCTTTGGAAAACAATCTCCAGCTTATCAAGGTGTTCCTCGAAAGTTTTGCTGGCAATGACAATGTCGTCAATATATATGCCAACCTGGAGAGGCTTGAGACCTGATAGAACTATTTCAATACGCCTCTGGAAGCTGTTTGGGCTGTTTCGCATCCCAAATGGTACCCTTAGCCACTCGTACAAACCCTGATCGGTGACAAAAGCTGTTTTGTAAACATCCGAAGGGCGTACTTTCATCTGGTAAAACCCTGAGGTCAAATCCAGAGAGCTAAAGTAGGTGGCTCCTGCTAAGGAATCCACCATCTCCACCAAATTTGGAATCGGAAAGGAATCCGGTACTGTCTTGGCATTTAGCCTCCTAAAGTCAGTACAGAGACGATAACTGCCATCCGATTTTTTTACAAGGAGAACAGGTGCCGAATAAGGACTGTCACTAGGTTGTATAATACCTGCCTCCAAAAGTTCGTTGATCTGCCTATTGAGTTCGTCTCGAAGAGCATAAGGAACTCTATAGGCTCTCTGTCTCACAGGGATCTCATCTGTTAGATGAACCTGATGTAGCAAGGTGTCACATTCACCTAACTCTGCTACATTCTTCGCAAACGTCCTCCTATGCGAGTGCAAAAATGAGGACAATTTTGACTGCTGATCAGGAGGTAGATGCGACACGTCGAACTCGTTCGCCCATGTGGAACAATCATCAATTTGACTGTTCACTGTTGACACTGAAGTTCCCTGAATTGGTTCCGCTGTAACCAACCTAGAATGCTTGTTGAGGTAAACCACCGAGTCCGATAAATTGATCACCTTCACCAAGGTACTATCATTATTGGTACTGTTCACCGAGCGACCTATCCAAAGTGACTCGCACTTGAATGCGTCTGCCTGCTGTAAGAGCATAACTTCCCCCAACTCTGCACTGTCTGCAACCGTTACCGAAATTATCCTTTCAGATTTGGGGGTATTTTCTCCGCTCGGACAGTTTTTCCAAAATAATGCCTTTTCCCTAAATTTTGACTTCCCGAAGGTGCCTCGGATACCTCAGTAGGGAGAGAATCCTCCTGATGCATTACTGACTCAGCCGGTGGGTTGGTTTGTTTACCTTTTGAAATGGGGGTCTCCTCAGGAGAGAAGGCTCCCTCTCCAGCAGTAGCCACACCAATAGGATCGACACCAGTATGCTCTGACACTTTAGGGGTACTCTGGGGTATCACCCTCTTTCTTACACACCTCTTGCTCCTTTTTCTCTGAACCACTTTCCTCTTTCTCTTTGATATTTGGAACATCTGTTTCAATAAAGCAATCACTTGCTCCCTCTTTCGTGGATAAACATTTGGCATGCATGCTCCTACTCTACTTAAAGTGCCTGCTGCAGCATTGAAAACAAATTGTTGTGCCTTTAAAAGGTCAAAACCAACAATGACATCATAATCTGATGATAACCGAGTCTGGGTGACAAACACTTTATGCTTAAAATTCACCCCAGACAAACAAAATTTCAATTCCACATAGGCCTTAATATCCAGGTGTTTCCCTGAAACACGCTTGACCACTAGGTTGGGATATTCCATGAATCTCTTATATCCTGGTAAGGAGTTGAGACAACCCTCGGTTATTAAGCTAACTGACGCCCCCGTGTCAATCAGTAGCCTCAAGGATTTCCCACTAACTACTCCTTCCAGAATAGGCATGCCAAACGAGTGACCGTTGGTGAAACATGAGCCAATTGGAGCCTTTACAATAAGGGTTTTTTTCTTAGAAGATGACTCCCAATATCTTCTCCCCACTACCAGTTTAAAGCATCCGACCTGTTGTGTTGACTGTTTCGTTGTTGACTATTTCTGCCCGGTGGTGCATGTCGGGTCCTTCCGCCCCTGGAATGGGAAAGATATTGACTACTTCCGCGACCCTGATTCCTATACTCCTGAGAGGGCCTCTCTATCTGGTGACATTCATTTGCATAATGCCCCACCTGGTTACACCGATAGCAGATCACAGTGAGCCTGCTGCTCCGGCGGAAATTTTCCTGTCTTGAGCGACTAGGGGATCTGTATCTATCCGACCTGCCTTCTCGTGGATATTCCTGTCTCCTATCTCTCCGGTACCTTGTGGGTGAGGAGTAATTGTTCCTGGCTGGGGAAAAACCTGATTCCCTACTAGCAGGAGAACTGCTGTGCCTCGGCTCTTCCCTCGGTGGTTTCTCACTGGCACTGGCATTAGCAATTGCTAAAGTGGCTACTTGCTTGCCCAGTTCCCTGATTTGGTCACACAGTGCTAACATCATGGGACTTGGAGGCGTTTCCTCCCCAAGCTCATGCCTAGGGGCACGATTATCTCCTTCCTCCACTCCTACGAAGGACACTCCCCGAGAAAAACTGGCCATGTACTTCTCATTTTCTTCTTCCAATATGGCCTTCTCTTTTGCGTCTTTATAGGTTCGTGGTTGATGAGACAGAACCAGGCGACGAATTTTGGGGTCCACTCCTGTTATGAACTGGGCCAAGACATTCTGGTCTCTGAACTCGGCCAAAGCTCCAGCGTTTTCATTGAAGTAACTAAAGGCTGTCCGTTCTAGCCTAGCTGCAAATTGCCTCACTGTCTCACCCCTTTTCTGTACGCACGAGTGAAATCTTCCCATCTTGACAGTTACTGATTCAGGTGAAGCAAACCTCTCAATTAGTTCCTTTTTCAACCCCTCATAATCTACATTCTCTGACAGGGCAATCACATCCCTAACTAGTTTTTTAGCCTCTCCTGTACACCTATGTTTCAATACCACAAATTTCTGATCTGCTGCCCAGCATCCCATGAGTGCCACATCCTCTAATGTCTCAAAGAATTCTTTCACTGACAATCTACTCGGATCCCCAGAAAACTCCTTCACTAGTCCCATTAGACCTGGGAGACTCCAATTTACTCCTTGGATTTCTCCGGTACCTTCTCCTTCATTAGCCATGATTTCACTAATTCAATTTACTCTTGCTTCAGCACAAAAAAAAATTGGAATATTTATATTTACTCAGCACTAGCACTGCTGTAGCTGTATCTAAGGTTATCCTAACACCCTATTAATCTTGCACTACACCTTCACTGTACTAACACTCTCAATGAAACTAACTCACTGTAGCAAAGGAAACCCAAAACAAAAATTATTTGAAATTACAGTAAATTCACACTACCATCAACCACTACACAGAATAACACTGTATTCGCCTCCTAGCATTTGAAGGAATAAACAATTTACCCTCATCACAAATACCAATAATACTTACCAAACGCTGATATAATCACAACATCAAAAGAAATTTATGTGCTCACACTCTTACAGAATATCGAAAGAATATTTTTGCCCAAATAAAAAAATGCAAATTCTATGTTCTAAAATTTAAATAGTACCCAAAACTCCAGTCTCCATATTAATTTGATTTCCCAGCAGAAGGAAAAAGAGGCAAAAAAAAAAAAAGAAAAGAAATTATGGTTGTCCTAGTTAGTATGATGTTATGCTTCACTTTACTCCTAACTTGAGCCGAAACCATATAAATTGAAATATTACACCAAAAAAAATTTTTTTTACTTTTTCCTAGGGCAAGTGCTTTGTAACAACTCACTAACTAAGTAATCCTGTAACTGTTATTAATACTGACATGTTCTATGAATTGTGCAAGTTATCATCATACCTATTCAGATTTAAGCTCACTCAAAGAAAAATCTTCAATGCAAAAATTCACACTATGCTAATATACTCAAAATTCTACACTATTCATTTAAACACTTATGTATGCAAATTGCTCCAAAATCTTATCTATGCAAAACACTAGAAATAACATATGCACTAAACACTAGATTATATTGTTCCTAACTTTGAAATTTGAAGAAATATATATATATATATATATATACACCCTGAAGCTTTGACTTAATATCCTTACTCTCTGATTATTAATAGCAGTGAAGTTGTACAAAACACAATTATTGTTTACTGTAACCTTGTGTTATTCTATTTTTCACAATTATAACCCCAACTCAACCTTTAATTTCCACTGGCGTATGCTCTTACAAAATTTTCAGAGACTACTCAGCTATTTTCATTTAACAACAAAACTTATCAGTATTATTACAACACTTTGGAATTATTTGGCATTTAGTGTCTTAAAAAAAATTGAGCCATGGCACGCATCCTAGGACACGGCACCATTTATGTTGTGGCGGAAATCTCAGCCACGGAAATCTCAGCCACGTTATATCTTTATTAAATAGGTAGCCGAAATTAAATCTGAAAGGGAATTTTGAATTTCGACTAAAATTTAACTTTGGGAGATGGGTAGATGCATTTTGAAACAACCAAAAATTAAACTTATAAGAAGAAACTTTGAGATGTCATATTTGTTATAGCACAACTGAGTTTTCACCTGTGTCAGTGTTTCTGTGAATTTGGTTTCAGCCGAGGAATAACTAAAGCACTGTGTTTTTGGTACATGTGTAACATAGGTGTCAACTCAAAGAGACCGTGTTTATGAACTCGTGTTTGTAAGCATGAACAAAAAAGAAAATATCAGACCGTAATTATTTTACTTATTAGGACATTATCATTATGTAAACAACAACCAAGGGACTTCCTAGGCAACGTCAGAGCGTTGGGTGACGAGTGCCATTGCTCGGAAATTTAAGAGACAGCAAGAAAACTGAATTGCCAATTTTTATTAAAATTTGGTTTTTGAAAGGCTAATGCCTATATTTATTTGTAAAACAATAACAACATGGTATCAAAAAAAAAGAACATTTGAAGAACAAACTGTACTGATAGTGTTGCGAGATCACAATATTTTTCTTATGTCATAACAATTCCTGTTGATACATTTTTGCCTGTTTTTGTAGCTTTGGCTTCACATGCCTCTACCATTTTCATGGATTTTTTTGAGGCCATTACAAAACATCATGAGTGATTTTTAATAAGAATTATTTTCTTTTTGATCAATAACATTAGTAACGGTCAGCTACAGCCCTCCCCCTTCAATAGTGCTTCGATTAGTAAATTTTTCAGCTCATTTTTACCTCCCCTTATCCAAAAAACAAAAAACCTTTAACCATATTATGAGAAAGAAAAGCAATAAAAGACAACTTACATAATTAAGCTTGAGGACCTGTTGTCTCACGTTTCACCTGTTTCCGTTTTTTTTTTTTTTTTTTTTTTCTGTCCCGCCGCTCTTAGTTGAATTACCGTACTTAGTTGATCTTAGTTGAATTACTTTGTGGACATATCTTCAGCAGGCCTGTCTGAAGAGGCTCCTTCAATATCTTCCTTATCCTTCGGACTGGTATGTTAGGTGGTCCACACTATCCTTCGGACTGGTATGTTAGGTGGTCCCTTCAATAGTGCTTCGATTAGTAAATTTTTCAGCTCATTTTTACCTCCCCTTATCCAAAAAACAAAAAACCTTTAACCATATTATGAGAAAGAAAAGCAATAAAAGACAACTTACATAATTAAGCTTGAGGACCTGTTGTCTCACGTTTCACCTGTTTCCGTTTTTTTTTTTTTTTTTTTTTTTCTGTCCCGCCGCTCTTAGTTGAATTACCGTACTTAGTTGATCTTAGTTGAATTACTTTGTGGACATATCTTCAGCAGGCCTGTCTGAAGAGGCTCCTTCAATATCTTCCTTATCCTTCGGACTGGTATGTTAGGTGGTCCACACTATCTTCTTGCTCCTCAATCTTGTGTTGTTTTTCTCTTTCCTGGTTGAGGATGGCACCGAGTACGGAGGGGAGACTGTTATGAGGCTATTTGATCACTCCTCGTAGCGAAGTGGATAACCTGGTCTCCATTCAATTTTTGTTTTTTTTTTGTTTCTTTTTTTCACCTCGGCCACATCGGTGGGTCGGCTGCCACTAGTCGCCCAGGGCTCTCCTCACAGCTAGGGATAGCTGTTTAAAAAAAGAAACGGACTTAGCGCTGTTGTTCTCGGAGAGGCATCATAATGCGTGGGGTTTTCCTTTTATTTTCTCACTGGGACTGCAGGTCCAAGTAGGTAGCCTATGTTAAAAAATGTTGAGCTTCCCAGGAGGAGGATAACCTCCTAACCTCACTCTGGGCTTCTCAAAGACAATCTGCCTCATTTTCTTTACACCTATCAGCCCGCAATCAATTTTTTTTTAGTCCTCTCTTTAGCAGTTCATTTTTGCAACTTCTCTCTAAAATCAAAATGGACGCGCAGTCCTCTCCTCCCCTTCAATACTTCAAGTGACCAATTGCATCAGGCCATGAAGACGCCTCCATCCCATTGGCTGCTTCTAGCCAAGAACACGTGAAATGCACGTGTTCGACACCTGACAGCTGAATGCTTCGCAAGGGTCCACATTTCGAAAACAACCTCATAAATTTTGACGCGAGGGACTACTGCTTCCCACCTTCAATCGGCCAACCACTTCCCCTTTCATAGTGCCTTACACGGGTATCTATTTCAGTTCCCTAAGCCCCTTCTCAGCTAGGGAGATTTACCAAACCTCGGGGAAAAGAATGTTGGTAACTCCTGGTGGTCTTTTCCCAAGAAAGAAAACCTCTGAAAGGGATCGAAAGAATTTTCTGCCTTCCAGCCCTTTTCTGGGAAACTTTGATCATTAACCGCTATCTGTTAAAGGAGGGAGGCTGTATCTGGCTTACAAAATGTTTTAACATGTTACCTCATACACTGAACAAAGCAAGAAATACAAAATATATTTTTTTTCTTAATTATTATTATTTGTTTTTTATGAGCATACCCCAGGTTTATTCTCATGAATGTTGCGACATCGCACCTTTTGGTACTGCGTCGTATGAATGCTACATTTTGTTCATACACATAAAGAAAAAAATTATTAACACTGCTCTTATTTTAATTCTGCTGAGTATGTTTTTCCTTTCCTCCTGCTGGGCTGAGTAATCCAAAAACAAAAGGACAGCATTGTGACTGCCAGTCCACACTATATACATTTTTTTTTCTTTTCTTTCTTTCGTGGAAAAAAAACAAAACAAACACCTTTCTTTCCGGCCTCACAGAACAAAGAAGGAAAAAAAAACAAATGAGAAATAGAATTTCTGTAACTTTTTCTTGACTTTTCTCTCTAGATCCAAAAATCGAACCCAGGGGAGGTGAAATCTAAATTTACGAAAAGTTTAACAGCAAATAACTCCAGGGAAGAATCGTCACCCTTTCCTGAACTGACCACTATTGTCCCTTCGATTTATTTATTTTTCTTTCAAGAAAAACGTCGATAATGTTGATGAAAATCTGAAAACATTGATCAGGTGTACACAGATTTTCAGCAACATATCACTACTAAATAGGTAAGGTATTCCTCTTTAATTAATCAATAGTAATCGGATCAACATTTGCAAATTGTCCACATAGAGATCGGTACTTAAGATTGTGATGTTTCTTTAGTCGATACACCCATCCATTTGAAGCTGTGAAGTCGTTTATACCAAGCCGAGCAGCAATTTCTAAAGCCCGTTCCTTCAATACTGATCCATTTACAGGTTTGTTTGCGGCTCATGCTTGCCTATATCACGTAACTAAAATTGTTTCCACTTCACCGTAAAGGAAACATTCCATAGCCCTTTTTTTATTAATACAATGACCTAACTTTTCCGAAGTTATTTCGATTGAGTCTTTCTGGTTTAGATTTGTTTTCACTGTTAAAACTGGTAATCCAAAAGATTTGGCAAATTTAAATTTTGTGCTATGAAATTCGCTATCTTTTTGTATAATGGAGGCTGTTTCAGCTAAGGAGAGACATATGTGCATCTTACTCGCCATCTTCACTTTTACTTCTAAAAACGCAAATTTAAACAAACAGTAAACTGACTACATTGCTTTCAGAACCTCACACCATTTTTGCCAAGCTGAGACGCAGACCCGTTCAACACGGAGATTTAAGGCACTACTCTGGGTGCTCTAGCAAAGTTGCTAAGACAAAACACGTACATCCTTGAGGAACGTAGCACGACCCCAATTGGTCATCATGTGCTTTCGACAAATTTTGGGAAGGATTAGTCGGTTAAGGAAGCCTGGTCGCAAAATTCTGCTGAGGAATGCGGAAGGCGAAAAAAACGATTTAAAGCAATCTTGCATGTACGGAAATCTAGATAGATACGAAACTAGAGGAAATCAGGTTTGGCACAAAGAATTTCAAACTCATTTCGAACTTGAAGGTATTATGATGATTTTTAAGGTTGGCCATGTCAATACATTTTGTTTCATTTAAGAGCTTACCCGTTCCATTTTAGCGTTGAGGGGCATCTAACATCTCACCATTCTCTTGTCACTTCCTGTGTTGAACTTTCTTAGCATGCTGCAGTCTCGATGACGGATTTGTTGTTACATATGATAACAACGTGCCCTTTCTGTCGGAAGGGAAAATAATAAGTTATTTGGTATTTTGTAAGGATAACAATATGTTCATGTTCGACACATGTTTTGCTCACTGAGCCTTAGCAAATGGCATGTATTTTCCCCAATTTTTACAAAGAGGCGGAAACTAACAGTCGTTGATAAGTCATAAAAATACAGTTTCACGAGAAATCAAGTTTACAGTAATTCGTAGTAAATAAACACGTATTCCTACATTCGCAGTAAAGGATGGGGCTGTGTGTGTTTATACTAGGAAGAATGCAATTACAACTCCCATGAAATTAACTTCGTAGTTAAAATTTTGAAAACACGGAAATGTGCTTCATTTTTACCACGTGTGTTTGTGTGTGTGTATGACAAGGAAACACTCGCCCGCTCTTTGTTAAAACAGGAGTCAGTGTACCACCATTCTAATTGCATTATGATTTTTTAAATCAGTGACATGTACATAGTTCCACCTTACAAGGTTGACGTACGAAACGCTCGTCCACAAAGAAAGTATCTTTTCTCAAACAAACCGCAGTTGATGTAAGAGTTGTTTGCAAAACACAGTGCCGAAGTTACAACGGAAATGAAATTTGTTTTTCTTTCTAGACTGTTTTTGTTTTTTATCTCTAGTATTTTTATCTCTGTTTTTGTCTCTAGTTCCATCCCCGTATGTAAGACATGGCCGAAGGAAGCAAAATACACCTCTGCCTGTTATGCAGTACTGTGGTTTCACACCAATTTATCAACATAGAAAAATAATCTTTTCATTCAGAGCCATTCGGTATTTCTTTGCGAACATATCTGACTTACGGAATTGCGATTTTCAATTGTAAAATCACTCCAATGAAAACGCAAGCGAATTTGTCATTTTCCAACATTATATAGGGAAAACGTCTTGTATTAGCTTTCGTATAATTTAATAAGACCTCGCATGCAATGCAGTCTTATTATCGACGAAACAAGATGTAACCTTTAAATTGCCTTTTCTAAACTTGATCAGTTAAAAAGGGATTCCAAGCCCGATCAATATGAAAGCTGTGGCAAAAAATGAGAAAGTTTTCACTTCTTAAGTATTAATGAACTATTTTTCATAAATATTTTACTGGAAACTATTTGTGATTGTTATATTGCAAATGAATCTAGAGAGTTTGATGAATTATACTACCGTAAATAAAAACGTTTATGCAGTAATTTGCTAAAATTCGAATTCTACATTTAAATGAGACATAGAGACTTCAAAATTAAAATCTCGTCATCCCCCTTAATACTGGAATCGTTTGCCTCATGTTAACAGGTAAGGTACCATTAAAGAGCCCTTATATGGAATTATCATGTGATATGAAGAAACATGCTAATGAAACTAATTAACATTCTCATAAATTCCATATAAGATGATCCGCGAAATTACCTCCCTGGGCAATTATTTAGCCGCCAGGCGGGGCTAAAGCGGTGACGTAATTAGTTGTAGATAAATTTATCAGATAATTCAGTATTAATTATGCGAGCAATTAGCGAGGGATAAGGCACGTTTGTATGAATCTATTTGGAATTCTAATTATTGGAATTGGGATAATTAAAAGGGTGCGAACAGTAAGGGAAATAAGTGTCTTAGAGAAATTTATCTCCTTGCGGGGTCAATGGCTCTTTAAGAACCGGGTTTGAATCCGACGTAGGCAAATGGAAGAATTCCGTGCAGCGATTTTTGTGAACGTGTGATAGCTGTGGAGAACGTAGCGTCAAAGCGGAGAGTTAACGCCTCTAACCGAAAAGGCAGAGAAAATCGTTGAAAGTATCAAGAAGGGAAAGGGGACCGTGGTTTATGTCGTCCTCGGTGGCGGATCAAGGCAGAACAAAGGACGATAAACAAAAGATATATGCGTCTAGCCACTGAGAAATCAGCGAACGAAATATTTTAGGGCAAAAGTGATGTGTCACCGCGATTATTGCGCGGGGATGGTGCTTCTGGCCAATTCGAGGTGTCATGAGACAACTGCCAGGGTACATAGCAACAGAGAAAAGAAATTGGTAAAGGGTGACCGAAAAGAAAGAGACAGTCTGGTCCTAGCTTCTGTAAGAAAAGGTATTCCCTAACTCATTGACGCTAAGGTACGTCAAGGTTTCATTTTGCTCGCAAAGATGGTGACTCATACTCGCTAGCCTATGTCAGTCCAGCAAGGGAGTAGAGCTGTTAAAAGTAAGAAAGGTACTACGAAATAGATAACGACGGAGTGTTAGATTTATACAAGAACATGAGGAGGAATGTCCAAGCATCGGTACCGAAACGTAGCGGTCGGAGCAAACAGGAGGTTATCTCTCAAAAAGTGGAGTGAACCGTTTCACTAAAGCCGGGGATCATTCGGCCAACCGGCGAAGTATGGCTTCCGGCAAGGTCAACGACACCATCATCTGCACCGAAAGAGAAACCCTTCATCCTACGGGATAGTTCGGTGGAGCAGAGTTGAGCGGAGATCGCAGTTGGTAAGTCGACTCCGGTGTTTGGTGCGCGCGTGTGCATGTTTGTGTGCTTCGTGCCACTGAAATGGTACGGGCGTGCAAATAAAACAAAGTGCCTTATCTACAACGGTTATCGGATATGTGACACCTCTACGAAACTACTTTGTCTTTATTAACTTGAAGATACATATGTTTTGAGGTGAACTTCAACGCTACGGCCCTAGTTATGAAAGACTGAACATTCCCTTACTTGTGAACTGAATTGTGACAATAGAATTTTACCAGTTCAGGTGCAATTGGACACGGCTACCTGACAGGCCATAACGATGTTCCGATCTGGAAACTAAATTTAAGGACGGATGTTTTATCAGAGACTTTCCCTTGTCTTTTAAGTGCCGTTTACGAGCGTAGTGTTCCTCAGGTTTAAGGTTGAATAAATATTTTTATGCATGCTAAGAACCTGAATGCTCCCTGTTATTTTGCTGTGGTACTTAATTACTGTGTTACATCTTATCAGTACTCGTTTTCGCCTATTTCACTGATAGTTCAGGAGAGTGCTTTGCAAAAAACATCGACTGTACAATCTAATTTAGGATGTTTTTTTATTAGTGGGCTAATATTGATGTATGGTAAATCTTTGTTCGCTGAGGAAAGAGGGTCAACATTTTCCGCATTGTAATTATAGGGAGCAAAATCACTATACGAACACTTGAATCTATAAAATTTAAAAACCCATAATTTCGAAAACGCCGCATCATTTTTTTCATGGGTTAATCAATGGAATTTTGATGATGTGAATTGGTATACATTTATGGGATAAAAGGAATGTGAATTCGGCATGACAGTGTTTAAAATGCTTTTCCGTCAATCTAGAGATAACTTTTCTCCGTCTTTCAGGAAATAATTCACTCCAAAATAGGCCGTAGCCATGGAGGGTTTTTTAGTGTTAAAACCGTCCATGAAATGTTTAAAATATCTCAAAAATGTATTTATTTTATACATTTTTGCTAGAAGAGCGACAAAGATCATTATTTTACACGCATGCGTCCAATTTCCAATCATAACACGGCGTCCCCTGATAATGATGTTCTTGGATAATGATTCTATCATGTCATAGGTGAATTTATTTAAAAGGAAATGGAACACATACCGAGAAACGGACGTTCTAGGATAGTATTGAATCATTGTTTCATTGTAACAAAAGTCTTTTCATGAATGTTTCTTCACTTTTAAGCCTCTGGCTACTCATCCTGTTTCAACCAATACTCCGAAACGAAACTTTTCACCCGTCAGGTGTTTGAAAAGATGGTTGCGAAACTTTACAGGGAAAAAAAGGCTAACTGTCTTTCGTCTCATGAGATTTCATAGGGTTATATATATCATTCCCGTAGATCTGGATAATAGATTGTTTATAGATAGTTTAACTTTTTGCTATATGCAGACAGACATGCACTAATTTAAATTTTGTGCTACTGCACTTAAAGGCAAGCAGCTGTATTACGTGCTAGTAAAGAAAAACAAAAATAATTTTGTATAGTTCATCTCAAAATTCTTTACTTAGTCTATGCACATAATAATTTCATAAAAGAAAAATATTCTGGGGCATACGCCATACTTGCCTAAATAGAGGGTAGACAGATCCATATACAAGGGTTGTACCGAAAGTAATGCAAGAGTGGGCAAAAGTGTTTTTATTAACTGAGAGATGTCTTTCAAATTGCACATGTTGGTAGAGTAACACTTCCTCTACAGAAACTTTTCTTTTTCATTGCAGGTAAATAACGGATTCCAAGCAGAAGCAACGTGCCCTCATTGAGGTATTGACGAAGGAAGGGGGCAGGCTGTGCGACATCCACAGAAGACTACAGAATGTTTGCGGTGATGCCACCATTGACAAAAACAATGTGCGCAGATGGATGAAAAAGTTTGAAGAAGAGGAAACCAGCACTGAAGACAAATCACGCGGTGGGAGGGCAGCATCTGCGACCACTGATACGAATCGTCAGCGAGTTGATGAATTGATTCGCGTGGAGAGACGAGTCACAATGCATGAGCTTGTAGCACAACTGGAATGTGGTCACAATGCCATACAGAAGATAGTGGAAGACTTACGGTATCGCAAAGTGTGTGTAATGTGACTACCTCGGCAGTTGACACCCAAATTGAAGGAGAGAAGGGTGGAAGTCTGCTCTGACCTGCTGGAAGCGTTTGAAGCCAATAAAGACGCGTTTTTTCAGATCTGGGGACAAGAGATGAAACGGGGGCTATTTTCACGATCCGGAAACAAAGAATCGATCGTGGAATGGCGTCGCACCTCTTCACAAAGTTCAAGAGCCAGTGGTCATAACAGAAAGTCATGGTGGCAGTTTTTTTTTATGTTGACAGGAGAGTCACTCTCCTTGATTTTCTGGAACGTGGCCGTACCGTGACCAGAGAGTGATACCCTGAGACACTCGTGAAGATTAGAGAAGCCATAAGGAGGAAGAAACGAACATGCATCTGAAAAGGATACCCATTCACCATAACAATGCGACCACACACATTTTGGTAGCAAATCAGACGATCAGGAAATTATTATCCCCATCCACCGTACAGCCCAGATCTGGCATCCTCCGCATTCCACATGTTCAGTTCAATGAAGGACATTTTCCGGGAACAAGCATTTGATGACACATACAAGGTGAAAGCGGCTGTGAAGAAGTTGGTACAACAGTCCACATCTGGAATTTTTAAAAGAGAATTCGGGACATGGTTTCGAACATGGTGTAAATGCATCGCTTGTGATGGAGACTATGTACAGTAGTACATTTGTATAGAAAAAGCGTTACTCTACCAACATGTGCAATTTGAACGACTTCTGTGAGTTAATAAAAAAGGCATGTCCACTTTTGCGTTACTTTCGGCACAACTCTCGTACTTGTGTAAGTAGTATATCATATAAGTCCGTATTTGAAAAATAGGGAGAAGTACATAAAAAAAATTATTGTCCAAAAATATAGGACAGACTAAACTCAACATATATTATATAACATAGGGTGAAAATTAATTTTCTATTTCAGAAATCGTCCGCAAAAATTATTTCTGGCTCCGAACAAAAAGTCTGCCACCACTGGCAGATAGGTAGGTATCGTTACCAAATAACGCATTTGCCTACCTCTAGAGAATCAATACAATTCTCTCCTTAAAAATGATGTTTGTAACCCGAACTATAAAATATATCCGCTGAAGAGCAAAACTAAATATTTAAGGGCTTTACCAAACTGCATTTTAGTTTTAATATTTGAATACCTAAGTAAACTCACATTGAGATTTCTTTTAAAATGGTGCTTCTAAATTTCCAAGAAAGTGTACTATTTCAAGTATTCGCAATTTTGACTTGCAAATAAGTCAATAACAATCTATTATATTGTACTTCGAAAACGCATTTTAAATAATGTGATCAAATAACTGTTATACATCTTTCTGATACGTGCTTGGTTAAGTCATTTCTTTCGACAATGAGGAAGAAAAATTCTCCCATTTTAATTGTTGAAAATGAGAAAAAGTATTTTGTTTAAATTTGAAGTGCTTCTTACGTCACGAAAGTCGGTGACTAAATCTTGAACGGGTCGGTATCGATATAAGAAAATTCAGGAATTGCTAGACTTAAAAGAGTTTAAAATATTCCACATGAAACCGTACAGAAAATATTCGCATACGTATACCAAAATCACTAAGAAAACTTATCAAACGAACAAGAACAGTTTAACCTAGTCGTTTTGAACGAGTGCCCTAAAGATGATAAACTTATTATCATTCTCATTTTATTTCATTGCAGTATTTGTTACTTTTTACTGCAGAGTTTTATCTAAATTTAGGAGTGGCTCTATTACATTGGCTAGCAAAGTGATGGCTTCGTTATCAAAGGCCAGCAGAGAGGGTACACAAGTGTCTAAGAAAAACAAAATGAAATTTTGATGTACAAAATTTAAATTAAATATCACGATATTTACTTTATTAAATACACTGGTGTCTAAATTACGGTGATATACACAAATACCAGAATATGTACAAAACGAAAGGACAGATTGTATAGATTTTTCAGAGACATGTGCAAGGGAAATCGAAAGTTGAAGTACCCAATAAACGGTGTGCCATCTCCTGTGAAATTACGCAAAAGACGACCGCATGTCATCGAGCTGGCAGAGATGCGACTTTGATAATCGTTTTTCTAAGCGGCATGTTACAAATGAAGCTCTAGTTAGACTGTTAATGAAGGAATGGCTCCGCACAATCGGTTAGAGTATTCTTTACAATGGAGAGTGATCCGAAGATTCAAGCAGGACAGTCCTATGCTGAGGTAAAGATTTGGCTGAATAAGTCATGGCAAATGGTCTACGATCTCTGGAGACAGTTCCTGTAAAACGGAGCAATATACAAACGGCAGGAACCAAGAAAATCCAGAGCCACAACAAGTCAAGATATGACTGATATTTGTTTCTAACAGCTCACCACATCTGGAAGTCGATAGACATGTACAACTCGCAGAAACAGGTCAATGCTACGGAAACCATGATGTCGTTGTACATAAATTTACAGAAAACTACACGATAGAGGTCTATATTTAGAAAATTAATTTTGGATAAATATAAGAAAATTGAAGTTAAATATCTTCGGAAACGTTTACTAATTTCTGAAATGTTTTGAGATATTTGCAATTTTGTTCGATATTCATAAATTTTTGAACAACCTTATACAACATAGATTTCGTGGGAAAATATTCGTCACTAATATATGCAAAACAATGTCATGATTATTTACCTAGCAATCAAACTTACCATAATCACTAGTTTTAATGTTCAATACGTAACATCATAAAATAAAACAAAAATAAAAAAGACAGTACGATGCATCGGAAATTGAACCAGCGTCTCCCGATTTCTGTGCTCTTTTTACATCACCCAATATAATGAAATTCCAGGTATCGTAATTAGTAAGATCTGAACATCTTCAGATTTCGCAAGACGATGACAATTCTGCTTCCTCTTAGCTTTATTAATTGCATACCTGATTTCCAGTCCAATAATGCTGATTGTTCTACTTACTTTGTGTGGAATATACCATCCATGATATCCATACCACCCTGATATTGGTGATGTAAAAAATTACGTTACGAGGAAACAGAATTGGCTTCGACTGGGATAACTGAAGGTTCACATTCTTCTGTCGTAGATGCTTTAAATTTCGCTGTTCTGGGTGGTGTAACGCAATGCATTGGAAATGAAATCGAGAGATGCGGGTTCGATTCCAGGTCTATGTTGATAAATTTTCAATTCTTCTGAAATAATGATGTTCCGTATTGAACAGTAAAAAAAGAAATTCAAGCATTCTACTGTCAGGTGAATAACCATGAAATGTATAGAAATTTGCAAGCTACGCAGTTCTTTTTCATGGAACTACGGAGTTAAATAATCAGTTGTAAAACTGAAGTTACAAGTAGTAATTCCTTTATTTTCACAATGTAATGTTTTAGAATGTCTGCGATTTAAAATGCCAGACAAGTGTAAATATTAAAAATAAAAAAGCTTAAAGCATTAAATTAGAGAAAAGTAGACATCTTTATACAGAATAAAGATCGGGACATTTACAAGCTACAGAAAGTAAAACAGCTCAGTAAAAAACGAACTGCAAAAGAACCCTAGGGCATAAAAATCAAAAACCTTTGAAATAATAACTTGAGTGATACACTTGAGTACCATTGTTCGTTTACTACAAAATTATTGGTTCAAACTGCAGCGCAATATTTCTCAGCTACCACACCAGTGGGTGGGAATGGTTGAACATTTGTTTTATATTATGTACTTTATAATTTCATAGCTGCATTTGTTTATTTATATATTTAGCTAATTTTTTGAAGAAAATATTAAAGACAAGAATTAGATAAATTTTCGTAGAAAATATTAAAGACAAGAATTACCTAAATAATATCACATTTAAACATTGAAGAACATTGTTTTACTGCGGTACTTCAGTTTCCAAACGCAAAAAAAAAACCTTATCATGTTCAAACAACCGAAAAAAGCTCAGTTTCTGCTGGTATTCAAATAATGGAATAATTTAACAAATTTCCCCTTTTAAAGCCGTATTCAGTGTCCAATACGTTTCAGGAGCCTAAAGTACAAGTAATGACGTTAACATCAAAAGCTGAAAGTCAAATTCTAAATGTTGAGGCTAAATCGTGTCCATTCCAGATTGAAGAGTTTATAACAGTTACAAAAGAAAATGCCGTATGAATCCTACTTCAACGGTACGAAGACACAAGCATTGCTTGTAGATGTGCTTTGAACTCCACATGTAAAAATTTTGACGTCCTCAAACTTTCCATTGTTTCGCTTTCCGCAATTTTAATTCTAATAACCAATTGCCGACGTTTTTGTTAAGAAATGTATCGATCGATCGAACTATGTCATGTTTAAAATCACTCAACTAACATTACTCTCGTTTTTTGAATCGAAAAGAATTACCACACGTATTTCCTCAGTGTCACATCTTTTCTAATAAAACATCTGAGAAGTAGATACTGCAGTAACGCAGAAAGGGCCATATACCCATGCATTTATATATATGTATTGTGTAGTTTTCTTTTTGGGATCATATTGTATTGTTAGTACAGAAATGTGAGCGAAATCGATTTAAGGTTTGTCCAACCGCTTAGTACCATGTGATGAGTGAACGTTTGAGTTGAATGTATATGAATTGCTTTGACACACCATGTCGTCCTTCTAAATCCGGCTGGTCCAATATTTCATACCAAGTGAGATACAAGACTACTTCAACACAGAATCCGGGGGCCACACACTGAATTAAATCTGTAGATATCGTAAACACACGATAAACAGTTTTCATATATTTAATTATTAAATAAATTTAGTACAGAAACAGACGTATGCGGTTTCGTTAAAAGCGCATGGCACAAAAAATATATTCATGCATCATTATTCGCAAGCACGAAGGATCGAAAACCACGCAATTGTTATTGGAAATTTCAAAGGGAATTCTGAGCTTAAAAATTCTTCACAAGTTGATCATGTATCCACTGAGTTTGGTTCATCACATTCGCAGGCAAATCTGGACTAAATTTTACGATAAGTTCTTTCGAGTTATTGATTTTATCACGTTAATGCTTGAAATCGCTTGTTTGCTGCATTATGGGAACATCGATAGTGTTCCCATACCGCATGTGGTGGGGAACATCGATAGTATGCAAAGCCCTAAGTTGCGAAACAACGTAAATCGCTCTTCTGAAAGTAATTTGAAGAATTCATACCGTTGTGTAAGAAATGTGTCAGCATGAAATTTACGAAGTTCAAAATGATTGCGTTGTTCCAAAGTTGATTCGTCGATCGTTATAGGATTGCTGAATATCATGAGGATGTGTTGAATTTCAACGAAGTCATAAAATCGTGACTCAAAATTACTGATTAGGACATCCAAATGGGTTCAAAATCGTCTTTAATAAATTAAGATAAGAATAGGGGAGAAGTGCAAAACATGGGCGTCTCAACGAAACATAACAGAAAGGTATACCAGAGAACTACACAAGCTAAAAATGTATATACAGATATTTACAACACGATGCACAGTAATGAAACATCGTGACAGTTCAGCCAGACATAATATCGTAGCGGTAGGCAAAAGTCAATATATTAAATAACAATCAAGAAGAACAAGCTGGAAAGGAATGTCCACCTACCGTGAGGTGTAGCGATGACGTCAGGCTGGCAAACCACGATGTGGCCGGGACCCAGGTGGGGAAGAACTCATACTCGCAACGGCGTGCAACGGGAGTATGTATTACTAGGAACAGGCGAAAGAGCAGACGTGCTCGGAAATGGCTCAGAAGCGCTACACTTGCTTGTTGCAGGGAGACTTGTGTTGTAGCAGAATGGCGTTGCTGATGGTACACGTAAACGACATGTTTCACAAGAATGAAAATGTAACAACAGACCGGAGGCCAATGAGCCGTTGGGGAAGTCTGGACGAGAAGTGTCTATTAGGCACTGAAAGGAAGGTCCACTGCGCAGGAGTATTGAAAAATCGTGAAGGCTAGATGCAGGAGTGGCAGCAACGCAGTGCAATACTGATAGACATGCGGAACACCGGCCTCACATGCGCAGAAGGGGCAAAGGGGAAAGAGAGAAGAGTCATTCGGAATAGAATAGAGGGAACCGGAAGACGATTGTGGAGGACATCCAGATGGAGTTCTATTAGCCGCTGAATTCCAGAGAATCACCAAGTTCATAAATGTATCTCCTAGCTAGCAGGAAAATGAAAAACGTCGCCGTGTTCAAACTGCTCCGCAAGCAAAGAGAGCCTGCGCTGTAAACCAGAAATTGCAGTGTGCAGCTTACAAACGTCTTGATTCAGATCCTGAAGAAACTTATTGAGCATGTTAAGGTGATTCGTAATATAGATTTGAAACGCCAGATCTCCACAATGCTCAGTATAAACCATCTTTGGCTGAAGGGATTCATCGCTGTTATTCCCAGCTGAACTGTATTTCAAAGGCCAATGCTTATTTTACTAAAGCTAATGATGAGTTCTGCTGTTAGGATGCTGTTAGGCACTGTTATTCTTGTTCTACTTAAGAGTCAATGGAAGTTCTAGTTGCTCATCCGCTCAATGCCGGATTCCTCGTGTTGAACAAAAGCCCTGTTCTTTTATCTCAAAATCTTACTTGAATACCTTGTAATATATCGTGCAACTTCGATTTCTTTTTCTATGCACAGTTACTAGCTTTTATTACTTACGTATTCAACTAGGTCGAATCCGTTTTCAAGATTGCTTTTAGGAACATTTTCTTCTTCTGATTTTATTCCGTCCTTTAATACTCCGACTATTTAGCACGTCGGTTTCATTTTTATGCTTGCCTTCTTGTTTCGTTGCATCTAAGTCAATTGTTTGGCTATGAACGCTGTCAAACTTGGAGTCACATTTTCCAGCCTAGTGAGGCAGCCATCACCGTAAGGTGTTTACATAACCAAGCGTCAGCAGCGAATCGAATCTCTTCTCATTTTCGATAGTTATCCACCACCGCAAAGTAAACATAAAGCCCGAGCCATACGAGCGAATCGGACCTCAAACTTCCGATAGTTATTCACCACCGCAAAGTAAACACACAACTGAAGCCACACCAGCGATTGGATATCTAACTATCGACAGCTATCCACTACAGCAAAGTAAACACATATCTCAAACGTCAGCAGCGAATCGGACCTCTTCTCACTTTCGAGAGTTATCCACCACTGCAAAGTAAACCATCAACCCAAGCCACACCAGGCCGTCCCGATGGCGCAGTGATCAAAGCGATGGCCTCTGATCATTCGTACTAAAATTGCCCGGGTTAAAATCCCGGCGAAGCATGGATGTTCCGATTGTCTTGCGCCAATTGGCTCTCCCCTTCCCTAGTACCAGTGACCCTAAATTAAGGAAGATCGACTGCTTATTGCCCGTTGAGTTGCTCACGGTGGTCGTTAAACCTCAAATAAAAAAAAACTCAGCCACACCAGCGATTGGACATTTAACTTTCGACCGTTATCCGTCGCCATAAAATAAACACACAACCCAAGCCTCACCAGAGAATCAGAATTCTTCTCACTTTAGACAGTTATCTAGAATACAGTGCGTCTGAACAATCAGTATTGCAGTTTACTTCTGACATAAAAGTCATGAACTGTACTTTAAACAAACACTACCATGGAAACTGATTTCCATATGACATGTCACAAACGTAATTTCCGTTGTTCAGGTAACAGAAGGATTTCCTCAGTTACATTCCAATCATCTCAGAAAATAATCAACAAGAGTTTCAGAGTATCAACGTGAAACCCAGTTACCAATATTTCAAGCAATTTTTGACATGTCAGAATGTCCCTCCACTTAAAGAAATGATGAACCTAAATTCATACAGAAGACGTTTTTAACCGTTTCACGTATAAGGCGAAAAGTTCGTCATGTTTATACAAAATGAAGATACAGTACAGAAACTATAACTGCGCACTTTGAAATTTTAAACATATTTTATTCAACACTTGAGTGCAAATCTTAAATTTGTGTGACATAATTTCTTTTAATTTTCTTGAAAGTGGTACTTATAACAGTTTATGAACTCCGGGGAAACAGTATTTCCAGAATTGTCGGGAAATGATTCATTTTCCATAGTGAGGGAACACGTTTCTATGGAACACAGCAGCGCCCGCCAACACCACAGCCTACATCAGTGATTAAGTATCCCGGACGGCAGCGTCTATATCGAGTAATGCAAAATCCATGATTACCATGACACTTCTGGATATCAGTCCATGCTGAAAAATAGAAGGGTTAAGTACCTCGTTCTACACTAAATGTTAATACTCTGTAATTTCTATTCATTACATGCAAATAGAAAGTACGTCTTAAGGTAATTCAAAAACACATGCACAAGCGTAGGTATGGTGGCCACCAGTTTGAGAGGTATTATTTTCATCTTGAAAAAAGAAAAGCATATCGCTTTGAATGCCAAATGCAGTACTTGTTTGACGATATCTTATTACACTTTCCGTATCTTCACATTTAATACATCCGAAGAAATAATCAGTCTTGTATTAGTATATCTTAAGTCAGCAGAACGGCAAACAGATTACTCCATTTAAACATGCAGTACCCGCGCGCTTATTAGACAAGCGCACGTCTCATGCAGTAATTTACAGACGGAAAATATGATATGCATTCCCCTCACTTATCATTAAAACGGAATAAATACTCCTAGAATTTCAATCGAAAACATGTATTTGACCATAAACACACAACGACTAGAAAATATGAACTCGGAGTGAACAGAAGAGACTGATATCAATTAAAAATAATATGTATATTCAGTACCTAAGAAGGGGGCTGGATGCGGTTGGAACGCGTGAACCTGCAGAAAAGATTGACTCGTGATAAGCAAAAGGGGCTGAAATCAGTTCAAAATAACATATTCAATTTTTAAGAAGTGGGACGAACGCGGCTGGAACGTGTGAACCTGCTCATTGGAAAGCGTTGTTTCGTCCGTAGATTTGTTACTCAAATTTGTCATTTAGGAGGATTATTGAATCTTCTGAAACGCAATCCGGCTTTCTGATTAGTGACTTGTTAAAAGGTCTAAGACGAGACTAAGAAGGAAGAGATGTTTGAGGCACTTGTTTCTACCCTGTTGCATGATGTCCATGTCAGGGGGACTAAACCTTCTGCATTCTATGTTACGGCATGAACAAAGCATAAAGGTCTAGAAGCAAACGCTTATATCTAATTATGGGTTTGTGTTCGGTGTTGCTGAGCCGAGAGCCTTAAAGCAATTGTTTTGCCGTATCCTTCGCTAAATCCAGTCTATGTAGACAGTTAGGGAGCGCACAAAATTTGGAGCACCGTTAGTTCAGTTGCATCGGCGGCCGAAAGCACTAACGCAGGTTGCCGTCGGAAAAATCACTTATTACCGGACCTTTCTCCCTATCAGTGCTGCTATCCAAGTAGCAGCCATATCTACGTTCTTACAACCTGTTATGAACATCATTCTTTTAAAATGTCTTATCTAAAATTCAGCCAGGAATACGCTTGCACACGCTTCTCACCCTGTGAAAGAGATATTTCCTGTTTGGCTTCCTTAGAGACCTGAACAGCACATTTAAATCAGCAAACCGAAGCTAAAATATATAGGTATAATGTGCACCCCAAATTTTCGAATACAGCTTCCGGAAGTCAAAGAACATTGTGTCCTGACATGAGGCAAAAGGAAGTGATTACTACTGTTATTGAAAGGAATACCGACAATATTAATCGTGGAAGATATACACATTTTCACAAGAGTGCTTAATTCAAAGACATGTGGAGACACTTGGTACGCAGGTTGCCGTCGGAAAAATCACTTATTACCGGACCTTTCTCCCTATCAGTGCTGCTATCCAAGTAGCAGCCATATATACGCTCTTACAACCTGTTATGAACATCATTCTTTTAAAATGTCTGATCTAAAATTCAGCCAGGAATACGCTTGCACACGCTTCTCACCCTGTGAAAGAGATATTTCCTGTTTGGCTTCCTTAGAGACTTGAACAGCACATTTAAATCAGCAAACCGAAGCTAAAATATATAGGTATAATGTGCACCCCAAATTTTCGAATACAGCTTCCGGAAGTCAAAAGAACATTGTGTCCTGACATGAGGCAAAAGGAAGTGATTACTACTGTTATTGAAAGGAATACCGACAATATTAATCGTGGAAGATATACGCATTTTCACAAGAGTGCTTAATTCAAAGACATGTGGAGACACCTGGTAAAAATTAAACTTGAGGTAGCTTCACTTCTTTGCGTTTTTCAAAAAACAATTCCTTTAATATTTTTTTTACTTACACTGTACATTCAAGAAGATTGTTTAATTTTTTCGTGAGCTGCAGAGAAACATCTTTAACATATCCGAGTAACTGATGCATTTTAAGTAATCAAAATTTATTATTTTCTCACATATTTATAAACATTCAGTTGCTTTGTTATTGGCTGCCTAGATAGAATGATGTAAATCGGTAAAAATATCTAATGAATTAACTGCCTAAGATGACGTTTTTAATCTGAAAGCGATACCGTTCTAGAAATGCACAATATTATTAAAATAAACATAGGTCTTTCAAAAAAAAATATTCAAGGACACTAAACTTTTTCTAAAAAAGCTCACTGTGGGAAAGGAGACACTAACTCAAAACCTAAAAGGAATAGAACGACATGCATTATTTCTTATTGTGGTCTCTGTTTTCCCATTGCACAGCTATTTCGAATGGGCGATCAAAAAAGAAATTTTTACTTTTGCAAGAAAAACATGCAAGAGTCCTGACGAGGAGTACTGTTAATACTGTGTGAGGTCTGCACTTTTCCACTGGAAGTTTTTAATATTAATCTGCTGTTCCTTGAGAACTTTCTTGGTTTTAAAGAACAATTGGCATTAGCTTTAATATTACTGAACTTATCGACAGTGCACATTATCGTGCAATGACATTCTGTTTTATGCATGCTCATTATGGTTCACATATAACCCACTGTGCTGCAATTCAGCCCACTTTTTACCGCCAACAGAACCGCACAGTAACCTTCAGGCTATTCAATTTGCTCGCTGTATACAAATTTCTCTGTTAGATTTTGTGTTTTTTTATACTATTCTCTTTTTCTAGTTTGCAGTTTTTTAAAAATAATGCGGTTTTGTAAAATAAAAAATAATGACAACCATGAGAAACTCCGTAGGGTAAAACTGTATCCCGTCCTTAATTTAGGGCCAATGGTTCCGGTGACATAAGAAAAACAAAACCATCCCTGCAACCACATGATTCGGACCCGGCCCTATCTCGGACGACAAGCCAGGGCTTAGAATAGTGCGCAACAGGTGCGTTCCTGTTTAATGTCCCTGTTTCTATTTCAATAATGGCATTCCATTAAGCCTTTTTCCTAAATACAGTGAATATGGAGGAAATAGTCCACATGAAAATCAGCTACAACAAAAGTTTTGAAATTATATGAAACATATTTCTGCATCGTAACTCACAATGTGCATGTCTTCATCTTCTTTGTTGTCTGGGATTTTTAGATATGTAACCTTTTGAATACAGAGTAAGTTGTTTTCATTCTAATTGATATTTTATGAATTTCTTTAGAACAAGTTGTTTCAAACTAGAGAAACTGGGTTTTTTTACTATCTTGTTAGACAGTTCTTTTAACTTTCGAAAATATTTCTACATGCAACTATTTCCTTAAAGTATTTTCCTAGTTCCTGTGTTCAAGCGTAAAGTATTCGTTAGAAAGGCAGCATATTACGCATCGTCACGTATCATTGCAGTTGTTCATTTGCTGGCTTCTGACTATTCGTCCGAGAGGAGTTCGGGTTCGAATTAATATGAGGCATGGATGCTGTGTTTGCCTTACATCACTGACTTTCTTCCTTTCCTGGAGAAAGTAGCACTAAATTAGGACCGGGCTTCTTAAAGTCTATTGAGTTGTTCACGGTGGTCGTTAAACTCTCAACAAAAAAAGAGAAAGAAAATAAAAATAGTTTTTCCTCCTCGACACGTTTCCTTAGGCTGCCTGTCAGCAACTACTATTGAAAGACCTATTTCTGGACTTATTATTGTAAGATGTAAACTTTTTCTGAACCGTTTAAAATTCATCAGCATTGCTATGTTCAAAATTTTTGTTTCGTTCCTCTATAACTTTCATTAGGATAATATGTGCTTCTTACCAGATTAAGAATTATAAGTCAGACCACTTTAAAACATTACGTTTGACTGGTGACCGAATGAAAAGAAGTAAATAAACTATCGCTTCTGATGTAAAACAAATGGAATATCACATGTGAAAAGGAAACACCTAAGAGTAATAAAAACTGTGGGATCAAAATTTGAATTGTATTGCCTTTTTTAAATAAATTCATTTAAGACACTTCTATTATAATGATTTCTGCTGATCTGTTTGAAGGATTTTCATTAACAGCATACAAAAAGTCTAAAAGATAAATATTAAACAATCAAAATTTCTTCGGTTTCCTTTATTTCTTCTCTTTTTCAATCTTGTTTTCTTAAGATAAGGCTTACTTGAACCTACGATTAAATAGCCGGCAATATTACCTCATGTGTCCCCATACTCATCTTGCAGGAGGGAGATTGGAGCGGACTTTAGCAGCAGAACGACAAGCAAATACTCTCGGGCATTCATTAAATTTGAACAGCATACAAAATTAAAAACATCTTGAAGAAAACATTCTGTATTTTTGTTTCAGTTTTTGAAACACTACTATCAGCAAATCTGAGGGCTATAGTTGACCCTTAATCCTGAGGTTTAGTCCACTGGTTCCTCAAAAATATTGGGCGAACGCTCCACCTATATTTCAACTTCGAGTTGAAATTTAGCCTACATACACACACTGTCTACTGATTTTCAAAACGTTACTAAATACCGGGTTGGATCTTCTTCATCCATAATTACAGCAGGCTTGCGATTTGTCCTTGATACAACAAAGCGATTGTGAGCATCTAATTTTTTGGGGTACAAGACGTTAACTAGACTGTCCTTTAGCCAGCACATATTTAACAGAAAATAATTTTTATCCAAGATCTGTTTTTCTAACATGGCTCATACATTCCCAATGGTGTTCTGATCCGGGCTTTGTTTATGGACAGAGAAGGTGGTGGAAGTCCCTATCGTACTAGCTGAACTGCGGCTGAACACTCTTTTTTGCGAATTTGCGAAGGATAGTAGCATTCTCGCCCATGCGGCAACCCTCAACGGTTGTATAAACGTCCACATTCAGGAAGAAGTTCATCAGCAACAATATTCAAATTATCCTTGCAGGACACCCGATATTCCGTCATTTTCAGAGGATCGGTTGTTCCGTATCAAGTACCAACCGAACATGATTCACACCAGTATACCACCTCCTGAACATGGAGTTGTGATTACAAACCAAACTGGGACAATTGTTTCTTGGGTTTCCTAGTAAATTGTCTGTCTACCGTCGGCACAGAAAAAAGATGTATCGCGACTCGTCAGAGCTCTGACGCTTTTCCTGTCTTACAGTGTCCAGTCCTATTCCTGACACCACTGTAGACGAACTTTCCATTTCTCAGTAGAAATCAGTGGTTTTCCTAGAGGCACGCAGGTACCAGTACCGATTATATTCAATTCTCTGCACATAGTTCGCGGAAATATGGTTTGGGAAAAGCCCTTATCGATATTTTGGTCAATTGGTGCCCACAGAAAATCGCTGTTTCCCAATACAAACTTTCTCACACGACAACGATCTCGTTATTGATGGATTGTCGTCGCGCTACAAATATGCTTCTTAGAAAAGCCATCTAGGTTACAATTTCCGTGATTATAGACTCCGAGATATCTCACCGTTTGAAAAACCAGTAAGTTCTGCTGCTTTAGAGATCTTCTCTCAAGACAGACAAGCATCCACAACGAGCTCTTTATCGAATTCCAAAAGAGACTTTGTTTTTTTACTATGAACAACAATGCTGACGATATCTTTCAATCGCCCGGGTAGCGCAGTCGTCTAAACGCTGGCTTCTGACCTATGGCTCTGGGTTCAATCCCAGTGAGGCATGGATGTTACGTTTGTATTACGGCACGATCTCTAACTTTTCCCTTGAACCAGTGACCGTAAATTAAGGAACGGGATACTGCCCATTGAGCTTCTGTTACCATGACAAAAGCGAACGGAAGAAATGCGGACTACTTCTTCATTGCATGGGATATTTGCGGACAAGCACTTCAAAGGCAGGAACAGTCTTCCAAAAAAAGTAAACTGAAACCCGGAATAATACACCCAGGTATAAAAATAAAATTATTTGGTTTGAGTGTATTTTGTTGGGGTGTTTTTTGAACTTGTTGTGCGGTTGCTAAGCTGATCGTTAGACAAGTTCAATAGAGACTAAAGTTAGCTCATCCTGCTTTTCTCGCAGGCGATTAATCGTGACGTCGGTGAGTGACATCATCGCCCTAAAATGTGGATCGTAGATCTGAACTATAGCTATGGAGGAAGATGTCTTGCCAATAATTTTTATAACTCAAACACAGAAAAAAAGCTTACGCACAATCACATTTACATTAAATACAGAAGAAATTCACAGTCCTATAAATATTTTATTGACGGATATTTTGAAAATTCCTCGCGCACAGATTTATTTTGTAAAGGGCGGAAAAACTGTTGTACCTTTAAATGTTAATTTAGTTACGCAAGCCAAATATTTATATAAATTTTTCAGGGAAAACGCACATATTATTGTCATACAATAAAGAATTTCCAGTTGTACAGCCGAATCAGAACGTTTTCAAGTAGTTCCGGATTTGTCGTACATATATGATATGTGGATGGTTTATTCCAATGGGGATGGCTACTTTCAACAAGATAATGCGTCATGCCATAATGCTCGTATTGTACAGGATTGGTTTCAGAAACATGCCGGTGAGTGCACTTTGCTTAGATGGCCCCCACAATCTCCAGATCTCATCCCCATTGAGAATTTGTGGGATGAAGTTGAACGAGACATCAGACCCGGCAATCTCACATTCCTGGAAAGTGCTATTCATCAAGCAACCTATCAACATCTCGTGGAGTCCATGCCGCGAAGAATCGACGCAATATTAAGGGCAAAAGGTGGCCCAACGAAGTACTGAGGGTGTGGTCATAATAATGTGGCCACTCAGTGTATATATATACAGTCGTGGCCAAAAGTCCTGCACCAGTAGAAGGAAAGTCAATTTTTGACGTTTGAAGTCAATTTATACAGCGTAATGTTAAAGTCAAGAATACATATTATATACCATTTTAAAAGATATGTTATGCTGAATTCAAATGACTTTACAGAATGTTATTACCAGTAACAGAAGTGAAGTTACAAGCACAAATGTGCAAGTGTGGAAACACAAATCCAGATCTGAAAAAGAGTCCGTGCTCCTCTAATCCACTATCGCTTTCTCCGACGTCAACTAGTGAGATATAAAAGGATGTAGAATCATGTTCTGACTTAGAATGCAGCTGCTTGTAGTCAATTGACTGAAGTTTATGCCTATTTCCTGGAGTTATTTGAATTTCGGATTGTCAAAGACCCGAAAATAGGTCCTGCCTCTTCAAACCAGGGCAAAAATTATTACTATGCATAAACATGGATTCAGTGGTCATAACATTGTTGTTAAATGTGGTTGTGATCATCCAACTTTCTTTCGCACCAATAAAAGAGTTGCATAAACTGGATGTGTGGGAAACAGAAAAAGAACAGGTCGACCAAGGCTATGTACTGAACGTGATGATGAATGTTTATTCATCGTTCCTTAAAATCAAAGTTTAAAACAACCACTGTTTTAAGAAATGAGTTGGAGAATGAAGTAGGCATTATTGCATCTGCACGTACAGTTCGTCGTAGGCTAGAAGAAAATGGACTGACTGCACTAAATGCGCACGAAAACCTTTACTTACTGAACAACAACGGCTCAAAAGAATTGCTTGGGCCAAGGCACACAAGAATTGGACTGTTGATAAATGGAAAAGTGTTATTTTGAGTGATGAAACAGCAGTTACTATTTCCGCTAATAATGGAAATAATTATGTACGTCGTCGGGCTGGTGAGAGATATAAGGCATGCTACACCCAGCCAACAATCAGGCACCCACCTTAGGGGATGTTATGGTCCTGTATTTCAGTCACTGGTGTAGGCATTTCTGCACATTGTTGATGGCACATTAAATGGATCGAAATATATGGATATTTTTGGAACCCATCTGCACAAGACATGGATTTGCGGAATTTAGTTTTTCAAGAAGAAAACGCGTCATGTCATCTGTCAAAGTTGGTTGACGAGTGGTTTAATCGAAAAGTTAAAAGAAAACTTCAAGAGCCGGCAAAGTCACCGGATCATAATCCCACAGGGAATCTGTGGGTGATATTGAAGGAAAAGATCCTTCAAAAGGACCTACATCTAAAATAGCATTAATTAAGTCTGTAAGGGCCGTATGGCACCGTGTTATCACCAAGGGGAAACTAAAGAAGCTCATTAGTTCCATGACAAGAAGGTGCACTTTGTTACTAAGAAACCGTGGCTATCGAATCAAATATTAAAGCGCAATTTGCTTGTTGGTAAGTTATTTCAAGTGTTCTGTGAGTTTCAATAATGTACTGCACCGTACTTTTATATTAAATGAATTGTACACTCATTTCACAAATTCCACTATTTTTTGCTTTTTATTTCTAGACGCTGTACGTTTGCTTGTAACTTCACTTCTATTAGTGGCAATAACCTTTTGTACAAATATTTGAATTCAGCAAAAAAGTTTGATTTAAAATGATGTATAATATGTATTCCAGACTTTACCATTACGCTGTATAAGTTGACTTCAAACACCAAAAAATGAATTTCAGTCTACTTGTGCAAGAGTGTCTGCCACGATTGTATATACATAGCATGATATTTCTGGCTGCATATACACGGGCGGGTCACGCTATTGTGACCACCAGCTGATATCCAGAGCAACCGCCGTGTTCAGCGGGGACAGCAGCTAGTCAAACTATGAGTGAATCAGTAAGGTGCTGGAAGTTTTTCACAGGTATGTAGAGCCATGCTGAGTGCAGTGCATCTGCCAGCTGTTAGAGGGTTCGTGGTGAAAGATCCATAGAGCGAACAACACGATCGTGGTGGTCCCACAGATGCTTAATTGGGTTTAAGTCTGGAGAATCAGGGGATCTTGGAAGTATTTTCAAGTCTTCATCGTGATTTTCCAACCATTCTCGGAAATTTCTAGCTTTGTGACACGTCGCATTGTCGTGCTGAAAAATCCCATCCACCCCAGGGAAGACCATCAGCATGTATGGGTGTACGTGGTATGCAAGGATGGATTCACAACTAATTCGGTCTACAGTGCTTTCCACAAGTATGAATGCACCCAGAGAGTGCCACGAAAACATTCCCTAGACCATGACGCTTTGCCCACCAGCTTTTTTCTATCAGCAATGGTTGAAGAGTGTTTGTTCTCCGATGTTTCTCGACTTATACGCCCAGTTCGATGAAAAACAAAACGTACATCATCTGAGAAGGCAATTCTTTGTCAGTCAACTGAAGTCCAATTCCGATACTGCAGTGCAAATATGAGCCTTTTCTGCCGATGCACCTTCGTTAGCATAGCAGCAGTGACCATCTGCCTTTTCTGCCGATGCACCTTCGTTAGCATAGCAGCAGTGACCATCTACTTGCATCGGAGCCCCATACGCAGCAGGGTTCACAGAACTGTCGTTTTAAGCATACTTCATGTAGTCCCCTGGTTCATTCGGCACGTTGTAACGTATACTCTAGATTCAGTTTCCTTTTGATTTTACTATCTCTCGTTATTTTATTTTCCTATGTAAATTATCTTCTTACTTAACGAGATGTTATTTCTCCCGCTGAATGATATGTGGCAACGAGTGTAGTCATGACGTGGTGGTAGGCAGTATAAATAGGCGCGTTCAACGATACCTAAGAGAGCTTTTGTTTATGTGCGAGGAGAGCTTTTGTTTATGTGCGAAGAGAGCTTTTGTTTATGTGCGAGGAGAGCTTTTTGTTTATATGTGGAGAGGTTTTGTTCGATGTGAAAAGAGCTACGTTATTTTGTGCCGAGAGCTTCGTTCTATGTGATTAGGTTCTTCTTCATTATTGTGATACGATTAGTGTGACTAGTAGTGTGTGTGTTGGATGATATCAGGAGTTTCCTAATAAAAGATTTTTAAGTAAGTACGTTTTTCTCAGTTCATAGTACTGTCAGACCTCTGTCTGGCCGTTGGGTCTCGGTCATTAAGTGTCTCCATTAACAACCAGCATAAGACTTTATTCATAATTAATTACCGCACAACAACCAGTAAAAAACTTATTCATTATAATTGGCGCCCGAACTTTTTCTGAACACGAGGTCTTGACAATTATTACCCATGTCTTCATTACCTGAGACAACTTCAATATTTCATCCTAAAGCAAGTTTCGGTGGTGATGCGATTAATTTCGACCATCTGCAAGAAGCCTGTGGGGCTCACTTTACTGATAATGATTTCCAAGTACCCAGGCATTCTTCACAATTTCGTAATTCACCAGCTTCCTATTACTCTGAGTCGCGGGTCATACCTGAGAGATTTCAATCCTCTCACAGAAGCAAAATGCTTGCCCATTTCGTTCCGCATGCAGGAACAATTAATTTCAATGGTTTGGAGGGGTCATTAAAATTTCTCGAGGATTTGGAAGATCATTTCGATCTATACAATATTCCTCAAGACTGCAAAGTACAAATAGCAGGCACTTGCTTGAAAGATACCGCTAAGACCTGGTATCGGCAGTGGAGAGTGTCGTACCCGGATTCTCATTATGAGAATTTCCGAGCGGAATTTTTGGAAGTCTTTCCTTTCGGCCTCAGTCGAGCCAGCCTTGCACAACAACTTTTTTCTCGTCAGCAAGGACCCAACGATAGCCCTGTTGCATTTGCTTTAGAAACAACACGCTTGTATAACTTATGGAATCCACATGCCAGTCATGTCGACATGTTGGACACCCTATTGCAACAGCTCGATCCATTTCTACAGGATTTTCTTGAGGTCCGACACCCTGCTACAATTCTTGAATGCCTTCGCCTCATACGAACGTATGAAGAGCGACACGGCAAACATGGTCCAACTCACCATGCTCGGGCACCCCGCGAGGCTTATTACGAAAACCCTCAGCGGCATAATAGGCCTAATGACTTTCAACGCGAGCGTACACAGGTGCAAGTCCAAGCATCATATGTTCCACCGCATAGAAGAGTGGTACACCAACCGCTCGTTTCTAATCAATTTTCTGGGTACCGTACAAATGCACAGTATGCTCGACCCCGTTCCAATCCGCAGCATTCGGAACGTTTTCACGCTCAGGGCAATGATGATTTTTCTGCCCGTGCTGAGGGAAGAAGTAATAGAAATGAAAATTTCAACAGACATGCGGAATTCCCGCAACAGTTTTCACGCAGTTTTCCTCATCGTGAAAACTTTCCCGATACCCGGCAGAGCCGAGGTTTCAGACCGCATGATAATACAACCAGGAATCCTTTAAACTTCCAAAGGAAGTAGACCAAGGGTCGGTACTGCTTCCTGATACCAAGCATTCTGACCCTAAAACAGTATTAGTGACTGTCCAAACTCCTCAGTTGCCTGATGTGTTCTTGACAATTGAAGATATTATTGTCGAGACAAAGTTCGACACTGGTTCTGAAATATCAGCCCTAAATACGAAGTTTTGCACTGAAAATTTTCCTGCAATACACGTTCAGCCTGTGACGCAGTATTTGCGAGGTGCAAATAACGAAATATTCAGTATCACAGGAACTGTCACATTATCTCTAGGGCTCGGAAAGGCTCGTTTTACGCATTCTTTCCTGCTCATAGACGAACTACCTGTTAAATGTCTAATGGGCATGGACTTTATCAATACTTTTCAAGTTACCCTGAATTTCGTACAACATGTTATTTCCGTTCCGGAACCTGTCGAAGTGATTCTTACGGATCCTATAGACATAACGAGTTTGTTACTGAGTAACCAACTGAATGAGAGGCAACGAAACCAGCTTTCTTTACTTTTGCAGGAAAGCCCTGGTTTATTTCCTGATCAACCTGGTTTCACACAGGTGGTTTATCACGTCATTGACACTGATGGTTCGAAACCGACAGCGACGAAACCTTGCCCTTGTGCTCCCCATAAAAAACAGGAAATGCAACGTCAAATTTCCGAGATGATTAAACAGGGCATAATAAGGGAATCAACAAGCGCTTGGGCCGCACCTGCTTTTCTGGTTCCAAAGAAACAACCCAATGAATTTCGTTTCGTGACAGAATTCCGCAAGCTCAACCAAGTCACGAAAGCAATAAATTATCCACTACCTGTCATGTCGCATATTTTGCATGACCTATCGTCAACTAAATGGATGTCAACCTTGGATTTGGCGAGTGGATATTGGCAGGTGGCGGTACATCCAGACTCCGTCGATAAAACATTCTTTGTGACTCCTTTTGGGGCTTATGAATACCTGCGTATGCCCTTTGGACTAGCTTCTGCACCTGCTACTTTCCAAAAGCTTATGGATACGGTTCTCAGACCTGTTCTAGGCCCCCATGTGCATGTATATTTGGATGACATTATTATTACATCCGGGACTTTTGACGAGTACCTTTCTCTGCTCAAACAGGTGTTCCAACTCATATACAATGCTGGCTTGACGTTAAAACCTAGTAAATGCCAGATAGCGAGGGACTAGATTGTATATCTGGGGTTGAAAATCACTCCCCACGGCTTATTTACGGATAATGAAAAAATTAGGCCTATTGTTGACTTTCCTCGGCCTAAAACAGCAAAAGAACTATCACGCTTTCTGGGAATGACCGGATGGTATCAGCAGGTCGTCCCCGCTTATGCTACAATCTGTGAGCCATTGTATGCTTTGAAACGTAAATACAAGAAGTTTATTTGGACACCTGAGCCTAACGCTGCATTTGAAGCATTAAAGTCTGCGTTTACTCAGCCTCCTGTGTTGGCTTTCCCGGATCATACTAAGGAATTTGATATTTATACTTACGCATTCGGAGTTGGTCTTGGTTGCGTTTTGTCAGAAGCTGGGCATCCAATAGCTTTTGCGTCCCGTACTTTAGCCAAAGCTGAACGCAAAGTTTCAGCTACGGAACGTGAATGTCTTGCTGTAGTGCATGCTCTTGACAAATTTCAATGTTATCTCAACGAATTGACAGTTAACATAATTACGGATCATTCTGCCCTTCAGTATTTGAATTCTGCTAAGCACCTCTCTCAAAGACTTATGAAGTGGGCTCTTAAGTTACAGGAGAGCAATATCAAAATTTCGTACCAACCCGGTCATAAGAATCAATTACCGGACGCATTGTCTCGCGTCCCGATTAGTGGGGTTCCCACAGAAACTACTCCTGGATGTCAGCCTTTACTTCTAATAGCTGATATAACATCCAGAGAGCAGATAATGGGAGAATTAATAAATGATCCAGATTTTGGGGATATCTAAAATTTTTTGCTTGCGGGTTCACCACAGCAAAGTGATCCTTCTCTGGCTGGGCGGTCACAGCATTTTGAATTCATAGAGGGTCTTCTTTACTATACGAAATCTCGGACTACTAGGGCAGAGTTTTGCCCATGTATTCCACGAACCCTTGGAATGGCCCTTTTAAACGAATTTCATGACAAACCTATTGCAGGCCATTTAGGTATTCGCAAGACCCGTTGTAAATTGCGGGATGTTGCCTATTGGCCTGGCATGTACCGAAGTGTGCTCGCATACATTCAATCATGTCACTTGTGTCAGATTCATAATTACAGTAATGTAAGACCGGCCGGTCACTTGAAATCTAGTTCAAGTTCTCATGTTTTTGATATTATTTCAATAGATTTATTGGAACCTTATCCTTTATCTGTTAAAAACAAAGCTCGTTACGTTTTAGTATTAACTGATCATTTTTCTAAATGGGTTGAAGTTTTTCCCATTAAAGCCGCTACGGCGGAAGTTATTTGTAATGTATTAATTAATGAAGTATTCTCTAGATATGGTGCACCTAATAAAGTAGTTTCGGATAATGGTCCCCAATTTATTTCTGACATTTTTGAAAGAATGTGTGCGAGACTACACATTAAGCATAAATTCATTTTCCCATATCATCCCCAGAGTAATCCCGCGGAACGAGTAAACCGCACGCTAGTTAAAATGATTGCTAGATTTGTCATGGATCATGGGATGAGCATCTTGAGCTTTTTTCGTTCGCCCTCAGCTCGTCTGTTCACGAATCGACTAAAATTACTCCTGCTGAACTTTTTTGGGTCGAAAAATTAAGACCCCTTTCGAAAATTTAACGGGGATTATCGACGAACTAAACCAGCGACCAACTCCGCAATCAGTACGAATCATGGCAGAAAAAGCTCGTGTTGCAATGATAGGAGCACAAGCTGCTCAAGCAAGATACTATAATACTAGGCGTAGGGAACCAGATCTTGTCGCTGGAGATCTCACTCTCGTGGAAACGCACTTCCAGTCTTCTGTTTCTCATATTTTAGTAAAGAAATTTGCACCCAGCTACGAAGGTCCATATCGGGTGTCAAATGTGTTTGAAAATAAAATTATTCTTAAAAAACCTGACAATCAATTTCAATACGTACACGTTGCTCAGTGTCGCAAATAGCATGAACGAGATATAGATTTTATCATCAACCCTACTCAACCTTCTGTTCCACAGACTCAAGAGTCTATATCTCACGATCAACCTCCAGAAATTTTGGACGAACCAACAAACATTTTTGAAGAATCTCCAGTGATTTTTTCTTCACCCTCCCCTCCACAAGACGGGCTTCCAAAAACGCAACCTGATTCAACCATAAGACGAAGGCTCGAATCAAGTTCTTCAAATGCTAGTATCATTCCTTTTCCTCCAACCATTGCCAAGACTATTGCTGCACTATTCCCTAATAACTCTACACCAACACAAGCTCCTACTTCCTTGAATACCTCGTCAGAGAGTATTCCTATAGGCAGAAATAGACATCGCTCTGCACGACCACTAACTTACAGCAGCGACTCAGAGTCATCACATATTTCTGATTTATCAGATATAGACAATAGGGTGACGATTCCTAAACGTCAGACACAAATTAAAAACCGTCCAGCAACACCAAAAGCTGGTCGAAAACGTAACTTGTCTCCCCAATCTGCTTCGCCGCAACAGCGCCGAAGGCAGAGATCCTTGCATCCGCACGGGTTTCGTCCCTGGAACCTACGCTCAGGGCAAACAGGGCCGATGCCTGCTTCTACTCTTATGCCCAGAGGTAGAAAGCGAAAACAAACGATGTGGCCGGAGCCACGTCCCTTCAAAAGAATGCTGGAAGGACAACACGGGCCCCAGCACAAAGGGACTACATATCAAAAGCCTGGGGGAGCCCGTTCCTGTCAGCCGCAGGGATTTCCTGACCGACAGACTTCAGCCGTTCCTGACCGTTCCTGTCAGCCGCAGGGATTTCTTGACCGACAGACTACAGATGTTCCAGATCCATTCAAGTCTCTGAAAAGACCGACGCCACCTGAATTTACCAGTCCGATTAGGCCTGGAAAACGTTATCGTACTAGAGTTTTTATGCGTCCTCGAAATGAGTAGGTTCTCGTGGACAGGTTCTTTTCTCGTTCTGTTGTTTTTCCTGCGCGACCAGTTGGCGTGTCAGAATTTTTTTTTTTTTCGTGTGGGCCTATGCATTATTTTTGTGCATATATGTGTTTTTTTTTTATATTTCTTCTATGTCCGTCTACTAATCCAAATTGTTTTTATATATATGTGCGTAGGGATAAAATAATGAAAATTGTTACTGTTAGGCAGCTACAGGCATACTTTGCTGCTGATACAGTTGGTTTGTACTCAACGATAATATGTGGACGTCATTTGAAATTTATATATATGTGCGTAGGGATAAAATAATGAAAATTGTTACTGTTAAGCAGCTACAAGCAATCTTCGCTGCTGTTACAGTTGGTTTGTAATCAACGCTAATAGGAAGACGTAATTTGAAATAAAAAAGTGATTCCTGCTAGGCAGAATAAAAAAAGGTATGCCGATGCAATTTTGTTTTGTTCAAGTATAAAACGTGTTTCACAGACGAATACAGATTTCCTGATTTTGTCATGCCAAGTTTGATATTGTACATACTGCTGCCACCAAAACAAACAAAAAAGAGGACGATAAACGTCAGTCAGCAAGTGTAAGACTACACTCCAAAATGTGATAGGTTTTTCGACAAAAAAAAAAAAAAAATAAGGGGGAGATGATGTAACGTATACTCTAGATTCAGTTTCCTTTTGATTTTACTATCTCTCGTTATTTTATTTTCCTATGTAAATTATCTTCTTACTTAACGAGATGTTATTTCTCCCGCTGAATGATATGTGGCAACGAGTGTAGTCATGACGTGGTGGTAGGCAGTATAAATAGGCGCGTTCAACGATACCTAAGAGAGCTTTTGTTTATGTGCGAGGAGAGCTTTTGTTTATGAGCGAGGAGAGCTTTTTGTTTATATGTGGAGAGGTTTTGTTCGATGTGAAAAGAGCTACGTTATTTTGTGCCGAGAGCTTCGTTCTATGTGATTAGGTTCTTCTTCATTATTGTGATACGATTAGTGTGACTAGTAGTGTGTGTGTGTTGGACGATACCAGGAGTTTCCTAATAAAAGGTTTTTAAGTAAGTACGTTTTTCTCAGTTCATAGTACTGTCAGACCTCTGTCTGGCCGTTGGGTCTCTGTCATTAAGTACCACCAGTAAAACTTTATTCATGATACAATAATTACTACCACATAACGACCAGTAAAACCTTATTCATTATAACGTGAGTTGTTCCACTGAAGCGTGTCAATCGGCCCTCACGCACCTTCACAGCGAAGGTTCACCTCTCACATCAATTGCACTTGGTGCTCCGCAGTTTTCACGTTGCTTATTTCCAATGGTGCCACTTCTCTAATCACAATACACTTTAAACACAGCAGCACGTGAATAGTTCACGATCTGCGCTGTTTCCGAAATACTGCTGCCCTTGTCACGAAAGCTGATAATCATTGCTTTTTGCAAATCTGATAAATCGCTCCTTTTATCCAAGACAGCAACGAATGACATGTTTTCAGAATGCCTACAGCTTTCCTTAAATAAACCTTCAAGCCAGCTCAAGACTCGTGCCTTCTTTCATTTTTCATTTGCTACGCCTTGTTGACGTCAAAAGCAGGAGGTGGTCACATTATGTAACTCGACTAAGTATGTATTATTTTACGTATTGGTATCTAATAAAAAAATCAGACTACATTATCTTTTAGTGCACTCATAAAAAAACTTCGGATCTATCTCAGCAGCTTTTTAAACACGCCAACGAAGTCAAATCAAATAATTTTATTTTTATATATAATATATTTTTAAATATTTATTTTTTAAATACAGTCAACACAAATAATTTTATTTTTATATATTATTCCGGGTATCAGTTTACTAATTTGAAGAGACTGTTCTTTACCTTGAATTGTTTGTCTGCAAATGCTTTATCGAATGAAAAAAGTTGTCCGCAATTGCAACACTCTTCAGTTCTGTCCGGAATTGTCACACTCTCCAGTTCTGTCCGCATTTGCCCCGTCCGCTTTTTTAACCGCGAACCCTAACAGACAAACGAAGCGCACGTATTGCCTTTTTTATAGTTGGAAATTATAGTATTGAAAACAAATTGTTAGGCGCCATTCTACTCTGATTAAAGTAGAATCTCTACTGATATGTTCTTACGATTGTTCTGAGCAGAAACTGCAATCACTGCAATAAGGAACAGTGAGAAGAATCGATAAATAATTTCCATGACGACCTGTCTAAATTGTGTTTCACTCTAGATGTGTACTCTGATATTCAAGCAAATCGTCAGCTTCCTGATGCAGATGTCCCATTTATATTCATTATCTCTTGGCTCTATTTGACGCACAGATCCTGCAGCAAGCAGTTGAATTCAGCACGTGTGACCTTCAAACGCATGTCTACAAGGCCCAGTCATTCAGAAAGTTTTAACTAATGACCTGCTGCCGATCAGAGTAAACAAACGGCTAACGAGGGATTCCTGCTTCTTTTGTGCATTTTAATGGCAATATTCATTAACAATGCGTTTCACATTCGCCCCTACAAATAGACTGAAGTTCAAATTGTATTCGAGCCACTTGTGCATTCAAATTAGAAGCACAAGGTGTTTTGCTACCCATTATTTTAAACTTCCTGTTTGGTTTTTATATCTTGAGCTTTTACAAACGCGCTCATGAGCTTTAAATAAAACCTAGACCATAACACGGTTCGTTTTGATTTAGTGTTTCTGCTGCAAAAGGGAATTCAAGAAAGTAAGCAAGTGGAAGAATCCAGCGTTAAAACTGATCATGTAATGGCAAACCAAATATATTAAAGGACAAAAAATGGCACGGTATAAAATTGATGATTTTTTTTATTGAAAATTTTACGATCAAGTTGAGCAACTTCATTTGCTCTAAGCAGTCGCCCGTCCCTAATTCAGGGTCACTGGTTCCAAGGAAATGAAGGAGCCAGGGCTATAAAACAAACAAAACATCCCTGCCTCGCCGGCATTCAATTCCGGACCCATCTCGGAAGAATGGTCGGTCATAAACCAGTGCTTAAACCAGTGCGCTACCCGAGGCGACGAAAAAGTTGAAATTACCTTCCAATATCATTTCAACTTCAAAAACACCTTCATCGACGGTTCTCGTGGTTTCTGCGAAGAGGTATATTTCTTTTTTGTTGGTGTCTAACGATGACCGTGAGCAACTGGGGGGGCTGTAAGCACTCATCCGTCCCTAATTTTCGATCACTGGTTCCAGGGAAGTGAGAGAGCCAGTGCCGTAAAACAAACCTATTCATGCTTCGCCGGGAATCGAACCCGTGCCTATCTCCGACGAATGTAATAGGCCAGCACTCAGTCCAATGCGCAACCTGAGCGGCGTGCAGAGGTATTGAAAATATCCTTTAAACATTTCATGAATACGAATCTGAATTTGAGCTCTTCATATATAGTTGTTATGAATGTATATATCACTTTAATAGCTAACGTTAGCAAACTTTCTTGCGGTGTTTTGCTCAACTGAAGGAACGTTTATTTTTCGTCTCAAATGATGAATGTACTCGTATATTCACATATTTTTCAACCGTGATTAAGGCATATGCTTGTTTTTGTTCGTCTTTATTTTAAGAGCAAAGACCCCAATTTGTTTAACGCTACTGTATTAAAATAAATTGTCTATCTGTCACCATTGATTTGCGAATTGGTTATTTTGTATCTTTTAAGTTGCACTATCTATATCAGAATTATAAGTGTTTTCATCGTTGCTGAACGGCTTTTGGTACCGTACATTATATAAATGTCAACTACAGAATTTTGAAGACATTTTAACTTTTTGTTTTTAAATCAATGTCTACAAATAAGAATATGCTTCCCTTGTTATGAAACACATGACTTTAACTGATTTAACATCTACTCAAAAAATTGGGTAATTTTCATTCTCTTTGTCACGTGGCAAGCAGATTATGTTGTTTCTCGTTCAGCTCAAATTTCAGTTCAGTGTACATCCTTTAAATTTTAGTCGTTATAACTTTCCACCAAGATGAACTCTATTTTCTTTTCAAATGCATCAGAACTTTATTCTGTGGTATGTTAACCTTCGTAGGCTCACTGCGTTTTTCAGTGGTGAATTTGACCGCGTGCAGATTTCAGATATCCCAATCAATGTGTCGTAAACTCAACTTTTTATTTTAACAGTTTTTTAAAGGAATTTTTATTAAAAAAATTCACCGACAAGAAACGGAACAACCGTGCTTTCCTGCTGAACAAACCTGCTGAAGACGCTTTACATATATATCCAACATTCTAAATTTCATCATCATCATTGCCGCCCCGGTGGCCCATTGGTCTAAGGCGCTGGCCTCTGATTGTTCGTCCGTAAGGGGTCCGGGTTCGAATCCCGGTGAGGCATGGATGTTGTGTTTGTCTTACGGAACTGGCTCTCTCCCTTCCCTGGAACCAGTGACCCTAAATTAGGGACGGGCGACTGCTTATAGCCCATTGAGTTGCTCACGGTGGTCGTTAAAGCTCCAATCAAAAAAAAAATTTCATCATCATCATCATCATTATCAACGATCAACAATCCACTGCTAGATGAAGAACTCCCCAAGTTTCTTCTTTTTTTTTTTTTTTTTTTTTCATTGGTTATTTAACGACCACCGTGAGCAACTCAATGGGCTATAAGCAGTCGCCCGTCCCTAATTTGGGGTTACTGGTTCCAGGGAAGGGAGAGAGCCAGTGCCGTAAGACAAACACAACACCCATGCCTGACCGGGATTCGAACCCGGACCTCTTACGGACGAATGATCAGAGGCCAGCGCCTTAGACCACTGCCTTCAAAATAAACCTTTATTAGTCTAAAAGCAAGGTACATGTGATACGCTTCAGTCACATGAGACTGTATTAAAAGAGACGAGGCCAAGAAGTCTCAACACAAAAGAAAGGAGGAAGGAAAACTGGTAACATCAGAACAAAATTAAAATATATACAGATAAAAAAGGAACACAGAAAACAAAAACGAAGAACACACATATTACAAAACCCAAACCCCAGAGTGAGGGAAGAAAAACACATTCCAAAAACTAGTACATAGCAGCGCGTAACACAAAGGTGACAGGTAAAAAACACAACAACAATACAACACAACACAAATTGACTGACATTGCAAGACAGCGACAGGAGAAACAAAACTGTACTTCTGAAAACATGCAGCAGCGGCCAAAACATTAGTACAAGAAGAACATAAAAAAAAAAAAAAACCGTGCACATAAAAAGGGGTGTTAACCAACCGCTATAACTAAAAAACGAAATACGAAGTGACGCATGTAAGTCAGGAGGAACACTGTACAGAAGAATACATGATAATAAGGGGAAAAACCGCTGCATCACACAAAATAAATGTAGCCAAACAGGCACACCAGGTTCACAAAAAAAATCGCACTCAGTTCAAATTTCATACTCAAAACAAGAAGACGCGCGTTGACAAACCCCAGAAGCCGACGTGGCGCTATAGAGAGAATCACGCGGAAACAAGATCGCATAGCATCATAACACATTGAAAACAACACAAAGTACGTCCAGTCGTGCACGGCAACAGAAGGCTGTGCCGAGAAAAATAAAATATTACAGGAAAAACTCGGACAGGAGAAGCACGAAGCAAGACGTAGAACCCTAGCTTGAGTGCAAAGAAACACAAAAACGAAAACACAAAAAGTGCACTTAAAACATAATCAAAGACAAAACTGCCTCAACTGACTACTTCACTACACATGTAGTCACATACAGTCTAGAAAAAAAAAACACAAGAGGCACAGTAAAAAAAGTACAAGGCAAATAGAGCGTTGACCAACTCCTTGGGTCAACGTAACCCAATAGACAAACAAGTGAACATGAAACACAAGGCATGAGAAAAAAAGGATCCCTAAACTGCGGAGCCAACTGAAACACGAAAGTAGAACAAACACAAACAAGTAAAAAACAAGATTATCACATTAGCAGTATAGGTAAAATGCAATCACAGTATTAAAAAAACTCACACAGGAGCAGAGCGAGTATGACAGCCGCCATCCGAACAACTAAACACAACACGTGCAAAAAGCAAGAGCAATTACAAAAACACGGTAATACCACATTAAGGAAACAGTGTACAAAAAAGAAGATCAGGAACAACAACAAAAAAACAAGCACGAAAGAAACACAACACGCCAAAATATTTTTGCAAAACTAGACAACACAGACTAGCCCAACGGAAAACAACAACACCCAACAAGCATCACACTAATACCAAACAATAACAGTGATCACAAACAATTGGTGGCCAACCAGTACAACAAAACACCACAACAAGAAATGCGTCAACCAACAACTGTGGCCGACGAAAACATAGAAAGCAAGCACACAATATTACAGAGACAAACAACTCAACAAAAATACCGACACAAAATACAATAACCGATTGCACAGCACCACCAAGAACCAGAAAAAAATACACACAGAACATAGGAACACAAATGCCCACGGACTCCGGACAGAAAAAAAGTCAAAGCAACTAGCTGTAAAACATCCAATCACAGCGCAAAACATCCAATCACAGCGCAAAACGACAAGAAAATTAAGACAAAGAGGCCGAGGCCGCTAGTAAGAGGAAAAGTATAGAAAAGCACTATCCAAGAAAGAATATACCGACCAGTAGAATGAGCTAACAAAGCACAGAGGAAAAAACACCAAAAAGACCGGAATCTCAAGGAAGCAAAACAGTACAACATTACCAAAGGGCCATCATAAAAACAAGAAAAGGAAAACGGTAAAAAAAGGAAAAACAGGATTAGAAGAAAAGAATGAATACAAGGCAAAAAAAAAACCTGCAGCTCAATCAAAAACAGAACAAAACAACAACCCGGAAAAGCAAAAACAAACAAAGTGAAGAACCCAGTACACCATAACAAAAACAAGAAAAAACAACTGATCAAACGTATTGAATCAACCCATGCTCAACCCGAAACCAGGGGAGGTGGGGGGACCAGATCGAGAAGAAAGCAGGAACTGCCTGCCGGGCCAGAGCTACCTCGTACTCAAGTTGGATGACGGACTTGATCGAGGAACGAAACCTACGGCACAAAAAAACTCTCGCAGGATGATATCGACGAAGAGCAGGCCGATCAACACTGGTATGATAGTATAAATAAATAGTCAGTTTGGCCTGCAAAATTAAAAACGCGCAAACTGGATTGTGAACAGCAGCGGAAGGATGATGACGGCGAAGAAAATAGTAATGTGAAACAGAGTGAAAGGAAGGACAGACCTTGGAGAGAAGAGCAAACATCAATGAAAAAAGAGGCTGTAAAACTAAGCAGGAGTCATATGCGTGATGAACATCACCGAGTGTTGAACAGAAAAAACACAAGGGAGAAGACAGGCGACCAAAACGATGAAGAGTTCGTGGTGTGAGCAAGCTGCGATGAAGATGTAGCCAATGAATATCAGTTGCTTTTGGGAAAGCCAGAGAAATGTGTGAATCAACCCATGTCTGAGAGGTTTCATCAGGAGGCACAAAAGGAATAGCGAGAGGTACTCGAAAATAAGTAAGAAAGTGGCGGTACAAGAGTTTTGCAGTAACTTGATGCACCAGAAAGGGAACATCATTCAAATAAACCAGAAAAGGAAGGCAAGGGGACGCCGAAGAAGAAACAATTAACCCAAAAGAATTCACGAGGGACGGGTAAAGGCGTTGAAGCTGAAAATGAAGCAACCGGTATTGGGCGCGATGTAAGGGAGTGTCAGCAAGAGGGGGGTCGATTTGGGAAAGAGACTTCCAGCGGAGAGAAGCATCTACAAGTTGGGATACCTATACCACGCCACTGGCGAACCAGGTGGAGAAGCACAAGTACGGTGAAGAGGGAGAACGGAGTGCAGAAGAGTAAAAGAGAGGTTCCGCAAGCAGATCATTAGTTGAGGTAGGTGGGAGACGGACGGGACATAAGGAATGCCAGAGGGAAAAAACGGTGCGATAAGTATCGGGAAAGTGATCTGGAATGAGGGGGAACAGATCCATACGGAGGAAAGTAGCGAGAGTGAGAAACGGACTGCGAGGGAAAAGTAAAGTATCAACAATAGTAAGCGATGAAATCTGAGGATGAGAAAAAGAACGGAGAAAGGTCTGAAGATGAATAGCATTAGATTTTTGAAAAAGATCTGGGAGGGCAAGACCTCCAAAGGACAGAGGAAGGACGAGAGTAGAACGATGAACCCAGTGAACTTTATTCCAGATGAAATCAGTAATCAAACGTTGAGCGGATTGGAGAAAAATGGGCGAGGGAAAATAAGCAAACCACGAATGTGTCAAAATGGGAAGAAGAAAGGAAGAAACCAGATGTGCTCTGCTAAAAAAGGACAAAAAAGGTTTGAACCGGCAAAAAGGAGCAAGACGGCGATTGAGCTGCTGAACCAAAGGAATCCATGTGGCATCAGCAACAGACACGGGATTTCCAACGTACACACCAAGAAGTTTAATGACCGAGGATGACCAACGGGCACCCCAAGGGCGATCACCGTGTGCCACCCACGATCCGGCCCACAGACCGACAGATTTAGACATATTAAGTTCGGAACCGGAAATTAAAGCATACTCACGATAAGCAGAAAGGACAACACCGAAAGAACGTTCAGTGCGAAGAAAGAGAGTGAGGTCATCAGCATATGCAGACAACACTATGCGGTGGTGACGAGTAGGAGCAATACTGCGAGGAATCACAGAAAACAAACGAGAACGCAGACAAATTAAGAGAGGATCAAATGCAAGCGTAAAAAGTTGACCCGAAAGCGGACAACCTTGCCGGATCCCGTTGTCAAAGGGGATGGTAGCTGTCATGAATGTGGAAGTGCGAATACGGAAAGAAGAGTGAGAGTAAAGATTAGTAAGAGCTTGACAGAAAAGAGTAGGAAAGCCAAAATGACGAAGAACAGCAAAGAGATAAGAGTGATTAATGGAGTCAAAAGCTTGTTTCTGATCAATATTAAAAATTGCGAGAGGTTCAGAACGTTGGGAAGCAAGAAAATATAAGTTGCGAATGGTGGAAATGTTGGTAGTAATCGAACGGGAGGGAATAGTGTAAGTTTGATCGGGGTGGATTAAATGCTGCAACACGGGATTGAGGCGAAAAGCGAGAATTTTAGCAAAGGTTTTGTAGTCAGTATTAAGAATAGAGATAGGACGCCAGTTAGAAAAAAGACCAAGGTTTCCGGTTTTGGGGATGAGACGGAGAAGAGCAAAAGTGAAATCAGAAGACTGAAAATTTGAAGAAGTAAAAACGGCATTAAAACAAGCAACCAGAAGCGGGAGGAAAGAAGGAAGAAACTTCTTATAAAATGAGAGCGGAAAACCGTCCGCGCCAGGGGAAGAACGGTCATTCAGACTGGAAATTGCAGAGCGGACTTCAGAAGGAGAGATAGGAGAAACAAGAGAATCAAAAAAACAATGTGGAACCTGTGGGAGGACATGAAGAAGAGGGGAGGTATCTGCAGGAGAAAGGAGTCGGTGTTGAAAACGATCCGAATAATGGGAAAAAGTAAGTTCACAGATACGATAAGGGTCGGTAACTGTAGATCCGTCAGGTAGTGAAAGAAAGGAAATTTTGTTGCTTTTAACATGATACTCCTCAAGGGACTTCAAACTAGAAAAGGGGTCGTCGCGAAACCGCAAGTGAGTGAATTTCAGACGAGTAATGGCTGTTGAAGCAAAAGTAAACAGAATACGACGAAGTTGAGCTTGAAACACGGGAAAAGAAGGAGAAATAGTCTGCAATTTACGACGGAGAACATCAATATCTTGAAAGCGAGAAGTACGGGAAGAGAAAGAAAACTGACGTGCGAAAGAAATAATCGAAATTTTCGTGGAAAGCCACAGAGCCACTGGGTCGTCAGACGAAGAAAGTTGTTGCACAGACGACGAGATCAAAGAGCGAATTTCAGCACAGAAAAGAGGATCAGTTAAAACTGAATCGTCGAGCGACCAGACTGGGGAAGGGGGAACAGAGGAAGAACGCAAAAAAAGTTTTAAAAGAACGGGGCGATGATCTGACGAAACGGAAGGATGATGAGTAATTTCAACTAGAGAGGAATGGAGAAAACTGGAAACATAGAATCTATCTAGGCGTGCTGCGACACAGCGTGAAGCAGCCGGGGGAACCAGGAAAATTCCTTGGACCGGGGATGGAGGGAACGGAATGCATCAATCAAATCAAAATTAACAACGAGTTGAGTGAGATCGGAAACAAGGTCGGAACGGCTTTCGGTTGAACCATCTCGGTCAAAACCGGGTTGCAAAGTGCAATTGAAATCGCCTGCAACAATGACTGTATCATTTGGATGGAGGGTCGAAAGGATAGAAGAAAGATGTTGGAGGAGAGTTTCTGCATCCGTAGCAGATTGCGGAATATGGATATTGAAAACATGAATACGTTTAGAACAAAAACAAAAGGAAATATGTTGAAAAGAACCCAGCAGACTCTGTGACTCAACAAGATCAGAAAGGGAAGAATGAAAACGCACATGAAACGCTATAGCGGTACCAGACCTGAGATGGGTCCGGTAATTATGATAAAAAATGTACGGCCAGCGTCTCCAGCGGGAACACCCGGCATCCAAGGAACAGTTCGTCTCCTGGAGAAGGAGGATATTAGCCCCCAGGTAGCGAACGTTCTCGTAAACCAAAGCATTCGCCGCAGAAGACGCAAGCCCTCTACAATTAAAGCTAAGTAGTGTTAACAAGGACATCACTGGTAGGTTGCATCCAGCCTTCCAGTTCAGCCCTCAAAATCTTGAGTAAGTATCCCAGACGGCGAGCATATTGCTCAGTCCCGCCAGGCAAAGTAACATTAGTTATAAATGCATGGAACTGGTTTAGCTGTGCAATCATTTCAGGCAGCAAGTGAAGCTTACTCTTAATGCAAGGTAGTGTGATCAACTTCGCCTTACGCGGGCGAGTGGTCAATGCATACAGATCAGATAAGGTAAGAGGGTGCAAAGGCACCGCAAGTTCTTCAAACATAGTAGAAATGTCAAGAAGTGTAGGAGAAGGAGAATCATCGTCAGAGTCAACCATTGCAGTGTCATCAGGATCAGGGGCAACCGTGTCCATAACATCATCATCCTGGAGACATGCGAATCGGTTCGAAACTAGTAAATCAGAATTTGGCTCATGATGGCTAGGTGAACCCGAGGTAGAATGAGCTGGTTTCTTGGACCGAAGACGTTGAGACGAACGAGAAGAGCGAGTAGAAACACCAGGTGAGCTGGGGCGTTTACGTTGTGATTTAGGTGCAGACACTTCCAGCGATGGAAAATCCTCATTGGAGGGCTCCAAATCATCCAGTACGACGACAGGAACCGGGAGGGAAGGAACGACTGGAGAAACAGCAGGCAAAATTGATGAAGGTAGAATGTGAGCAGGTGCCTCAGCGGCCTGCACAACATCCGTAGGGCTGCGGCCACTTGAACTGTAGTAGCTAATGAAGAATCAGATCTAGCACCAGGAGTAGCATGAGGACAAGCAGAAGCGAGATGACCTTCCCCTATACATCGGAAGCACTGAACCCCTGCAAAAAGATTAAAAATGTACTTCCGGGTATCAGTGACTAATTCCAGAGTTGCAGGGCGTTCCGCAATTGACTGATAAGTTGGAAAAATAACCCGGTACTGGCGGCGCCCATCCTGCACATGTTTCAGGGGGAATCACGGGCTGTAGCTGGAAGAATCTTGGTCACTCCCACAACACGACCCATCGTGTTGAGGGCATCAATCAACAGAGAATCAGGAACAGCCGTTGGTACAGGAGAGAGGGTCACCGTAACTGGTCTTTGGGCTGCAGCGACAGGTTGTAGATGAAAGGACCCAATATCAACACCATGAAATATAATTAAATCTACTGCTTGCTGGTGGGTGAAGTGAACAACCACCCCTCCACCCAAGCGAATAATGGACACAATGCTTTCGGCTGGAACGACCTTCGACACAGCATGCAGATACTGGGGGAGGGGGTGTCACGCAAAGCAGGAATGAAAACACTTAACAATAAGGCAGACGACAACTGCTTACCTTGCGGCGAATCACTTGGAAGAATAATTTTCAACACCGAAGCTACACGTTTGAAATGTGGTGCAGAATCACTAGAAATATATGAGGTACTTCCTACAGCTTGTGCGAACGACGTTGAAGTATAACTAGCAGAACCAGGAATATTAGACGCAGCCGGCACACGGGTGGCCAGAAGCACAGTTTTTGGAAGTCCAGCAGCACTAGTCGACGCAACATTCCCCAAAGAAGGCACAGAACTAAGAAGCGAAGACATATCAGCAATCGACGAAGCAGCTGTAGACGACGGTGACTTATTCACAGTGGTAGTGGACATTCTCGACCACTGGCCCACCAAAACTCATGCGTCGTAACTGACGACACACGAAAATGAAAAAACAAAACAAAAAATGAGCACCCACTTGGCACTCAGCCTCACTGCTCGTGAAGCGAGGGTACGAAACACTGTAACCAAAACACAAAACGACGAAATACCACAAAAAGAACAAGTAAACTAACGAACGTTGACTTCTACGCAGGAGCCGAAAAAATATGCGACTTGTCTGTTCAACGACCACTGCGCCACCGGGGCGGCCCAAGTTTCTTCCACAATGGTCTGTATTGCGCCAGTCTCCTCCATGTCATTCCCGCATGCCACGTGGTCTCCTTCTTGCTTCTTTCCTGTTCTTTGGAATCCAGTTTAGAATTTCGTTGTGTATCGGTGGTCCGTTATTCTGTGAACATGTCCAACACATTGCCATTTCAAGGATTTAACTCTGATCATGATGTCTTCCACTCTGGTCATTGCCTTTATCCATGAGTTCCTCTTCTTCCCTTATCCATGAGTTCCTCTTCTTCCCTTATCCATGAGTTCCTCTTCTTATATCTCCTGGTTATAACAAATATGTATCTCTCCATGCCTATGTCAGTTGTCTGCAGTCTTTGCATGCCTTTTTTAGTTAAGATTCCCGTCTCTTCTCAGCACATAAGCATTGGAAGGATGCGTTGATTAAACACGTTACTTTTAAGACAGAACGATATATTGCTCTTAAAAATGTTACCGTACCTTTCAAAAACTCTCCAACCAAGTTTTATACGTCGATTAATTTCATCAATTCTGCGTATATTAGCATATAATTTTTGAAACACATTCCAGAGAATCATTTTAGGGTACCTAGAACTTTTGAAATTCCACATCGTTCATCCTTTCACCTGTCCCTAAACCCTGAAAGCCATTTCACATTTAAGATTTTGATTTCCGATTTCGGCGTACTTTTATATCGACGAATCTGACAGTATTTATATTTGAATAATTTTTTGTTTGTTTTTTATTTATATATTGTCATTCCAGAAATTTCTCACGGGCTCTTATACTTGAAATAAGTCATATACACCTGAAGGTCACTGCCTTAAAAAAAATGTTTCCGTGTTGAACATCTCTGAGCCAGATATGCAGAATGTACGCGGTTTGGAATAGATTCCACAAGCTCTTTGAGTCCATCGTCGTCTACAGCATACCAAGGGCTCACCAGACAGAAATTAAAATGGCTCAGCTTTGACGAAAGAAGAATTTGCTCCCGGATTTGTTTCTTCAACACGTCCCACACATTTTCAATGGATCTCAGATACCAGCTTTGTGGAAGCCAAGAAAGATGGCGGAAGTCACTCTCATCCTAGAAGATTGTGGAAATCACTGTGAAGCTCACTGCTCAAGATATCGTGCGCGATGAACAGTACCATTTTTATCCACGAAGCATCCGTCACCTGCTGTATAAAAAGCGAGCATTGTAAGACGGAGTTCATCGGCAAAAATGTTCAGATAATCCTTTAAGAACCCAACCTTTCAGCAATATCACACTACGTCTTTTGTAACATATCATGCCCCCCAAACCATGAACCTACCTCCAGAATCTTTAGTTATGCTTACAAGGCAACCTTGGACAATTACTTTATGACGCGCTAGCCAAAAACTGTCCATAACATCTGTACAGAACAAGTTGTACCGCGACTCTTTGCACAACATGATGTTTTCAGTGTTCCAGTAATAATCACGGTGTTCCTGACACCACTGTAGAAGAACTTTCTGGTTATTCGTGGAAATCACTGGCTTCTTTAAAAACAAGCGACTTCCAATACCAATCCTCATCGATTCCCTGTATATAGTTCGCTGAGACATGAGTCGAAAACGGTTTTCTTTGCATGCTTCAGTCAATTTCGGCACGCAGAGGGTCCTCTATCTCCGCTCAGGCCTTCTCAAACGAAGGTGATATCGTTCCTGACAGATTGCGGTCTTGCCACAGTTATGTCTCTCAGACAAACAGTCTGGGTTACCTTTCTACTGATCACGAACCCGAAATATCTCACATTTTAAGAAACCATTCAGATGTTCTGTTTTAAAGATGGACTTTCACAATAAGCACTTTACCTAACCTTTGAAAACCTTTCGCTTTTTCCCACTGTGATCAACACTACTGACAAATAGTAAGAAGCAGAAGTCTTAAATATCTACCTATATCACGTATTGTCGCTCTTCACTACAGATTTTCCAAGTATGCTACCTAAGCCGCGTTCTCATACATCTGCGTGAATATTTCTAATTCACTGTCAAGTGTGCGCACTTTTAAGACAGGTTACAAATTTAGATCTGCTTAACATGAAATACAATTGCAGTCACACCGTTATCACCTTTGTTGGAGTAATTTTTCAAGCCAGTGTTCTAGATTAATCTGGTTATGTTTTATTTAACTTTCTTTCTTCTGTTTATTGAGATTTCATCAAGAATGTTAAAGATATTTTTCCTTCTTTTGATACGGTTGTAAAGATGTAATTTGCAGTTGAAAGCGATATTACTGGTAGCTCGTAAACTATCGCATTTATTCGATATCATCACTCAGATCTGTTTAAAAAATGAATATGTTTCTTCGAAATCATAGTTTAGTTATGAACTCAAATTCCAGTTTAGTTTGAAAAGAAACGCAGTTAAATTTGGCCTGAAATCAGAATTTCAATGTAGAGGTGGAAATGAAATTTTACACAGAAGCAAAAATTTCAGTTTTCACAGCTTACTTTAATAGAGTATGATACTATATTTTAAATGGGTTGCTGATTTGTAATCAGAAAATGCCGAGTGTCACCGCATTCGAAAATGCCGAGTGTCACCGCATTCACCGCATTGAAAATGCCGAGTGTCACCGCATTCACCGCATTGAAAATGCCGAGTGTCACCGCATTTTTCATCCCATAAGCTCATATTGAATATGACTGATAGAGATAATACTATTTTTGGGAATAACTGTTTTTTAATTAATTAAATTATACACGTTTTGCACGTTAGCACTCTATTATCCACCAGCCTATGTTCCAAAGTACGGAATTCTAACCAGATTATAAATGTTGCCGTCAAATATGTCAATTTCACATTTGTGCGAAACTTTCATTGGCGCGATTTTGAGGCTTAAAAAGAGAAATGGGAAGTTGGATATTTCGACCTCTTCTTGCATACAAATGTAAGAACAATTTCCTGTGGAAGATTACTAAAACAATCAGGGGATATTTTACTCGAAGCCCGGAGTAATGCTATAACAAATTGTCAGATTCGCAACCGAAAAATTAAAAGATACATAAGCAGTAACTTTTCTCTGTTACACTGGGCAGGGGTAGAGAGAGAAAGAGAGAGAAAAGTTGAATGAATAAAATTTTCAAATTGAGGGAATGTACAAGGATTATAACAGACAAAGTTTTGTGAACATACTCAAGGAAAAGCTGCCTATATTTAAAACACTTTGAAAACGTTTGGCGATATGGCATAAAACAGCCTGTGATTTTTAGAAGTAAGGATAATTTGGCTGTATATGGTTTGGGCATTTAGGAGGCCGTGGGAGTACTTTCAAGTCTTCATCGTGCTTTTCCAACCTCCCTCGGAAATTTCTAGCTGTGTTACACGGCGCATTGTCGTGCTGGAAAATTCCATCCAGCACAGTTTGGACGTTTGTACTGTATGAATTTACCTGGAAACTTGGTTCGACTATACCAAGATTTCAGGTAAATTCATATATACTAAAAATGTTCATTCGGGTTCCTGTTTCAAATAGAGGAGTGAAAACTGACGTACTGCCTTCTGTTCAATGATCTCTGAGTAATTGCGTGGGTCTAGTTTCGAAGATGAATAAACTTATTCCGACCGCTTTGTGACATCGACAGAGCATTGATTTTTCAAATAAAGTACACAGCCATATGTCGAGTGATTTTTTATCTCCTGCATTTCTTAAATGTTAGACATTGTATTACAAAAGACTGAGAAGGATTTCTGCCTGTCACACGAATTTGAAACAATGTGCATCGGCTTTGATTAAAAATTATGTATTAGTCCCAGATAGGCTTTCAGGAAAATGGTCACCGGTTCGAAGTGTTCCATTTAAATCGTTCTGAGTCTGTAAGAAAAAACATAGGTAATACTGGTATTCAGACATTTTTAGCAACGTCCAGCACATTCAAATATATGCTGGACGTTGCTAAAATGTATACGGGTATTCCTCTAGGATAGCATATTTGCTTTCGTGTCAGTTGTATATCACTTGTGAAAGCCTTCTTCAACCATACACGTGAAAACTTCATTTTAATGACATCAGTAATGGCACGATCCTGTGATACATCACACATTTCCGTTACACTGGAATATCCGAATTTTAAAACTGTATTTATGTAGAACGGTGCAATTGCCGATAAAATGTTCAGAAAGGACACACAAACCGACCTAACGTGACAGATGTGGCATGGTAAGAACTGTTAAGATGTTATGTCCTTCCTCGGTCGTTTCCATCGATGATAAAGTAGATAATATCTGCAGAGTGTTGCATAGTATGGGTTATTATGTTAGAACAACGGCACATAAGAAACATTTCACTTCCGTGAAAGTGAAGCGCCGTTCTCTTTTCTTCCAATTTGACTACTCTATGTAATTACCATTTTGTTTCTTTCACGGTTCTGTCTATTTTTAGTTTTGTTATAATTTAAAACATTATATACGTGTTTAAAAATCGTTTCTCTTGTGTCTTCATCTTCCGTTGATATTAAGGATTTTCCGGAATACGGGAAATATTTATACAAGAGGATTAGTCCTTTTTCATGCTTTGCGTAAAGTATTTCGTACGGATCTTTGCGCAGATATAAAAATTCACAACCTTTCTTTCTTAAAATGAATTAAGAGACAACGTAAGCGCAATATCTTAGTATTAATTTGTGTAAAATTTATTTCGCAAATACAAGTGATAGCGCATAACATGGGTTCCCCTATTTAAATACCGAAATAAAAGAATTCTATCGAAAACAGAGGTGCGGGATTTCAAAAGGGGAATATTTCTTTTATGTTTTCCCAAATAATACTCGTCACATTTTCGCTCCATTTGTTCCGATTCAGGTATGTTTCGGGGAATCGTCGAACAAGAATTTTCGATATGCAAAATATTCTATGGAAACACAATTTTAAATCAATAAGGATACCAATATTTCCATTTTAAAAAAAATGGGAAAAACTAATTTTTGTTTTAATTCGTTGTCACATTGCACAACTGAAAACACGTCATATGCGCCACAGGAAATGCTGTATATTAAGGAAGTATCCGTAATTCATTTATCTGAAAGTCATTAAAATATTTTCGCACTTGATTGAGTAACTGATGTCCAAAGTTATCGTGACAAATACAAATTCAAAAATATGTCGAAAACGAGACTTTTCAGGGATATATGCTATGGTAAACGTTAATACGACGTACCCAAGCACCGCTGTGTAACTCATATGAAAACATGCAAATGACGGCATAAGTTATTAAGCTGCGACGTACGAGACCTTGAGTATCGTTGTAGAGAGTAGGGTGCGGCAGCTGAAGCTTTAGTTGGACTCTTTGTTAAAGAATGGCTCCGCACCAACGTTTAAGTGACTCTTTACGGTGGAGAGCGATCAGCAGATTGGAAGACGTGCTATTGCAAACTGAGATAGCAAGATCGTTGAATGTGAACAGGCAGGTGGTCTCCATTCCGTGCAGTCAGTTTAAGGGAACGTGAGTAATAACCAGAAGACCATGACAAAGGTGTTCACGGGCAACAACACGCAAACACGTCCGGTATCCGTTTCTGAAAGCACGCTACCGTAGTGAGTCGACAGCAACGCAAGAGTTCTCCTCTGTTCTGGGTACCGCGGTATGGAAACAAATAATTTACAAGAAACTTCACAAGAGTTGTTTGCATGCAAAAAGGCTAAAGATATGTATCCTACACGGCTCATCTTCCAGATAGATCAACTTGAATAGAAACCAACATCAGCTATTGACGTCTGAAGAAAGCGTCTGCGTTCTCTTTAGAGAACAAGCCCCCCCTTGCAGCCTAAACACGGATTCTCGACTTGTGTACATCTTAAGAGAGGTTAAGGAACCCGCAAGTTTCCCTCCAATATTAGGGAAATCGACTTCTGCGGTGATCGAGCACACCTGGCTTCCGCCGACAATACCTTGGATTGACGGAGGCCGATGCACGTGTGTCCAAGAGACATCCTCCGTTCTCCATGATACAGGGTTGGCTCCCTGCATTTCTATGCACGGATTTTTAAGAGAACTGTTTGCCGCTATTTACCATTTATGGACTATAAGTTCCGTCCACATAGAGCTCGAGTAATCGGCGAATTCCTCGAGAATGAGGATATTCGCAGGATAGAGTGCCCCGTGAGATCTCCGGAACTGAACCAGATACAGCATAGGTGGGATGCTCTAGTAAGATGATCCTTTGCAAGCTACCAGCACTTGTCTAAACATTCCGACCGCTTTGGTTGAGGTAGGGCACTCATTGCCCTAAACGCTCAATCACAGCTTTGTAAATAGCACGTTGTGAGAATTGTTCCGTTATTTAACGTTATCATACTTCCTGTTAGATCCCAGAAATCCACGTCACTATTTGCATCACATTAATTTTGCGCTGCTGTCATGAGCATGAGTCCTCCTCAGGCGTAATACCATTTACTTTATGTTCACGTATTGGTGCGTTTTTGATATAAAATGTTAAGCCCGTACAAAGTAAACTCTGTCATGTAGGATTTGTGTCATCCTTGATTTTTTGTTTTTTATATTAATTTTGGACTTCAGTGTACCCTGAGTGCTGTACAAAATTAGTTTACATGCAATTGAATTCCTACATTCTGCAGTCTGTTTCTCTAGTGGTAACAGGTAGGTAATCCTTTAATACAGACTGAAGGTAACATAATGCTGGGAAGATTTCTGCAGAGAAGTCTGCCAGCAGACGAAATCAAAAGGATTCGCATTTATTATGACGCGAAACTGTACATGCTGAGACCATGATCCACAACTACCTTTACTCTACTTATAGATCGAACTACGGTAAGTTATGATTTCATTATGTCAATCTAGAATGTACTGTTGATTCAGCCAACGAAATTTTTTTAAAACTTCACATATACCATTTCTTTCTGGGAATTTACTGCAGAAATATTTCTATTGCAACCCTATCAAGAATTGGAAAGTTACGAGGACTGACGAAAAGTCAGACCAATATCCTGTTTTAATGACAAGTAATTCGTATCTCCAAAGAGTAAAAAACAAGAAAGATGACACCGAATTTTCGGGTGTAATAAGCACCTCTTTTGAATCCGTTCTGACGCAAATTAAATTTATCAAAGCTATTCAAAGTCAATGGAACCAGTATGGAAAACAATAGTATCTGACGGAAGAAAGAAGTTTTTCAATCGGTTCTTTACTCCCTCAGATATTGCTGTAAACGGGATCGTGAGCTTACGAACTCTTAGAAACAGAGTTATCGACAAAAAAGAGATGTGATTTAACGTCCCTTGGTGGCAAAACCATGCATTATTTTCGGAAGAAAGTATTCACAAAAGGTTTATCCATATGAGCGGTGTCGGTCCAAGAAAAAAATTTAGTCGAGTTTTCAGGAGCCCAGATTTTGCTACAATTACATCAGAAGTAGAAATTAACACTTATGACCCCTGGTGGCCAAACCCTTCTTTACCAAACATTAGAAATTACGTGAAAAATATTTTCCGTCAGGTCTTGTATGCGATACAGAAAGAATTTTTCAAATCGGAGATTTAGAAGCAGAAAACGCAATTTACCATTGTGAGTCCTAGCGGAAAGCCCATGATTTACTTGAAAATTTTGAATTTATAGGAAAAACATTTCGCATCGGAAACACTATCCAACAAAGAAGGAATTTTTCAAATCTGACTTTGGAAGTAGAGATATTGACAACAATAAGATATACATCTACGCCCCTGGCGTAGAAACCATGCATTTTTTCAAGAACAAAATTTTCGTAAGAGGTTTGTCGACATGAGGAGTAGTATCGGTCAACAAACGACTTTTTTTTTCAATCGAGATTTTAGGAGCTCATACTTTGCTGCAAATACAACAGAAGCGGAAATTAAGACTTACGCCACCTGGGGGCGAAACCATTTCTTACAAAAATTAGAAATTATGTCCAAACGATTTCCTATCAGGAGCTGTATCCGGTGCAGAAAGAATTTTTCAGATTGGTGATTTAGAAGCAGAGATATAGTGAAAACGCAATTTATTTTACGCTCCTAGCGGAAAGTCTATGAATTACTTGAAAATTTTGAAATTATATGAAAAACATGGCACACGGAAAACACTATATAACAAAGAAGGAATTTTTCAAATCAGACTCCCAGAAGTCGAGATATTGACAAAAATAAGATATACATCTACGCCCCCTGACGAAGAAACTGGAATATTTTAGGAAGAAAATATTCCGAAAAGGTTTATCAATGTGAGTGGCATCTGTCCACGACATAATTTTTTCAATCGATATTTTAGAAGCTCAGATTTTATGGCAAATACATCAGAAGCGAAAATTAACACTTACGCACCCTGGTGGCCAAAGTATTTTTTAACAAAAATTCGAAATTATATGCAAAAGATTGGGCATCAGGAGATGTACCCGCTGAAAAAAAAAATTTCAAATCGGAGTTTTAGAAGAAGAGTTATCGGAAAAAATGCAATTATTTTTACGCCCCCTAGCGGGAAATCTATGCGTAATTTGAAAAAGAAACTATATCCAAAATACTCTTCGACATAAATGGAATCGAAAGATAAAATATTTTTTTCAATCGGATGTTTAAAAGCAAATATGTGGAATAAAACGTTTTTTTGAATTCGACATCATCTGTATTTACGCCCTGTATCGGCGAAATTGTACATCGTAAAAAAAAACGAAATGAAGGATCATCATTCGCATATTTCAAGCTTTCGAATGCAAAAAGAATTTTTCAAATCAGACTAATAGTTGCAGAGATACCGTGGGTACAGGCGGACGGACGGACGGACGGACAAACCGATAACAAAAGCACGGTCTTTTTTTACAAAAGACGTGCTAAAAAAGTAGGCCACGGAGGACTGGAACTTGGCAAAAATTAAAACAGACTCTAAAGCACAAGAACCATTGAGGAATTATTCACACACTTTCTCCGCATGCACTGATGGCATTTTTTCTTCTCTTGGGTATTTCTACGTTTTCGATATATTTTTGTGATCGTTCCAAGTGTTTTTAAATTCTGTTCAGTTTATTTTGCGTTATTCCTGATTGTGTGTTTGTTTCATTTATTTAAGAATCCAGTGTATGTACATCACTGTACACAGTTTGTTTACCCATTTTCTAATATGTTTTAGTGTTGGAGTAACATATGTATACTTTTAATACATGCTAAAGAAACAGAATTCTTGGAATACTCTTAGAACAGCGCACCTGCGGACGAAATCAACAGGATTCGTATTGATTTTGACAGAAAATCTCTATCTTGATTACCTAATACACCACTATATCTACTACTCGTGTATATCAAAAAGGACAGCAACGCATTTTCGGTTGTTCCCGCTGAATTTTTTTTCTTTTCTTAGATTAGTAAAGTGCATCACTTTTACTTTGAGAGAACCTCATCATTACTAAAACAGGAAGAAACATCTAAAACACTCTAAATATATAATTTTTCATTAGGTGAATTTACTACGCACGTATTTTCATAAAAAAAACCCCATGACTTTCAGTGTAAAAAAATAACATTTTTTAAACAAACCCTCATTTTGAAGAAATCACAGTTAAACGATCAATGACATCATATATATTTTCTGAGTTAAGCATTGGTGTTCAGTATGTAAACATATTTTTCAATTATGAGTATGTTTCCACTTTTAGCATAATGTCACAAACTCTGTCTTTTAATCTAGAACATAATAATTACCACACAGAAGATATGCGTTAGAAAGTAAGAAACACAAGAAATATGAAGCATGTGGGGTGTATTAATTTACCGCTCATAGCTTCATATTTCAGTCGTGAATCTTGTAGCATCACTCAGCATCATTTTCAATAGCACGTGCGAATATGTGAAATCTTTTAAAATGCTAGTTATGGCAATTTCCAGTACGAAAGAATAAAACAGATTCGTTTCTTCTCCTATTTACGGGTTTTTGTGTATAACGACGACCAGTAACAACTCATAGATCCAATACATACTCCCGTTTTCAGTTCCTGCCCACTGGTTCGATGGATAGGATAAGATGTAATGTAACTAATGCGGTACGAGAATTTTTGTGACTGACACATATGAAAGGAGATACACTGACAATTAAAAATCTGCGAAGAATTTGTGTATGTTACGGGCAAACCGGATTTTTAACAGACGTACCAGGTCAAGGGCGCTAACCGATTGTCTCAAGTCGCGGAAAAATTTTCTGCTGACATCGTGATTTAGGTTATTCAAGGTAGTAGCACACCACGTTCCAGTAGTACACGACCTATACCACCTCATCTGGAAATTACGTACGCAACAGAATGGAGGATTTTATTTATAACTTTGCAGTTTTAGTCGTGAAAAACCACCCACACTTATCCATTGATTCATGATGATAGGCAAACTCGACTGACCTCTCCTGTGCTGACTTGCCTGGAGGTGGACGATGCATGGCCCTCGAATATGTTGTGGAGTGTCAAAGCTCATTTCTCAGAAATGTTCTGAAAAACCCTTGTGTGTGCCAAGAGATCCCTTTGCACTAACCAGAAGTCAAAGTATGGTATGGCTTTATGGCTTTATTTATATTCGAGTTGCTTTATCGAACGACATCGTCCAAATGTAACACTAATTTGTGGCGCCAATAATCACAGCTGAAGAAGAACGACTAGTTTATAGTACTTCAACTTCAGCAGTGATTATATATTGACGACCTTGCCCGATTGTATTTTTGGTGCTGCGGCGGTAGTTTATAAACTGCAGTGCGATTGGTTGTGCATATTCCGCAGACTGCAAATAATGTTTGCGTGAATTCTTTCTCTCTGATTTTTGACTGTGAAGACACCAAAAACGCCGAGTTTTTGTATTCAGTTGGCAGTCTTGAAAAGCAGAATATTAAAGCATGTGAAATAAATATATGCTAGGCAGTTGATCTGCACTGTGAAGAATGTTGTTCAAGTCATTCGGCATTTAGAACGTCTGAATGGAACACCCACAGAGTCATATCTTTAACCTGAACTATATAAAAAGGCGATGGCACTTCCCAGTACTAATTTAGTGTTTTATGTAAAGAGCACACCGTACTACATGTGTAGACATTTTCCGTTTTCCTACATCAAGAGCAAATATTGGTGTGAGTAGTCATACCGCGTGGTGGGCTGCTTCTCGTTGAAATCCGATGTCAGTGCAGAGGTCTGAACAAATGGCATTTCATTGTGATAAAGTTTGCACATTTTCTGGCGTTTGCAGCTCCAGACATCAGCTAGAAGCACAGGATGGATATACGTAGATTGTGTCACTCAGCTAGCCAAATATTTATCGAGTTCTTCATGATATATTGTTTCTCTGCCCAAGAACCAGAAATTTCTAAGTTCCTTCGGTACTTATTGTAGTTTAGAAATTTTATACACTGTTTGGCAGAATCTTTTCTACGGATTTCCCAGAGGTCGTTCGCGTATACGGTTAAGTTATCTGGACAGAGGGCCTCATTGTGCGCCATGCGAAACAGAAGGAGCTATCCATACTCAACTTCTGAAGAAAACGATATGCGTGCGGCTTTTGCAAAATAAAAAGCGCAACTATGTACCTTCTCGTAGTAAGTGCAGGCGTCAGCCTTCTATCTATATATTTGTTGCTTTAGCGCATTCTCACTGCCAGTGCAAGTGGTTGCCCGCTTGCTGCCGTCTTTTCTGCTTTCACACCTCCTTGCATTACGTGTAGGAGGTAGTCCTAGTTATCAGCGGCCAGTGTGGACAATGGAGTCCTATTGCTTTTTAAACAGGTGGGCTACTGGGCTGATGCAGGGGCAAGTCACGAATATTGTGATTCGTTTCGTCGTTGTTCCCTTGAGACATTGGTTTCGTCAAAATTGTTTGGTAAGTTTCTAGTAATTTCCTTTGCGTTTTACTATATATTTCTTAGCATTTATTTTCTTTGAGACTTCTGAGCTCACTATTTGAATATTTTTGTTCTTCTGGCACACAAAGTGGTTTTGCTGGCACCGTTCTTGAGTCCGCTTTATTTCGTTTCTGCTTTAATTATTTTTTTATTGGTATTCGTTAGGTATTTTTACGAGGGTGCAGACAGTCAGTGACGTTCATTTTCAATAGTTTAAGTCAGTAAGTAAAGCTAAATTTAATAGGAAAGCATACCAACCGCGGTTGTGCAAGTTAAAAGAAATAAGAAATTTAAACATCTTCAAAATGTTTTTCAAATGTCAGATGATATTGTTCTCCTCCCAGAAATTTGAAAGGAATACTTAAAGGAATAAAAAAAATTATAATCTGTTTCTCAGAATTTTAAAGGTTAACTTTTTTGACTTCCGAAACTGAGCTTAAAAAATGTTTATGCTATTTCATATATACACTGCTGGCCACCCAAAATGCAACAGCAAGACGGAAGCATCCGACTGGCCTGAAATTCACAGCAAGACGGAAGCATCCGACTGGCCTGAAATTCACAGCATGCGTCGCCCTCGAAAGGACATGCAAACGATTAGCATTGCAGGGCATATGCAAATCATGTGCGCCCGGCAGGCCACCGAGAAGCACTATAAGAAGGTTGCACAGAAGGCAAGTAGTGGAAGTGTTTTGTGCTGCCGGACCTGTGCGTTCCTGATGCCTCGTCGTAGAATACGGCAGTCATTCCAGCACGTTTCGGAGTTCGACAGCGGACGAATAGTGGCTTATCGTGACAGCGGATTATCGTACCGAGACATCGGCGCCCGTGTGGGACGGCATCCAGCAATATTGAGGCGAGTATGGATTCGGTGGGTGCAGGAGGGGCAGACGGACCGACGTGAGCGGTTGCCGCAGCCGCGGTACACCACCAAACTCCAGGACCGGTATGTTGTGCGACGGGCATTGACGGCTCGCACCGCCACATCACGAACTTTAGCGCAGGAACTAGGGTGTGTTGCGCAATAATCTGTCTTAGCACGTACCGTTCAACGTCGTTTGCAGGAGTGGAGACTTGTCGCACGGCGCCTATTGCTCCGATTATCATTGACGTTACACCACCGGCGAGTGCGGCGGCAGTAGACCGTTGAACGCCGCACCTGGACTACGGAATGGCACAACATTGTCTTGTCCTACGAATCCCGCTTCTGCTTCCAACACCACGATGGTCGGATCTGCGTGTGGCGGCACCACGGCGAGAGACTGTATGACGTCTGCATTAACATCGCCATACCGGTCCATCGCTTGGCGCTATGGTTTGGGGCGCAATTGGATATGACACACGCACCCCTCTTGTACGCATCGCCGGTACACTCAACAGCCACCGCTACATCTCCGACGTTTTGGAGCCTGTAGTCCTCCCTTAGCTGCAGGACCTGCCAGTGGCGGCCACGCTTCAACAGGACAATGCACGCCCGCACGTGGCACGCATCGTGCAACATTTCTTCACGGCCCACCAGGTGTCACAGCTGCCGTTGCCCGCATGTTCTCTCGATATGTCACTCATCGAATACGTCTGGTCGTTGATCGGCAACCGAGTGGCCCGGCAAGCACTACCCACGGCTACGCCTGATGAACTGTGGCAATGTGTGGAAGCAGCCTGGCCCGACATACACCAAGCCCACATCCAGAGCCTCTTTCGTTCGATGCCGGGGCGTGTAGCGGCCGTTATTGCCAGCCATGGGGACTGCACGAACTATTGATGTATGCGTGTTCCGCAAGTCGCACGGACCTGTAAGCTCAATTGTTTCATCTTTATATCTGTTGTCATGTGTCCAGTAAATCTGGTTTTGCTATCTCGTGTCCTTCTTGGTGTTGCATTTATGGTGGCCAGCAGTGTATTTTCCGTTTGATATTACCAGATATATATTGTGCATCTGCAAGACATGAATGTTTACGAAATGAAAATTCCATCACGGTGGGGCTGAAGGAAATTGCCAAATATAAAAATTGGTCTTCTGAAAATGATTAGAATCTTTAAAAATTACAGTCAAATGGATAAGTTTTAAATATTCATAAACTGAAAAGTGCGTCAGTGTTCTAATATTACAAAGAGCAACCGAAATAAATCTTTAAAACACTGAATAACGTTGCTGAAAGGCACACACATACAACAATAGCTGTCCTGTATTTACCAAAATGAATTCATTGCAATATTTGTTAAAAATATGCGCGATCTTCCCGTTTTGTGTTCAGAGTTTCAGGGCAGAATAGGCACTTAGGTTCTGGAAATGAAAAATAATGTCAAGATTTATTTTGTTTTGCCTATAAAACGTACAAAAACAACAAAAGTCCTGCTTTCGTTATTTCAAACTTTAAAACATCTATCTACTTAAGAGCATGAAACATGTTTTAAACGATTATTATGAATAATTTATTCTTATCTCAGTTAATTCTGTTTGTACAACTTCTAAAAACAGCGAAAATAATTTCCTTGCCGATTTTACTATCTCAAATTATTTGCAAACATATATAAAGAGCTTCACATGCAAATGGATCTCATGCAATCTAAACTCATGTCCATGTGATTCCTATTATCCATGCTCATCCATCTAAATTTTTCGTCATGTCACCCTCTGCGACCTTCTTTCATTATTAATCATGGAACGTCCGGCTTGCACCTGTAGTTAACTGATAATTTGCTTTTGTGAAGATTTATTAATCCGCACGCCTTTTGTTAGAAAGATACAGGTAAGCTCAGTTCTGATTGAGCCCTCTGTTTGGAACGTATGACTACGACTCGCGGATCGGAAAGTTTATATGAGCTGGACAAGTATGGTCTCAAAGCGTTTATTTCATTTGTTATATCCAACACAGGTCTGGGATATGAATAGTAGCTTAAATAATTTTTAAAAATAATGATGGATACATTGCGAACACAAAAGCAGAATTCGAAATTGGCTGACTACTGGTCCGTTCAGTTTGTTGGATTTTTGTTTGGCGACTGCTGCTTTCTGGCGTTCTCTAGCTCATTGGCCTGAAGTCTTATTGTGCTTCTTACATTTTTCATTACTGGCTCGTCCCCCTCGTATTGTTTTCTCCACTTTGATTTCATTCATTGTGCGAATTCCGTGGCATTGTCGAAAATGTTAATTCGTTCACATGAAAACATTTTTTTTAATTTTAATTTAAACCTCTGCGATATATTCTTTATGTATTTGTACAGATTGCGTCAAGAGCTTTAAAATGATACAATGCACGGTCGTTTTTCACTCACGGTTGTTAGATAAACCGCGATATTGTCAAAGGTGTTCACCGGTTCACAAGAGAACAATTTTTTAAATGTTCAGTTCAGATCGCTGAGGAATGTCTTCATATATTTAAATAGATCTCGTCGAGAGCTTTAAAACGATACCACGCACAGTCGTGTTGCGCTCACGGTTGCCGAAACAGACTGAGTCAAACATAGCGGCACACGCAGAAATATTGCATCACCTATCCAGCGCACTGGGAGCGAGAGGAGCGTCGCACGCACAATGTACTGCGCAGTACGCGAATTGGAATCCACTCTCTTTACGAACATAATAACACAATCAGAATGCGGAATTTATTTTTAACGCTATACTGATTTCAATTGGGACCTTTTTTCGTCACAGGCGGTTGGCCGTTAGTCGCCCCATACTATCCGCGGAGTCAGAAGTAGTCCTACGTCAAAAGGACGTGCTTTTGATATCACCTTGTCCGGCCGTATGTTGTCTGTTGGCACCGGATCTATGCAACTATTAGACCTATCTTATAATTTCGCTTTGCATTTGGAAGACTTAAATGTTAGAACGATGATCAATGCAATCCAATTTTCCTCTGGTGAAATGTTAGAATGATGATCTTTGCAATCCAAATTTCCTCTCGCCGCTAGAAGGCGTAAAGGTAGATGCTATTGAATTCAAAATATATTTTAATCCAAATTATTTCTCCGAAATATCCGAATGGAAATTTTCCTTCTGCCCTTTGACATAATTGATAACGAAGAGTATCCTGGGAATAATGTCTTCCTTAAGTAGATAACAGCCTGCCTCTAGTGGGTATAAAGTGAAATTGCTGTTTCTTCCCTGTGATTTCTTCCAAAAGACCTATTTCGAAAACATATTATTTTGGATAGTAAAAATAGCTTTTCGGAAATGTTCTCACATAAGTTCCAATATTTGAAAAATATCGGTTTTTGGACTATAAAGTGTACTTGTGTTTTTCAATATGATGTATTTGTATGTATTTGTATGAATAAATATGTCGGCGTCTGAAAACCAACAAAATATGTAAGCATTTCCGCACTAAAACGTCCAAAAATATGCGCCAAAATAGAAGAAATATGAATTTAAAGTACCAAAAAGTTATATATCAGACATTAGAAAGTTTTCTTGCATGCAGCAAATGAAAGGATAAACGGAAGTTTGTTTTTTGTACCTGATTCAGGCTTCGCACGCGAAAATACTTGATAGCAGCTTTGAAATTTTATATTAGGTAGAGCAATTAAGTGCAAACGTTTAAGTGAAACTGAATTTGCATACACTAAGAATTTAATTTAATACGAACAATATGTGAATAAGAAACATTTTGTTCCATCAAACACAACATGGTAAGACAAGTTTGAATTAGAGTTTGAAATCTTAGATGTGACAGGATATAGTAAAATTTTTAAATTTAAGATTAAAAAAATATTGTTCTTAATTAGTTTCGTTCCACAATAAATAGTGGCAATACAGTGTCTAAATGATTAGTATGATAAACTACTACAGATTTGTATTGTACAAGGTTTGGGGCAGATAACAATGATCGAGAATATCTGAATGAGATGGCCTATAATTGTCCAATTTGAAAGTAATAGGATCGCGTGGTTAAACAGAGAATAATCTGCTTTAATGTATTTGTAGTGATATTTGTATGTTATGCATGCAATTCATTCAATTATCCCTACCCACTTGTATATTAACTTTAAAGAATATTCTGTTGTTATGAAGTTTTTCCTTCTGACACATTAACTTGTTATGAATTTATTGAAAGATTTAATCTTGGATAATCACAGCCGTGTGCGGGCGGGCATTATTGAAAGATCCTCATTTAAACTGTTACAGAGATTTGTTGCTACTGTTGTTATTTTCTGCATAGCGTTGCGAATTTTCTTGAAGATTTATACTTCACCTTTTGTTTTCTCGATACATGCTACAATACGGTCCGGCATGGAAGCGAACAGACGCCTGATGTTGTCCTGCGGCAGACTGACTCACACATGTTGGATGGTGTGCTGCAAATCATGGATAGTGTGGCACGGCGGCAGCTGGCATTTCAACTGGTTTCACACATGCTCTATAAAGGACATGTCTGGTGAGCTGGCAGGCCATGGAAGTGTCTGGACATGATGTAGGCAGTCTTGGATAATCACAGCCGTGTGCGGGCGGGCATTATGCTTCTGTTATAGCGCTCCTGGAATCCCGGCCAGGAATAGGAGCACATGGGGCCGCAGGATGTCATCCATATACCGATGGCCCGTCAATGATTCATGTACCACTATTAGAGCTGATCGGCTATTGTAGGCAATGGCTCCCCAGATCAGAATGCTTGCAGTATGGGAAGTGTGGCGGTCGATAGCCAGGTCGGGATTGTACCGTTCACCAGGCGACCTCCACAGACGGACACGACGACCATCTTTCCCCAAAACGAAGCGGCCTTCATCGCTAAAAACTACACGTGACCAGTCTGTGGCGTTCCAGGTCGCTCTAGCCTGGCAACATTGCACACGGAGCAGACGATTTTCCGGTGTTAATGGTAGCACACGTAAGGGGCGGTGGGATCGCAGATTCGCTTCCGCGGGGCGACTGGAAATGGTTCGTGAGCACACAAGTGTCGCTACATCTGCCTGTATAGTGAACCGGGTCCCCGTTGGATCCGTTCGTGCCTGGCGCGCGATAGTTAGATCCCCTCTACCTGCGGTTCTCCTGCTCCATCCGGAGCCATTCCGCCGTGTGGCAATGTCATCACGTGCTACTGCTCCCAACACAATCAAACGGTATGGTCGTAACGATCCATATGGAAGCTCATACGGTGCGTCGACCACCCTGCGGTTTTCAGTACGTTGCTCAGGCCTCTCTCAAAGTCCATAAGTTGCGTAAGTAGACGTGTCTAGGGTACATCCGGCATTCTTGTCGATCTGTGCACTGGCTTGCGTGTGCCTGTTCTTTTCGCTTTCTTAGGGCATCGGCTACACGCCGTTTTAGAACCCTGCCGGTTTAGAAGGCTGCCGGTTCGTGCTTGCAGTGCCACCATAGGGTGTGTGGGGATGCATACTCGTATCAAATGTTAGTCATTTGTATACCAGCACGCACTCTAGCTATTTGCAAAGTTTCGCGGCTGTAGCATGTTTTCTCCTTGGTGAGCAAATTTCGTTTTCCGTGAGTTTATAATTCTTGTTACCATTTGCACTTCTTGCCTTTCTGCTGTAATCCAAATTTTTTACACATACACACATTGTTGCGCACTTCTTTTTTATTTTTCTCGTTAATTTCAGTCATTTTCCCATTATCTAGCAACGAATATGAAATATTTCTTCATACTTTAAATTTTGGTTCCTGGGCATCGACATTTTTAAATTTTGATTTCAAGAAATGTTGCTCCATGCCGACTTTCAACACCACAGACCTCATCTCTACGGTTGAGTACATAAAGCCTGGGTTAATTTTCTGTTGCTTTATGGCTTCTGCAAGACTCGTTATAATGAAAATGCTAACACTGGTTGTGTGTTCCAAAGCAGTTTTTAGAACATTGTTGGAAAAATTGGAAATTTACAATATATTGAAGGAACAAATTTAAGTGTCGTCTCTATTTGGATTTATTTAAAGGCGAATTTTATTCGTTTAAGCGGTATTACCAAGCAGTTCCTCAAGTTGAGACTTCTTGGGTACGAGCCTGATGTAAAACAGGGCAGGATAACGGCAGATTTAGTGCGTCAAGTTAAAAACCACGCTGCTATCCCAAAATGGGATGAGATAAAGAAGATAGCTTCATACATAAAACCGAGAACTTCTGCATGTAATTAGATTATCCAACCCAAATGTTTACAACGAAGACTTTTCCACTGACCGACCTGCTATTTGGCGGACGCTCCTGGGTATTTTGCACGTTTGATTGTGAGAGTGATGTAACAGGAGCGAGGCTTCACCCGTAGCACCTAGCACATTTCCATTATTAAGTTTCTGAATTTCAATTTTTTATCCCTGTATATTAGTTTACACAAAACGAACGGAGTTTTTCGTACGATTCCATAAATATATTAATGACGTTTCCTCAGGATGATGAGAAACTATATAACAGATAATAAGATGATATCCAGTTATTACAAATACTGAAATACTAACCTGATTGGAAAGTTATGTAGAGTTGTTAACGCTATAAAATGAATCATCGTTTATTCTCCTCTAGATAATAAAGCTACTTAAATGTTTTTTTGATATCTAGAACAAGATTTTCCACCGACGATTCTACAGTAAAGCGGACAAACTAAGAAATAATGCTATCGTGCACATTAATTAAAACCAAAATCAAAACTAAAGAAAATTAATATATATATATACAGAGTGTCCTGGAACTTCGTGTACAAACTTGGAGGGGAGGTAGAGAACAGCGTTAGGAGCCAGAATTAAATAGGAAAGCATGGGCGGAAACGATAGGCGGCGCTGTACGCAAGCTCTCAAGGTCGGCACGTGTGGTTTCCTCATTATAGACGCGAACTGCGTGCGATCAACATGAATCGTTTCTCAACCGCCGAGTTGACGGATATGCACTTCGTCTATGGCCGAACCAACGGAAATGGACGCGCTGCTGGTCGGTTGTATCGGGAAAGATATCACACGAGGCGCCAACCAAATCATCAAATGTTTGCTCAGGTACATCAGAACCTTGCGGAACCTGCATCCTTCACAACAACGATGCGAGATTCCGGGCGGTCGCGAACAGCACGAACACCCATATTGGAAGAGCGTCTGTTGCATGCTGTGGACCGAAATCCCGGGACCAGTGTACGGCCGCTTGCCGCTGCCGCCGGAACGTCTCGATCAACTGTCTGGCGCGTTCTGCAGGGCGAAGAATTACACCCCTTTCATCTTCAGAGAGTCCAATTACTGCAGCCGGATGATCACCCACGCCGTGTCGCGTTTGCACAGTGGTTTCTGCACCAAAGTGTAGCCGACCCACAATTTCCCAGTTCTGTTATGTTGAGTGATGAAGCAACCTTTTCACGTGACGGGGTGTTCAATACGCACAACGCGCACATGTGGGCCGTGGACAACTATCACGGAACCCGACCACGAGCCACACAACAACGCTTCACTGTTAATGTGTGGGCGGGTATCGTGGCAGACAGTTTAGTCGGGCTATACATCTTACCACCTCGACTGGATGCTCTCAAGTATCTCGTCTTTCTTCAGGAGGTTCTTCTGGAAAGGCTGCACGATGTCCTCGCGCATGTTCAACGCGGAATGTGGTTGTAACATGATGGGGCCCCATCTCATTACGCAAGGTGCGTACGTGACCATTTGGACCGGACATTTGGAACCAAGTGGATTGGGCGTGGCGGTCCCGTCGAATGGCCCCCCAGATCACCTGATTTATCTCCTCTTGATTATTATCTCTGGGATGCCATAAAGAGCATTGTGTACGACACGTCAGTAAATTCTGAAATGGACCTGGTGGCACGAATCTTCATCGCTGCTGCTACGATCCGCGAAACGCCAGGTATCTTCGACAATGTTCGCCACTCCATGTCGCGTAGGTGTCATGCGTGCATCCAGGCCAACGGGCGCAATTTCGAACACCTCCTGTGATGCTTGTAAGTCCTACATTGTACTCTTTTGTTGTGCAATAAAGCGTTTTACACTGATTTCCGTATTGTGGCCTTACTGTGTCTTTGTGTCCCTTTCTCACGTGAGGGTGACTTTTCCGCCCATGCTTTCCTATTTAATTCTGGTTCCTAAAGCAGTTCTCTAGCTCTCCTCCAAGTTTGAACACGAAGTTCCTGGACCCCCTGTATATATATATACAGCAACACATGCACTAAGTTGAATATCAACCAAATACTTAATATAGATCAATTTATGTACAATATTTTCTGATAAGCGGGTTAATTCCGTACACCTTGACTTGTCTCAAATTTGACTCATTCTAACACGTGAGATTGCACTTTACCATGATGAGCAGTATACTTCGGACTGAACACCCCATCAAGTGCTAGATAGCGTTCTATTGGTGAACGGAAAAGGGAAAATACTATGCTGAATAATATACTTCGGATTGAACACCTCATCTAGTGTTAGCGTTAGATTGGTGGTCGAAATAGAAAAAAATACCATGTTGTGCACGTAGGACTTAATACCATATCTAGAATTATATAACGTTCAACTGACGGTCGTAATAGGGAAAACGAATGATATGAACGATTTCAACATGGCAAAATAGATATCGGTAGATATGAGGTCGCGAGGATCTTCCGAGCGGTCGCCATACTGAGATCTTCACACACAACCGTAGTAAGCCTTTACTGTGATTATCGTAGTAAGCAAAGTGGTTTTATCAATCGTCAAGCCTGTAGATAAAAACTGGCGATACATCAGAGGGGTGAAGGGAGGGTATCTAGGACCGTGAAAGCTACAAGGCGAAGCTCAACCCCAAAATCAGTGGCGAATTGAACAAAGGTATGACGAGGTTCTTCTTCAAAAGAACCGCGAATCGGATAACACCGCGACCTCGTTGAAACTTCGTAGGACCATGCGGCCAACTGTTTTCACTCGCAAAATATACCATCTATTTGCTTCCACAGGATTGCCGAATGCGCGAAATATTTTGCGTGCCACACCAGCACAGAATAATCTTAAAACTTTTCTGCGAGAAAATCGTAGAACGACCAATGTTTGAGAGATGCATAAATTTTCACATCTGGAGTCAACTATGTATTAAATTAATACGACGTTAAGAGAATCTCAGATAACTCTTTTGGCTCATTCCGACAATCAATCGAACTGTAACTGAACCCTGACGACAAGGTCTGTCTGAATCCTATCTCACGCCGAGACCACTTATCAGCATTTGTAATCGACTGATCGATTTATGATAACGATTGGGACAAGAGTATCTAATGAACTGTTTTCGCAAAGTATACATATTTAAAGTATATGTGTTCGTCCACGAATCCCTTTTCTACACAACATGAGAAGATATTTGTGGAAGAACACGTATGCGTAAATAGAGTGTTAGACTTCCCACGCTCTCTTCCACTTAATCATATGAGATACACTGGCGGAAAGTAAAAAAAGAATCCCAAGAAGGAATTGGCGGACGATCATGAAATTTACATATGTTAATGGAGTTGAGTTTACGTAGGTGTGATGTTAATTTCGGGACCAACCGCCGGGCGCTTACGCCACAGCACGGCATAATAGGCAAATTACCGTCGGTGGTATTTAAGGAGTACCGCAAAGTGAATATGATCAGTCTTTGGCGTACGGACACGTGCGAGGACCGTGAAGAAGCTACAATGCCTGGACATGGAAGACGTGTACGATTTCAGAAGTTATCGGACTTTGAGCGAGGTCGTCTAATCGGACTCCGCGAGGCCGGGTGGTCGTATCGTCGTATTGCGGAGCGAATTGGACGGGAAGTATCGGTGGTGGTACGATGGTGGCGTAGAGGGTCCGAGGAACATTTCCACATGAGAAGACGTGGAACCGAGAGTGACAGACGGACTGATGAGCGGACCGATCGACGCATAAGAAGAGCGGCGTTGTCAAGCAGAACATCCACTGCAACGCAAATCCGAGCTGCCGTTGCACCCTAGGTGATTATGCGGACAATCCGCAACCGTCTACTGGATGCAAGACTAAGTGCACGTGTGCCTCTGGCATGTGCACCTCTGACTCCAGCCCACCGTCAGAAACGGCTGCAGTGGTGTCGCCAACGTCTGCACTGGAGAACGCAAGGGAGTTCTGTCGTGTTCAGCGATGAAAGCAGATTCTGCTTGGGAGCCTCCGATATCCGTATGCCTGTTCGCAGACGCACAGGGGAGCGTCTCCACCATTCTTGCATACGCCAGCGACACACAGGGCCTACACCTGGTCTCCTGGTGTGCGGAGCGATCAGCTATCACTCCCGTACACAACTAGTGTTTGTACCGGGTACGTTAAACAGCACCTCCTACATCAACAACATCATTCAGCCCGTTGTAGTGCCGTTTGTAAGGTCGGTCTATCGTGGTGTTTTCCAGCAAGATAACGCACGCCCAAACACGGCACGTGCAACGCAACATGAACTTCAGAGTATGAGACAACTTCCGTGACCTGCACGTTCACCGGATTTGTCCCCCATTGAGCACGTGTGAGATTTATGGGACAACGTCTTATCCGGTCTCCACGGCCAGCCACGACCATCCTTGATTTACGCGTCTAGGTTGAGGATGCTTGGAACTCAATACCCCAAACTTACATCCAACATCTGTAAGACAGACTCCATGCCAGAATTGCACAGTGTGATGCAGTTCACGGCGGTTCAACCTCGTACTAACCATGTTACATGGAAATGTTATTTTTCAGTTTACCAGCAAATACAGCTGAATTTTTCCATAATGTTTTGATCACGCTATCCTCTGTATTCCGTTATTATGCTGTATAAATTTCGTTGGTATCAGACGTCTCCTTCTTGGTGCTGTTTTTTGACTTTCTGCCAGTGTATATTTAAATATCGATCAGGTAAGCATAGAAATATGCAGGAAAAAATCAGGCTCTGTAAGTTGAACATTAAACATTCGAATTTCATCGAACAAACTCCCATGCGCATTATTCTTAATTATGTAAATTCGCCCAAAATTTTACAAATGCCTTTTAAAGATAGCAGCAGGTTAATAACAAAATATGGGTTTTTCTGTATTCTGGAATACACCCACTCTGCTGATGATTCCTAATAATGTGTATGTATGTATAATCGTGTCTAACGAATGTGCCGTATTTATCTAACTGGGATATCCTAACAAAGGATTCATAAGTGTGACCTCCAGGAGAGATGAGCAAAGTACATTGTAAAAGTAGGCTGCCGAAACACTGCAGCATATGATCATATACTTCATTTTAAATCAGATGAGGGCAAGTGATTTTCAAACAAATGGTATGCAGAATGTATGCTGTACTAAGCAACAGACTCCAGGAAAAATTCATAACTTAGGTATGAACTTCATTCGCAATGGTAAAAGCAGCAAAATTGTATGTGTAAAATGAATTTGTACAGGTTTCTGAGTGTCACTTGATTACATCCGAGAAGTATATCTGTTGCTAAAGGAAATTTTCAGATTTATGAAAGCAGGTATCTTGCATTATTCAAATATCTTAGACGAAACGTCTTCACGAAAAGAACCAAACTTTATCGAAACATTTAATAAGAGACTAATCATATTTTTTTACACATAATAGCAGATCAAAAAATTATCTCCATTACATCGTTCAATAATCATTCTTCATTTAATTGAGTTGGATCATGCCAGACATTTCCATTCACTCCTAGAGTCTCGCATCCCTGAAATACAGTTCCACAAGGAGACACCACATTTCACTAAAACTGCTACATACGACGTGTCCAACCTTTCTCCTTCCGAATATGTATTTCGTGCAACTTGTTTAACGTTCTCATTGTTAACACTTTAACTACATATATACAATTTCCTTGCCATAGAACTGCTTCTGTGTTTAACCGTCTGACCAATTTGAATGTTCTAGCGCGTTCAAGATCCCACTGTCAAAATGGGCTTGAACGCGCATGACTCGTTCCCTCCCTACTACTCCCAAAGCGGTTTCACCGCATTAGGTGCTTTTCACCTGACTCTTTGTGGACCGGTTTGTAGGTGTGGAACGTGTTACTTGTTATCCTAAGTACTAAAGAGATTGAGCACGCCCAGTTCCTTTCTAAACCCGGAGCCAAGATTTTTATGGAAGAGAGCTCTCCGAAAATTGTATACCTTATTTTGTTTTCAGAAGGTTGCTTCACTAAACGTTGTAATTTACATTCTTTAAAATGAAAGTTGCGCTGGGTGGGTTTGTAGCCGTTGGTTTTGCACTGGTGTGGCCTGTACCCTATTTCTTTTGGAAGCTACCGTTCTACAGGACAACACAGCATTACCTCACCACAAAAACAACATCATTCAGTTTTCCTTGGGTAAAATAATATTTCAAAACCATCAGTGACACAGTTTCTCGCCGTGGAGTTAGCGACATTTTCAATTTTTTTTACATTTTCGTTTTTAAGAAATTATCGCCGCATCCGTATGTGATGAATACATTTAATTATCAAAGTGGATAATTGGCACATCAGCTCTCATTATATTCCAAAAATATAGTACAAATGTAATATTTGCATATGCCGTAGTTATTACCATGAAATGTGATGAGCCATTATAAAGTATCTAAAGCGTGTAAAATTTAGTTTTTTTAAGTAGTTAGGTGCAATTTGGGTATGTGGTATTCCGGAATTAAAAAAAATAATTAAGATAAATACGAATATTTCATAGAATATAAATACGAATATTTTATAGTAAAATATAAAATGCCTTAAAAATACTTCAGAATCGTAGATACAAAATGGTAAAATATTTCTAGCATAATTTTTTTAAGTATTTCACTTATTTCAGAAAACAGTGTTTTAAGTGCTATAATTTGATTTGGAAATTACATTGTTTGTATGAATATTTAGTAACACAATAAGTTTTAAACGACTGCATCCTGCATTCAATGAATGCGGAAGTATATATTGAACTTATTTCTCACGGATGAATATATGTGACTCAGCTCATATGAGTACTCGTTTGTAAATCTCAGGGCGTGCTCAAATAATTTTTGCGTTTTTACACAAATTTTCTTCAAAATAAATAAAATAATGGTATTATCAACTGTTATCCAGTATTGCTCTTTTGGACAAGTTTGAAACAGTACCCGGAGTTTGAAGCGCATTTAAATATTTTACATATCGATAAACAAATATATCTCTTGTTTTTTTCCTGTTTTTTTCGCGTAGTTTAAAGACAACCGTTGATAACTCAGTCACCAGTCACTCATTTGGGGATGACGATCATTATCATGATCATATGTAGAGGATTTTAGGAAGTGAGGGTCTGACCCCAGGTCTTAAACAACCCTTAGAAATAGGAAGCTAGGAGATTTGGGCTAGAGTGCCCGATAGGAAAGTCACACGGAACCGAAGTAGAAAAGAGGAGGAAGACGCCTTTATTTATTACCAGAGGGCCAATACCGGTGGTCCGACGGCTTAACATGCCCAATCGACGCACGGCGGATATTTAGGGGATCGAGCGTTCGTACCTGCTTGGGAGCGTACCTGAGGTCCTTTCTGTGGCAGTCACCAACGTTGCACACAAGGCCACCCGCGTCTCTCATTTGGGCTGTTGGTTCTGGAGGTCTAATATGGTAGGGCCACCTCATCATTCAGACTCTATGCCTAACCGGGATTCACTCCCATACGCATCTTGGACTGTTGATTAGTCGCCAGCGCCTATTACTACATGGCCACTAAGGAGGATTCTAGGGTTACTTACAACTTTTTTAATATTTGTTTTAATTTTCAATCACAATAGATTTAAAAATATATTTGGTCTACTAAATTTGGCATGAAATTATACATTTTGTATATATCATATTTCAGAATGATTTATACTAACCTAATTTATTCAGCATACAATACCTTAGAAATGTGTTGAATGTATTAATTTCTCTTTTAAATCTTCTACTGATGTTACTGACTGTAACATCTTATCTCATAAGCTCTAATCAAAAATTACTAAATATTACCTTTAGCATAATTTTGGTTGCACCTCAGATTTCTGGGCATGCTCAGAATGACCTGAATTCTGCGGTTGCAAGCTTATGCACCGGAACATGCCGGTTTGTCAGCGCTTGTAGATACACATTTACGTAAGTTACTAAATAACCTAGTGAATTTCGTACAGTGAAAAAACCGACTTTTAAAACAACATTTAATTGTTTTAAAGGTCGTTTGGAAGCAATATTTGACAAATGATTGCAACGGTTAAAAATACTTTACAGCAGAACAGCTTTCAATTAAGATATTTTTGACATTTCATGAAATGCTCCATTATTATGAAAAAGAATCCTAAATTAAAAGCTAACATCAAATTTTATTTCATTACTATTTTCATTTTCTTTCTAACTTGGCTTTAAATATGAGAGCAAATGCATATTTTCCATCTTATAATGTAAGCAATCAAATCTTACTAAAGCATACAAAAATACTTTTCAATTTTACGATTTTGTTAACATGATTTATTAAAACTTTTCTTTATCTCTAAGGATAAGTTATAATCCGGTATGATTATATGTAACGTTTTACGTGTAGAAGCTTATTTAACAATTATAAATGCATTGTTTAATGGCGTATCCAATGCGCTACAACGCAGAGAAAAATCAATGGGATGGGAATTCAAGATGGGGAAAGTACTATACAAACAAACCTGAGTTGTCCTTGATTTACCTATGACCACATCATTTGATTGAATAGATTTTAAATAACATTTACCTGATTTTCATGAAAAACATTCAACAAAAAACATATCTAACTTTTCATTCCATTGTATTACTGGCTACACGGTATATTTTTCTCATACTTTAGAAATAGTACGTTCTGACAGTATTTCTGCCTGCGTATTGATTTCACACACACGCACACTTAATTCTTTTGAACTACATTAGAATAATTCTGTGTTCATCTGGTTGAGTTCAAAACGACACATGAATATGGGTATTTCTTTTTAAAGGGAAACTCACATTCTTCAGGTTCAAGTGATAATTTTTTTATTAAAAGCGTTTCAATTGAAAATTGTTATTAATTCCATAATTTCACCACTTAGTTGTTTGTATTCATATATCGATTTAAAATCATTGTATTTGAATTTGACAACATGATCACCTATTCAATACGTTACGGTTTGTCTGTAAGTAATTTATGATGTGTCCCCACCCGAAAAACTCGTCTATAACTTCCATCTGATTATGGTCATTAGGAAGACCAAAAGTTCTTATGGCTTTATTTATAACATTTTAACTTATACAATAAAAATGTTATTCACTTCATCGGAAGCTTTGAGTTTTATACCTTCCAGGCTCCTTCATTCTTCTCCAGTACAAAATGTATCATTTTAACTTACTTCACCCTCTAATTATGATACAGTGGGTGGACAACGAAACTGAAACACCTGCGCAAATAGAACACCACGGGTTACACCGCAGTACGTGCTATCTGGTGGCCAGCCTGGATCTATTTGGCAGGCAATCAACGAGAACAGAGTGTGATGGCTGCATGAGCAGAGCAGTAGCACATCTGGACATCAAAAAGTGCGATCCACGCAATATAATGGGAGACATATCTGAATTTGAAAAACAACAGATTGTTGATGCGCGTATCGACGGTGTATCTGTGTCCAAGACATCAAGTTTTTGTGGTGTCCAAGACATCAAGGCTTTGTGGTGTCTCGCAAGCCACGATATCCAGGGTCATGTGGGCATACCAGCAAGAGGGGAGAACTATATACATCCAATAGGAATAACTGTTGACGTAAGAGGAAGCTGTCAGACACGGACGTCCAGGTGCTACTACGGATGCTTGCCAAAATATATGAAATAACAGCTGCCCAACTCACTGCAGATTTGAATACGCACCTCGACTCACCTCGTATATATAAACTGTTCGTCGGGTGTTTTACCGGGTCAATATTCACGGTCGTGTAGCTATCGCCAAACACTGAATCACCAGTGTGAATGCAAACGTCGGTTGCAAGGATGCCAGCAGCGCAAATCATGGGCGTTGGACATCATGAAATATGTATTGTTCTCCGATGAATCGTCTTTCACTGTCTTTCCCACAACCAGGAGATTTTACGTGTGGAGACATTCCTCACAGGCTTACCACCCGGACTGTTTATTTCCCACAGTGAAGCACGGAGTTGAATCGGTGATGGTTTGGGCCGCAGTATCGGGGCAGTCTGTTGGCCCTCTGATTGCTTTTGAGGGGCACATCGGACAATTCTGGAGAACCAGGTGCACCCATTGGTTCACACATTGTACCCTGACGGTGGTACCGTGTATCAGGAGGATAATCCATCGATACACAAAACCAAACTGGTGGAAGAGTGATTTAATGAGCATGAAAGTGAGGTTGAACATTTGTCATGGCCTGCATAGCCACCCGGTTTCAAAATTATTGAGCCACTCTGGGGTGTTCTGGAGGAACGGGTCAGGAAACGTTTTCAGCCACCAGTATCACGTCGTTAACTGTCCACTTTTCTGCTGGAAAAATGGCTTTAAATCCCTTTGGCCACCGTATTGGACTTCTCTCTGTCCTTCCCACGACGAATTGCAGCTGTATTGGCCTCCAAAGGAAGCCCAACACAGTACAAGAAACTGTTCTATTCTGAACTCATATGTTTCAGTTTCGTTGTCCATCCACGGTATGTTTTATTACAATAAAATAAATTTAATTTAATCAAACAAATACATATATTAACGACCATCGTCAATTTTCCCCACCTCGCGTAGGTTCACAGAGATCCATCACATTTGCGTTTGATCGTTTCCTTTGTGGTATAATGCTCTGTTCCTCCTATTTTTAATGCACATGAGAGGAGAAGTTAGCTTCCTAATTTTGCGTCATATACTCTAAATAAAAGCCAAATCTCTTATTCTTTTCTTTTCGACTGCTTTTAACAGATACCCCAAGGGAAAAAAATGTTTGGTTTCCGTGACACATCTTACGGCACTGAATGTGGAAGAGCAATCGAATATACTTTCAGCAATCGAGTTAGTTCTTAAACATAAGAAATGGATGTATTGGGATGGTTCATTCGTTTCTTCTGTTCTTTCGATTCTCCTTCGTAACAGTCTTGGAATCTACGTAAGTGTCCCCTTTACGAAACAGAACTACAAACCTTAGGCTTGAACGCAGACAGAACAATAAAAATACTCCTCTTATGCCTTCAATCAATGTATTCGTATCAGTTCGTTTGAAAAACAATGTTCTATATCCTGAGGTGCCACATTTAGCTCGCCCACAGTGCTCGCAGACCAACTCGCTCGCAACGCCATTCGTACGAGTTGAAGGAAAACGCAGACGCCACAATCGGCTGTGGCGGCAGTCGTTGATAAACATTTGTACATATAAGAAAACAGTGCTTTCCGGGTGATTCTGCTTCGTGAGTTAAATTGGTTCATAATTTGGTGCAAACAGGATGTAATGTGGTCGTGGAATGTGGCAAGTGGGCAACATCTAAAAGTTCTATTCGTCGAGGGCTTAAAACGTTTTGTTCCTCCTGTGACACGACTTTACAAGTTCAGAAGGGCCGAGGGCGACATTCTGGCAATTATAACAAAGCTCTGAATCCAAATGTGAAGGCACATTCTCGCGTCAAAACCAGAAAACTCACCAAATTGTACAGTGTTGCACAATTGGAAATTTTTGATACATCAAAGTATCGTGTGAAATAAGTTTAGATCAGTTGATATACCCTTTCGGCCATCGGCCGTTCAAGATATATTCAGTTTCCAACCTCACTATATATTTCCTGTTCCGGAAAGTCCAGTTATGACTACAAAGGCCATTTGGATGTTTCTGCGAAATATTTTTTGAATGGGTCTACAACACATGCTGTAATACCGAAAATCGGTTCACAGCTGATAGATTGACAGTATATTGGTGAAACAAGTATTCAAAAAAACAAAAGCCAAGTAAACTCTCCCTATGCTAAATCACGAAGTTTATGTGAATACGTAATATAACTATACGTTTAAAAAATTTTATACACCAGTATACACTAAGTAGCCACTTTATTATGATCACCTGACCGTCTTAAGCAAATGAGCTATGACTTCACGCTGTTTTGCCGCCAGAGGGCGAGGCTAGTACAAAAAGAGAAAGCTTAGTGCTTGCGATAGTAGTAGAAGTGATTTTTGGGTGACGAGATGGGTAAAAAATGCGATTTGACGGACGTTCGACGTGGGATGATTGTAGGAGCTCAGAGCCATGGAGCGAGTATCACCGAAATCGCCGCATTCGTGAAATGTTCCAGAGCAGCTGTTATTAAAGTGTTTAAAGACTGGACTGCCAGCCAAAAAACTGGGTCTCTACGTGCAACGTGTGGTCGTCATCGACTAGTGACAGATCGGAGGGAACGGAGGGTGTCCAGATTGGTAACAGACAACAGAAGGGCAACAGTGCAGCAAATTACAGACCATCTTAATTAAGGATTCCCTCATATAATCTCTCTGCACGTACTGTTTGCCGTACACTGCATTGGATGGGATTTAGCAGCCGAAGTCCTGTTCGAACACCTTTGCTGTCTGCAGTTAACAAGAGAAAACATCTCTAGTTCACACAGGAGCACAAGGATTGGACAGTCGATAATTGGAAACAAATTATGTGGTCCGATGAATCAAGTTTTTAGAATTTGGCGGAAACAGCATGAAAGCATGGACCCCCTCAAATGCATTGCTACAAACCTTCAAGCTGGTGGAGACAACGTTATGGTTTAGGGAACGTTTTCCTGGCATGCTTTGGGCCCTTTAATTCGTGTTGATCAACGTCTGACTGGCACATCGTATCTAAACATCGTTGGGGACCAAGTGCATCCTGTCATGTGGATGGTTTGCCCCAATGGCGATGGCTGCTTTCAACAAGATAATGCGTCCTGCCATAGTGCTCGTATTGTACAGGATTTGTTTCAGGAACATGCCGGTGACTTTACTTTGCTTAGGTGACCCCCACAATTTCCAGATCTCAACCCCATTGAGAATTTGTGGGATGAAGTTGACTGAGCCATCAGACAGCTGGATCCACAACCCTGCAATCTCACATTCCTGGAAAGTGCTATTCATCAAGCATGGTCTCAGATTCCACAAACCACCCATCAATATTTCGTGGATTCCATGCCACGAAGAATTGAAGCAGTAATAAAGGCAAAGGTGTCCCAACGAAGTACTGAGGGGGTGGTCCAAATAAAGTGGCCTCTCGATTTATACTTTTGTGAAATCGACAACAAATTCATTTTGCTGGGTGAAATGTTTCTCCGATGTAAGCATTTTCGCACAAGCACATGGCAAAAGACCCGACATTTTACTATATGCAACCCTCTCTAAAAGATACAATGTAATAAATACAGTGCATTCTGCCAAACTGGAGAGAAGGAAATGTAGAAGAGATCTGACGCATTTCCAAGGTGAAAATATTGAGAAACACTTACACTTGAAAAACAATACGGATTATGAAATGTGAAAAACAAAGGATCATGTGTGAATGGTGTGTTGAAAATCAGTGAAGTTTCGCGTGTAAGAGAAAACTGACGTAAATGGAAGCATGTCATACATATACAGTAAGTAAAATCCAACATGATCAATCTCTTTATTTTGAGACATGAACTTGCTTTCAGGAGACAAATTTAAATTCAGGGTATAGTAATATGCCTTCATGTGTTCATTAGGATGAGGGAGATTTGCATAAGTTCTACAGAAACTGAAGAAAGAACAATTTTTCAAAATTACTGAAATATTTCATATTGTTTAAGGTTTTGATAGGGAGTTATCGCAGGTACAATGAAAAAATAATACAGTTTTTTAACCTGAACAAATCAACGTTTTCAAAAATGTAACTGTAATTAAACTTTTACATATATCTGTAATTGGTACGGGAGACTAGCCTCAGAATGCTTGGAATATTTGTAATGGATATCAGCTTCTTTATCGGTACTATGGAGAGACAAATTGCTTTGAGCACAGAAGATTCACTATGCTCTGTAGGTCACAGTAATGCAAGAAGTGTATAACCGACATATCTCCCTTAACCTCGTTAAACATTCATTCATTTAAACAGGTGCACAGCAGAGTTGTAATTCTGAAAGCATAATGTTTTAATGATTAATAAATAAAACTAAAACCAAAACGCATAATTCTGAAATGATTGATCAAAGCTATTATCAAGGTATGTGAAATGTTTAATTGTTTTCTTAGTTGTCACGCGTTCCTCTTGTGCAGTGAAACTTATTTGCGGTTTACCAAGCACTTCGAAAATTGCATGTCATAAATTTCAAAAAATATTCACCCATTCCTTAGATTGTATAAGGTATTCAGTACTTTTTAAAGGGAATATGAATTGTTTCTTAATATGCAGAAGTCGCATCATTTCCCGTTAATGAGGAATATTCTCTTAAGGAAGTAAAAGAGACTATGAAATATGTACATAATTATGGTAAATTTACTTCGAAATTGTACTTTCCACTTAATGAATAACTTTTTACTAATGGCACATTTCAGTATGTGCACAAACATTTTATAATACTTATATGAAATATACTTTTCTAAATTATTACTAATTATAATCAATGTTATTTCTAAGTTGAAGTTCCAAAATTTTTAAAATCAGCAATTGACCTGATATTCTGAAAAAAAAAATATCACTTCAATACAACCTTAACTTTCAGCCCTTTTGAAGCTACTGCGGAATCAATTATGGGTATTAAGAGCGGGAGTGTACATTTTGTTGAGAACATCACGCTCCTTGCTTATGCATGTAACATTGCGAAAAGTTCGACATAGGAGAAAAATATTTTCTTAGTAGTGTTGCTATACTTGGAATCTTAAAATTAACTACAGCATAAATTCGTAGAGATTTTAGCGAATAATCACGTAAAAAAACTTTTCTCTGTTGTGGAAAGACATTGCATGATCTTGGTTCGTAAATACATTCATATGGATCCAGAAATGCATAATCTAGAAGTTCGCAGAAGTGGTTTCATATAAATTTGATTGGGACTCATTGTACAATTAGGTCCACACATATGTTTAATCAGTTAAATTAAAAATGACAGGTAAATCTTGTTTTAAAAATCAACTCTAATTTTTTGTGGAACCCCGTTATTCCTGATTCAATAACATGTATTTTAACATTGCTTCCATCCATTGTTCACCTATAACTTTGTATGTTATTATCTTATTGCAACCACCAAAAACCAACGATTGTAATTATGCTTGAAGATTCGACAAACTCAAAGCTGTGGAATCAACTTTACATTGAAGACAAAGAATAAATTTCACGGCCTGTAGCTATGTTTCAGTGGTATTAAGCTATGTCTATTTTCAGAAGGGATATGTACCATTTAGAATCCGTACAATATTGACACTAAAATGATGATTTCTCAAAATATCTGCATTTCTTCGACAGATAAAATGAATTCTGAAATTTTCAAGCGTAGCTCCCTCACAGATAGTTTTATATGATTTAAAATGAAGTAAAATGCGAAAATTAAAGAACAGAATATCTCTTTTCTAAGAAATGTTTGTGTGTGTGTGTTTCTGTGTTTGCGAGTGTGTTGTATAACCGTTTTCTCAGTTTTTACTAATAAGTCACAATAACGATGAAATCCTAGATTTAGTGCACAAAGATGTAAAATTTGAAGTATGCAGTAATATATCATAAACATTTGTTAAATATAAGTATCTAAGCCGTGCAACAGCGGGTATAGTCCACCGTCGTATGTTCTTAAAAGCGTTTGTAATCGCTGTGAATCAACCGAGTTCATTGCTCAGGACCGGGTGGTGGTGTTTCAAAGTTTCACACACAATATAAGGACAGACGTTTTGACTGACATGTTTAATGAGACGATAGAAACAGAAATACCTCTAGAATTCAAAGAGTCATATATTAAGTTTATTAAAAAACGGAAATGGAAGGCGTAGAATTTGACAAAATCATACCAATTACTCTTTTCAATGTGAACTACAGAATTCTGCCAGCAATACTAAATAATAGATTAAATAAAAATCCATTATTCTGTGCACGACACTTTGCTCCTGTTATGAGTTTGAATGAACAACTAACACTGTAGAACGTAGGAAATATCGCTATTAGTAAACATTGATGACTCCTCTTCTGAAATCGGCCCACTCCACGTAGAATGCCCAAATTAGCACACAGACGGCAAATCATCATCATTTGAGCGGGAAACGGAAAATAGAATGGTGTTTCTCTGGTTAACGACGCCCTGATACTTGGAATCTTCCAACAGTATTAGAAACGATTGAGGGTGCGATCTTCCTTGGCAACAACCCCTCAGACGACACATTGCTGCTCCGGACCAAAAGACTGAAAATACCATCATGCCGGCTAAGAAAGCCTTTCGAGTGCTAAAATACCATCATGCCGGGTAAGATCGCCATTCCAGTACTAGTTTTGTGACATTTCATTTGAACATATGCCATTTTGTGCTGCCAGCATTTTGTCGATCCTCTTACCAAGACCTTCCGACTAGACACTGAGAGTAATTTGCTTCTCCTGAAATGAAAGCTCACGGAAGGTAATCAGAAAGATAACTAGAAGTTTACATTTCGTAATATTTATTTCGAAAAGACTGTTGTATTTACTCATGACACTGCTTGAATGTGTTAATTTCGAACATTAAACAATTCTTCTCACACAGATTATGAATCTATTTCATTTTTGCGCTACAGTGCATTTCTTTCGCGATCCAACAGAGCTTTCCCGTCGAAATAAAACTGTTGGTGTTATAATAATCAGTCAAGAACCGAAGGTTCAAAATTTTAAAGCATACACTTCAATAATTTTGAAAACTCCTGCTTACTGGATCCTGCAAAAGATGTAATCGCCAACACACAAGCCCCGACGGGCGTTGGAAGACGGGAAAAGACGTGACGCCATAGGTCCAACCGTCTTGAAAAGAGAAATGAACAGATGTTGTAACAGGAAAGCATTAAAAAAAAAAGAAATGAAAAATTAGAGTTAGAATATGTGCATTACTAAGGCTGAATGCTAAGTTGGTTAAAACTACGCTGACATCTGCGATCTAAATTTCTTTACTTATAATTTTTAGTTTTGTCATGGGTGGCTACGTGGTTCCTTTGTTTAATAAGTTTTTGATGGTTTTTATTAATTATAAGGCTTTCTGTATGGGTATCATAATATGACATGTAGCGCCTTGCTGTTTTAACTATGATATTCGCGTATGGTGTGCAGAAGTTATGGATAAGTTTCATTATAATTGCTATAGCTTGGGTATCTTAAGCTTGAAAGCAGCCGTTCTGTCATTGTTTTGCCTTGGATAACTTACGCTTTTGGAGCAGCCTTTTGCAAAGCAAGTAGAATATGGTTATTCTCAGCTGAAAAGAAAATATGTGTACCAGAAGGGAGCATTAGAATTGTCAGAATGCGAGGGAAAGCTTAAGAAGATAGGGTCCCATAAAGCCACAATCAGTTTAAAATGGGCATTACCCTTTGGAACAATGCATCAGTTAATCAGGGGGCTAGAACAGTGGAGCGTGAAAACAAAATTTCCATGCTCGAGTTCCCTTTCGATCACGGACGACAATGAATGTTCCGAACGTTGGTCGTGAGGGAGCAAGTTAAATTCGTTTGTTCTTTTTTTAAGAAACTGCAGTAAAGAAAAACACATTCCGTTTGCCCCCGAACTCGAAATTCTGTACACCCGGTACATTTTAGGAAACCCCATTCTGCAGATACCTGCTTCTCCTGTTAGATTAAACCAGATATACCAATTTTTTTACTGCAGCGCAACGCTGTTTAGGTTTTAGATCTCTGGCGCGTTCTATTGTTATTTTCTTTAAGAAGATGTCTGCAGCAAGGCAAAAAAGTGAATAAAGTTTATGCAAAGAAGACAGGGGTTCGATTTCAGTAATTCATAGTAACGGACGAAGAATAAAAATAAGAAACCCTACCGTATCTTTCAATAAAGACTCATAGTCACTGTCGTTGTTTTTCAATCACTATCAGACACATTTCACGAGCAAAACGAACAAACTGATGGAAACGTAAAAATAATTTCAACTTCAGCGAAAAGCAAACAAAGCACAGTCTTACTTCAAAGGGGAAAAAAAGATCCTACTCCGATGCCAAACCGACTCTCATAACTCGTTGATCCATTCTACGTTTTCTCTCCTGAGGAGGGGCAATACGCAAAATTATTTGCGCAAAATTCAGACAAATGATCGATCGTCATGACTGCTGAATGTGCAACGATATATAAGGCAAGTTGTGCTTCTGCGCCAGCTTTATCAAGGTTAACCTTTTCTCTAAGTTTGAAATACAATGTTTTATGCATGGATGCAAAAACTTTATCATATAAACTGGCATGTTTGTTTAATTTTCCATGAGCTTGCAAATCATAAAGTTCGACTTTCAGTTCACATTTACACCACTTACAAAATGCTTCAGTGAAGTAGATGTTTCCACATCAACCACTGCCTGACTTCCGGCATACTCAACCATTTTTCATGGAACTTCTGTATGTAGAATTTGTGGGCCATCACAACATATAAATTGCACTTCTTGTCGGCAGTATATTCTGGTCTAAATAGACACTGAAAAAGAAACATGCACATAAAAGGGCAAAGTGACAACCCTGTTGTCACTTTGGGTTGCCAACTGATCAATTGTACCGCCACGCTTTAAAATCCGATGCCATTCTTGCTTTTACTTTAAATCTTAGGACGCGGAAAAGTAAGCCAAAAATGGTTTGATATGGCTAACTTGCGGATTTCGTAGGATACATTAATAGCTCAACAGCTAAACACTACTTTATTTTGGCAAAGCGTGCTTAAAAATAGCTAAATCTAGCCAATGAATGGTTTCGTTGGAAACTCTGTTCTCCTTACGGTTCAAACCTTGAAGAGAAACGCCATCTAGTTTCTTAAATGTATATACATGAATCAAGACATCAGGAAATAGGGGGAAATAATGCGAAAGTATACTTACGAATCCGGGGCTTAATGCAAGGCTATAGCAAACGTTATGTATATATATTTTAGCGGCCAGTGCGACATGAAGGCACAGGTTGCTAAGAATCACCGGAGGTCCAGACTAGGCTGCCATTTGATGCTGACCTTGGCTACTTACAATAGACGCTCCCAATCTTCTGATTCAAGGCTTCTTGAATTGGAAGACGAACTAAAAAGCATCAAGTGTGAGATCGTCGGGCTAAGTTAGGTAAGGAGAATATCTCACTGAACTGAAAAGTGGACATCTCTTCTACTATCGTGGAACAGATACTGGCAGAATTAGTGTTGTTGGATTTATAATTAAAAAGACACTGAAGGATAAAGTTGTAGAAGTTGAAAGTTCCTCTGACAGAGCTGCACGACTCGTTATCCAATTCTCAAAAAGATACCAGGCTCAGATTATTCAAACTTATGCACCCACCACAAGTCATCCTTAAGAAAAAATTGAAGAATTTTATGAGTAAATTCGTCATCTAAATAATAAAGGCAAGCAGCACTTGAAGATAATTACGGGAGATTTCAATGAAAAAATAGGGCAACGGCAACAGGATGAAACTTCAGTAGGTAAATTCGGTCACGGCAACAGAAGCCAGCGTGTAAATACTCTCGTAGAGTTTGCAGAGGCAGAAGGGTTTTTCATCATAACCTCCTTTTTCAGGAAAAAGCCGAACAGGAAATGAACATGGAGACATCCAAATGGGAAGACAAGTGAAATTTATTTTATTATGTGTAACAAAAAATTCGTCACCGAAGACTGCAGTGTGCTAAACAAGTTCAACACAGGTAGTGACCATAGATTGGTGAGATGTAAGATGCACCTCAACACTAAACTCGAACGTGGCAAGCTCATAAGACAAGCAAAATGTATTGACATCACAAACCTTAAAAAACACCATAATAACTTCAAGTTGGAACTGAAGAACAGATTCTCTACTTCAGAAGGCCTAACATCGGAAGAAGTGGATATTTCTGAAGTTAACAGAAAGTTAACAGAAGAGTAACTAAATCTCTTATGGAAACAGCAACAAAATTAGCTGGGTCTAAGAACAAGTTGCATACGAACAAATTATGAAGAAAACCAAACTGTTGATGCAAAAAAGAAGAGAGATGAGGACAGCTAAAGAAGATGTGACTTAAAAAGTGGAATTTATAGAGCTATGCAAGACAGTACGAAAAAGTATCACTGGAGACGTTAGGAAATTCAACTGTGAACTGATGAGGAAAGCAATTGAACGCAGCCAAAGCCTAAATATAGCAAAGGGATATCTCAGTAAGGGAAGAAAACAGATTATTGCACTGAGAAAAGAAGATGGTTCTGTAATAAGAAATGCAGGCAAACTTTTGACAAGAGTGAAAGATTTCTACTCCAAATTATATGAAAGGCATGATACATGTACTCCAGACATCATGAGAGGTACCAGTACCAGAGTTCTTCCAGTTCTTCCAGTCCTCCCAGCAGACGTTGTACATGCAATCAATAACATGAAGCGGGGAAAACGCTCAAGGAGAATATAGAATTACTGAAGGCATCATACAAGAAGCAGTGGATAAATTGAAATGGTACTAGCCCAAGTTTTCACTCGATGCCTTAATGAAGGGAAGATTCCTAAAAATTGGAACAACGCTACAATGATGCTACATAAAAAAGTGACACTAAGGATCTCAGGAACTACAGATCTATCAGCCTGCTTTCAGTGGTTTATAAAATTTTCACTAAAGTTCTTTCACACCGCTTGAAGGTAACACTGGACATGGCTCAACCGAGAGAGCAAGCTGGATTCAGTAGTGGCTACAGACCTATAGATAATTTTCACGTACTGAGAGAACTAATTGAAAGCGCGAGGGAATGTGAACTTCCATTGTACATTGCTCTTATTGATTATGAGAAGGCCTTTGGTTCCGTGAAGAAATCACCAGTATCAATGGCTTTTAAATCCTGCGGTTTAGAAGATGCATACATTAGCATTATTAATAACATCTATGAAAATGCAAGTGCAAAGGTTCGCATATTTGAGGATACAGCACAAATAAGAACTGGAGAGGGAGAGAGACAAGGTGACACCATATCTACCAAGCTCTTTAATGCCCCATTGCAAAATGTCTTTCAATTATTGAACGGGGAAAACAAAGGGATAAAGATTAATGCAGATTACTTAACTTACCTTCGTTTTGCTGATGACGTAGTCATCTTTGCAACTACCCCTTCAGAGTTGCAGAGTATGATACTAGAGCTTGCTAACAAGAATAAAGAAGTGGGATTAGAAATGAACTTTCAGAAGACAAAAGTGATGTACAATACTTTTACAAGTAACTAAGAATTATTGATTAATGGAGAAAAACGTGAGACAAGCAGTACCTAAATTTATCTTGGGCAGTAGATATCAAGTGAGGGTCACATTGATGAAGAAATTAATCGGCGTATAAAACTTGGCTGGAGAGCTTTTGGAAGAAGCAGTTCAATTTTTACGAGCAGTATGCCATTATGTCTTAAAAGAAAACTGTTTAATCAATGCATACTGCCATTGCTTACGTATGGAGCAGAGACATGGACTTTAACTAAAAAAGACATACAAAGACTGCAGATAACTCAAATAAGCATGGAAAGATGCATGCTTGGTGTAAACAGGAAAGATAAGAGGAGGAACTTGTGGATAAGGAAAATGACAGGAGTGGACGACGTGATGACCTGAGTGAAATCACTGAAATGACAATGGGCTGGCATGTTGCCAGAAGAAGGGACCACCGATGGACACCCGAAATTTTAGACTGGATTCCGAAGGACAGTTAAAAACCCAGAAGGAGACCCCATGGGATATAGATGGATGAAATTCGAAGGTATGCTGCAGTGACGTGGAGGAGACAGGCTCAAGACAGACAATTGTGGAATAAACTTGAGAAGGCCTTCATCCAGCAGAGGATTGATAATGATGATATCTTTCTACATGGATCTGTTGAATAATAATTAGGAATAAAAATTTATGTAGAGATATTATTTATTACTTTCAGTAATTTCAATATACGATTTTTTATACATATAGATATTTAATTTATCTGAAATTTTCTGGAACAACTGAGTGATATTTAACGCTTTTCACCATAATCAAAGGAAAGGCAAAGTTAAGTAATATCTTTGACTGGCGGGTCTTGATTTAATTACTTTTTTATACTTTCCAACCGTTGGTTGAAGAAGCGTATATGTTCCAGCTTTTTCTGTCAGTCCGCCTGTCGGCACGATAACGCGCGTAAAAATGGTTCGATTTCAACGAAGATTTAGTGTGTGGTAGGGATCCAACTGGGGACGAATACTATTGAAAATGGACAAAATGGGGTCATAGGTGCGGGATCCGTTTTTTTGCTTCATAACTTGAGTAAATATGATTCGATGTCGATGATATTTTAGTATATTGAAGGGAAGCACCTGGGAATGATCCCTATTGAAAATGGGTGAATTGGGTCGAACGTCAGCACATACGAGCGGGATGCATTCCATTGCTTTTATAGGTCATAACGTACGTAAAAATGGTTCGAGTTCGATGAAATTGTAGTATTTGGTAGGGGACCACCTGGGGACAAACCCTATAGAAAATGGACGAAAAGGGGTCAAAAATCGGGACATTGGTTCGGGATCCATTCCGTCGCCCTTATCCCATACAACAGTATTAAAGGAGCAATTCTTGTATGTATGTAAATTTTATTTTGAAAACGACTTTAAGAATTTAGCTGAAAGTCGTTAACCTACCGTTTTCTGGTACTAGAAATCGATTTAGCTTGATCTCGACTTTAGGAAAATGCGTTTAGTGCGTTAAATAACCACCCCGAATTGGCACGTTTTTAGTGTCATGGCGTCCTATTAATGTTACCTTTGCTTAGAAATATTATAACGTCACAGTCTCGCAATTGAAATGCTGGCGCGCGGTCACGCCATCTGTCTCATTACGTCACGCGTTGTGTGTGGATCCTATTAAAGTTTTATGACGTTTCGCGTTGTGTGTGGATCTTATTAAAGTTTTATGACGTCACGCCTTGTGTGTGGATCCTATTAAAGTTGTATGACGTAACGTGTTGTGTGTGGATCCTATTAAAGTTTTATGACGTCACACTCTTTCGAGAAGATGTTCGCGATTCCCATCTGCCTCATTACCTCACGCGTTGCGTGCGTATGTCCGTCCGCACGATAACTCGCGTAAAAATCGTTCGATTTCGATGAAATTTTAGTATGTGGAAGGTGACCACCTGGGAAGGAAACCTACTGAAAGTAAACGAAATGGGGTCAAAGGTCAGGTAATAGGAGCGGGATCAATTCCACTGCTCGTATGCCTCATAATAACGTAAAAAAAGGTTCGATTTCGATGAAACTTTAGTATGTGGTAGGGGACCATCTGCGGACAAATTCTATTGAAAATAAGCGAAATGGGATCAAAGGTCAGGACATAGGAGCGAAATCACTTATATCGCCATTTTGCGTCATAACTTAAGTAAAATTCTTCGATTTGGATAGCATGTTAGTATGTCGTAGGGGCCTGCCTGGGGACAAATCCTTTTGAAAATGGGCGAAATGGGGTGAAAGGTTAGGACACATGAGCGAGTTCTATTCCGTAGCCCTTATGCATCATAAATTACGTAAAAATGCTTCCATTGTGACAAAACTTTATCATGTTATTTACGAGGTACACTGAACCGGTTCTGTTGAATATCATCGAAATGGGATCAAAGGTCAGGGCACAGGACAGATTTATTCCACAGCCATTATCCTCATAACTTGAGTGATAACTTGGGTAATGATTTCTGGTATGTTGGAAAGCCTATCATAATCAATAAATTGCATGATTTTACTAACTTGTTTGTATATTCTGCACTTTAATTGAAAAACCTGAATAGTCATGTAAAAGAAAGCATTGTGTTTCTTCGTGACATCATAACAGTGATCTATGAACTATTATATATTGATAAAAATCTATTTCTTGAAAAGTATTTGGATCATTAATTTTACCTCAATAGCAAAAAACGAAGTTATATTATGATTTTTGCGTGATGTAAACCTTTTACCGACACTGCACGTTTTCTGTAAACAACATGTTTTGAAATCCTACGTTTCCCTACGGATTTTGCCATTACTTTTTGTAATATTGCTAACAAAAGTGTGCACTGCAGCATCAAATCCTTATTAACTCAAAACATTGGGTGTGTGCTACAGTTTTAGCTGTTTTTGTAATAGATACAAATTCCTATCGGAGTAGTTACGTCACAGATGACTTTCGTTGCTGAATTTTTGGCCCATAAAGCTTGGAGTATTGGAGCATACAGCAGCACTAAGTTTGTCCGACTTAGTCATTTATAACGGAAAGCATCTACGGTATAACACGGCATGCGATAAGGAGCACATTAGACATTGTTTACGGTACGAGTTCGAAAAGGTAGTACTGCAGTTGCGGCTTGCCGCAACATCTGTCAAGAGTATGAGGAGGATGAGTTTATGATAGCGCATGTTGCTGTTGGTTTCCAAAATTCCAGGACGGAAACAAGCTGTAAAGATCAATCTCGTCCTGGACGTCCATCCATGATTTCTGACGAGGATGAAGAACAGGCGATAACAAATAACCCACAGCCAAACGTTCAGGGATTAGCGGGAACGTTGTCAGTTTACAGAACAACAGTCGAAAGACGGATGCATGCGCTTGGGTTCATCACCAAGTTCGATAACTCGATTCCGCACCAGCTTCCCGCAAAGCAACGGGAGGGAAGAATCCTTAACAGTATGTCTTTGCTTTCCCGTCATAGAGAACTGTTTTTGGGACGAATTATACCGGGTGATGATAAATGGGTACTATACCGTAATGTAAAGCGTCGGAAGACTGTGTGCCAAGATGCGGAGTCTATTCCATCGAACACGAAAAAGGAGTACTGCATTCCAAAAAAGTTTTGTTGAGTGTTTGGTGGGATGTCCAGGGAATATTCCATTGTGAGGTGTTGGCACCTAACCGAAAGATAGGTGCCAACACCTCCCAAAGATAAATGGACCTCTACCGCCAACGGTTGGACAGATTGCGAAAAAACTGACATCGAAGCTGCCAGCATTCGTCAATCGCAAAGGCGTGATCAATCATCATGATAACGCCAGACCTCATGCTGTTTTGAACACCCGCCAAAATTACTGGACGTTGTATGGGAAGCGTTACCTCACCCTGCGTATTCCCCTAACCTGGCACCTAAGGACTACCTCCTTTTGAGATCATGACATACCGCCTTCGCTCTCCAAACCTTCGATGATGTGGACGATGTGAAAAACGTATTACATGATATCTCTGATTGTGAAAAACGCATTACATGACATCTCTGATTGTAAAAAACAGATTTTTCTGTCATGGAATTCACGCAGATTGTACGTTGGAGGCCATGTAGGGTGATGGCAATTATGTGAATTCTTAGGTACGTTATTTGTTGTATTCTCCTCCTTTCTTTGCAGCCTACAAAATCGGGTGGGAATTATGCACACCCCCGATAGAAATTAGTCTCGCACCAACCTTACTCACATACGAGACTATGCCATTTAGTAGGTTGTATAAGCAACTCACTGCAAAAGTTTCATAATAATGCGAAACGAAGTTAGTGGCAATATAAGAAAGAAGCGTGATTTAAGCGTCACTGGAAACGTCAAGACAGTCAGTGCTAGGAAGGCAAAGACAATCATCTCAGAAGCGGCAAATGTTCTCGTCAATGTAGGAACAAATCTATGAAGTGTGTGTGTAATTATTGACGCACAGGCAACAAAAAAGGCGGTAGTGTTCTTCATGTAAGAGGAAGCGACTGGTCGTCGTTCGAGGCAATATATCGCTGAAGAGTATTGTACGAGGTAACAAACGAAATACATTGTGCCAAATCATCATGCTGTAGAACAATGGAGTGAAGAACATAATATCAGTATACACAGCCTGCCTCACAAAGCGATGCATGGGCAGCAGACCTTGGCTTCGTGTACGACTCCTATTTGTTAAATCCGATTAATTCGCCTGCTCTCGAAAGAAAGCTTCAGATCCTTATCTTTGAAAGACGGATAACTTACGATTGGCCCAATAAATCAAGATTCCATTTAATTACACACCGATAGGTGGATCAAATTGTTAGATCTATAGCATGAATCGATGGATCCCAGGTCTTTGTTATTCAAGACGGATAGGGCCGCCCCGGTGGCGAAATGGTCTAAGCGATGGCCTCTGATCATTCGTCCGAACGGGGTCCGGGTTCTAATCCCATGAGGCATGGATGTTGTGTTTGTCTTACGGCACTGGCTCTCTCCATTCCCTGGAACCAGTGACCCTAAATTAGGGACGGGCGACTGCTTATAGCCCATTGAGTTGCTCACGGTGGTCGTTAAACCTCCAATCAAAAAATAAAAATAAAAATAAGACGTATAGGAGGTGTGGTGGTCTGGCATCTGATCTGATGCTACGCATTGGGTACCTTAATACTTTTAGGATAGTATTTGAATACCACGTAGTATCTCAACGACACTGCAGTCGAGGTACACCGATATATTTGCTTGATGTTTTTTGAAGAAAAAGTTTAAATCTTGTGTTATAGTGGGCTACACCGTACGACTCGCATCGATACACAGTGGTTCCAGGAGCACAAGGATTACCTCCTTCTTCTAAAATGGAACGCACAGTCCCCATATTTTATCCTAATTTAACGCTTTCGAGATGATATTGTGATGACCCTCAGAGATAGAGATCCTCCTTTACTGGACATCTGGTAATTTACAGATGCCCTTACATCCGCTTTGCTTAGCATTCCTACAGAACGAAATCATCGAGTAATTGCATCCATGCTGCATAAAATCGAGTCTCTTCTCAAGGCCAAGGATGTCCGATGTAGCCGTTATGTAAGCACCCCTAATCATTTGCTTCTTCAGTTCGTATCATTGCATACCTGTTACTTCTTGAAAATTTTCTTATTACTTTTGGTAATTTCTTCGCAAAATAGTTTATACTACTAAACAATATTCCTAATTGAATTCGATACTTTACAAACATGAAATTTAACATGTATTTCACAACCGTCAGATGAAACGGAAAATTAAGTAAATGGTATATTACCTACGATTTTTCAAAAAAAAAAAGGATAAGATTTGTAAAAGACACGCTTTAGCTTTGTTGCTGCCGATTAATTCCGACATTGTCACCCTTAATTGAGTAAAACGAAAATTGTGTATGTTTGTATCCTAGGGCTGTAAGATCTGAGGCTAAAACATTAATTTCATAAAAATATCATTTGAGTTCCACGTGTATACATCAATAAAATAAAAGCCATATGCTTTCTTTTTGACAGTCATCGATACTGCTCACACTTTATCTTGCTTTCTCTGAACAGCACTACTGGATTTTCTGTGTTTCCGGAAAAACTAATGCAAATACTTTTGTTGAATCACTAACAAAACATGCACATTATTAAAAACTTTTTAGGGACGTCCACTGAAGTAATCCCCGTGCCATTCACCTCTAGAAACGCAAATATGGCGTGTAAATGATTTTTAATACAGCTCACAGCAAGAGATGCGCGCTTGTGCGAAAAATATCATCGAAGAGTCGTTGTCGTTGGCGCTTGACTGGTAAATGTAAGAACAAGTGAATGAAGGTTGTACTAGGAGTGGCGAACAACTTACAAAATAAGTGTTGAGTGCTTTTCATGTGGGTAAGAACGACTGGTCGATACCTTAGGGCAAAGGTAGCTTCAGAGAATTCAGAGGTAACAGACGAACTGAGTGGTTTCAAGTAAATGGACATTTACAACAGCGGTATCGAAAGTAGAAATTTAGTATTCACAGCCTATCACACATCAGCGCGAGTAAGATATAACTGCAGACGTACGCTTTCGTATATACCTTTCCTCTACTAAAAACCAGTAAATACCCAGCCTTTGACACGGAGCACTAAAGCATTCAAGAATTAAACATAAAGGGATTGGACAAAATAATTTGAACAACACGCTCAGAGACATATCTTATAATGCAGCTGCGTACGTCGCAATACACAAAGGTATCCACCACTTTTTGGTTGTAATAGCTCGGTTTGGAACCTTAAGGTCCTGTCTAAGTGCATTTAAAGTATCTTGTTGCAAACTTTATTTTAGCGTGACGACGAAATAACCGACCACACAGACTTCAAAAAAGGACTAAGTGTTGGTGGCCGGCTAGTTGGTGCCTCTGGGTCAACAATCGCTAAGGTATTGGGGTTACCACGAGCCACTGTATCTGGCATCATGACAGCATTCCGTGTTCGTGGCAAAACCACTTTTGCGAAACACCAGAGCGGCTGGCAAACGACCCTGACTAACAGAGACAAGCGAGTATTAAGTAGATTCAATGTCTGTCTGGAGAGTCCCTCCCTTCTGGGATGTTCTCGGATTTTCTTTTGAAATTTTCAATGTACTTTGTTAGATTATCTTGGTGTATATCATAATCCTTATCAATGTCATAATCAGCAATAAATCATTTTATTTGATCGACAGATTTTCTGAACAAATCAGGATCAATTTGTTTGGGTCGCTTGGCATGGTTTGAGATAGCCCCTATTTTCTCTTCTTTCTTATGAACGATTTGTGCGATGGCTCTTAGTGGTCAGTAAAAATATTTAAAAAAAATTATATTATTAGGACAAACATTATTACTAATGCAAAAGCCTTAATAAAATCACAAAGCGTAGGAACTTGAGTTTGAGGTAGAAATGTAAGTCAAGTAGTGCGAGAAATACATGCTTTGTCTCTTATATTTTTCTAAATCCTCCAAAATCTTTTTAATATGCCACATTCTGAGTAAACAGCAGAAGACTGAAAGCAGTTCCGGTTCTTTTCGAAAAGCAGTACAACTATATCTGCGACAGTTGAATACTTGTGGCACATGTATGGGACTAAAAACCCGTATCATACAAAAATGTTACGATGGTATGCAGTTTTCAAGGATGGGGTGAAATATTTGGAAAGTGACAGAAAACCATCACGCCCGATTTCAATGTAATCGTCTGAATCCACTGAAAAGTTCGTGAAATGATTAAATATGATCAGTGCGTGACCTCAGGGATACTGGAATGTGAGCTCTGGAATATTAAGGAGACATTTCATCACATTTTAGGGTAACATTTGAGTAAAAGAACGTTCGAAATCTTTTGTTCAGCATACTTTGTTAGACGACAAAGAACATGCACGAATGGAGTACGCAATAGAAAACCTGGAGACTGCATAAACATTGCAGCATTTTTTCCAAAGAATTGTGGCATGTGCCGAGGCATAATGTTTTAATAATGATCCTAAAACAAAGCGTTCGTGTGATCAGAAGAAGTCACTATCTTCACCGAAATGAAAAAAAACATCAGGTAACAGAAGTCCAAAAACAAAACAATGCTTCTGTTCTTTATCGGCAAGGGAATTTAAATCTCGAGTTCATTCTTGAAAGTACAACTGACACTGGCAATGCTTGCACATCCATTTGGAACGATTGTCGAACAGGTCTGTTCGCGTTTTTGTTTCAGCACAAAACGAGCAATCATTCGTTATTAGAGATAAAGCACATACACTAAGAGCAGTGTGTTTACAATACTTTCTGGCGCGAAAACTAGTGTATGTATTCAACAATCGCTAAGTTTTTAAAGATTTCTGACAGAGTGAATCATTTCTATTCCGTAAATTAAAACTTCCTTTAATTTTTTTCAAGACATTGAACTCAAGCAGAACTATGACATCAGCTCTTCACTCCATATCAAAAGATGACCTCTACAAGACTCTCCTTTCGTGGACTGATCGTGCTTTTTGTATTAACGCAAGATGAATATACTTTGAATAAAATATTTTACGTAAATTTCATTTTTTTTAATTGTCCCAATTTTTAATTGCAGCACTTTGTATGTACAAAGTATTTAAAAAAATATGGTAAAGCTGCTTCAATTGGAAATTACGTCCTCAGCATTTAAACATTTTTATGTGAAGTTATATTTTCTGTAGTCAATATTGCAACAAGGAAACTAAGTGATCGTATTTAATCAAATGACCTCAAAACTTCGAAGGGGCAGCAAATCACGGTTTTGCATCTAATAATATGTGGCCAACGAGTTCGGTCCATTCCCAGCGATTTCAAACGCTTTTAACATTAGTTATTAAAAACCTTGGAATTTCCAATTTTCTACACTTACAAATTAATAATAAATATATTTTTGTGATATATTACTGTTCACTTATTATTCTAAATCCATCACACACGAAAACCATTATAGAATATAGTCATTATTAAGACTCATTAAAAAAACCGAGAAAACCGTTGTATAATACACACACATGCACAGACAGAAACTTTTTATTTTATTTTGTATTTTAATTTTAAGTTTTTGTATTTAAAATGTTTTAATCATTTGACTATATCTGTGGAGGCTACCCTGGAAAATTTTAGAATACAATTTATCTGACGAAGAAATGCAGATATTTTGGGGAAACATAATTTTAGTGTGAATATTGAACGTATTTATTGGTATACACTGAGTGGCCACTTTATTGTGACCACCAGACAGTTTTAAGCAAATGAGCTATGGCTGCACGCTGTTGCCGCCATAGGGCGAGGCTAGTATAGAAAGGGAAAGCTTAGTGCTTGCGACAGTAGTAGAAGTGAATTTTGGGTGACGAGATGGGTAAAAAATGAAATTTCACGGACTTTCAACGTGGGATGATTGTAGGAGCTCGGAGCCATGGAGCGATTATCACCGAAACCGCCGCATTCGTGAAATGTTCCAGAGCAGCGGTTGTTAAAGTATTTAAAGATTGAACTGTCAGCCAAAATACTGGGTATCTACGTGCAACATGTAGTCGTCATCGACTAGTGACTGCTCGGGCGGAACGGAGAGTTTCCAGACTGGTAACAGCCAACAGAAGGGCAACAGTGCAGCAAATTACAGACCATCTTAATCAAGGATCCCCTCAAATGATCTGTGCACGCACTATTCGCCGTACACTGCATCGGATGGGATATAGCAGCCGAAGGCCTGTTGGAACACGTTTGCTGTCTGCAGTTAACAAGAGAAAACGTCTCCAGTTCGCACAGCGGCACAAGGATTGGACAGTCGATAATTGGAAACACATTATGTGGTCCGATGAATTACGTTTTCAGTTGCACCATGCCGATGGCCGAGTGAGAATTTGGAGGAAATTGCACGAAAGCATGGACCTCAAATGCATTGCTACAACCCTTCAAGCTGGTGGAGGCAACGTTATGGTTTGTGGAATGTTTTCCTTGTATGCTTTGGGCCCTTTAATTCGTGTTGATCACTGCCTGACTGGCACATCATATCTAAACATCGTTGCGGACCAAGTGCACCCTGTCGTGTGGATGGTTTATCCCAATAGCAATGGGTACTTTCAACAAGATAGTGCGTCCTGCCATAGTGCTCGTATTGTACAGGATTTGTTACAGGAAATCGCCCGGGAGTTTACTTTGCTCAGGTGGCCCCCACAATCTCCAGATCTCAACCCCATTGAAAATTTGTGGGATGAAGTTGAACAAGCCATCAGACAGCTGGATCCACAACCCTGCAATCTCATACTCCTGGAATGTGCCATTCATCAAGCATGGTCTCAGATTCCACAAACCTCCTATCAACATCTCGTGGAGTTCATGCCACGAAGAATCGACGCAGCATTAAAGGCGGAAGGTGTCCGAACGAAGTACTGAGGGGGTGGTCATAATAAAGTGGCCACTCTGTGTATATAGCTTCTCAACAGAGACATAGGTTAATACATTACACTGAAATTGTTTCTTTTTTGAATTCTGGAACATGCGTCCTTCATACTACAAACCGTGAAATTTATATTCTTTACCTTCAATCTTAAGATGATTCCTTGCCGCCCCGGTGGCGCAGTGGTCTAAGCGATGGCCTCTGATCATTCGTCCGAAATGGGTCCGGGTTCGAATTCAGGTGCGGCATGGATGTTGCGTTTGTCTTACGGCAATGGCTCTCTCCCCTCTCCAGAACCAGTGACCCTAAACTAGGGACGGGCGACTGCTTATAGCCCATTGAGTTGCTCACGGTGGTCGTTAAACCTCCAATAAAAAAAAAAAAAGGATGATTCCACAGCTTTGAGTTTGTTGAGTCTTCAAGAATAATTAGAATCGTTTCTTTCTGTTGGTTGTAATACGATAATATCACAGGTAGTCGTAGGTAAATATTGGCAACGAGCAATGTTAAAACACAAGTTATTCAACTTAGAATACCGGTTTACAAAAACATTGGAGCTGATTGTTAAACCAAGATTTACCTTTTCGCTTTCAAGTAAACTTAGAAAACATATGAGTGGACCTAATTGTATAATGTGTCAGAATCCCATTCATGTGAAACCACCTCTATGAACTTCTAGATAAGGCATTTCTGGATCCATATGAGTGTATTTACGAACCAAGAAAACTGAAACTCCTGTACCGCACAATGCCTCTCCACACCAGAGAAATGTTTTTCTTTTTCCCCTGATTATTCGACAAAATATCTACGGTTTTACGCTGTAGTTTATTTTAAGATTCCATGTATAGCTACTCGACTAAGAAAATAATTTTTCTGCTCAGAACCTTTCGCAATGTTGCACGCATAAGCAAGGAACATGGTGGTATCAATAAAATGTACACTCACGATATTAATGTCCATAATTCATTCCGCAATAGCTTGAAAAGGATTGAAAGTTAAAGTGGTTATACCGAATTGGTATTTTTTTCTTTAGAACATCAGGTGGAACGAACATTGAGGAAACTTTGAAACTTCGGCTCATTGATAATATTGAAATCGGATTATTGTTAATCAATAATCGGATTATTAATTAATTATAACCAGACTATTTCGTTATTTTGATAAAATAATTTAAAAATTGTGCGGTACAGGAGGTTCAGTTTTCGTTTCTATTTTATAGAAAAACAGAAATGTTTTTGTTATCTACATAATAACTTGAAATAACTTTTCCTTGCGTTTTTGCTTTAAATTATTCATTTAAGAACAAAAATAATAGAACACAACACGTATAGATAGTGATGCACTATGTGGACAAACGTTATTGGACACTGTAAGTAAATAAAAAGCAGTATTGCGGGGTAGGTCCTCCATTTTCACAGATTACAGTAAGCATCCGTCAAGGTAAACTGTCCAGAAGTCCGTGGAGTACTGAGATCCGGATGCTCTTCCCTTATGCCTTGAGTGCATCGACAGACTTTGTGTGTGAAGAAAGTCGTGTTGGTCTAGAGCAGTGGTTCCCAAACTTTTTACACTTGCGGGCCGGCAAACTATTTGGGAAACTTTCGCGGACCGGCGATGCCGAAGCAAATTTTTGAGGCTATATTCGAGCATTTAATCTCTTAATATTCTATGTTATAATGATCACTGCATGCAATCCATAATTTATACACCAGATTATTCAATGTCACATCAACAGCTAATATCATTTAATCTCTTAATTCTATAATAATTAATAAGTGCAATCCATAATCAGCATATCACTATATTATCCTTACTGTTAATATCATTTTCTGTTACCATGAGACCTTTGCCGCTTCACTATAATTTTCTTAAGATGTGGTTCTAGCGGCGTTTCTCCAAGACGCAGTCCAGCAGCAAAGTCTATTGGGTTACTGTACTTTGTTTTGATCGCCAAAACGGCTGAAACGTTTTCTTGCGGAAATGCGTGGCCAAAAAAGTTAAAATCTGGTAACTTTTGAATACCCTGGTAATAATTTCAGAGCTTTGTCGCTGATACTTGGATATTCTTTCTCCATAGATCCCCAAAAGTGTGCCAGAGACTTTTAACCTGTAGGAGCTCAAGGTGTTATGTGAAACGACTTACAATTCAAAGATTCCTTTGCCAAGAATTCTTTCTCTGGTATAGTAACCTCAGATATTGAATCACAATAGTATAAAGGACCTGTCGGCTGATGTCAGCAACAATCAAAAAATCAGGTAGAAGTGGAAAAATTTCTAAGTCTTCCTGCAGGCGATGTTTCCAAAGACTGAGTGTTTTTATGAAATACCAATCTTATACCTAAGGGTAAAAACATTTGTCACAATCCGCTGAAGAGTAAGATTAAGTTGGTTCAGTAGAGAAAACATGTCCACCAAGGATGCAAACTTAAACAGGCATTTCTCGTCCTGCCACAGTTCTACGAAGAGATAGTTTCGCTCTGAAAGGAATTGCTTCACCTGCTCCGGCAGTTCGAAAAACACGAGAGTGTCTCCCTCTCAACAGCCACTTTACTTCACCATAGACGAGGAAATATTAGTGTTGTTTTTTTCTTTTTGTTTTTTTTTATTGAGCGTTTACCGACCACAGTGAGCACCTCAATGGGGTATAAGCACCATTCAGTGTTAATTTCAGATTTAGGGTCATTGACTTCAGGGAGGGGAGAGAAAAAGCGCTACAAGACAAACACTACGTCCATGCTTTACCGAAATTCAAACCCGGATTAATCTCGGGCGAATGATCAGAAGCCGTTGCTTAGATCTCTGCGCCACCGGGGAAAGTTTTTTGACGTGAACCGCTCCTGGTGGAGAGATCACTGAATGTACAATATGTCCAAATGAGCGACACTCTTTATCTTTGCTACTATGCCTGAGTAGCAACCAGTCATGTACGGGGCGCCGTCCATACATTCCACAACACACTTGCCCCAGTGCAAACCATGCGCCTCAAAGTAAGAATTCAGAGCGATTAATATCTCCGAACTGGAGGTCCGAGCAGATAAGTCAAAGCAGCAGAGAAATTCTTACAATACATCGTTATATTCGAAATGTCTCACGAAGCTGAGTACGGTGGCATGGTCACTGACGTTGAGTGATTCGTCAAGTTGAATCGCAAAAGACCTCGACTTCGTCAGCCCTTCTATCACGTGCACTTCAATATTTGCGACTAGGTCAGCAATTCTCCGACGAATAGTGTAGGCCGACAGAGAAATAACCTTCAGTTTCTCAGCAGCATGACCTCCCACAATTTCGCTCGCGACTTCAACTCGGGAAGGTTTTGTCAACTCCTCAGCTATAGTGAACGGCTTCCTCGTTTTGGCAATTTGAAGGGAAACAAATTAGAAAGACTTCAGCATACATTTATCACCGTTAATGACCACATACATAGAATTGTTCTAAATTTCCAACTAATGTGTCTGATAACAAATGTGAACTACCGTTTTACCACCGGAATGTGAGCTGTAGTTTTCATCTGCATGAGGTAATGTTGTTATTTATGACGTTGACGTTTACGTTATGATCTGCGAAACTTGATCACGAATAGCGACCTTTGTTTTAAAGACTTTTGCAGCAGTACAGGGAGATGATAACCACATTTACGGTAATGACATTTATAAGAAAAGCAGGCATTCAACCGCCCTTGAAGGAAATGTATCAATCTTTGAGTGTATTAGTCATTAAAAAATTATATATATAACTGGGGATGTAAGGTCAGGTGATGCGTAACATCACAGCCTCTCCTTGACAAATGTCAACCTCGCCTTCTCGTGGTGCATCCTGTTCCCACTAAAGGGGCTCTGACGACCGCAAATAGCGGTATAACTATACCATCGAGATCAGAGGAAATGCTATCCCACACTCACCAACCCGCTTGGCCAGCGTGGTGAGTTATGGCCAAACACCTCCAAAATGACTCTACAACTTAAATCTTGGCCCTCAGTCTCCGGCAGCTGGAATGTACCTGGCCAAGGCAGCGGCCAGTGCGACATGAAGGCAGAGGGTGCTAAGAATCCCCGGAGGACCGGACTAGGCTGCCATTTGATGCTGACCTTGGCTACCTACAACGGACGCTCCCTATCTTCTGATTCAAGGCTTCTTGAATTGGAAGAGGAACTACAAAGGATCAAGTGGGACATCGTCGGGCTGAGTGAGGTAAGGAGAAAAGGAGAAGATCTCATTGAACTGAAAAGTGGACATCTCTTCTATTATCGTGGGACAGATACTGGCAGAACTAGTGGTGTTGGATTTATAATAAACAAGAAACTGAAGGATAAAGTGGTAAAAGTTGAAAGTTCCTCTGACAGAGCTGCACGACTCGCTATCCAACTATCGAGAAGATACCAGGCTCAGATTATTCAAACTTATGCACCCACCACAAGTCATCCTGAAGAAGAAATTGAAGAATTTTATGAGGAAATTCGTCATCTAAATAATAAAGGTAAGCAGCACTTGAAGATAATTATGGGAGATTTCAATGCAAAAATAGGGCACCGGCAACAGAATGAAACTTCAGTAGGTAAATTCGGTCACGGCAACAGAAACCAGCGTGGAAATACTCTCGTTGAGTTTGCAGAGGCAGAAGGATTTTTCATCTTGAATTCCTTTTTCAAGAAAAAGCCACACAGGAAATGGACATGGAGACATCCAATTGGGACGACAAGTGAAATTGATTTTATTATGTGTAACAAAAAATTCGTCATCGAAGACTGCAGTGTGCTAAACAAGTTCAACACAGGTAGTGACCATAGATTGGTGAGATGTAAGATGCACCTCAACACTAAACTGGAACGTGGCAAGCTCATAAGACAAACAAAATGTATTGACATAACCAACCTTAAAAAACACCATAATACTTTCAAGTTGGAACTGAAGAACAGATTCTCTGCTTTAGAAGACCTAACATCGGAAGAAGTGGATATTTCGGAAGTTAACAGAAAAGTAACCAAAGCTCTTATGGAAACAGCAACAAAATTAGCTGGGTCTAAGAACAAGTTGCATGTAAACAAATTATCAGGAAAAACCAAAATGTTGATGCAAAAAAGAAGAGAGATGAGGACAACTAAAGAAGATGTGACTTCCAAAGTGGAATATATAGAGCTATGCAAGACAGCACGAAAAAGTATCACTGAAGACGTAAGGAAATTCAACTGTGAGCTAGTGAGGAAAGCAATTGAAAACAACCAAAGCCTAAAGATAGCAAAGGGACATCTCAGTAAGGGAAGAAAACAGATTATGGCTCTGAGAAAAGAAGATGGTTCTATAACAAGAAATAGAGGCGAAATTTTGACAAGAGTGAAAGATTTCTACTCCAAATTATATGAAAGGGATGATACATGTACTCCAGACATCATGAAAGGTACCAGAGTTCTTTCAGTCCTCCCAGCAGAAGTTGCTCATGCAATCAAGAACATGAAGCGGGGGAAAGCTCCAGGAGAAGATGGAATTACTATAGACATCATACAAGAAGCAAGTGGAGAAATTGAAACAGTACTCGCCCAAATTTTCACTCGATGCCTTAATGAAGGGAAGATTCCTGAGGATTGGAACAATGCTACAATGATCCTGCTACATAAAAAAGGTGACATTGAGGATCTCAGGAACTACAGACCTATCAGCCTCCTATCAGTGGTTTATAAAATCTTCACTAAAGTTCTTTCACACCGCTTGAAGGTAACACTGGACATGGCTCAACCGAGAGAACAAGCTGGATTCAGGAGTGGCTACAGCACAATAGATCATATCCATGTACTGAGAGAACTAATTGAAAGAGCGAGGGAATATGAACTTCCATTGTGCATGGCTTTTATCGATTATGAAAAAGCCTTTGATTCGGTGAAACCATCAGCAGTTACCACGGCTCTGAAGTCCTGCGGTATTGAAGATGCATACGTTAATATTATTAATAACATCTATGAAAATGCAAGTGCAAAGATTCGGCTGTTTCAAAATACAACACACATAAAAATTGGAAAGGGAGTGAGACAAGGTGACACCATATCTCCGAAGCTCTTTAATGCCACATTGGAAAATGTCTTTCAATCACTGAACTGGGAAAACAAAGGGATAAAGATTAATGGAGATTATCTAACCCACCTTCGTTTTGCTGATGACGTAGTCATTTTTGCAACTACCCCATCAGAGCTGCAGAGTATGATCCAGGAACTTGCTGACAAGAGTAAAGAAGTGGGATTAAAAATGAACTTTCAGAAGACAAAAGTGATGTTCAATGCTTTTACAAGAAATGAAGATTTATCGATTGATGGAGAAAAACTGGAGATAACAGATACGTATGTTTATCTTGGACAGCAGATATCAAGTGAGGGTCACATTGATGAAGAAATTAATCGGCGTACAAAACTTGCCTGGAGAGCTTTTGGAAGAAACAGCATAATTGCAGTTTGTTGCAGCATAATTGCAGAGACGTGGACCTAAACTAAAAGAGACATACAAAGGCTGCAGACAACTCAATGAGCATGGAGAGGTGCAAGCTTGGTATAACCAGGAGAGATAAGAAGAGGAACTCGTGGATCCGAAAAATGACGAGAGTGGAAGACATCATGATCAGAGTTAAATCCCTGAAATGGCAATGGGCTGGACATACTGCCAGAAGGACAGACCATAGATGGACAGCCGAAGTTTTAGATTGGATTCCAAGGGACAGGAAAAGACCCAGAAAAAGACCACATGGGAGATGGGTGGATGAAATTCGTAAATATGCGGGAGTGACATGGAGGAGACTGGCACAAGACAGACCGTTGTGGAGGAAACTTGGGGAGACCTTCATCGAGCAGTGGATTGATAATGGTTGACAATGATGATGATGATGATCATATATAACTGATTATTTATATATTTAACTGCATCTCTTAAGATTAATCATCTTCGAATTCTGAATTTTATAAAATAATCACAACTAAATCAGGAATTCAATGAAATTAAAATAAAATATCAAGAACATGAAATCGTTTTCTTACATACGAGAACTCACGTAAATTTTGTGCGATTTCTCAATATAAAATTTATTTTATGAAACATATTCCTCTTAATTAGAGCGACATTAATTTTAATTTTTCTGTATTTGTCCCACATATTAAAATTCTGCTTAATTCTCTGAGCTTGAAGAATCATTCTGTTAAGTGTATGAAATGGGAGTGCTGTTGAAATGGGTCAGGTTTGAAGTATCTGCGTGTGCTGTAATTTGCTGAAGCCGATAAAATGGTGTTGAGAGTAAGCGTGAGTGATTTTATTTAGTTACATTACGCACTTGCAGTCACAATGACTGGTATGTAAATACACACACAATTCGTACTTATTTCACTATAAGTAAAAGCGGAAGTAAAATATTTGTGGGTTAGTTTCCGGTTCACCACGGTAAAAGACCCCTTCCTAAGGAGGCTACCAATCCTATCTCCCCGTGACGCTTGCAATGACTTTATACCAATCGATTTACCATGCGCATGGACTGCCCTGTCAGAACTAAACAAAAAGTAGTTTTATCATGTTTATACTACGAGATATTATGTTGATCATTTTACAGTGACTATTGTTTATTTGATTCCATTTATTAACCTCTTATTTTGTCTATGTTTTAGAGTTTAAATTTGATGTCGTTCTAGCGCCTTGAAAAACAGCCCTTTTGGTGAGCGAAAGCGTGTTAAATGTTGTATGAAAACACTTGTGTAAAAGACGCGGATTACTTTCACATAAAATATTGCGCTTTTTGTTTCACAGTTTCGAGTATTTGATATTTTGATATATCTCTGCACAAGATACAATCATCTTGTCAAAAAACAGAACACCTGAAATAAGTCGAGCTACAACTTTAGCGTCTACAGGATATGTTCGTTAGACGAAACAGGTCAAATTATTAGCAGATTGGGGTCACATGCACCAGGAAAAAGTGATCTGCTTTTGTACGTGATAGCACACCAGTTTGTAATGCCTCGTGTTGGTACTTTTTGCCTGGCGCGAATACATTCTTCCCCACGACTCTCTCCCTGTTGTCGGCGGATACATAAGTGGCTATCGTTTTAAAACGAACAGAACCTCGATACGTCCGAGAACGCGATACTGTGCCATTCACCACACCAATTCCTTTGTTCGATGCACGATTGCACCCTGGCAGTCCGTTGCTACGGTGTCAAAAGTAGCTTGAGTAGGAACGGAGGAGCCTGCAGTCTGACCTATTAGAAGCGGAAAAGTTCTGTTACGCCTGACACGGGGAAACAGTCACAGTTCTTCACTGCTGGGCCAACGCCGTTGATGATGCAGACAGGTCACTCAAAGACATCCTCATGAGATAACGGTTGTCCCTCGATATTCTCTGTGTATGACGTCCAGAACTTTCTCTTCGTGTCCTACGCCCTGCTGCGTACCATTCCCTGCACATTGTTACTATGACGGACACACTACTCCATAGATGACTGGGAATCTCCCGAAAGGAAGCATTGTAATATTTCATGCCGATAATGCGACCTCTGTCGAACTCGTTGATATGACAATTCGACTGTTTACATGACGACAAGGCAGTTTTACCTACTACTCCCCAAGCACTGGCATACCGACTGAGCCAAGTGGAACTTTTAACAGGAAAATTGCAGGTTTTCGGTCTATGACTTTCCGCAGTCTAATTTGCCTACATGCACCTGCACCTGCCTGCACCTGTGACGCCGAGATGCAGAATATTTCTGCGATAATGCGTCATTATCATATCATTTAAAAATCAAAATCGTATCTGGACTCCTTTCAGGTTTTCTGTTTTCTTATGAACATGTGTGTATTCACTTTATTCAAATCTACAACTGCCGTATTGACACATTTGGCTACATGACGCGATTTTGGCTCAGTTTGTGCGAACGTGAACTGTGTATAGGTAAGTACTGGGTAGATATTATTTAAATCCTGGAGACTGCTGTGAAGCACTGTAGATAGCAAATACTATAGAGAATAAGTGCATGTCATGCGTCACCTCAGTAAGCTTTGCCCGCCCGCACTTTCTCGGAACCATTCAAAAAATCGAGAACATAGGCGAAGCACAAAGATTACACTCGGCGAAACCACACAGAGAAACTCGAAGGAAAAAGGCTAATCTGGATTCCTCTGTGGGAAATTCGCAGCGCAGTCAGATCAGATTTTTAGCTTTTTCACCTTTCCCGAATTATCAGAAAGACATCTTTTGCATATTAAAACGTCGTGTTTCTTCGCACCTTCAACCAACTGATTTTCAGTCAGCATTTAGTGGAGAGTCGAAACAAATCAAGTCGAAGTTCAATGCTATTTACTATTAGTGCTTTCAGTGCGTGTATTTCAATTTATTTATTTTATATTGTAAACAGGTACGTTAATAAAACTTTTCGGATCTTCCGTCATCAGCACAAAACACCTTCTCGTTACAGTTTTTTTGCAGCATCTGCGTAGTGTTTCAGAAAATATCATCGATTTTCTTTCAATGGATCCCTGATTGGATCCTCAAAAAAGACTGTCAGAAACTCCGTCACAGTACCTCCAGTAACTGTGGAAGCATCAATAGCTAAAAGACATGTCCAAATTTGCGTTATTACTTACTCGACCCTTATATTATTATTTTTTACCCAGCTGATACGAATATTATTTTTTAATTATAGTGTGGTAGAAGATGGAGAAGTTGCTAATGCCAGAATTGTTGGACAGGAGAAATAGTTTATAGACGAATCAACGACAGCAGGTGAGCAAGAACCTTCTAAAGCCTTAAACCAACAACCTTGTTGTTTGGAGACCAGTGGTACAGGGAAAAGAATAATAAAAAAGGAAGTACCACGATTCCTACTTAGATATTGAGTTCGTTGAGAACTGTGGAAACGAACCACAGTGCGTAATTTACGGCAAAGTGTAACCAAATAGTGCGATGTTCCCCAGAAAAATGTGATATTTTTTTGAGGGGTCCATCTAGAATGCAAAAGTAAACCGACCGATTTCTTCAGAAGAAAGTGCGCCAAATTCACATAATCTCAGGAAATTATATCTGATCACTCAAAAATAATTAACAAAAAGGGTTTGCTGGCGTCATGCGTATTAGTTACCGAGATGCTTAAGCTGGCGAAGCCCATACCATGGCTGAACAAGCATAGACTGGCTCATGTTACCAGTGTAACGTTCAAACAGCAAATCCGATGTAACAGGTGACATACCAACCCTTTAAAACTACTTTAGGTTTTACAGGTATTAAATGCCTTGCTTATAGGATATTACACTGATGTTTTTCGCTGGCTATATTTATTTAAAACACTGTTCGACAACTGTCTTCGAAAAATTGATAAACAGCTTTCAATTTACTAGCTTTAACCTGACTAAGAGTAATATGCGTAAAATAGCCCTTTTTTAGTTGTCTGGATTTAGCTGCGTTCGCATAAATCGTATGTTTTTGACTCTGCATTCGACTTTGCGGTACACAAGTTCGACTGCACGCTATATTCATTTTATTGTTCAGTACACTAGATATTTTATCACTAATTGTTTTTTAAATAGGAATTGATGACACTGAGCAAATCCTATATTAATAAACATCCGTTTTAAATAAAATATATACACAGTCGAGTTACATTACTGTGACCATCTCCTACTTTTGACGTTAACAGCGCGTAGCCAATGAAAGAAGGCACATGTGGTGCGCTGGCTTGGAGGGTATATAAGGTGTGTTGTAGGCATTCTGAAAACATATCACTCGTTGCTCTCATTGATAAAAGGAGCGATTTATCAGATTTGAAAAAAAGGGATGATTATCGGTTTTCGGGCTAAGGGTGGCAACATTTCTGAAACAGCGCAGTTTGTGAACTGTTCCCGTGTTGCTGTGGTTAAAGTTTATCATAATTGGAGAAATGGCACCACTGCGAATAAGCGACGAGAAAACTGCGGAGCACCAAGTGCCATTGATGTGAGCACCAAGTGCCACTTCGGCTTTTAAAGTGCTTGAGGGCCGATCGACATGCTACAGTGAAGCAACTCACTAGCCGAATGAAACAGCGGGCTACCGGAAGTGTGTCTAAAACGACAATTCAGCAAACCCGGTGGCGTATGGGACTCTGATACAGACGGATAGTAACTGCACCTATGCTAACGAAAGTGCATTGGCAAAAAAGGCTTAAATTTGCCCGGCAGAATCGGAAGACCTCTGTTGATTGGCAAAGGATTGCCTTCTCCAATGAGTCACCTTTTCTGCTTCAAAGAACGGATGGAAGTTGTCGTAAAAGGCCAGAAACATCGGAAAACCAAATCTACAAGCACTGCTGGATGAACACAAGCTGTTGGGGAAGCGTTATGCTCTGAGGGATGTTTTCGTGGCATTCTCTGGGTCCACTCATACCTGTGGAAGGGACTATAAGCTGAATTCGTTATGAATCCATCTATGCAGACCACGTACATTCATACATGTGATTGTCTTTCCTGTGGCGGATGGGATCTTCCAGCACGACAATGCAACGTGTCACACAGCTAGAAATGTCCGAGAGTGTTCAAAAAGCACGATGAAGACTTCAAAGTACTTCCCTGGCCCCCAATTTGAACCCAATTGCGCATCTGTGGGACTACCTCGATCGTGTTGTTCGTTCTGCGAATCCTCCAACACGCATCCTCCAGCAGCTATCAGTTGCACTGCAGTCAGCATAACTCCACATACCTGTGAACACCTTATAGCACCTTATTGGTTCTGGAAGGTGTTCACAGGTATGTGGAGTCATGCTGAATGAATCCCAGTCCGTCTAGCTGCTGTCCGCTCTGGACATGGCGGTTACTCTGGATATTAGGTGGTGGTCACAATAATGTGACTCGACCGTGTAGTATCCGTCGCAAATCAGTAAAGTTTAGATTCTACACGTTTTTCACGTAATTCCAATTTATGGATTAAAACAAATGTATACGCTAAAGGACTTTTCTTTTTTTCGAAAAGGAAAATATGTTTTCATATTTCTTCGGCAGACTTGAATTTCGAATTGTAACAACTCCCGCGTTATTAAATATACGAAATTATATTTTCAGAAAAATTTACGACAAGGTCCCGTACTATGACCTTTGGAGAGGTATTTATATTTTTGATGATTTGTGATATTTTGAAAACAAAAATTATATCAATGATAATTATTATTTGTTTAATTATAAAAATTGAATTGGTTTCGTCTATGGTATTTATTTTGAACTTTAGTACATATATAAACATAAACGCGTGTGCGATTAGCTCTTCTTAAGAAGAAATCTAATCTTGTGAGCTCTAGTTTGTCTAGAGCAGTGTTTCTCAGGCTGGTTTGAAGAGATTATCCGTTTCCATGCGCAGTAGTTAAGGCACTTATGAGAGACTCGCGGGTAAAGTCGCTGTGGAGGCAGATCATTTCCTTCGATGGTTTATTTACATGCCGTTACTACACTGCCGGACACTTGCTAAGGACGGATGACAATAGCAACCGTAAAATGGAAGGAAGGAAAATGTGGAAATCAGCATAAGTGCGGGATACAGTAAGACGTGTTGTGCGTATGCAAATTTTGGATTGTGGAACTTCTTCGTGACGTCATAGCGCTGATAAGAGATATAAAGGATTTGACGCGTATTGACCGGTGTTGTTCAAACGCAAAGTTGAAAATGAAAGAATCAATTGACGAACTTGCAATTTCCAGTATGTCTTCCAGACATCACCTAGATGATTTTACGCGTGCCCCTATAATTGGCAAGATTGAGAAAGGGTGAAAATTAACAGATGTTGCCAGGGAGTTCGACGTCAGCCACAGTGTTGTTTCAAGGCTTTGGAAATCATTTCAAACAAATGGAGAGTGTAGCAAACGTCACGAGGAAGGTCGTGTTCGCAGTACGACACCTGCAGAAGATCGGTACATAGTGCTATCAACAAAAAGACACCGGCGCAGCACAGCTAGTGGCCGCCCCGGTGGCGCAGTGGTCTAAGGCGTTGGCCTCTGATCATTCGTCCGTAAGGGGTCCGGGTTCGAATCCCGGTCAGGCATGGATGTTGTGTTTGTCTTACGGCACTGGTTCTCTCCCTTCCCTGGAACCAGTGACCCTAAATTAGGGACGGGCGACTGCTTATAGCCCATTGAGTTGCTCACGGTGGTCGTTAAACCTCCAACCAAAAAAAAAAAAAAAAAAAAAAAAAAAAGCACAGCTAGTGAGATAGCAAATCAGTTTATGGCTGCTACTGGCAAGCGGATCTCCCGAAAAACTGTCGCCAGACGTTTGCATGAAGGAGGACTATACGCCCGCCGTCATGTTGTGTGCATCCCAAGGTCCAGACGTCACCGTACCGCCTGTTTGCAATGGTGCCATCAACATCGCAATTGGACTGATAACGACTGGTCTGCTGTCTTTTTCTCAGATGAGAGTAGATACAGTCTATCGTCTGATTGTCGACGACAACTGATCTGGCGTGATAGTGGTACTGCGTATTGTCCAGCAAACATACAGGAAAGGGACCGATATCCGACATGTAGTGTTATGGTATGGACCTTCAACATGATCAATGGCCGTACGTCCCTCTATGTGCTTCCAACTGGGACAATGACTGGCCAACGATACATTAATGATGTTCTGCGACCTCATGTTTGCATGTTCCGTGGTGCTGTCGGTAATAGATTCATTTTCATGGACGACAACGCAACATGTCTTCGAACAGTCGCTGTCCAGGAGTGTCTTGAGAGCGAGGATATTCAACGCCTCGTATGGCCAGCACGTTCTCCAGATCTGAATCCCATTGAAAATGTGTGGGATGCTTTGGGGAGGAGTCTTGCTGGTCGACAATGCCCTCCAATAAACAAGGACACCCTCATCCGTGCACTGACAGAGGAATGGGATAAATTACCCCAACAGCTGCTTGATAACGTTGTTCAAAGCATGACACGACGTGTGGAATCTTGCATCGCCCTCCATGGTGGCCATATCCCGTATTGACATCTTACGCCGGAACGCCTGAGGACGGTAATTGCATTTTTCACGTTTACGTATTCTGCACAAAATGGCCTGTTTGTCCCTTGAACACGTTCCAAAGCCTTCTGGATTTCAGAGCACAAAAAATTGTCTTTCTTGTAATGTCCTGGCATTCTGACATTATTTTATTTCACTTGGCATCCAACCACACTTACTTTTTTATGCGCTATATAGCCGTTTATGATCCGTCCTTAGCAATTGTCCAGCAGTGTATTAGTCTTGTGTTTATTAAGTCCTATTTCATCAGTTCTCTGGGATCCAGAGTCATTTTTTCATTATGTTAGGATAAAGATAGATATTGCTATAACAAAAAGAAATCGTTCTACTGTTGTTTGTTTGTTTGGTGAAAAAATTCGGGACCCTACCATTCTGTTCTATTAGTGCATAAGAACGGTACCTAATTTTGCCGTTTCACTGTGCCCATCGCAGAATAAGAGAAAAAAAGGAACTGGGATTATCTATGACTCATTCCCAAAAAATCAGATGTTGCGAAAAACGTGGCTACTCAAATGTTAACGAAGAGATGTTCTCGATGTGAAACATTCCACAATTTGCTCTAAACATTTTACTGAAGGTGATTATGAACATGATTTGTAAAAACGTTCATTCACTGCAGTAAAGTTCAAAATAGGTTGCATCAACGAAATTTTAATTACTTTCTAAGTAAATTTCAAGCATAATCTGTGTCCGAATTTTTAAAAATGCTCGTCATTTCGTTGTCCAAATGTAAAATGGAATCTAAAAAAGTAACAATGCCGCGTGTAAAAGTCGACAACATTTCGATATAAAAAAGAAACACATTAATTTCTAGTACAATTCAATACAAACCTTTATTCTGCATCTGAAATTTGTGTCCCATGAGCTATCTATGAGAATAGTTCTCACGCTAGTTATGAAAACTGCGCAAATTAGAAAGATGGCGGAATTTTTTTGGCAAAAGAAAAATAATTTACTTATTAGTTTTGGTAAAAATCTGAAGTTCCCAACGTCTTGTTTCACAAACGCACATGAAAAACGGTGAACGTAACTTTATTATATTAACTAAGAATTTATTCTAAACTGGACAGTTTTCTTTTCTTTAGTAATTACGTGGCAAAGGGAAAAATTTTAAATGGAGAAAAATCTTAGCTGTTGTTCTTGTAAACTAAGTTCTCTTCCTTGCCTTCCATTATTTACAAACGTTATGTTTTGCTTCCACTCCGTGTTTCCACAGTGACGTCAAATGGAACCCCTAATGAGAGCGTATATTGCTATTATACCCAACTTAAGAGATATCTAAGCACCTTGCTGAGTACTCAGAAGAATGCCAGGTGTTGTGCCAGTCAAAGATGCCCGATAGAGGGAAAACATGGCCTGCTTGAATTTGTATGTTGGCATTAAGTTTCTTTCGACGATGTCGGATACTAACCGTTAGACTGCTGAGAATGCGTTGATAATTCTCATCTGCTGCAATCCAGAAGCTTCGTAATTCTTAGTGCCCCCTTGTTGGCCATTTACCAAGCATCGCAAGCACAATTATATGGCTGACTATAAATGCAGACAGCGTTGTAGAAATTGAAGTGTCAGTGTGTCACGTAATGCGATCAGAATATAAGCCGGTTGACTCTGGCATTTGTGATTGTCTGTGATGATTTGGAAAAGTTACGTCAATGGTAATTTTATTATTTATTTAATTTCAGGAATAGAATTGATTTAGTTTGCAACATTTATATTGAAATCATATTTATATGCCATGTGAAACCCATGTGAGGATGAGACATCAACAGACTAATTGTGAGCTATAGTTCATCTAGAGCAGTGTTTCTCAAACTTCTTTCCTCGTAGGATATCTGGTTTTATGAGTTAAAAAACGTGAAGCGCAGGAGAAAATTATTGGCCTTTCTAAATCTGTATGTGCTACTGAGATTCCGCGCGGTTCCTTTGTATACTAGTCATTCGACCACTGAAACAGGGCGAATAATCCCCCGCTGCTGTATTCCATAACCATCCCCAGGCTTACTGCTGGCCCTTCACTAAAAACTGCAAGCGCAATTCCATGCCGCACTTCACGATGCTTAGATGATGAACTCTCCTGTCAGCTTACCGTATAAATACAACCATCGCCTTCGGAAGAGTGAAGTGTGACTGTGCCACTAGATGCGATCGGGATACAGCTTAGATTTTGGTTAGCCGAAAGCGTTATTTGATTGTTTTATGGTCTTGATTTTGTGAACTATTTTTTTTTTTATTTGTTTCTTTATGTCTATTTTTGAAATGTTTGTTTAATGGATAACTGGTGAAAATGCGGTAGTTTGAAGTGGAATCGGGAAAGAAATAATGCCGATCTTAGTGAAGCAGCAGAGGAAATTCTAAATAGCAGCAAAACATCCAGCAACTTCTATTCAGATTACAAAGAAGAAAAATGCAGAATTTAAGGAATACCACATTGGATGTTTGTCTTGTGGTTTAAATTCTGTGGAAGACCCTAGTGTTTCAAACAGCTAGCTCGTAATTTGTTTTGTAATGTTGAATCACAGCTCCTTAGCTCCAACTGAGCCCCAAAACACTCGCAAGCAAAACACAGTGAGCATAAAGACAGTTCCATGATTTTTTTCTTCAATATACACTCATTGCCATAAAAATCTGCACACCAAGAAAAAGCAATGCGTTTATCGCGAAACTCGGCGAATAGCTACGAGGAATACAAACATTCAAATGATTAAAGTCTCGTGAGATTCCGCATGCCTGCACGTCCAGGACCAGCGCTGCAATCCCAATCCTTTGGGCTTAATAAGCGCCACGCAGGGGACTCCACATTCGTACCGAAGTGCACGGTAAGAGTCAGGTGAGATCCCAGAGCGATATACATGCGAGGAGACACGGTAGATGTGTGAACAGGCAACTGACGGAGATTTAACGCGGCCGTATCGACGGGATAACAGAGGCAGAGTGGCCGGCGCGCAGAATCGGTCGCCATTTGGGCCGGTCGGACAGTGTGGTGCGATCGTGTTCGGAGCAATGGACACGGAAAGGCTTCCACACACTGAGGACCGGCTATGGGTGACCCAGAGACACCACCAGCAGAGAGGACCGTGTGATAGTTAAAGCGGTACGCACAGATTCAACGACGTCTTTGTCCAATATCCAGAGACATGTGGCGGCTGCACAAGGAACTGCTGTGTCCTCCAGAACCATTTCAAGACGCCTGGGAGGGGAGAGCCTGCACTAACGACAGCACTTACTTTTTCTTCATTAACACCTGGCCATCGTCAGCGTCGATTGCAGTGCTGTAAGCAGCAAGGAACGTGGAACACTACGGACTGGCAACGTATAATGTTCAGCAACAAATCCCGCTTCTGTATGTGAACGGATGACCACCGTGTCAAAGTGTGGAGGATCGCAGGTAAGCTCTACAATCCCAACCTCACTGTATAGCTGCACACGTCCCGAACTGCTAAGGTGATGGTCTGGGGAGCCATCGCGTATGACAGCCTGACTTCCCTCAGAGTGATCCGAGGGCCTTTGACAGCCCAGCGCTAAGTACAGGAGATCATGCTGCCCCAGGTGCTGTCTTTCCTGGCATGACGGCCTGTAGCAATTTTCCAAAAAACTAATGAGCGTCAGCACACGTCTCGGGATTCCCAGAACTGTCTACGACATGATTTGACGCTTCCGTGGCCTGCCAGCATACCAAGGACACCGTGCAGAATGTGACGCACTGTAAAATAATTGATTCTATTTTCATTTGTAAATTAGTGTGTGGTCTATTGTCTATCACGATCAAATAAAGATTGCACGACGCGCACCTTCAACTGTAGGCGCACCTTCTACTGTAGGATTCATTTTGGATGTTCTCGACCACTGAGAAAAGCATTCAACCATCGTGCAATTGTGCTACAGGTTAGTACTTCTTCCCCGCACGCATCCTTCAGACCTAAGCAACATTCCTTTGCGTTGCGACTGCGTACAAACCTTCAAAGAACAGGAACAGACTATTAAGAAGATCACGTGAGAGATGGGAGATTGGAATTTGAAATAAGGTCGGCATATCAGAGAAGTAGCTAGTTCAAGGCAGAAAGTTGTTTAAAAATAATGAGATCTTCATCCAAAAACGCCTCGTTTCTTTTGGGAAAGTTCGAATTACAGACCTATGCTCTGTGGGGTAATCATATCGTTTCCCAATATAATGTAATAAATGCATGCCAAGTGAAGCGTTATTTATATATTTCTTCTATATAATTTTATTAATAAAATTATAATAAAATAAAAATTTATTTTATTATAATTTTATTTTGTTAGACTTGAGATGCCTTCAGTGGGTTAAGGTTTTTTCGAATTAGTCTTCCTCCATTGCCAAGTGCACTCATTTGCCTCACTTCCTGTATTCCAGAATATTTCAGCCCAAGACGGAACATTCTTGAAGCATTGTTCTTCTGAGGGTTGATGTATTACTGCCCAAAGGTGCCCATCTATTCCTTTGCTTTCTGCTGATGTCCTCTATTGCTCCAATTTTTGTCACAGGAATTGATACAGGTACGTAATGAGGGTCTTCTCTAATTCCCTGAACCTCTGCGTGCATCTCTTCCTGGATGTTTATTTATTATGACATCATCTAAAAGCATTAAAGGTTCGCCACGCGTTCAACTAGCTAAGGGAGTTGGCCTATCAGTTGTGTTTAATTCCTGCCTGAGGTTTCATTCGGAAATCAATGAATTCACAAATGTTCTCCACACACGAGAGTAAACATGGTTTCGAATTTGGGACTAGCCGTGTAGTGTGTATCTGGTGCATTTTGAACCACATTCTCTTGATTCCGTCTGCAATATTTTGCCTCATGTCCCTGTCCATGAGTGGTGCTTCTCACTTCACACCTGTAGCAATCTTCTCTTTATTGACAATAATAATAAACTTGTGCCACCTCTCTTGGCATTAGGCTTTGAATATCAGTACACCCATGTTAAAATTATCCTGAGCCAACGAAATGATCATACGTGAGAGAGATATTCTCTTTTCTTCATTATTTTAGTTCTCTCAGTTTTGGCATATGACTATTTCATACTGACTGACCACTTCCCAAAGCTTTTTGCTGCACTATGAGCCACCGTTAGCGCCTATATCTCCGTCCCTGTGACCAATGTAAATTCGTAAAACTCACAGGTTACTTTTAGTTATTTGGGACATCACTTATACTACTCTTGATGACTATTTCCTTTGAATATCGTTTGCTAAGGACTTTACTCATGAACTTTTCTTTGTTTAAGCTGCCCCACCCGCACGTAGTGTAACAAGGCATAAGCCAGAGGAGGTTGTTTCTTTAATAATTTCAGCTCCTGGTTACTTTTAACGATGTGAACTTATGACCCATCTTGATTTTTCCAAATATACGTAGATCATACGAACTATGTAAGACCCCCTGAGAGGTCTTCATTTTCATGTGTTTGCCCTGGGTGTTACAAAAATTTACGTTTGTGATTCCTTCGTAGTAGCAATGAAAATATCTGGAACGCCGAGGTCAAACTTGACAGTTTTGTGGGAATCAACTGGGCGGGGGGGGGGACAAAATTGGTCTTTACCGGACACGATGCCTAAATTGAAGTACCTGAGTATGTGACCTTCGTGTCTGTGCAGCATGACATTAGCAGAGCCACTGTACTAATGATCTGCATGGTTGGACAGGGTTTCGGTGAGAAGATGGGGACGACTGCTTGGTTTTCTGTATTGTGCAACGAAATGACGCTCTGGGATTTTCGTGCTTTCAGGGAGCAGTGGTAATTGATGGCTAGGTTTGGTACTTCATGTTCTCCAGAAATTTAATACTGATTTCACATAACTGATTTTTTTGTCTTTCAGGGATTTAGTATCAACTGATTATTTGGCTCTAAAGGTTGTAGTATTAGATTAACTGTGGTTTCCTGTCTCTCAGGGATTTCATATTAAGTTTTAACTTGGTTTGGGAATTACTGCTTTTTTAGGGATTTAGACTTATTGGGATCCCTGTCTTTGAAAGATTTAATGTTAAATGATGGCTTTGCGTGGGATATCCACTTTAACTAAAACACAGCAAGAGATATCCTGTATTTCAGTGATTTAAGTTTCCTTTTAAGGAGATTATCTGAAGTGTTACTATCAATTCGTATTTATTAATCACATCACCGATACGTTTAGCTTAAGGTAAAAAATATTACTTCCCGGAAGAAACAGTCCACAAAAGCTGTACTTACTATTTAGCAGCATTGTATTTCAGTTCGGAAATTCTCGCCTTAACTCTTTAAGCGGCCAACGTTTTTTGTTTTTGTCTCGGAGCTTTAACAACCACCTTGATCAACTCGATAAGGTTTAGGCAGTCCTCCGTCCCTAATTTAGAACCACTGGTTCCAGGAAGGGGAGAGAGCCAGTGCCGGAAGACTAAAACAACATTCATGCCTCGCCGGATTTCGGAACCGGACGAATAGCCAGAAGCTAGCACTTAGACCACTGAGCCACGGCTTATTCTCTCTTCTACGACCCAAGACTTGATAGGGTAGATCTGATACTCTTGAAAAGGACATTATGTCACTGGACAGAAACAAGTAACTCAAACATACTCTTGCTTCTTTCTTAGTTGGTCGTCATAGCCCTTTTAAAGGATAATAAATCAGAACGGATTAGTGTCACTCATACTCCTAAATCACCACTTTGAATAACAAATCGAAGGGGAAGCAACTGCTTCTGATGCACAGGCGCAATTGTTCCATCCGCGTGCGGTCCACTTCTCAGACAGCAATTGTATGTTGTGCTAATTTCAGCCCACTTTGCTAACCTCGAGTTAATTCGCTCCAGCCGGTTAAAGGGTTAAAATTCAATCACGTAAAAATAGTTGCGTTCATACGGAAAATATTTATTTGTCATCTAGGCAAATTCAAAAGGGCTTCGCTTTTACCTTTTACCGCATTACCAAACTTTTCTGATTATCACAATTTCATGTACACAGCTATGATTTTTCTTGATTGCAAGCAGCTGAGCATATGACACAGATAGTTTTATTTCTAATCTTACAAATTACTTAGAACTCGACCAGTATCCAGTTCCAGTAGAAAAAAGCCACTTTTGCTTCACATAAAATTATTTAGAGAGCACTGAGCAACTGTTTTTCCTTACCGACTAGATTGTCCTGACTACATCCAAATTGCCCCGAGGAAGAGGCTTACGTAATACTGATTACGTAATGGTGACTTTAGTCTAGTGGTGGAGGTACTATCGATGGCACTATTGATGGTATCGATAGTTTTGTCCAACTCAACACATCGATAGTATAACGATAGTTTTTCCTAACTATCGACAGTTTAACGTTTTTCAATGCTGTAACTGTAAATCACGATGGTGTAAACTATTCAGCTTCCACCGATGGCTTTGATGACTGAAACGCTCATTTTCACCTCATTTATACTGGTGTTGGAAACGTTGAGCCCAGCCATATTGATACATGATGGCAATGCGAAACTAAAGTTAACTCTAAACAAAAGAGTAAACAGCGAGGGTATGCGGTTTTTGTACTCTGTTGTTCATCTCTTGAAGTCAAGCGCAAAGCAAAAGCCTACGTTTTAGTCAGAAAATAAACAAGTCAAAAAGCTTTTTCTTGTTGTTTGTACCGGAAGTTTAATGGGCGTCAGGTGGTGAAACAGATTTTTGTTGAAAGTAAGTAATCAGAAATAATGGGTAAACGTAATACATCTTTTGTGCAACATTACTTTTCTTTCGGTAAGGATAAGGTCTACGCAGAACTTAAGTCTTTGCGGGAAAAAACTACAAAACGTCGGACAATACGTCAAATACTAGGGATAACGTAAAACGACTACATCCAGCTGCTGTCGTTTTAAATGATCCTAATAAAAATCTCACGAATTATTACCACGATTTTGCTATACATAATAAACAAAATTATTTTTACATACAGACTGCAGAATTTTCTTCTTTAACTTTGGTGAACAAAAACATAAAGAAATCATACAATACAAACAGCAAATGAGAATTAAGAAGCCACGAATTCGCTCGTTCTTCAGGCAAAACTTTCTGTTTGTGACTTTTGCTCAATCACTTCGGCAATATATCGTAAAACGTCGATTCCCCGCCCCACTGGCGAAGTTGCCTAAGCGCTGTCTTCTGACCATTCGCCCGTGATCAATCCGGATTCGACTCCCGGGAGGAATAGATGTTGTTGTTGTGTTTGTCTTACAGCACTGCCTCTGTCCCTTCCCTGGAACCAGTGGCATTTCCCTGGACTGGCGACTGCTAATAGCCCAATGGAGTGCTTACGGTAGTCGTTAAACTCCAATAAAAAAACTGTAAACCAAAAAAAAAAAAAAAAAGTTATCTTCAAAGTTTATCGAAGCTAGCTTTCTGACAATGTGAAAAAGTAAGAAAAATTGTTAGAAGTAATTTTTAATCCCAGAAAAAAAAATTATCCCGGGAAACTTAGCCAACACACTATCGATAGTTACGTTTTGACTATCAAGAACTATTGATAGTTATCCACTTCTACGTTAGTCTCCTTCACAAAATGGGAACTAACGTTCCGTTCTTTAAATGGGAAATTCCTCAACCTAAAAAAATCACAAACGTATTTTTTAAGTTAAATATTTTTAAATTTATAAACTGCTCACCAATTAAATATTATGTTATTTAGTCTACAATTAGAAACTTCAAATTTAACAATGCTTTCTCATTAAAATTTTGCTTAAAAATGTTAAATTCGCATTTTTTAATCACTAATAGGAACGTTATGATAATACTAAACGAACAACAAGAGAATGCTGGAAGAAACGTGTTTCCATACTTCTGCGATATAGACGAAAATACAAGGTTAAATATTAATTTTTTTCTTTTACTTTGAATTTAATAGAAAGCATTCAAATATGTTTTTCAATTTCAAAAAACCGATTCACAGCAAATATTGTGCATCAAGGAATGCGCTCAAACAAAGCAAATAAAAAAAATGCTTTATAATTTATTCAGATGTGTTGCAAAAGATTAGAACGTGAACTCAAAATTAAATACATTTTTGCCTACGTTTCTAATTGGATATATCTCTAACGTTTGTTCAAAATGAAAAGTGTAAAAAAATCAAAATCAAATTGTATTTAGTTTTCAACGGTTATAAACAGATTTTATTTAGTTTTCAACGGTTGTAAACGGATTTTATTTAGTTTTCAACGGTTGTAAACGGATTTTATTTAGTTTTCAACTGTTATAATTCCATCAAACTGGGGCCTGACTCAAAACAAAAGAATGTGCTTAGAAAATTGCCAATTTATTCTACTTACAAAGAATTTACATGTCCATGATTGGTACGTAATCACACTGTGTAACACTAGCAGTAGTTTAATGCTCATGCGCAATTCTTCCTGTTATTGACACATTAATACTCATGATCATAGCGCATGAACCCATTGAGGTATATGCTAAATATTATTTGCTAGAACATCTAAAGTAGTACCGGAAAAACTTTACCACAGATCCAGGGTTGAATAAGTTTTCTATTGTCATATCCACATCTTACAGAGAAGAAAGAATCTTCTAATATAGCGATTAGGTTTTAAAAGGATCAATGACATAACATAAGGGTCACAACGTGTATTGATTTTTCACACTTAAGGAATATAAAATAAAATTAATAAAGACACCCTGAACAAATAAACAGAACTTCACTTGATAAAACTATCTCTTTAAAGAAAAAAGCTTTTATTTTATAAAAATGCATAACATTTGAAAATATAAATCAGGTGCTTTTCACATTTAAAGCTGAGCAAGCAAATATTACTAGAAATTTGGGCTGGGAAAAATGGGATATACCTGGTTTTTCGAAAAGTGATCAGTTCATTATGTCACGACATATTATGTTATGCATACTGGAATTACACTCTCGGACAATGAAATTTGTGCACTTAGAAGAAAACTTGCTACAACCACGGAACTTCGCAAATCGATAGAGTGCGTGTTGGTATGCAAATGATCCACGTTTGGTGCAAGTGCGCATGATCGCACACCCTGTTGTGGTGCTGAAAGCACGAGTCAGCAGCCTTATAAACCGGCATATAGTGGATGCTCAATGAAAGCGAAGAGCACCGGCCGACGCAAGCAAGAGCACAGAGTGACAAGAATGCCGGGTAGATGACAGAGAAGAAGATTTACGCAACTTACGGACTTGGAGAGAGGCCTGAGCATCGGGCTGAAAACAGCAGGGTGATCGGCGCGTCATATAGCTAGCCACGTGGACGTTCTGACCATACCGTCCGACTGTGTTAGTAGCAGTGGCAAGGTGACGGCCCTGCAACATGGCGGGTGGCTCAGGACGGACAAGGATGACCGCTGGTAGAGATGATCGATGGATCGTGCGTCAGGCACGAAAGGATTCCACGGGAACCTGGTCAACTATACAGGCTCCTGTGTACCCATGAATCATTCCCTGACACCTCGCGGTAGAGAATCTGCGATCCCAGCGACTCTTACGTCTTCTGCCATTAACACCGGAACACCGCGGGCTCCGTTTGTAGAGGTACCATACCAGAGCGAAGAGGAAGGCCACAAACTAGCGACGGGTGACATTTAGCTATTAGTGCCGCTTTGTTTTGGGGACAGATGATCATCGTGTAAGGGTGTGACGGTCCCAGAGTCAACGGCATTATCCCGGCCTCGCTATCGGGCGCCACACCTCCCCTGATGCAAGTATTATGGTATGGGGAGCCATTGCCTACGATAGCCGATCAACTCTAGTAATTGTATGCGGGTCATTGACGGGCCTGCAGTATAGGGATGAGATCTTACGGCCCCATGTGCTCCCATTCCTTGGCCGACATTCCAGGTGCGCTATTCCAGCATAATAATGCACGCCAATACACTTCTTGGATTGCCCATGAGTGCTTACATCATGTCCAGACATTTCTATGCAATGCCCGCTTCTCGGAAATGTCCCATAACGAGCATGTGTGGGACCAGTTGAAACGATAACTGTCGCCGTGCCGAACTGTCGGGATTTGGATCACAACATCCAACACGAGTGGGCCAGTGTGTCGGAGGATAACATCAAGCGTCTATTCGCTTCCATGCCTGACTGTGTTGCAGCGTGTATCGCCGTGCATGTCGATGCAACACGCTTTTGAATTTGACGGACTTCGTGCCACATATCTCTCTGTTATTTTCCTGCAGCTCTGTTTTTGTTACCATGTGTACCGTTCATCTGTATCATTCCGACCATAACATTTCAGTTCAGTCCGATGCTTCCGTCACGGTGCGAAAATTTCAATATCCCTGAGTGTATAAATAATAGCAACAGGAAACTCAATTTGTCATTATTTGCAAAGTCTCTGAGTGCCGAACCCTTTAATTTTTATCCACTTACAGGAAAGTAAAACACAAATTTTTAAATCTATTGAACCACATATATAAATTATATTGAAATGCAGACCCCAGTCGTGATCTAGATAACCGTACCGAAAAATTACTGCACCAGGTTTCAAAAATAACTGTCCTGTGTTTAGAATTGCGTCAATGAACATAAAGTATTAAGTTTTATCTCCTCCATTCCATCAAGACAACAATAGTAAGGGACTCCTCACACAAAAATATTTCCTTCACAGAACAATATCTTCAATAGCATGGCGCTTCATTCTTGAGCTACTACAGGAAGCATGTTTCTGTATAGGATGGTCTGTTCGAGGATTTGACTTCGACTTCCGAAAAAAAATCTAACATTTTATGTTTGGCATCAAAGGCGTGCTAATGCAACCTATGAAATTGTGAAACTTTACAATCTCTTTTTCGGTATGCACATGTGGTAAAATTTGCTGAGCTTTCTAGTTGTAGGACGACTATTCATGCGAATTAATTGATGTATAACAGCAATTGCTAATTTTTTAAATGCTAGAAGTGTCTTAAAATGTACCACATACTGAAACAAATTCTCAATTCGTTACTCCGTTGGTGGCATAGAATACAGTCGATTGAAGTAAAAGATTGTCTTGAAGTAAGATTTTATCTTGTCTGTGATTTTAATGTCTTATATGTCTTTCGATATGTAATAAAAAATGAGTTGGGAAGCTTTTGATACTTTATATTCCCAAAATAATCATTGCTATTTTGTGAATGGTGTGGAACACGTCCATACTCTCTAACGGACTTAAAAATAATCGCGCAGTTGTTTTAAAAACGTATTTTTCAGCAGTTTCAAGGATCCATATCAATTGTTGTCTGTGTGATAAACCGGTGTTTTCATGACAGTTACGCATTTAAAGCTGATCATTTTATTTTAATTTCTTTTGCACAACATAATAAAATTATCATGCTGTATATTTCCTGGGAAATTGTATATTAAATAATGTTTTGCCAAGGTTCTTGGTGTAAACGTGTTATGGTGATCTGATGTGTTCAAACGAAACTGTTCTTCTCGGACCAGTAGTTAAACAGTTGATATCAACTTCTGACATATGATGTTCAGTCGGAAGAGGGAATTTTTATATGGAAGATCCGTGTCTGTTAAATCTGATAACGGACCTCCTGGTGGTATTTAAAGGCTGATTTTACAGCAGCATTTGGTCATGAATGAAACTGATATCAGTGATGCGCAGTGTTAAGTGAAATAGTCTTCATCGCTCTGTTTGCTTTAATTTTTTGCACTGCTGTTTGTTGAAGGTGTAACAGAAAAAAATTCGTGCCATTGGGTTATAACTCGTCGAATGGATAGGTCACGTGAGTTGGTGTAAATAATTGCAACTAAAGTGCATTTGCAAATTATTTGTATCAGCTGCGTCCTCGCAGTTGCACCAAAGGTGCTAGAAGAGCAGGACGCAGGGGGCTACTTGCTACAGTCGCTTCGCGTAAATTGTTGCAGTATGGTAGTTGTAGTCACTGTGTATGTCCCGCCGCAGCAGACGAGACAAGATTGTACCTCTCATTAACTTTGAGCAAGGCCAATGTGTTGGACCGTAAAAAGGTGGACTTTCATTTCGTAACATCGTACCTCGTGTTTTACGGTACACGAGAACAGTGATGCGAATATAGCGTCAGTGGGATGAGGAAGGTCTGACTTACCAATTGAGTGGTCTAGAGCCTAGTAAGTGAAGATCGCACGATTGCATCAACATCTCCACAATATGGAATTGATGAAAGACCAGCTACGTCCTGAAGGTTGGCAAAATACTAGAAGTCTGCATAGCTGCTCAGCTGGCGCAGTGGTCTAAGCGATGGCTTCTGATCATTTTTCTGTCAAAGATGGGTGCGAGTTCGAATCCCGTTGAAACATGGATGTTGTGTTTGTCTTAGGGTACTGGCTCTCTCCCTTCCCTTGGTCAGTGACCCTAAATTAGGGACGGGCGACTGCTTATATTCCATTGAGTTGCTCACGGCGGTCGTTAAACCCTCAATAAAAAAACTCTGTGTAACATTGAGGGTGGATTTCAAGCTTGCTTAGAGTGTTTCCCAACGAGACACGATTTCGTCTATTGATCCGTGTTAATGAAGTATTGACTATCTATCACGACACGGAGGTGAAAGATTGATTGACACATGTATTATACAGCGTCATGCGTGGCCGACACCGTGTGCTCTAGAGTGACGTGCTGTCCGGATCCATTTGCATTCCCGCTTTACAGAAAACGTGAGCAACCGAAGGAACGTAGTGGAACTTGTAAAAGCTCAACTGCCTTCATATCTGCAGACGGTCCACGATACCATCTTTCTGAGATAATTTGAGATATGTCACCTAATTTGAAATATTCATGCCTTCGTTTCCAGCACATAGGCCTGCTTTGACGCCCATTTTTTATAAGTTTACTACCTCTGTCAGCATAAACGTACATCCTTATAAGCGAAAATTGTGTGTGAAATTTTCTCGTTGACATCTTTTCGTCGGTTGTTTAGAAGGAAAAACTTTTTAATAAACTACATTTGAATTCGATAGCAGCTGCGACTACGCCAATTAGCGGCAAAGTAGTTTATTGGAAAAAATGGGACTGATCTCCATTTTCACAGTTGACAGTTTCTGATGAAAAAGTTTTTCCCAGATCGAACAAATAATTCGAGAGATATGGTGTCCATTCCCTTACGGATGGAAGGATTTTGTAAAGAAAATGTCTTTCAAATTCCCTACTGTAAGATTTTGGAGAAGCCATCCCGAAACACGAATGCGAGTCTCTTTAAAGTTTCAAAAATGATAAATATGCTACACTTTATGTTGTTCTTTGCTAATGAATGCTTTAGTAATACCATGGGTTAAATTGTATGTAAATTGTGCACTATTTAACTCAAAACAAACATTATGAGTTGTTTCTGTTAATTGGATAATTGCTCTTTCATCATTCTCATGAATTTTCATTCCGTGAGCTTCAGCTCACACACGTTACAGACGCCACCAAAGATTCCAAATTCGGAGTCGTACGAATTTCATTTGACTCAATTATCGTAAAGTCAAATTAGAACTTATTTCTGAATCTTTAAATAATACTGTTTATAATTAAATATCTATTAACTGTCCTTCTAGAAGACTTTACTTGTCATTACTCCTGATCTGACATCACAGCGTGCAGTCAAGTGTTTACGAATTTAATATGGTGTCTTTTGTCTGATAAACGTTACGAATGCTTAATCCTGTGCTCCTCTTATGTTACACAATTTATCTAGTATTTTAATCATTAAAATGTTGAAAGGGAAAAGAAAATGTTGTTTTAACAATAGAACATTAATTAGATATAATCAAAAATAGTAAAAAATGTGAATGTCACTAATCACTTGCAGCTTAATTAGGTATAAGCAAACCAACTCTACGGGGCATAGTTAAAAACAAGCCCAAGGTAGATAAATTTGTTTTTAAGTGCAATACATGTGCTGGCGCTTCACAAAGAAATGACTCAAACATGCTACAAATGAACAACTACAAAATGCACTAATAAATTGAATCTTACGACAAATAGCTGAAGGAACACTATTATCAAGACCACTGATTTTAACAAAGGCAATATATTTTTGGAAGAATAACGCATGACCAGACATTTAAATTTTCTTCTGAATAATTAAAATGATTTAAAGTCAGGCCTGGTATGAGAGATTTAGTAATTAAGGCTGAAAAGCTCAGCTCGGGTACCGCGGGAGCAAAATTATTCTGTGATGAATTAACAACAATTTTTAGGCAGAATGCTCATGCACAATCACACACTTTACAGTGCTGGTGAATTATGATATTTTTGGTGAGCAATTCCAGCTCTCAATTAAAGTTTGTAGAACAAAAAATGTGCTAAGGTGTAACATGAGCACAAACAGAATAGCAATTCTCTGATGCTTAAATGCCTCAGGAGAAGAAAAATTATATTAGCCCTAATTGGAAAAGACAAATTCTCTTGGAAGTTGGTAGGACAACAAATATTCCAGTATATTATGATCTGCAGAGATATCATGGTTCTGATCTGGATGACTTGGGATATTTCAAAAATTGCGGAAAGACAAATATTTTTGTCAGGTTAAAGCATATCTCTCTTAGTAAGGTGTTCCCTGGGACGCAATTCCAATAGTTAATACCGCTTTATCCCATCCTCCAACAGAAAAACTATTTGTACAAAATGGCGGCCTTTAATATTTAACTTCCGCCAAGCGTAATATCACTGATTTCGAAAAATGTGTTTAAGATCACTAAACGTTGTTTAAAAAAACTGATGCACTTTTTATTACGACACAGAAAAATCTTCTATTAATTTGGAAGTTCCTAACTATTAAAGACTATATCTATCCACAAGTTCATAACAAAAACCAGCCGAGAGGAGTCCAGAAATTAGATTTTAACAAGGCCGTTCATTTGGCAATACAGAACAACTAATTGCATCTCGGTGACATTCCTTCCAAATGCGACGATGTACTTAATAATCGATGTGGCAACATCTGGCTTGTATCACTAAGCAAGATGTTGCACATCGTGCATGCTGAGGCATCAAATCAAATAATATGTGAATGGTGTCCTGTGGAATAGCCATCCAGGTCGTTATTACCGGCGCACAGTGTGAAATTTCAGCAAACTAGGAGAACTTAATTCAATTATACTGATCACCGATATCATTAAAAGCACACTGAATTCCGATAGCTAAACATGGCCTTTAAGTGACTTCGACAGCAGTTTAGCCAATAATTGCGCCGAGCAGTTATCACATGCGGCTCAAACGACCGCTAGTGGCGTTGGCCAGACGGCAAGACGAACGGAAGCGCATCATTGCTTCCAGTTCAGTGGATGAATGTGCAGCAATGGCGATACATGGCGGTTTGTGCGGTGTGGGAACTTCTTCGTCAATGTTTCAAGGTACGTTTACGTGCGTGAACGATTACGTATGGCTATAGAGTAGTACAAAATATCGTATTTTAAAGAAAGCGTGTTTACATTGTGTGTGACAAAACAGTTGTTGTCACATTATAAAGATCCTTTTAAGACATAATTCCGCGTTGTTCTGCGTTATTCATCCAACCAGATTAAAGCCAGACGTCTACACTATTGAACTGAAAAGAGAAACCTTGCGCAAATTCGCGCATTTACCCCCTGTCGTTATTTGTGTCAGAATGACTCCTCGAATATCACGTCCTGCCATTTTGGAAAGTCGTATCAACATCCTCCAAAACAACGTACGGACGCAATATTGGCGTATAGCTTGGACGACTAGGGAAGGCTATATTTGCTAAATGGCGACTTAAAAAGCGTAAAAGCAACACTTAAAAATTGTGCTTATAAAGTCCAACAGAGGTGGGTATTTGAAAGCGCAAAGACATCGGGAAAGATTTATCGCGGACAACGCACCGTGGCTTCAAAATAACATCAGGTTTGCAGACACGCTAAGTCAAGCCCTGCCTACACTCTCGAACAGCGACTCCTGTAAAAGTGACAGGCACCACATGTCTTTCAAAGACTGTTTTCCGAAAGTTCAAACCTGAAAAAACAAAACCCTTATTGAGTCATCAAGTCAAGAAGAACTATCAAAGGCAACTGAACTGAAACTGCGAAAGGTCGGAAAAGGCGACTCATCTTCAATCGTAAAAGAGCTGTGTTCTTCGTCTCCTACGACCGAATTTGAGAAACTTCGGAAATATTCTGCGGACAGTGCAGCAATTTTATCTTCGGAACAACCACTCGCTCTCATGGTTGATGCCAATCTCTCGACAAATCAGTGTATTATTGTACGTGATCAAGCTGTGGAGCGTAAGTATAAGTTGTATCCCCTATAGAGTAAAAGAAGCTAAACAAATGTGTTACCCTACCGATATAGCTATATCAGAAACGTCAGCCGAAAAACAATTGCAGTCGATTATTGACCGTACTGTCACACGGTTATGCAAAGTACAGGAAGAAGTCCTTCGAACGTTGGGCGAGGAAAATAATTTAAAGATTGTTTTAAATGGGTCTGTGACGGTGCCGAACAAAGCAGGTATCGACAGACATTTTCTCATGAGCATTGGGCAGACGACAGTTTATTTAGTATCACTATGGTACCCATACAAATGTATGATGTAACTAAGGACCGTAAAGCCGTAAATCGGAAAATCCTTTGCCCTCTTCCACACGATATTGTCGGCCCATTAAGTTCGTTTTTGCAAAGGAATCCGTGAAAGTAATTAAAAAGGAGGTTGAGAACATTGAGAAAAAATCGGTAGCCTTTCTTCTATGAAAGTTGTGGTAGATGAATAGGAACTTCTTCTTAAAGCCACAGTGATATTTTGCATGACCGATGGAAAAGTATGCAATGCTGTGTTGTCATGTGTATCAAGCCAAACATGCTGTTTGTGTGGAGCGAAACCGCGTGAGATGAACAATCTCAGTATTCTCTCACATAAGTATGTATATAGGAATTTGTTATCTTTTGGATTGTCTCCTCTCCATTCTTGGATTCCTTTTTTTGAATGTGCACTGCACATTTCGTACAGACTTGAAATTCAATCGTGGCAAGTCCGCGGTATAGGCAAGAAGAAGATATTCAAGAAGCGAAAAAGCTTGTGCAAGCACGATTTCGACAGGAGCTGGGTTTACTCGTAGATATGCCAAAACAGCAAACGGGGAACACGAATGACTGTAACAACGCAAGAAAGTTTTTCAGAAATGCAGAACTATCTTCTGAAATAACTGGTGTCAATGTACAGTTGATCAAGGGATTCCGCGTGATATTAGAGTGCCTAAATTGTGGGTTTACGGTAGATTTAGACATGTTTGGTGACTACACTACCGACAATTTGGACTTCTACTTGAAGGAGTATCCGTGGTATTCTATGCCCGTAGGCGTACATAAAGTACATCTCCATGTCAGAGATATTATAGTTACACCCATACTGCCAATTGGTCAGTTTTCCGAGGAAGCTCAACAGGTAAGAAATAAAGACAGCAAAAAATACGGTGAACTGTTTGCTAGAAAGACTTCTAGAATCGACACCAACACGGACTTATTGCATCGATTGCTTATCACCTCTGATCCATTTATCGGTAGCTTGCGTGCTTCTCCTAAAACGGAGCATGCAAACATCATGCCCGAGGTATACGTTTACTGAAAACTCTTCTTTCAATGACTCTCTAACGTCAGTTATTCGAACAGTGATTGTGAATAATTTTGCCAGCTGAGTCTTGTATATTTTCCATTGCAATCTTACGTATACAGTTGCAGTCGCTGTATGTACGATACATGTATACGTACATATTACAAGCTTATTCGTAACATGTACGGTTCTTTTTTTACACGAAATTGACATATGACTCGTACTTAGGTCGAAGCATGCAATAATGCACCATAAAAGTAAATGTGAATAATGCAAAAATATGTACTTAATGTCAAATGTAATATGTAAATCCTGCCTAATAAAATGTAGAAATACGTAAGTACTTATTAGATTTGCGTGCATTATCTTCTAAACCAAAAATCTCAAGTATACTTAGCAATAGGAATGACGTTCCCCTAGATTGCTGAGATTTTACACAGTGCGGCGTTTGAATTTCGAATGGATATTTCACAGTTACAACTAGCTTGTGTACTGAGTTTGTAAAGATAACATTTTTCTTGTAGATAAACGTGCATGTCATATTTCTACATCTGAATATATCAGCATGAAAATTATCACAGTATTGCTAATTCATTTGATGATATGTAGGTGAGCTCTTGCTCACGAAAGTTATTGAACAATCACCTGTATTTCACCGTCACCGAAATTTCACTGGATAAAATATTATTTAAGTAAATTATTTTCAAAATTCTTTTCTAAAATTAAAATGGAATCAACTAGGTATATCTATACAATTACTAGATATATGCTGTCTAACGTACGATCAACACAAACCCATCTCCAACTGTAATTAAAACACATTTACTTACAATTAAAAACACCATTTTAAAATATAAAGGCAAGTACTTTCATATCTCCCTTGTTCCCATCATCAGGCCTACGTGGCACTTAGGCCTGATGATGGGGACAAGGGAGCCCTGAAAGAACTTGCCTTTGTATTTTAAAATAGTGTTTTTAGTTGTAAATAAATGTGTTTTAATTACAGTTGGAGACGCGGTTTGTGTTGACGGAAATTACACAGCATATATCTAGTAATTGTACAGTTATCGTGCGAAATTTATCATCGTTAGATGTATCTATGTTTTAATATTACAAATTAATTGAATTCCATTTTTGACATTGTATATAATGACTGCACTCAGGTTTCAGATTCGGCTGCACCACGATTACACATCAATATATCACTGTTTACATTATTACTATGCATACAAAATATCTTATGATACTTCATAGCATATAACATCATTTATATCTGGCAAAATCATTTGAAAAATAATGCAAAGCTTAATCCAAAAAGTAGTCACCAACTTCAAAATATTCCTTCCGTCCTAAGCTCAATAGCCGCCACGGTGGCACATGGTCTAAGCGATGGCTTCTGATCATTCGTCCTAGATGGGTACAGGTTCAAATACCGGTGGCCCTAAATTTGGACGGGCGAATGCTTGTAGCCCACAGAGTTGCTCACGGTGGTCGTTAACACTATAATAAAAAAATCAATACTAGAAATCTGGTTCCGTGTAAGATGTTCTATATCACGTGATTAAATTCCTCAACCGATGTATTTTTATATTTCATTTCATAATTAACAAGCAAGAGCTATCCCCTTCTTGTGTTTTATTCACCCGAATCATCGGAATATTTTTGAGTCGTAATAATCAGATATTAGTTAGTTCTTCTGAAATACAAAAAAATACAGTGTCAGGAGTACTTATACTACACTACATTGAAAAAATTCACCGGACACCTGGAAGAGAAACACAACACACCATTTATTAACATACAGTCTGTACATTAGCTCGGTGTCGGTTCACCTTTGGCCTTAATGTATGCACTGACTCTTCGAGACATGCTTTCGACAAAATTTCAGAACACAGCGATAGATATAAGCTTCCATTCAGTACACAATGCTGCCGCTAACTGTTGCTTAGTAGTAGGCCTTGGTCCCAAACTTCTTATACGGCGCTCTAATTCATCCCATAGGTACTTTATGGGATTAAGATCAGGGCTCTCTCTTCCCAGTCCACACACGATAAGAAATTATCGCCAAAGCACGCCATTACAGTCCTTGCTTTATGGCTCGGTGAATTATCCTGCTGGTACCAACGAGGCTCGGTTCCACAGTATTGCCACAGAGTTGGTAGGGCATAATTGTCCAGAATATCGAGATAGACGTGCTGTTTAATGTCCACGATAACCAATGGGCCGGTGACCATACCACGAAGAACACCCCCACACGAATACACTGTCAGCTCCAAACTTTACCGTAGGAACAGTACACTGTGGTAAATAGCGTTCCCCCGGCTGCCGTCATACCCACACATGGCCAACAGACTGATATATTGTGTCTCTGGATTCATCAGTCCATAGGACCTGCTTCCATTGATCTACGGTCTACGATAAATGTTCTTTACACCATGCTAAATGACGAGTAGCATTCTGAGTGGAGATGAAAGGCTTATAAGGAGCCGCACGACCATGGTAGCCCCTACAAGGAAGTTCTCTTCATATGACACGGGCACATACCAAGGTTAAAGCATTTTTACTCGCCTGTACACTGAGGTCTTGTGCACTACTCTGTCGATTAGCTGTAACGACTCTCCTGAGGTTTCGACGTCCTCTGTCACTGATATTCTTTTGTCTGCCGGTACATTTCGCTGCTTCAGGCACGCCATGTGCCTTGCACTTATTCAATACATCCAAAGCAGTTGACTTGGGTTTGTTTAAACGCCTCTCAGTTTCCGTTATGGTCAAACCACTACTATAAGACCCAACAACTTTCCTTTCTGAAAGTCAGTTCTATCCCGCCGCGACATTTTCACTCAACCTCACAGTGCGATATGATCGCGGTCAGCTGCAGGCTTGTTTTTATACCGTTTTCAGCTGTACCGCGCGTTTTAACAACGCAGTGGATGCGTTCATATGCTTTTGAAGGGATGTCCGGTGACTTTTGTAAATATAGTGTATATGTATCAACAAACTGAGTTTCCAGAAAATACACAATGCAAATTACATTAGGTTGGTGAGTTCAAATGATATGGAACGAACTGTGCCAATTGTCCCGTCATACTCCTAAATGACAAAACGAAGAAGGAAAGAGACATTACAGACATAGTGGTTCCATTTGACCGTAATATTCAAACTACCCATGCAACAGAATCAACAAATATGTAGAACTGGCTTCACAGTTCAAGCGGATGGGGAAACTGGAAACAATTCATAATGCTGAAGCTTTATTTATTTATGTTTTTTTTTGTTAGAGGTTTAACGACCACCGTTAGCATCTCAGTGGCGTCCCTAATTTAGGGTCACTGATTCCAGGGAACGGAGACAGCCCGTGCCATAAGACACACACAGCATCCATGGCTCCCCAAACATAACATCCATACCAATCTCGGACGAATGGTCAGAAGCCTTCGCTTCGACAAATGCGCTACCAGGGCGGCCCTGAGTACTTCATGCGTGGTCCCTGTATTTTCGTATTGAGTAAATCTTGATTCTGTCTACTGAAAACCGAAAGATAATGTTCTTTTGTTTTCATTTTTTATATATTTCGTGGGTATTCCGGAATATCTGTATGTCGTAATGACCAACACATTTAGTATGACGCGTGTTCAATACGTAAAGCCTCCGCGCAAGTGTCTCGCGCACGACTTGTTAGCTATCAACTCGTGCGACGCCAAACGATTCGTTCTGCTAATAGCTTCACGTTGCTGCGAAATAGAACTCCCCACATCTGTTTGTTCATATTTATTTTTTAACACTATTTAAAGTTCCGTCAAACTAAAATAAATATTGTTGCTGTGAGATATTCAGTACTAAGATTTTAAGTTTTTGTTTAAAGGGATTTGCATTAAATATTCGGTATGATTCACCATCTTTACGTGCAGTAAGAAAACCGAAAGGTTTTCCTATAACAATCAAATAAAGAGAATGCGGTTTTTGATCTAGCATGAGATCATAATACCAGCTTATGAGAAGTATTAGCTTTCTCATTCTTAATCATGGTCTCTAAAGCTTCAGATCGCAGCTCCGGTGGCGCAGTGGTCTAAGCGATGGCTTGTGATCATTCGTCCGAGATTGTTCCGGGTTCGAATCTTGGTAAGGCATGTTGTGTTTGACTTACGCGCTGGCTCTCTCCCTTCCTTGGAACCAGTGGGTCTACATTAGGGACGGGCGACTACTTATAGCCCACTGAGTTGCTCACGGTGGTCATTAAACTTCCAATCAAAAAAAAAAAAGAAAGAAAGCTCCAGATCTGTAAATTTTCAGCTTACATCTAGTGAATTTTCCCTCAGTCTCTTTCAAAAATGAAGAGCATAAAACCTAGCCTTACAGTAAGTGAGCAGTTCCATAGCAGAAGATATTTTTATTAATAACTGTAATGATTCTTCAATGAAGGTTTAAAACCGAAATTCACTTTAAATATCAGCGTCCAAAAGTCAAAATCCAATCAACGTGCAATAAGTTGGTCACTGCATGTCTTATGAATGCAGAAAAAAACCCTTATATGGTTTGATAAGTTTGATACCGATCTTTGATTGAATCTCACCACTTAGAATTCAAAAAATTAAATTGGACTGTGATATACGAAGTGGATTTTTCTGGCATTCCATTCTTCATTTGCAGAAACGTTTCCCTGTAACAGACGTTAACTTTTATAATTTGTAGAGTGTCTCAGGATTTGTGGTATAAAGAACCACAATTTCGTTTCGTATAACTGAGGCAACCCTTCCATTTTCTGAATTTATTAGTTGTCGATATTGTAAGAGGTTATAAGAGAATGTACACCATGAAATGGGTCTACGAAAAAACGTGCTAAGTCCAATCCGTCACATATTGGAGTATATGAATACCATTCGGATGACCTGCAAGAGCGCAAAGTTATGTAAATGCATCGAATAAATAATGGCATGGCACAACCAGTTTCTTATATATTTTTGTAACTTAAAGAACAGTATCATTGTACACGTACACTGCAGTTATTTGTCTGACAGTTCCTCTCACAATAGTTTTTTTCTTCTGAAATTGTCCGTGGGCATTGTATTGATTATTCCAGTTAACTGTAAGGTGTGAGATTTGTCCAGTATTTACTGTGCATTTTTATTACAAACATCTTAAAAACGTGACTGTTTTAAACCATACATCGAACATTTGGGCGGAGAATATTCAGCACCTGATGAAACTGTGCAACGATTGTTCACCTATCTCACACATCGACCGGCTCAGATCATTTCCTAAATAGTTCTCCGGTGTAATATTTATGAAACACATGAATTATTTACAAAACAATGGTATTTGAGAAAAGAGATCTCTCTCTGACATTTTAAAAACAAACTCATGCTAAGAACTAATTACCCCATTGTCTAATAAATTAATTACGAAAATTTTTATGGAGTAAACTGAAAGTATTCCTTCCATATAGTAGTTATGCTGTGTTTGATATTTTAAAATAAATGCATCATATGTGCTTACTATATATTAAAAAAATCAGCTAAAAGAACTTAGATTTATAGATATTTTCAAATAGAAGTGTATATTTGCATAGTTTTCTGATGTTGTATGAGACCCTTTTTTAGCGTTTTAAAAGAATGTTTCACACATTTGTTGAATTGGACATCATATATCATATTATGGCACGGTTTGGGTGCTGTGGTCCTAGTGAATACTTGATTAAGAGTAAACATATTTTGCTTTGCTGGGTGATCATTTGCATCACTTCATGAAGTTCATGAACCCCAACAACGATGGGAATTTCCAGGCGGACAATGCACCAAGTCATTGGGCCCAGGTTGTCCAAAATTGGTTCGAGGAGCATTCTGGACTGTCCCGATGGATGGGGTGGACACCACGTTCGCCCAACATGAACCCAATTCAGCACTGATGGGTCGTAGGAGGTGGTGGAAAGATCAATGCGCACCCAAGACCCTGCACCGACAAATACCGGGGAGCTGTGGGCGGCTATTCAGACTGCATGGCTCAACATCTCTCCAGAAATCTTCCGGCCACTAGTGGAATCGATGCGACGTCGAGTTACTGTTTTTCGCCGGGCAAGAGGAGGTCCTACACGATACTAGGAACGTATCCCATGAATTTTTACACTTAAGTGTAAAATAAAATAAATTATTATTCAGTTTGTTGTATAAAATTTATCTTTCACCGCTGTCATATTAGAACTTTCTTATCTGAACATCTGTTCATTTCTCCTTTCAAGACGGCTGGACCTATGACGTCACGTCTTTTTCCGTCATCCAGGTCTCCGAGAAGCTTTCATGCCAGCGACTAAATCCTTTGAGGGACCCAATAACCAGAAGAAGTTTTTCAAAATAATTGAAGGGTGTGCTTCAAAATTCTGAACCTTCGGTTATTGATCAGTTTCTGTAGTTTTTGTATTGTGAAGAAAATACACTTCTGACAAGTTATGAGATGTGTGTTGCTCTCATTTGATTCAACTTTATAGCAAACACTCGAAAATCAGGCGATAATGGTTTGTGCGGCAAATTCAAACCCAAATGTCTTTGCTAGATATTAGCTCAAAGATATAAATGAATTACAAGCTATGACATAATCGTTGGAATACATATATCCATCAGCAGGCCCAGCATGTATTTATTTCATCAAAATACTAGCATTTTTCTTGAAATTTCTGATCAGTGATTACAGTGTATGACTGCTCAAACCGTTTTTTGAATGTGACACTCTTCTTTTAGAAGGAATAATTTCACACACAAGCTTTGTATTCGATATTACATTTTGAAATACTTTCTTACGTGACAGCACAGCAAAAACAGATAATAAAAGAGAATATATCAATACGAGACCGTAATTTCGAGACTATGTCATTCCAAAACATTCGCTTTTGAGAAAGAATATCACGAATCACATATTACTCTGTAACGTTGAGAGATAAGGAAGTCTGGAACATTGCTATAATTTTGTTCTTTAATAACATTGTTTTGAAATAAGTTGTTATGATCATTTTATAAAAATCACACTTTAATTTACAAGGCTGCTTCAATAGCTTGTTATTTGTTTCTGTTTGCTAAATGGCTTCCAGTTCTCCTACCAAAGACTTAGTATTTTAGTAATTTAATTTCAATACTCAAGATAAGGTATTAATTCAGGTATATTTTTTCCGAAAGACATTTCTGCGCTATTTTTTTCTTGGATCTTTAGTAATTTAAATTATTATTAACAGCAGCTTAAACTAGTAATTTTAAATTCGCTATTGACAGCAGCTGCTTTTCACTTACAGACAGGAGTTCACGACATACGGCTCGAAAGACACCGAACAGTGATTTCGTCACGAAGAGTGCACAGCGAGAGGAAAATTTGAACGTTGAATTCTATGCTTTGCAAGGAAGCGAATTGAATATGAAGAATCCGATGTAAAACAATCTCAATGTTAATTACGATGTAAACACAGTAAATACCATCAGCTTCTGGAATCAGATTTCATGTTTTATTTCCTTATACGTTACGTAATAACACATCAGGTAGCACACCACCGAAGTACTGGAGAAATCTCTTCACCCAGAAAACAAAAACCAACAATTTAAACTTGTTTCCACAAATTTTAAACTTGTCCGTAGTTTTTACGCAGATCTGCATTAATTGTCCAACTTATCGAACACGTATCTGACACTACGCCAAACAGAGTTTATCTATTAAGGGAAACATCACACTGAACAACAGGAAGCAAGATGTCACAGAATTAATTGTTCTCTCCTAGACCAAAACTTTCTAGCTCCAATAACACAGGTCTCGTACTTGTATTTCAGGACAGGCACACTCTCTTTGATGTTGAAACACTAAAGATGCATTATTACTTATAATTAACAAGCATAATATGAGATAAATGGACGATGTCATCGCTCTGTCCACGTTGTTTATAAACAACGCATAGCGACTGAAAAATTGTGTTCCGACACCGCTGGGATCAAACCCCAGATCTCTCGATAACTAGTCGAGTGCGTTCGCATTTACGCTACGGCGTCAACAATTCTCAGCGTCATGCGTGGTTTATCAGTCAGCATATGACTACACGAATCCGTATTGATGGTCTCAGCAACTGAGATATCGTCATCTGGTGGCATTTAACGCAGCTAATAAATTCTAGCTGATAAATTCAAAGGGCGATAGAAATGGTTATACTAACCATTTCTATTGCCCTTTGAATTTATCAGCTAGAATTTAATAGCTGTTGCATTATGGTGCGAGAAACTTGTGAAAATGTTTCAAGAATTTCTTCCTGTGTCAGATGCTGTTCGTGCTTGTTGAATCCGTTGACAAAACGCATCATCCGGAGTAACAGACGGGAGCCCGGCCAGTTCTTAATCGTGGGTGTCCTGCCTCCCCAAAAAAACCTTTACGCACCACCGCAGCGCTATTCATTCATCCATAACATCATTACCTTATATACTTCCATAATTTGACAATAGATGACGATTTATCTCACATCGTCGAGGATTTTTGGCGTCAAGAAATTAAATCAGAGATCTCACTTCACACGTGGCGGGATTTAATATTTTCTTCTTAATTTTAAACGAGCGCAGAAGCAACAAAACGCTATTAAATGGATGAAATTCAGATGGCATGTAACAAACAAGTGACTTCAAATGGCTGACTTGGAAATCCACACAGATTCGTGTACCTGCCTGGGTGCAAAGCTAAAATGGGTACTACTTCTCTACTGCCATTCGTATACGAGTAATCACGCACTACAACTTTGAGAAAAAGTTACTGATGACAGTAAAAATGTACTCTTATGAATAAGCTAACTTTCGCTTTATTAATTCTCCAGCGTCCCAATACCATATACCTATAACGACGCTACTGCACCTCGCGATGAAAAGCCCATTTTTGTATAATATTCTCTTCAGAGGCCATTGAATTCGGTCCATGGTATCATACACACCGATGAGCCTTCCATTATAACCCTTCCCTTCCTAGAGAAATGAGACCGCATGGAGACCGAACGGTGGCGCAAGTCATGTTCACAGAGCAGTACATATCTATATATCCCGAGTACCGGTTTTGGTTAGTAGAGTTTGGAGTAAGAATGGCAAAAGCTGCCGATTTATCGCAATTTGATAAAGAACAAATTGTGGTGTCACGGAGCCTCGGAACTACGATCTCGGAAACTGCGCGGCTTGTATGTTGTTCACATGTTGCTGTAGTAAATACCTATCAAAGTGGTGCACAAATGGCCAAATGACGAGCCGTCGTCCAACCCCGTGACGATCGCAGCTCATTGATTCCAAAGGGAATCGTAGACTGTCGCGCATTGTTCAGAGCGACAGCAAAGCCACAGTGTGATATATCCTGCTCAGCTACAATAGTGGTGATCAGGGCAATGTGCCACCGTACACAGTTCATCGTAGCCTTCTGTGCATTGGCTTGCGTTACCGGAGACCCAGCTGGGTCCCCATGCTCACTGAACGTCAACGCTTACAACCAGTAAAATTAGCCTAATATCTTCGAGATTGAACCGTAGATAGTGGGAAGAAAGTGGCCTGGTCTGAAGAATCAAGATTCCTGGTGCATCACGTAGACGGACGCGAGCGAATACCCGAATTACCAACGAAAGCTATGGCACCTTGATGCACTGTTATGGAAAAAACAGGCCGGAGGCGGTTGTGGTATGCTGTGGGCGATGTTTTCTTGGGACTCTTTAGGTAGGCCACATTATCCCAATAGCACAATCGCTGACAGCTTTCAGGCATCGGAAAATCTTTGCTGACCAAATTCACCTATTCACAGCAAATGTGTTCCCTGCTGGCGATGGTCATTGCAAACAGGATATGGCGCCATACTACACTGCCGCAATCATCAAAGAGAGGTACGAGGAACATGCTAGCGACCTTTTGTGAATGTCGTGTCGCCCAAATTCACCTGACATGCACCTAATCGAACATTTGTGGTTGGACGTGGAAAAGCGGATCCGCGCTAAATCACCACCACCCCGGAATGTACGGGACCTGGAGGACCTACTGTTGACATTATGGAACAAGATACCTATTGCCACTTCATCGAATCGATACCTCTCCGGGTGGCCGCTGTTTTGGAGCTAAAGGGGGTCCTACAGCTTATTAGGTAAGTGGTGATAATGTAATGGCTCATCGATATATACTTGTATTAGAGGCATTTCCAGGAAGATGTAAGTCTATAATACAAGTATACTCTCTTCCTCAAAAATGGGGTGAACATGATATATCCCTACTGCTAGGTACACATGTAATGAAATTTCCACTAGAAGACTACCTGCCATGTTAATTTCGCAAATGGTTTGTTTGAATTTGAAAGTGAGCAACAACGTACATTAACAGAGAAAAGATGGACGATTGCTAGGTATTCAATTGATTTAATTTGAGAAATTATGTATGGAATTTTGTTTATAAATTACCGAAAAATAAGGGGCAGAAAAGTATTTTGTGTTACAGTTACACAAATATGTAATAACTCAGAACATGATTTCTGAAAGTTTTTAACTAAAAACAGCGGTTTGTTTTATAATTTATGGTCTATTCTAACAACAAAAACATTACAATTGTGATGAATTCATCAAGCAAGGCTTATAAGATAACAGTAGCTTTTCTCAATAGAAAAAGACGGACAGACCTTTTTTCTAAGCATATTAGTTGGAAATTTCATATCGAAAGCAGAAAATTCATATTGAAATCATGAAAATTAGATTATTTCTTTGGATTCTGAACGGCACAAGTATTATAAAATTCTGAACGGCACAAGTATTTTCACATCACGGTGTTCCAGCAACTTTTGGGAACTCCTGATTCAAATACTTTTTTCGCTTCTATTCATTGACAAAACTTGAATGTAACCGAGCATATTAGTAGCAATAGAATATTCGAGGTGATTAGTTTTGTGAATCCAAACACACTGAAACTTGTGACCGCTGCCACCCGTACTCTGCGGTCACCTGCTAAAGCGGTCGGTTTTTCCGGCACGGATGCTGTCAGCCACAAAAACAATAACTAAGATATCGTTATTTGGAGGCAACGGAGAATCATTTTCCACACATATGTAAGAATATATCTGCATTACACGGACGGTCGCGAACACGTGGAACCTATGGAACAATCTCGTTTCGAAAGATCTAAAATATAACTAAAAGACCTTCAGCTTAAAATTACGTAACACCTGTTTTTCTTTCTCTCTCTAGCACCACTCTTCACGAGATTGCAAATGGTTAGTGGTCCTTCGAGTCATTCTACCAATTTCTTAGCATTTCCGCAGCACACGGAAGAGATTTCCTTTAACTGGGGTATACATGTTCGATGCTTAATTGTCTTAAATGAGAGCGTGAAGAACCTGGATCAGTTCGTCCCTTCATACTAACGTACTAAGCCTTTTCACGTAGCTGCCCTTTTGCTTGAACAGGTTTATGGCTCTCTCTAGATGGAAATATAACACATCACTACCTTGAATTAAGATTGAGGACGGAAAGGGGTTGAGAGAATTTGCTTCAGCTCTCAATTACAAGAGTGTTGGTATTTTGTTGGGCATCTCACTATCCCATTCCTCCGGAAACACATGTGGTAAGTCGTGAAATTTGCAACAACATGAATGGTTCTTAAATTACAGAATGGAGGGAAAATAAAATATTGAAATTTTATCATTAGAAAAACGTATAGAAGTAATAAAAGTAATTTCTACTGGCTTAACGTAGAGACAGTTATAAGCCTAGTTCAATTGCGGATGCACACGAATAGGAAGAACTTCGCAAAAGAAAACTGAAACTCTGAACGATTGGGAACCTAACAAAAACAAGGAATGAAAAGGAAGCGCCAAGCGTAACTTATGAAGAGGAAAACAACGACAATCTCAACTGGTTTTACAATACTAGTACAAAGGAATTCCTATAAGTGGCTCCGTTCTTCGTAAAACAAAAAGCGTGCGAATTTGCTGAGTAATTTGGAACAGTAAACACTTTGAGTGCAAGCGACTGACGGCTGGAAAGCTGGTCCTAGAGATGGGAGAGAACCAAATCGAACCCGGACCCCTTACGGACGAATGATCAGAGGCCAGCGCCTTAGACCACTGTGCCACCGGGGCGGCTAAGAGGCAGATTCCCTGTAAAATACAGGGACAGTGTTTTCAACCGGACCATGCAACTGAGGTTCATTTGTCATATACTTCTTTGAGTCCAGACCAGTTAAAAACTTAAGGAAGTTATAGTTAGGGTAGGTCTTTTCCACAAGATATTGCCGAATTAGCCAAAAACGGATGGTTTTAAACCATATTTTTAAATTCCGTATTTCCAGACCACCATTGTTAATTCTTTGATACATCACTTTTCGGCTAATATCTTCTTTGACTTTTCCATTCCAAAGGAATTTAAATAGAAGCATTGTCATTTGCACCAGTATCGTTCTTGGGGGTCTCAGAGGAGCTCCGCATAGGCACATTTAGTCACCAGCAATGTGTTGAACAAATTGGCTTTATTACTGTAAGATATTCTGTGGGCCTGCCACTGTTGTATCGCGTTTCTCAGTTGGTCAATTATTTCCCGAAAGGTAGTATCACTTGTCCCAAAATGTGTAAAGGGAATCCCTAGATGTTTACACTCTTTCACGCTGGGAATTCTTCCTTGGTATGTCCATTTTTACCAAAGGAGGCTTTGGATTTTGAGACATTAAGACTGGCACCTGTGATTGTACCGTATTTTTCAAAGTCCCGGAGGGTTTCGATTATAGACTGTTCATATTTTAGGTAGTGCAGAACATCATCTGCATATTCTGAAAACTTAATTTCTTCATCGTTTTGGGCCGAGATTGGGAATCCAGGGATTCTGGTGTTAGACAAAACTTTCCTTAAAATAGCTCTATAGTCAGCACAAACAATATTGGAGACAGGGGCGAACCCTGCTTGATACCAATTTCTATTTTAATTTGCTTTGTTTTGTGTCCACTTATCAAGACCTGAGCAAATGATTCTCTATGTAACTCTTCAATGATTTTCACCATGGATTCAGGTAAACCGTACTCTACCAAAATACTTAAAAGCGCCTCTTGATCAACGGAATGAAATGCCTCAGCTTGGTCTAACGATAAAAGTCCAAACTTTATTTTTCTTTCATTTATTAAATGAATGATATCCCTGCTGAGAAATAGGCTCTGGGAGATATTTCTTCCTGGAATAGCACAATACTGTTGACAATTAATCAATTACTTAATGACACTTCGAACACTGGAATTAATGATTGTTGCAAAAATTTTGTAATCGACATTAAGTAATGTAATTGGCCTTATTTTATCAAAATTAATTTCTTCCGGATCTTCTTTTTTAATCAATTTGCTATAACCTTCTTTAAATTCTTTCGGGATTCTCTGCAGGATCATCTCATTAAACAACTGGACCAAGAACATTGCTATTTCGTTTTCAAGCATTTTATAATATGCTGCCATTATACCATCCGGTCCTGGGGACCTCTGATTCTTTTGCTTTTGAATAGCTTTTGTAACTTCAGTTAACGTAACTTCGTTTTCCAGCATCTCTTTCTCATTTTCTTCTAGTTTTGAAATTTCAACGTATACGGAGATATAGAGATCTTGAAATAAAACCTGTGCTTCTGTAATTGCGTTATGTTTTATGTATGTTTATCAATATACTACAAGGGGAGACCCATTACTATATATTTTCTTTTGTTCTTCTTTTATTCCTTAAATATATTCTCTTCAGTTTCCAAGTCAATTACAGCAATCCCTTCTCGAATGCCAGTACCTACTTTTGTTGTAATTTCCATTAATTCAGTTTTAATGTTAATTATCTCTTCTTGGTTACAACCCTGGTTGTTACCTTTAATCAGTGTCCTCAGTACGCTATTTAGCCATCTAAAGTTGATTATGTTTTCCTCTGCAAATTCTCTGCCTTTTCCCTGAAGGAGCCCACTCAATTTTCCTTTGAAGTACAACCATCTTTGGGATAGGTTTTCAGAACTCTCCAGAAGATCGTTGGTATATTTCTTTTATTTAATCTCACTATTTCTTGCTTTATGTCTTCGTTTTCTAGATTTAAATTGTTCATTCTACAGGCCATTCGCTGCCTTTGAATCGAGCTATGATCAACTATTTTCCATTTAAGCACATGGTGGTCCGAGATATCCACGGGAGGAGCATTCGGACCAATTATGGTAATTTTCTTGAGGACATTTGTCTCTTGTGTGAACACAAAGTCAATCCTGGAGGCTAAGCCTCTGGATTTCCACGTAAAACCTGATGTAGTATGTTGGAGAGTCATCCATACATCTTTCAGGTCGTTTGCTTGTACCTAGTTCCTAAAAGCCGATCGGCTTGCATCTGAATGCACAGCTCAACTCTGGCGGTCAACACTGGTATCCATTACAGTATTGAAGTCCCCTGCAATGAACAAAAAGTCATAGTTTCCAGTCAAGTAGTACGGAAGGCTTCTAAAGAAGTATCTTCCGCGCTGGAATCGACGGAGGTGCATATACACATATGAGTTTGAAGAGGAACCCATTATTTTCCAAAGTAGCCGCAACCACTCTTCCTTCTCCATCGAACTGGAAATTCAACAGAAGAGCTTTGCGGTATAACAACATCACACCACTGTAGCTTGAACTTGCCAAAGAAAATACGCATTTAAATGTCGTTAATTGCTTGAACGCTGGAACATCTCTAAATCATTTAAATTGAGTCTCCTGAATAAAACAAAAGTATATTTCATTCAGAAAAAGAAAGCCTTCAAGCCAGTTTAGTTTTTCTAACCTCTTTAGCCCAGAGATGTTCAATGATATGATGTTTAAAGTGAGTTTTATTATATTTATTTATTTACAAGATCACTGTATACTTCTTTACATTTCCGCATTTTCTTGGTTTGCCTCTCCATCCGAAGAAGACTCCGAAAGATGAGAGACCCTCTTCAAAGACACAGGCAAAATTTCCTGACTAATGTCAGAATCCTCCGAATTTTCATTCTCTACTTTTGTTCGCGCAACACTGCCGGACTGAATCTCCAGGGGGTCTACTTGTCTCCTTTTTTTCTTCAGAACCTTCTCCACTTCGGCCAGCCCTCTCTTTAATGCGTCTTTCCTCCGCTGGTTTTTTTTTTTTGTTTTTTTGTCTCCTGTGTTTGAATCCAGACACTCTTGATTCGGTTTTTTTTCTTTTGTTTTTTCTACGTTTTTCGACTTGGATCTCGTGATTAGACTTGAAATACTCTTCTTTTTAACCTTCAAGAGGTCAATAGTTTCACTTCCAAACTCTGTCTCGCATAGTTTGCTTTTAGTAGGAGCTGAAGCCGACAAATGGGGTCATTGAGGTAGGGGCAAAGGTTCAAAAGAAACATTTTTCCCTTCTGCATTTCCCTCATTTGACTCAACAGAGTCGTTTGACGATGAGTCAATACCTGGAATTTTCTCACGCTTGTCTTTTTCATTCTCGCTCTCCCCTCCTACTTCTCCTCAGTGTTTTCTTCATATTGCTCTAAAGTAGAAGCCCGCTGATTTCCCTCTAACTCTGATTGAAATTGTAACTCTTCTGTCTCATCCATTTCCAAGTCTTCCTTCCCATCTCCTCATGTGATCATTGCAAACGTATGTCGACTACATGACGGTCTCATCTGTTGCTCGGATCCACAGATACCGCATGGAAAAAACACTCATCCAAGGAGTGATCTGGTGCTTTGCAATTTTCGCAAATTTTGGTTTTGCATGCAAAAGCCATATGACCCGGCTGATTACACCTTCGGCAAATTCGAATAAGTCCGGCATATACACATATAGCTCTTAGTCCCTTGATGTAAATGAAATTAGGTACAGCCTCTTTCATGTCCATCACAACTACTCTTGTACCAGAAAAGGAATTTTGCATGAACTCTGCACGCTCTTCTGGTCTCACTTTCTCTCTCTAAATATTACAAATTGTCCCAAATTTTCTTAAGGCATTAGAGACCTCAATATCTGGGATCTCTGGTGGGAGCAATTTAACAAAGACTCTTTTGACATTGTTTCCCGCCCTCGGCACAGTGAAAGTCTTTCCTTTACATTCGAATTTCTCTTGTTTAAGGACTTGATCAACAACACTCTTAAATTTTTCAGCGAACTGAAAATCTGTTTTCCTACTGGTAATCACTTACACAGTAACAAACAAATCCCCGAGAGGTTTACCGACGAACTCCGATAACACTCTTCCAACTTCCTTCGGTCCCATCCCTTGGGGATGGACCACCGAAATACTGTTCGGTCGTTGCATTTTGGTGTTAGTGTTCTCCCTCCAAAATGAAAGAGTTGAAAAAGTACTCACCCACTTCCATTATTGTAGGATAATCCAAAATGCACACCACTAGCACAAACTGATAAAATAAACACTATGGGCAAAGACCCACTGTACCTATATCACCTTTGTAGATCGAAAACACACTCTGAAGCACATTGGAACTTTTCACACTTTTTTTTCACACTTTTTTTTCACACTGTATTCCAAGATGGAATACCCACAAGGCGTATGATCACAGGATTCACATCCACTTTCGCTTTCAGCGCACTGCGAAAGTTGGGACACGTGAAATGATCACTTTTCCTCCAGAATCTCACACTCTTTTTACTCGGGGCACACTGTATTTCCCGGCACAACAATGGCTGCACTTCTCGGAAGCTGCACTTGGCACATCTCGTTCACATGCACTGCACTTGGAATAAGTCTCTGGGAGAAATCCAGAGTTTTCCGTCACCCTACGAAACGTCCGTAGTATGCGTGTAGAGGCCATTCGGCGAGTTGGGACTATGGGTAGTAGTCACCTGCAGCCTTGAAAAATTCCCTCTTTCACTATAGCAAAACCCACTGCTTAGCCTTCAAACAGACAAAGACCGAGCGACGATAAAAGCGGGGAAAATGCCGAAGCACCGGCCTCCCTCAGGCCTTTTTCGATAAATGAAATTCACGGACGAAGAAAAGGCAATATTTTTGCAAAGAAAATGAAATTAGGTTTCACATTTAGTTCTCCTCCAATAAAGGAAATGAAGTCTTCTAGATCTGAGACACAAATTGTTTCAAAAACAAATCCACTTCCTAATAGATGTAACATTCAATTAGCCATGTTCACGTGTACAAGAGCTTTGAGCGATTTGAACAACACAAGAATGCAATGTAGGAGTATTTTAAACACTTCCTTTTTCTGATTTTCTGCTGCATGATAATTCCATTGTACATAAATATGATTGCAGCAGGTATTTGCATGTGAAAAAAGAAATTGTCAAGCATAGCTTTCTAACTTTTTCCGAATTTACAGTATTGTAATTTGGTGTGTAAGAAGCAAGTGATGTAATCAAAAATGTAACATCATCCATGAATTTTTCTTATCTTCTTCGGATTGGATTATTTATTTGCGGATTTCAAATGAATTTAAATTGATAAGAAAATGTTGTCCCGTCTCCTATGTAACTAAAAGTTATCCTATGAGATCAGAACAATTCAAAATTTATTAAATTTCATGTCAAGGAATCACAATCAGGAAATATAGCTTGGTATCCAAAGCTTACGTTACAAAAACAAGACCAGGGATAACACAAAATCTACACGACAGAGTTTAATGACGTTCGTGCGACCATACATAATCAGTAGTGGCACAATACACAACACACAAGAGCATGCCAAATCAAAAGTGATTCAACAATTGGCGCGTATTTCGAGGATCATAGGAAGAGTGATTACTCCGAATAGCGATGCAGTTCGCTTAACGAATCGTTTGTTGTTTACAAGGATCTGAATCAGAGATTAGGGAATAGCTGCAGCTTCTCTACAAAGAAGTTTCAGAGCCACGGGAAAGTTCTAGGAGTAGATGCCAGATTGTAATTTCTTATTCTATATGCACACATACATCTTGTATTGGGTTCACTTCAGGAGAACACCCTGGCCCATGCATCATGTTGAAAATCTGACTTTCCAGACGTTCATTGGCATTTCGAGAACTATGTGGACAAGTTTTATCATCCATAATATGGAAGTGAGGACCGACAGCTTGTCTAGAAAGCCGTATCTACGGGGGTTAGATGCAACCCCTGTAGCATTCGTCAGTTTGGGTGCCACTCCAGCGGCGTGAGTGGATTTAGCATGATCCCAGCTAACGCCAGTTTTCCTCCACCAACGCAGAAATCAATTTCCTTGATTTTTGGAAAGAGGACTTCGGCTCACTGCCTCTCTCCATATATACATTTGTCAAGAATCCGAGTCCAGGTTGCAGCGCAACTGGTTAATGAAGGGAGCATTCGCACATTTATCAGAGGTCTATGTGTGATGTTGTAGGTCCGATTTCAGACGGACATTTCTGTGCAGTATGGCGAGTGGAATACAAACTACTGGTCGTCTTGCATATATACATCTCTCGTGTAGTTTCCTGTAACCTGTTTGCCGCAATATCGCGATTTTCGTAGCACCTGAGAGCTTTTTCTCGTGTTGCCTGGCTGCCGACTTCCTATGGTGCCGAACTGTTAGAGACAAATATTGGTAGTCTTGACGTATTGTGGCTCGTGCTGTTCTAGCTGTTCTTCGGGTTTCCTGGAACTATCTCAAGAAATCGGAGAGGACTAGCTACGACACATTCAGCCATTTCGCTGTTCTAGATTGAGATTGACGAGCTTCCAATCTTCGGTGGCTCTCCAGCGTAAAAAGTATGCTAAGATATGGTGCGAAGCAATTCTTTCGCTAGCAGTAAAGCTGATGCTTCAATTCAGCATTTCGTCTCAGAATGAAGTTTGTTACAGTAGCGTGTATGCCATCTCGATGACGTAGGATCGTCAGTTGTATATTTCCTTAGCATCTACTTCTAGAATACGTCAGGGCTTAATGTTCCCCTTGCACATGCCTCCGAAAAAATCTTTACAATCATTCATCTCGTTTTGGACATTTTCGCGAATACGTATTTGTCAAGTTAATTTTGGAAACCAATTTATTTCTGTCCACGAACTTTTCGTTACAGACAGTATAGAAATACTTTACTAAAACAATAATGCCGAATGTGTTAATCTGTATTTTAATGTTTCAAATCACTTTGACTTCAATCAAATTCGTACCTTTTTTAAAAAATCCTTCTGAAATAAATTAAAATTCTACAGGATTATTTTTAAATGTAATAACCACAAACTAGTTTTGATTAAAATTACAATATGCATACATATTAGTACCACTTCTCTACAGATTACATCGTTCCACAATCGAGCATAAGTTGATACGCCACTACATTATTTCGTCGCATTCAGAGCTCCAAATGTTTTGCTCGACGCCATTGAGCAGCATGTATCGCCTTGGTATAGACGTGTATAGCAGCTAGATAAAGTTTATTTTCTAACATATTTCAGGTTTTCTGATTTTCCATCAATTTCCCGATGTTTCATCCATGACGGTATAAATTTTATGATCATATGAACATGCGCAACTTTGCTTCTGAAAACATTCAGAAACAAAGATGTTTTATAGGGTGTAAACTCTGCCTCGACTGTGTTTTTTCCCCAATTTAACGTTGCATTTCCTCACAACATTTACGTAACGCTCTAAATAGTTTCCTGCATTTGCAAAACGAATTTAATTGCTATAAACAAAATTTTCCGTTTCTGCATTTAGACTCAACTTGTTTCGCCTGACGTTTGCATTCCGTGGTTTTGTGACACCAAAACTGTGCAATACCTCACGAAATTGCACATACAGTGCATTATCATATATTTTACTAACATAATATTTGTTTAGACACTATAGGATGTAAATATAGCGCCGAGAATTCCCAACTATAATTTTAATTGAGAACGAATTGTAATTCGTTTCACAGGATTTTGGGATAGACCTTGGACTACAACATTTTAACTCAGACAGATTCTTTTAAATACTTAAATTTTTTAATAATTTACTGAACACAAAACTACACATACTATATCTATAAATCTTGGAGGTGCACAAATTATCTAAAACATGTTTATATTATTTGTGGAAATGTAAAAATAATCTGTAACCTGAACTATATTTACGAGTACTTTTGCAGTTAAAATAAATTATGGATACTTTTGGGATATTAACAGAAAATTTCAATTTACTATGACCCATAGTTGTTAGAGTAGAACTACTTTCACAATGTTTAAATAAATCAACTGTCAAATTTATAACGAGGAACAGTACACCAATTAGGTAGTAAATAGTAACACTGTACTAGTGTTTCGATTTATTGGCGTTGGAAATAAACACATAAGCGTTTCCAAACTTTCGCACACAAGCAGATGACTTTTTCAAGGAAGTTAGACAGAAACTGCAAACTGAAAAATAAAACGCTTAACAGTTTGAACGCGGGAACTTGACAATAAATAGATTCGACGTTATATTCATTTAAAGATGCGAGACATCACGTTGGTTGCACGCGGGATCCTGGTAGAGAAAAGGCGTTACTTGAAGAATTGGTACCAAATTCGTGGCAACTCGAGCGAGACACAATCATTGCAAGTATTGCTTTTGGTAATGATTTCCAAGGTTTCCCGAATGGCTGTACATTTAGGGGTAGAGTAGCTAGCTAATTTCTTTATATCATCCCACATAGGAGTAGCTGACTTGAATTCGAGTACTCTGGATAGTGCCTTGGCTACTCACCGTATTTTGTGTCCCTTTTATGTTCGTTGACTCAGATTCCAAACGAACGCTTAGTCATTCCAATGTAGTATCGTTTAGAGCCGTTCGGATACTATAGGGGGATCGCATTAACGCCTGCTTCGCAGGAGAGAAGTGGTTTTTCACTATTTCTCTTTAGTATAGTATGTAAAGATGCAGGGTACCTTATGCCGACGCCGTAGTTCATCTTCTTGAGGGCGTTTTTGAGTTTGTAAGACACACTTGGTATTTCGGAAATTGAGCCTAAATAACGTAACTGCGCACAGAAAGACTGGATTGTTTGGCTCTGGTTTTTGAATAAAGCTACGTATGTGATTCAATGAACATCCTGTATCAGTGGCTAACTTGATGGCGCTTTCAATTTCGTGTTGTCTAGAATGGGCATCAGACGAAACGGCGAAGGTTCTTTGAATTCGAGAACGGAAGATATCTGCTTTGTATTCTGCGGGACAGAAAGAGCTGCGGAGCATCAGGTTGGGGACGGACGTGGGTTCATAGTAGACTTGTGTACCGAGGCGGTTGTCAGACGATTTCCTCAATAAAACATCCAGATAAGGTAAAGCGTTGTTGCTTTCAAGCGCCATCGTGAAATTCATCGTAGGATGTATATCATTGATTTTATTAAGGAAAATTGGAAGAGTCTCTCTTCTGTGGAGCCATACAAAAAAAAACGTCGTCTGCATAACGTAGCCTCGTGGTAGGCCTTGGGTAATGCTGGAGAATATATTCCGCTCAATGGGCGAAGTATTGCTTCTGCAAGGACGGGTAAAAGTGAGGATCCCATCGGAGCGTCATTATTCTGTTAATATACTTGTCCTTGGAAACTGTAGAAGCAAGAATTAGTGACCAAGTCTATTAATTTGAAGATAAAGGGAAACCCCGTCGAAGCTTCTGATAATGTCGCTTGGCAGGACAGTGAGTTTCTTGGCTTTCGTTATAAAATCCAGAGTGGAATTTATTACCAAGTCCGATTCAGGAAGAAAACTACGTAGGAATTTGGATAGCGCTTTCTCTAAATGGTACGTTGGTGCAGATTTCCTGGATACGATGGGTGTCAGTGTGTTTCCGGGCATATGGTGCTTAAGCCTTCCGAAGAGCTTTGGGATCTGAGGTCCTGGTGGTAATCAGGCGGCTTTCCTAAGATCATATGGAATAGTGGGTAACCGGGCTGTTCTTTGTACCTTCGCAATCCAAGAATTTAGAGGGTTCCTTTGAAGGGATTTAGAACCAGAGTCAGTGATAAAATCTTCAATTTTCGTATTGTAGTCTTCTGCGTCCATAATCGCTATCTGGCCAGATTAGTCCGTTAGAGTCAATATTATGGACGAATCATTTTTAAGGATCAAGACTGGCCTCGGAATCATAAATTTATTAGGTATTTTAGCAGGATCATACCAAGATCGTAATTTAGAAGAACAGAGTTGGCGTAGTTCATCTTTTGAGTCGTTTGGAACACGCGATATTATGCTTTCGAATTCGGAAACGACGCTTTTTGGGTTCGATGAGGTTCGGAAGCAGAATTTTGGTCCAAGTTCCAAAACTTTTGTTTCATCCTCGTTATAAATCTCGTTATAAATCAATTGTCATTGGGTGACAAATTTTACTTTGCGACGCTTTGCGATATTAAATTTGCGTTTGAGTACGTAAAAATACATCTTCTGTTCAACACTAATTCCTTTCCTGTGATCATTTTTCTATTCCATATGGTATTGCAGAAGCATTTTTTTATGTCCTTTCACAGAATGGTTGGTAACATTGAAGTGATAACTTTAGATTTAATGCTTGAATAATGATAATTTATGACAGTTATATCGATTAAAAGACGCAAGCTCCTCTTCGGCGTATCGTTGGTGTACGAAAATGAACATTCTGAAAATTGGCTTTACTGCTTAAATAAACAAAATTTAAAGAACACTAATATCAAAAATCACTGAAGGTATGCAGATCCTTATAAAAAGCTAAAACCTGTGTCTTGAAACAAATTCAATACATGAAATATGATTTGTTAGTTTTCTCCTTGTTTGCAAAGTTCAGTCAGCACAATAAAAATACAAATTATTTGAAGCGTACGAAACTCTCCGTTAAAAAGTAAATTGAACCGCACATTTATTTTACCTGCCTTAAAGTATTTTGAACTTCCTCAGGTAGATATTTGGCGCGATGCCTTATTCCTGGAAAATATTCTGCTATTTAACGACACAGGAAAGCACAGAAAGTTTATGAAAAGCGCAATTCAGATGACATACGGCAGACGAGCAATGAACCTACAATGGGAATTCTATGGGCATACATAATATTGTAGGTTGAAAAACCTTTTTAAACTCAAATAAATGGTCTTATTAGTTCTGACTAAGATTCCAATAACGTTCTTCTTCGATATATCCTACAAAAATGTTGAACAACGTCCAAGTCCAACATCTGTCCACTTATGTATGATAGAGCATCGAGCATCAAGAATTTATTTCAACGCGCCGTCAGACGGCATCATGCTCAATCTCCCAACTCTGGTTTACACACACGTAAGATTCTGCTTTTTGTTTGTTCGGATATTTGGGTTGTCGTGTTTTTGATTTTCTGCCGGGAAACACCACTAACACCGCCGAGGGTTTTCGTCATTATCTCGTTTTCTGCACGAATCGCTCACGTCGTAACGACCGGTACTTCTGAACCGTCAGGGCGTCTACCTACAGCCGTGACGCCAGAATCTCGGATGTAAAGTTACAGCAGGCTGGAGCGAGACCTCAGGTAGCACTGGGGACCTGTCACAAGGTAAGGACCTGTGTTGTGAACTGCTAAGGCACCCAGCCTGTTCCTCGGACATTGTCCCATGCGACTGCCATAGTTTTGCTTCGTTGCCGCATTTCCTGGACAGACAACCGTTTATCAACCGGGGCGGGACGATGTCGAATTCCCGCTTACCAATTGCTTTGGTTCCAAGGCGCTACAATTCTACGACGATGGTATCCAATAGCTGCCCAGAGGATAGTATCCAATAGCTGCCCAGAGGATAGTATCCAATAGCTGCCCAGAGGATAGTATCCAATAGCTGCCCAGAGATGGGCGCAAGTCATAGAAGACGATGGTGACTACGTTTTGAACTTATTTCTAAATGTATATACAGTAATTAGCACTTTTCTGTTGTCTTGCATTTTCAGACATTATTTTCTTTCCAATGTAATATTTATTCAAAACCTTAAATAGAAGTCCTTTTCATAAGGTATCATGCAAATAATTCAGGTTACTTTGTCTCGGGCACAAAATACCGCCTCCGATTTTCAACTGAAGGAGTTTCCTATTTACTAAATATTATGTTGTTTAGGTTTGTGATGCTCCAGCTCATTTTGATCATCTCGCAGTTCAAATATCTCTCGAAAATCATATAAATATCAGTTGCGAAAGATTATACACCATTTGTACATACAACAGTTTCTTTAATGGCTTAAAAAAATGAAATATTTAAGTCCAGCTTTCGTACTCCACGCTGGAGATTTCGGGAGGGCTAGGTTATCAAAGAAGTCAGTAAGTGGGCGTTGGACATTGTCCCGGTTAGTGAACCGCTTGTTGGCCAGGAAATGATACAATGACCGAAAGAAGGCGTTAATAACCTTTACCAGACGAAGCTTCCCAGTTGAGCGTTAAAGTTCGGCTTAAACTGGGTATTGATTTTACGCCATAAAAGGAAGTGTTGCAGTTTTGAAAATTCAGTTTTAGTTTCCTGTGATCAGAAAAGCTCACTGACCTAGTTAGTATTCCTTCCTAATAACGGAGACCCTTGCCGAAATGTCAGCCGAAAATCCTAAAAACAAAGAAATCTTACCGAAACGTCATGGTAACACATAACCAAAAGAATATATTTATTTTTGTTAATTTGATGCTTTATTTGCATTTGAATCAGTTTTAGTTTTGTTAATATAATGCTTTATTTGCGTTTTAATTTGTACATCAGTAGCTACTGAAAATATTCGTCATGGCTTCCACAAAATTTGTTGATCGAAGTTTCAAACAATCGTTAGCGTCGTGTGTTTGAATTGACATTATGTTTTGAGTTATAAGAGCCACAATGAATTTAAAAAATAATAATGTTCCATGAGGGGACAATTTCTGGTAATAGAAGAGTCAATCATTCTTAACCACTTTTTCCAATACGAATGAAATGCTTCTTGTTCGCGCTGTATTTTAAGAACTATAGTTCAACAGGGAGTAGAATATATACACTGGCATGCAAAAATTAACGACGAGACGGTCTTTCGAATGTAACGTTGTGCAGAAGTGCTCCACATCGACTTAAATCATACCATAAGATCCCCAAGATGTAAAAATGTGGGACAAGTGAGCAAAACCGTCCAAACAAGTAATCCAAAGGATACAAAGGCACTTTATTGAAAAGGTAGCTACGAGCACAACTGGACAAAAGACAGAAACGTCCACGTGACAGGCGGCTGCCAAGAAAAATCCAGTCCTTAGTAGGAAATATGATCACCCCTAACTGCGTTGCTAGATTTACAACGTCTGTCCATGCTGAGGACGAGGTTGTCAATGAGCTATTGAGGCATCGCGGCCGATTCCTGTTGTAGCGCCAATCGCAGCTGCGATATCTTTGTTGGCGGCTGGTGACGTGCTGCCAAGCGTCTCCCAAGAAGGTCCCAGACGTGTTCGATTGGATTTAGGTCCGGGGGCCTTGCGGGCCAATCCATTCGTTGAATATCTTCACTCTCCAACAGCTCTGCGACAGCCACTGTACGATGAGGTGTAGCGTTGTCGTCCATGAAGAGGAACTCAGGACCCACAGCACCATCTAAACAGACGCACGTGAAGCAAGAGAACCTGGGTACAATAGCGGACACCAGTGACTGAACCTCCTTGGAAGATGTGGAGGTCAGTACGACTACCAAGCATGATACCGCCCCAAACGAGAACTCCGCCACCTCCAAACCGGTTCCTTTCGATGATGTTTGAGGTGTGATTGCGTGTTCCCTGCTCTCTCTAGATGTGTATACGTTCAGAATTGCTCGTCAGACTAAATCGGCTCTCATCCGTAAAGAGAACTCAACCCCATTGCTGATGTGTCCAGTTCTTTTGTTCTTGGCATCACAGAAACCGCAGTCTCCGATGAGCAGGCTTTAATGGCACACACCGTACTGGTCGTCCTGCAAATAGACCACCTTTGTACAGCCTCCTGGCCACGGTAAAACGCGATAACGGATGTCCAGTTGTGTGTTGCATGTGCTTTGCGATTTCTCCCCCTGCCTGCCGTCTGTCTCTTCTCGCCTGTACGATAATATACCGGTCGTCCGTACCGTGGTTTCTCGTGGACGGCCACTGCTAAACTAACGGACAGCTGTTGCTGTCGTTTGAAATGCTCTCCAAGCTCGTGAAACTATGCAGTGAGCGATCCCGTACTCCTCGGCCACACTAGTCACACTTAGACCTTCTTCTAACTTCCCAATGACGCAACCTCGGGTAAAGTCATCCAGATGTCGTCTACTGGATTGCCTGTTGGCCATATCACACGGTGGCAGCAACTCGACGTCGTTCAAACCGATGTACACCGTGCAATAGCTTTCACCGAATTGCTGAGCGTACACCGCCCGTGTGCTTTATACCTTTCTGACACTACCCCCCCCCCTATGACATACTGCACATATGCGCATGCCCTGCCGGACCGGACCCTAGTCTATCTCCTGAGTGGTCTTTCGGTCCGTTCTGCCCGCTCGTTCCGCTGTTATGCTAATTTATCCTCTTCGTCCTTAATTTTTGCACACCAGTGTATTATACATATTACTCGTGCAAATATTTCACATATATTAATTGTGTTTGGGATGAATCTGATTGCCTCGCTTTGCTAATTAGGTATTAAATTATTATGGTCAATTTTCGTCGTCCCTTTTTTTTTTTCACTAATTTTGGAAGCTGAACCAAATGTTTATCATGTCACACTAATTTTAAATATTTTTTGACATACCTTAGTGCGTTATATTTATACCGTTGAACAATAATTTGTAAGTTACACATTATTGTATTTTCGGCTTATGAATCGTTCTGGACTACAATTCGAATACCTTAAATTTTTCGATTTCCTATCCTTCATTCATAGGTGATTCGATCCTGAGTACAAGACAATTCTAAAACAAATATATTTAGTGTATGAGTTCTGTAATTATATTTTTAATGCTTCAGTAATTATTAAAAGGAGAAGAAAGACAAGAAACTTCCACATGCATTATCTGGTAAAAAGATAAATTCCTTAATTTCGTGTTTTTTCCTGTTACCTAAAGCAACAGCTTTCCTTACTTTCGAAAAAAGTGTCCGATAAGGCACTCAGCTAAGGTGAAAAACTTTAAATCAAAACAAGGTCAAGTAAGTGTACAATGTCAGAGTGATGCTCGCTCCAGGAGTTATGGTTCACTGACTTCTTACAGAAACCTTTTAAAATCAAACATCAAAACAGCTTTTGATTCCAAGAAAAAATGGAATTAATCAAGATAAGTACAATAAGTCAAAATAATAGCTGGTCTTAATTCACTTGTGAGAAACAGCGGATATAATGGAACAGCAAAGGAAGACTGTCATCCCCAGCAGCTGGTCTTAGGGATTTTTCAAGGACATGCGTCGTCGGATGACCTTAGAATCCTGTGATAGTTATATTCAAATTAATCGGAAACTTGAGACTTGGTCGTTCTGGGTGGTGAAGAGGTTCTCATACCCGGGCGCCTTCTAGGAATCCCGGTTCGATTCCTGCTCTAGGACGACTAAATGTTCAAGTTTTCTAATGCTATCTGACTTACCATCCTTGTCATACTTACACCAAAACACGGATTGTTATCTTCAGAATTTGTATTCCATGGTGTAACCCCGTATTCCATTCAAGAAATGTAATCAGTTTAAAATATGACATTCGCACAAATCTAATATTGACAACAGGATACTTTCTTGAATGCAAGAACAAGCTCGCAGCTGTATTGTGAAATATCGTAAAACAGTTACGATTCTTCGTAAGTTAACAAATGACACATTTCCGTTTTTAAAAGACGTATTAAAAATGCGCTAACTAGTACCGTAGGCTTCTAATAAAAAAAAACTTTAAATTCTTCGTCTTATAACGGCACTTTAAATTTTTCCTTTCACGAAGTTCTTAATATACTTAGGAAATATATTAAATTATGGAATCTCGACAAAACTGCAGATATTCTCAGATTTCGGTAAATAAATAGTGACAAGGTGAAAACTTACAAATCGGCATTCATTTGTTCAGAGGAAGGGTACACATATTTACAGTTATTTCTTTTAATTCTTAAGACATTTAATAGCTTGTTTTTTCATAAATTAGCAGAAATCTTGATGACAATATTTTTTTGAGATTCAAATTGAATCATTCCTTTCAAAATGACTGAAAAAAAAAATCAAGAAATATCTTGAAATAATTATACACTTTATTTTGGGGATGGAGTAGATGTAAATCCCTTAGGAAAGGAAACGTTAATCTCGACAAATATTTTCAAGTATCGTGTTGCAACTTCAATTTGGGGTAGAATATTAAATGTTGGTGTATATAACGACTTCAGCAAGATGGGTGAGCGAATAAGGACAAAAGGACGTTTATAATTATAGCAACGATGCACTAAAACCGTATTATCATTATCATCAACCATTATCAATCCACTGCAGGATGTAGGTGAACAAGGTTTCTTTCAAAACGTTCTGTCTTGAGCCAGTACCTCCATGTCACTTCACCATGCTTTCGAATTTCATCCAAACTTTTCCGATACTTCATGAATAAAAACACTGTGTTATGGATATCCACTAAAATACAAACTGAAGTATCAAAAGCCATGGGATAATAGTATGCCTTTTTTAACTGGCGCGGTCGTCGCACAAAAGGTTTGGCACATGCACGGTTTTTATCAGTTGCGAGATTTAATCTTGTGGGTCTGGATGAACAATGCCAATAAAATTATGGCTACCCGACGTAAATTTTCAGAGTTTGAACGAGGCATTGTAATTGAGCCAGAGAGTTGCACTTTCAATTTCCGAAGCTGATCAATTAATCAGCATTTCTTGGATCACGGTGTCACGTGTGTACCGAAAATTTCCCATGGAAGACATTACCACCCACCGTAAAGAACACAGTGGCCAATCACAGGTGCTGAATGACTGTGACCAGCAGCATCTGACGAGTATTGTCGTTGTTAACAGACAAACGAAATTGGCTCAAACAACAGCCACATTCAATGCAGGAGGTACCAGAGACATTTGGTCAGTGCAGCGTAATTTATTTTCATGGGGTATGGGAGCAAAAGGCCAACAAGAGTACTTTTGTTAACACCACAACAGCTGACACAACACCACACCAGGGCTCTAAATCATGGTAATTGGACTCTGGAAGACTGGCAACATGATGCGTGGTCCGATGAGTCAAGCTACCAGTTGTTACGAGCTGAAGGTAGGTTTCGTGAGCGGCGCAGACTACCCGAGTTCATTGACCCAAGCTGTCAGCAAGTCACTGTGCAAGAGAGTGGTGGTTACAAACATATGTGAGCTATCTTTACTTAGAACGGTTTGGGTATTCTGGTCCTCGTAAAACAAGTTATTAACCAGTTACCGCTTTGTTGCTCTACTGGGTTACTATTTGTAGCATTTCGTGAACTTCATGTACCTCAACAACGATGGAATTTTCAGAGCGAACAATGAACCATTTCATCAATCCCAAGTTGTCAAAAATTTTTTCGACTATTATTCTGGATAGTTCCGACGGATGGTATGGCCACCGCGTTCGCCCGACGTGAAGCCAACATTACACATACGGAAAGTGGTGTAAAGGTCCATTTGCACCCAAGATTCAGTACCTAGTTATACAAAAATACTGTGGGTGGCTATTCATACGACATGGTTCAAGAACTCTCTAGAAGTCTTTCGGCCACTTGTAGAATCCATGACAAGTCGAGTTGCTCCATTTCGCCGGGCTATGGAGGCCTTACAGAATACAAGAGAAGTCTCCCATGACTTCTGTTACTTCAGTACATCTTATTGCAAAATTGGGTACTGATGTTCCCATCATATCACTGCTATCATTGGTTCATCTTTCAATAACACTATCCTGAAACCCAAAGAACATAAATCTCTTTTGAAAGAAATAAAACCATACAATTTTCTTTAAATATAAAAAAATGCATTAGTAAGAAACAGGGGTCCCTGAAATGTCAAAACTCAGTGGAAGAAATTGCAAATCATACTCGTGTAGGTATATGTTCGTTTACCTGTACAATGACTTGCTTTTAAGTAAAAATCAATAGTTCTAATTAATCGTTTCAACGCAGTGGTTGTAGATAATTATGACACTTCGTTTTCTCCCGAAAATCACTGCCGGTTCTATTTAAAAGAAAACAAAATTGCTTTTCCCCCGATGTTTTGTAAATTTTTTGCTTTATTTTGAATTATTGACGATAAATTCTGTATTATAAAGTTCTTGCTTTTTCCCTCTAACAAGATCGCAGAAATTTACCAAAATAGTTCTCATTGTCTTAAAAATTAGGCTAACGTTATTTTGATTTTAAAAATTGTCATCGATCCAGAAACATTTGCGACGTTTTCAATAGTGTGTAATTTGAAACGAAATATGAGTTTTAGAACGAAAAATATATAAAGCTTTGAAGAATACGTAATTTTTTTGAAATTTCACTTAACATATGAATGACTTTCAGAATTGAGATTTTAACTGTGATGTAATTATTGAACGTAAATGAATTACAAACTTCGTAATTCGATCCCCTGTAGTGCAGAGATCTAAGCGCTGAATTCTGACTATTCTTCCAAAATGGGTAAAGCTCCGAAATCCTGTGAGAAATGGATGTTGTTTCTATCGTTCGGCACTGGCTCTCTCACTTCCCTGGAACTAGAGCCCCTAATTAACAAAACGGTAATTTAATGAGAGGTGTCCATCAAGTTGCTCATGGTACTTGTAAAACCCCAAAGAAAGGAATAGATTTAATTTCTCACATTCCGTATTGAGTAAAGTTACTTTCAATAGTTTTTCAGAAACATTATATATATATATTTATCCCTGAAGTAGCCATTGTCTTTAATTCAGTTGAGTTCTACTTTTTACTTAGTGATCGCAATTGATCACTTAAAGCGTTAAGTACCTCAACATATGAAAAGAAAGGTTTAGAAAAACCAACGCCGGATAGCAATATTTAGATATTTCCATGGGCGATACTATATGATTTTATTTTAACATTTAAATATATTAGTATTTTTTGACAAATAATTTTTAATTTCTGTTAATCTTTTATTTGATATAAATTATGTCATTATAAAATTTTTGGAGTAGATTAATGGAAGATGTTGCACTTCATGAACGGGTTATTCAGCTATTGTCTAACGTTTATAAGTGCATGATTCCATGTCACTCAAAAGAAGGTAGTTTTCTGGTAAAGTGATGTCGTAATCTGCAAATTTTAAAAAATGTTTCTACCGCTGTATGTACCTCTTTATTCTAGAAAAAAGAAAGTGCTTGTAGTTTTAAGTGTTTCTCAATGGTGTTATTCCTTTCTTTTCAAAAGTTGTGAGATTCATATCCTAGTCCCCGGGGAAATTATTCTTATAAAACTCAGTTAATGAAACATCCTTCAATTCTTTCTTCATACCTCAGTTCCCTTACATTTTAATTAGTTCCATTTGCAAAGAATGTGGAGCTGGCACCACATCAACATCAAATGTAGAGGGGAATATTTTTTAATTTGCTACTTGGTATGGTGAAAATCACTGAACCAGGTGTTGAGTTCCTCATCAATAGACTTCAACTCGTTCGCAAATGAATAACAATAATCATTATTGTAGTTCGCAGGTGTGGCAAAATGGTAAGTACAGCGTATCTTTAGTTTGTATTCCTACAGTAGAATTTTATTATGATATGATATTGTGTCCATGCATCTCATGATCCAACTCTTATAGAATATGTATCTTAGAACTGAGTTCATTAATGTGAGTTGTGACATCTGCTAGACATCTTATAAAACACAGACATCTTTTGTTTTCTAACTACCATCCAGATTTTCTATTCATGTCCATGGAAACAAATACCTCACATTTCAAATCATAAAACCGCTTCAGCATCTTCCCCTTACTTAGCCAACGAACTTCATAGTAAGTGTCAGATCTTCATGGTTAGCAACTGTCAGGTTAATAAAAGTCAGATCTTCATGGTCAGTAAATGTCAGGTCTTCATGATTAACAAAAGTCAAATCTTCATAGTAAAAAATCAGATCTTCATAGTAAAAAATCAGATCTTCATAGTAAAAGTCAGAACTTCAAGTGCTTTTCGCTAAGTAAGAGAAGGATCTAACTTAGCGAAAGCACTTCACAGTAAAAAGAGAAGTTATCGTGCGGGGATTGAACGTCTTCCAGAAATTATTGAGACTGGTGATTGTTTATTGCTTTGGACCTTATGAAACGTATGCAAGAAACAACCGTGATCATGAAATGGGCGAATTTGATTTCCTTTCCACATGAGTTATACTGTATATTGATGTAACATGCAGTGAAGCTCACACAATTTTTTTGTATTGAAGTTCATATCAGGGAACATTGATCTAATTTTAGCAACAACGCGTAATTTTGAACCAATCATTGACGGAGCCACATAGGTTAATAACCCGTTGAGCTTTGCCCTCTTAAAGTCGAAATCGTTAGAGACCTTTCTTACTTCTTGTAAAATGTCTTCCCCTATTTGGTATCGACTCCAGGTTAAAATATAGCTAACTGAGCGGTGTCGGTAGCTTTTGTGTTTTCCTTTTTGTCTAGAGAAACTGCGATTCGAGTTACTTTAGACTTAATATTATATAATCGTCCATTCCATCGATACGTGTCATCACAGTCCAAGTAGAAAGACTTATTTGTTCAACGTCCTAGTTTTTATTAAGACACATTAATTCAATGACGTCACAGGCACATTCTTTGACAAAACATTTTTCGGAATATTGCATTGCAATTTTTTCACTGAAAGTAAAGGTTGCTCGAACAATTTTATCAGTTTCGATACTCCGTTTGTGAAAAAACATCTGTTGAGCAGAAATGCTCTTCAAAATTTGTGTCTTATCTTTTCTCATTCGAAAAGTAAAGAAAATGTAGGCAAGTTCCTTGTAGAACAGCTGTTTGGCTCTATACAGCAATTTCAACCATATTTATAATCTTGCTGTGTTATTTAGAATCGCGTATATTTGTAATGTTTTTTCATATAGATTTTCCGGTAATTTGTCAAAAGACCGAACGTTTTGTACCCAGACTTTTGAGTTCTGCCACTGCATTTTTTTTTTTTTTTTAATTTAATATCGGTGCGGTTTTTGTTGCTATGTCGCAATAAGCGCTATCTGAGGTGACTCGTATGCCTGAACTCTCATAAAACATTTTCGGGAAAGCATTTCCTTTTCTTTTAAAAATCACACACTGGTTTATTCCCTGTCGATCTGTTACAACTTCAAAAAGTAAATGTAGAAATTATAAGGGATTTGAGTTTTTGCAAGGATGATATGCTTGATTGTAATTGTAAGAGTAAGTACTTATTCCAACTTCAGAAATTTTGTACGTATTTATAAAATGATATAGTATATATATATGCGTATCACCGTAAGAAAGAGGTAAAAACGCAGAGCATGTGTCTATATATCATCCAAATGGGCAGGCCTCTTAAAAAGATAAGTGAACGTAATTATGGTGACACCAGAATCTCTAGTCCAATTCTTTTTACTCAGTTGTTTATTACAAAAATTGCAATATGTCACATTTAATATTTAAAAATAGGTTTCTAAATTTAGCAAACTTGAAATTTACATTCTAGTCAGCTACGCAGGCAATAATGCTTAAATTTCTTATTGCAGGCACAATAGGGAAATTTTGATTTCCGCTGTCGAAAAGCTTTTACAGTTCAATGAGGAAAAAGTTTGGTTATTTTCAATGAAGTGAGGTTGAAATCTGTTATTTTGTTACTACTCCTGACGAGAGGAAGGGAAATGCAAATTACCGACTTCTGCAGATCCTTTCCTTAGCTTGAGCGTATCGGGAAGAAAAAGAACACAATCACAGAGTCCAATTAACCCAGCGGAAAGCTTACTTCCTGCTGTCATTACGTGCGTATACGTTTGGCCATAAATCAAACGTCAACAGATAATACAACGCTTGATCAAAAGAACCTGTTTCCTTTCGGTGGTTTACTCTGCTCCAGTCGCAGTTCTTCTGCTCGGATTCAGCGGCCCCAAAATTAATTAGATTTCTTTTGTCTTTGGGTATCCCTATGAATATGTAACTGTATCAAAAGTTATATTAAAAGAAATAATAATCGTGTCATTATTTCTCACTTACGCGGAACGTTTTCCGATTGCTATTTACCGTGTTTAAGAGACTTGGAGGAGAAAGCAAAATGGTAAGAAGAAATCATGTGCAACTGATTTTGTTGAACGTAAAAATCTTATTTTTACGTAACATACAGTAGAATATCAAGTAGCAGAGGAAAGATAAGGTACATTAGCAAATTTTAGCAACACTATCATATAATCCAGATGAGGCTTTATGCCTTAAAGCAATAGTACAACAACAAAAAACAAAACGGCATTTTGTAGGTGGTAACTGCCTTACAGTAGGGAGTGGTATCCGTTCGACCGGATAAAACTGCTGCACACCTTGATGGCATAGAAGTAATGAGTTTATCGAGGAGGTTTGGGGTACCTCCACTACTCCTCAATAAGGTTAGTTTCCAGGATACGCGAGTTATTTAATACGCTCTATGCGTCTGCCGAAGCACAATACTTCTGCTAAGTAAGGCAATTATAAATACACCACACTGTGAACACCCAAGAGAAGCATATAGCGTACTAAATCCGTTTATTTTTGTGGCGTAGTATGTTCAAAGATTCGCCAAGCTTTCGCACTCTACTGGGATGTTTTTTCAAGGCAATGGTAGACATAAAATGCAGGGAATTGGAACACGTAAGGAAAAAAGATTACTTTTGAAAATAACGAAGGTGACATCACCAACATACTGCACGAATGTTTATTATGCAATTATTACGTAAATACAACATATTGAAAGCAATGAACGCTTCAACATGTCGCATAACCAGTCATAAATCGAAAGAGGAACTAACGGCATCTAAATCTCGGTTATCGTGGTCGAAAGTGACGTTGGTCCCTTGAAATTTGGTACAAGATTGTTGGTCCCTTTATCGTGTTACAGTGGTCCCTTTATGGTGTCACATTGGTCCCTTTATCGTGTCACATTGGTCCCTTTATCGTGTCACATTGGTCTGCTTATCGTGGTGCAAGATTCTTGGTCCCTTGAAATTCGTTGAATCGAAGTTTGACTGCGTATATACCTTTAAACACAATGATGAATCGTTGGTAGCTGATTATGGCAATGCAGCTGCACAGTATTTAGGAGGGATGTTACCCTGTGCTAATGCTGAGAATTGAGGAGGTTTACTTTACGCAGATTTATATAACTTCGATAAAGGGAAGTCCTGCCGTTTCTGAAAGATATCCAACGCACTCGCTACTAAGCAAATTAACGTTGCATTTGTATTTCTATAACCACATATATATTGCACAGATGTATTGCTTGTATTACAAGGTCTACGATTATTGTGAAATTTTTCTGGTATTTAATTGCTATGTAAACGTAACAGTACCAGTAAATAATTTGACCCTCAAAAACAGTAACGCAAAAAACAAACAAACAAGCAAATAAACACTTCATTGCCGATGTGCATAATACATAAAACTTTTTCAAGTTATGTAAGGTATATATAAAAGTAGTGTTTTCACACGGCAGCACCAGCTGAATTTTTGAGACCAGATCACTTTATCAAACTCATTCGTAAAAAAATATGAATTTTATTAAAACTGAGATTAACACAAAGCCTATTAAAACATTACCGAACGAATTTCGACGACGTGGCACAAAATATATTAACGTGTCATGTATTTAGAACTTCAAGAAAATAGGAGTTTGAAAATATTTACTCAGCTACATTTACCCAGTGAGATCACGTCTTTCCCTTTTAGTGCCCAAACTACAAGGAATCGGCATAACATGCGAAATTTGGGCTGCACATGATTTTAAAAAATAGTGTTTGGTTAAATTCCATTCTTTTTTTTCGGCACTCTCGCACTGTTCGTGCAAAAAATATTCTGGATTATGTTTTATGGCACAATTCTGATATTGCACACACAGAAAAAGGTTTGTCATAATCTGATTTGCAATCTCTGATATATACAGAATTTTATGTGGTGTTGTCAAATTTTCGTGTGAGTGTCATGAAATTGCTTAATAATTCGATTAAAACGCTTCCATTCCAAAACATGCACCATCAAAGAGTGAAGTGTGGAGTGCTTTTTATAGAGACCCTGCAGAGTCTAGTTAAATCTCACCGCTTCTTCTCTGCACTTTGCCACCAAAAGCGAAATGTTTCAATAAGATACGGAAAGCCTGCAGAATAATTTATGCAAATATCTCTCCTTTAGAAATTTTCCTAAGTGTTTAATACGCAATTGAACTTAAGATACTATCTTAGATATCTAAGAAGAGCCCTCCAATTAATACAGTCCCCTTATTTACTTTAAAACACCTTACGACTTGAACTGACAATGAAAGAAATTCTAAGAATGGAAGTGGAAATTTACCGACGAATTCTTCTAGATCGACACCACAATTACAAATATCTTAGATCCTATTTTAATTTCAAAATTATAAAACGAATCTAAAGCGGTTGCAATGCAAACTCGAAGAAGTTTTTAAGAAATCTGAGTCATTCTTAAACATTACCGAAATGCGAAAAGTTAGGATTTGGTACTGACGTTTTCGATTATTGTGTGAATAATATTATACCTTTGAAATCATGGTAGAACTTAAAATTGCGTATTTTAATCTCGATTGTTTGAAAGATAAATACCACATTAATGGATGCCACGATGAGATGAGTTACTGCTCTGTTTCATTGTCATTTTACCTGTTAAGAACTTTAATTAGGGTCTGCAATGCAGCAAGAAAAGGGTTCACCTTTTTTCTCCCTAAATGTTTCTTGTTAACTAAAATTAGAAGTATTTTATTCTTTTGTAACAAACATCCCACTCATAGAAAACCACCAATTCAACATGATGTAACAAATGCGTTTTCAGCATTGTCATATGCTAAATTCCGGCCGAATTTTAATCGTAATTTGTAACAATAATTACAGGCAATTTGTGGCGAAGAATATAAGTTATTCTGCAATGAACTGAATTTTATTGTTTCATATTCATGGGTTTTAATTCAAAAATTCCTGACTGAAGATAAGCTCTTTTTTTAAGGGAAAGTATTCCTAACTGAAAATGAATATTTACGTTTATAAGATTTCTTTACATGAAGTTAGGTAAGCCTAACAAAACGCAAATCTCTTTCCTAAATACAGAATGAAGATAAAGCAAATAAAAACTCATACTTTGTCTAAAAACTCCGAAATATATTACATCTATCTAATTATTTTCGCTGAAAACAGATACGCAAGTACTAATGCGGCTTTACGGCTGCTTAAATACTGCTCAGACACGTTTTCTTCATTAGAACTTTATATTTGGTGTACTTTAATAAAGAATATATTCTTTCAGAAGTAGGAGACGGCAATTTATTTAGAAAATTAGATTATTATAAAATATCTTCAGTTGAGAAGTACAGCTTCTGCAACAAGGAAAATGTAAAAAGCGAATTTTTATTCGCCGAAGAAAGCAGGATTCGGACAAATGAGTGGATGCGCCATCGAGTTCACTTGAATACATATTATATTGTTCCTAGTGTGTCTCGTTTTACTCGCTTGCTTCCAGATTTGCAATTGTGGTTAATTTGGCTGTGATTCATAGAACACATTTCTAACAGAAAGCCGATAGATCGGCAAAGATGTTATGTGATGTAATGACATTGACTTCAATGAAATGAGAAATTTATGAAAACAAAATTCAAAATTTCATTAAATTAAATCGCACTGGAGTGTATTTACCCCAGTGGCCTGGTAGACCCATAAACAAAAATTTTGTTTCAATTGAATATGAATGATACATATGCAGAAATATTTTCTTTATATCTTCATTTTAGATAAAAAAAATGACACCTGTCTCTACGTTATGAACGAGGCAGATAAGATATGTCCTTTTTATTCATATATTCAGCATCTAAATCTTAAAAAGCAAATAATTATAACCTACGTTGAAAACAGATATGTCTGAAAAAACACGAGTAACGCAAATAAATTAAAATGCAGATATCCACATTTCAACTATAAAGATTCATAACTGAAACAAAAAAATAGATCTGATATTGCGTTTTCGTGATTTCTGTTTTACTGCAAAATGTAAAAAACTCTTTGCTTTGAACAGAAGAACGCAGATAATTGTTATCTAAAAACCTTAAGATACCAACCTAACAGTTGACATGAATTTATCTGGACATTAAGTTTTTGTATCTGAAAAAACCCATCAATTTTTCATGTGTTGTTTAGTAGAAATCACCCCTAAAATTAAGCCACATATATATATATATATATACTCGCTTACTTCCAAATATATATATACTCGCTTACTTAATAACGGTAATAGAGGAAATGCTATCCCACACTCACCAACCCGCTTGGCCAGCGAGGTGTGTTATGGCCAAACCCCTCCACAATGACTCCACAACTTAAATCTTGGCCCTCAGTCTCCGGCAGCTGGAATGTACCTGGCCAAGGCAGCGGCCAGTGCGACATGAAGGCAGAGGGTGCTAAGAATCCCCGGAGGACCGGACTAGGCTGCCATCTGATGCTGACCTTGGCTACGTATAACGGACGCTCCCTATCTTCTGATTCAAGGCTTCTTGAATTGGAAGAGGAACTACAAAGGATCAAGTGGGACATCGTCGGGCTAAGTGAGGTAAGGAGAAAAGGATAAGATCTCATTGAACTGAAAAGTGGACATCTCTTCTACTATCGTGGGACAGATACTGGCAGAACTAGTGGTGTTGGATTTATAATAAACAAGAAACTAAAGGATAAAGTTGTAGAAGTTGAAAGTTCCTCTGACAGAGCTGCACGACTCGTTATCCAACTGTCGAGAAGATACCAGGCTCAGATTATTCAAACTTATGCACCCACCACAAGTCATGCTGAAGAAGAAATTGAAGAATTTTATGAGGAAATTCGTGATCTAAATAATAAAGGTAAGCAGCACTTGAAGATAATTATGGGAGATTTCAATGCAAAAATAGGGCAACGGCAACAGAATGAAACTTCAGTAGGTAAATTCGGTCACGGCAACAGAAACCAGCGTGGAAATACTCTCGTAGAGTTTGCAGAGGCAGAAGGGTTTTTCATCTTGAACTCCTTTTTCAAGAAAAAGCCACACAGAAAATGGACATGGAGACATCCAAATGGGACGACAAGTGAAATTGATTTTATTATGTTTAACAAAAAATTCGTCATAGAAGACTGCAGTGTGCTAAACAAGTTTAACACAGGCAGTGACCATAGATTGGTGAGATGTAAAATGCACCTCAACACTAAACTCGAACGTAGCAAGCTCATAAGACAAACAAAATGTATTGACATACCCAACCTTAAAAAACACCATAATACCTTCAAATTGGAACTGAAGAACAGATTCTCTGCTTTAGAAGGCCTAACATCGGAAGAAGTGGATATTTCTGAAGTTAACAGAAAAGTAACCAAAGCTCTTATGGAAACAGCAACAAAATTAGCTGGGTCTAAGAACAAATTGCATGTGAACAAATTATCAGGAAAAACCAAAATGTTTATGCAAACAAGAAGAGTGATGAGGACAACTAAAGAAGATGTGACTTCCAAAGTTGAATATATAGAGCTATGCAAGACAGTACGAAAAAGTATCACTGAAGACGTAAGGAAATTCAACTGTGAACTAGTAAGGAAAGCAATTAAAAACAACCAAAGCCTAAAGATAGCAAAGGGACATCTCAGTAAGGGAAAAAAACAGATTATGGCACTGAGAAAAGAAGATGATTCTGTAACAAGAAATAGAGGCGAAATTTTGACAAGAGTGAAAGATTTCTACTCCAAATTATATGAAAGGGATGATACATGTACTCCAGACATCATGAAAGGTACCAGTACCAGAGTTCTTCCAGTCCTTCCAGCAGAAGTTGCTCAAGCAATCAAGAACATGAAGCGGGGAAAAGCTCCAGGAGAAGATGGAATTACTGTAGACATCATACAAGAAGCAAGTGGAGAAATCGAAACAGTACTCACCCAAATTTTCACTCCATCCCTTAATGAAGGGAAAATTCCTGAGGATTGGAACAACGCTACAATGATCTTGCTACATAAAAAAGGTGACATTAAGGATATCAGGAACTACAGACCTATCCGCCTCCTATCAGTGGTTTATAAAATCTTCACTAAAGTTCTTTCACACCGCTTGAAGGTAACATTGGACGACATGGCTCAACTAAGAGAACAAGCTGGATTCAGGAGTGGCTACAGCACAATAGATCATATCCACGTACTGAGAGAACTAATTGAAAGAGCGAGGGAATATGAACTTCCATTGTGCATGGCTTTTATCGATTATGAAAAAGCCTTTGATTCGGTGAAACCATCAGCAGTTGCAATGGCTCTGAAATCCTGCGGTATTGAAGATGCATACATTAACATTATTAATAACATCTATGAAAATGCAAGTGCAAAGATTCGGCTGTTTGAAAATACAACGCACATAAAAATTGGAAAAGGAGTGAGACAAGGTGACACCATATCTCCCAAACTCCTTAATGCCACATTGGAAAATGTCTTTCAATCACTGAACTGGGAAAACAAAGGGATAAAGATTAATGGAGATTATCTAACCCACCTTCGTTTTGCTGATGACATAGTCATTTTTGCAACTACCCCATCAGAGCTACAGAGTATGATCCAGGAACTTGCTGACAAGAGTAAAGAAGTGGGATTAAAAATGAACTTTCAGAAGACAAAAGTGATGTTCAATGCTTTTACAAGAAATGAAGATTTATCGATTGATGGAGAAAAGCTGGAGATAACAGACACGTACGTTTATCTTGGACAGCAGATATCAAGTGAGGGTCACATTGATGAAGAATTTAATCGGCGTACAAAACTTGCCTGGCGAGCTTTTGGATGAAACAGCATAATTTTCAAGAGCAATATGCCATTATGTCTTAAAAGAAAAGTGTTTGATCAATGCATCCTTCCAGTGCTTACGTATGGTGCAGAGACGTGGACCTTAGCTAAAAGAGACATACAAAGGCTGCAGACAACTCAAAGCAGCATGGAGAGGTGCATGCTTGGTGTAACCAGGAGAGATAAGAAGAGCAACACGTGGATCCGAAAAATGACAAGAGTGGAAGACATCATGATCAGAGTTGAATCCCTGAAATGGCAATGGGCTGGACATACTGCCAGAAGGACAGACCATCGATGGACAGCCGAAATTTTAGATTGGATTCCAAGGGACAGGAAAAGACCCAGAAGAAGACCACATGGAAGATGGGTGGATGAAATTCGAAAGTATGCGGGAGTGACATGGAGGAGACTGGCACAAGACAGACCGTTGTGGAGGAAACTTGGGGAGACCTTCGTCCAGCAGTGGATTGATAATGGTTGACAATGATGATGATGATGATGATGATATATATATATATTATATTTATATATATTAGGTGCTTTGCAATCAACCTTACTAATTTCATTTTATATTATTTTATTTGGTGCACCGCAAACAAGAATTTATTGTGTCTCTGATTCATTTGTTCATACATTAATCAGATATTTTAGAAATGTACAACTAGGGCAAACCGCCAACAGTAGCTGATAACTCGGTACAGTTAGCAAATTTTGAGCGAAGCTATTACAAAATGTAAGCTCATTAAGGCGATTATTATAACAAATTCTAAAAAACGAACGCGTAAAATTTATGACTACCAGAACAAAAGTACGAAACATTCTAAAAACGAAATGCCGAAAATATATCATGAAGTACTTTCCTTCACGAATTCACGTTGGTTGTGATCAGGTTGAATGTAAACAAAGCGGAATGACACTATCAGATCGGGAACGTTTTTCATTTTGTAATGCGAAAGACAGACTCACACACACATACACAAACCTTCTTTTATTATTATAGATCAAGCAAGTTTTGAGCTAACAGACGGAGTCTTTCCGCTTTTTCGCTTTACAATTCAAACGATTTTTTTAATTAATGTTAGTGAGCCGACTTTCGTGAAACGGTTCAAGTAAAAGGCCATCTAGTTTTTTTACTCTCAACAATCCAAAATATGTCAAGCCGACAGGGAATTCATTTTCACCAAGATCAACTACTGCCTGGTCCACTGTAATACCTTGAGATCGGTGGATGCTGATACCGTATGCTACTTGCAGTGGAAACTGTGTTCGCTCACATGTAACATACTTTTTGAAACTTATTTTGTAGGGAGTAATAGGCACCAATATATCATCGTACAATGTCGGACCTGTGTAACCCGGAAAATATACCAATACACAGTCAGCTAGATGATCATGATGTTCCATCTCGTCTCACGTATATAATGTCACGAACTATACCAATCGACCCATTGCACAGTCCTTGTGCAGTCCTGAGATTTTGACGTAGAATAACTTTACATCCAGGAGCTAGATACAGTTTTTGCTGTAGACCGTTTGCTTTGTTAGCTTTAGAGGAAAGAGCTGTACGGTTATTGTTAACAGCACTAAGTCCAGTAACAGGACTATTAATATTGCGAAGTCTATTTTCATTGTGTACTTTAATTTCACTTTTTTTTGCCATAAGATGATAAGCGTCTTCAAACAGCAACATAATATGGGTTTTCTCTGTATTGAAACGACTACGAAGTAAATCGTAATCTGCAGTGGTTATGGAACCCTTAGCTATGCGTTGAAGTGTTTGCTTGAAAGGTATTTGATCCTCGCCACTTTGTCTCATGGCTTGCTTTAATTAAAACACTACGTCGAATTGTTTGTACACTAATGACCCACGTTGACAAACGTTGCTTTTTGGCGTACGATACAAAACAACATCGTGGACAGGAGGTAACTGATGTAAGTCACCGAACAAATACAGAATGTATCAACCAAGAATTCGTCTTAATTATCAGGGTTTACATGCCGAAGACGGTAATCAATGTTGCCTAACATTTTCTGGCACATCATACTGAACTCGTCCATTACAATTACTTTGATCTCAGTCATCTCTTCCTGGAAATCACGTTCCGTTTCTCCGCTTGGTTTCGATTGCACGCCCATTGCTTTACTTTTGAGTGCCGAATGAATAGTTTGACCTCCAATATTATTCGTTTCGACTCCAGTTGGTGCTAGTAGCATGATACCCTTAGTGCCATATCGGTTGTGCATTTGTCGTACAATTTCTCTTATGACGAAAGATTTTCCGGTCCCAGCTGATATCATAACAATAGAAAGCCTTGAAATACGATCATCGCTGAGTTGACTATTTAGGTGACTTAATAATCTTTGCTGATCACCATTCAAACTTAAAAGGCTGGGAATTGCTGGGTTTGAACTCTTGTAATTGTCTTTAGATTCTTGAATGAACTTGAGATTTTCAATGATGTTTGGGTATTTTTTTATGGTACCGTACCAGTCATGGCTGAGATCAAAGTCTCTGAAGCCGAGCTCTACGTCAAAAGGTAAATTAACTGGTTGACATTCCGACACTGCTTGCCAATCGGTGTGCTCTCGTTCTTCTTATGGAATTAGAAATGTGTCGTTCTCAACCTCTGGATCTTCGGGTAATTCCCGCATATTCAAACGCATTTGATCGTAGGAGAGTTTCCATGTGGAATGTGTTTTTAGCGTCGCTTCATCACACCGAGATGTGAACAGCATTAGCCGCTGTTTACAAAAAAACATCAGTAATGTCGCTTTTTCCGAATTCAACCTGAGGCACAAGTTGAACAATACACTGTTTTATGTTCTTACTCAAGTGTCCACTTCTTATGGTATATTGCCTGCCGTACTCGTGCAACGTAAAGTTCTCTAAATTTTCACTACGGCTCTTGTATTCGTCTATGATGGTTTTATGAACGTGTTCGTCCCTTAAGCTGCTTTGAGTAATACGCACATAATCTTCAAGTGTTATGTAAAGCGGTATGAATTGTCGAGAACAATGAAGTAAGGCAACACTTTGCAGAAGATGAGTTACCTCGCAGGCTGATATGTCTCGTTGGCCAACTATTTTCATGAGCAACTTTGTGAAAACTTTATCACCTGGAGAATCCTTTTCAGCTGTGGAAAGCATATCTTGGAAGACATTCCTTAGGTCGTCTGAAATAGGTTTAGCTTTCGAGGCATATTTTGCAATGTAGTTCAGAATGGCGTTTTCTGAAGTGATGAATTGGCAGTCGGTGTTTGTTCGCCAAATTTGAGTAATAAACGGGTTGTAGTTATTCAGTACTTGATCATTGCGTGACGGCGTGAAGGTCCATTGACCTTTATCAGCTTTACAAAGTGTAGACTGTTCCTGCAGTGGTTTAGGAAACCCAAATCGGCACTCTTTTCGTGAGCCTCGTTCGCAGTATTTTGATTTGCAGTTTGTATGGCGCTCAACCCTATTTAGAATCTCAGAAATTTGCACTGCATTGCCTAAATCTATTTCAGTTGCGTTTAGCCGATATGGGTGCACTACAGCAGGCTGCGCGTTAATAATTGAATTAAATGCTGACATGTCTCTCCTAGAATTGTTTCGCAGTGTCTATTTCAATTGATGTATAGTTATCAAAATTACGGAAGTCCGGCGGGCCTTCAAGACATATATTTGTTATCTCAGTGAACATCGTACTTACAACATCATTATTTATTACTTTTTATGGTATTTTGAAGTGCAGTTTCGACTACATTCAGGAATATTGGTATGTACATCTCCAGTAAGTTAAACACTTTGTTTAAATCATATAAAATTATTTACTACAATATATTACTGAACACAATTGTTCAAGTCTAGATTAAACCTAATGCATCACGACGGGCGAATCCTTGTTCGCAGATACCGTGGTGAACGGCGCCTGGAAGACTGCATTGCGCAGCGCCATACCGGTGCCACTCCGAGCGTGAAGTTCTGGCGCGCTATTGCGTTTCGTTCACGCACTCGCATGCTACGTATCACAGATACACTGAACCTCCAACGCTACATCACGGAAGTGTTGGAAGAATAACTTCTACCATTCCTTAAGACGATCACGTGAGCCGTCTTTCAACATGAAAATGCCCGACCCCATGTTACTGATACTGTTCATGACGTACTCTGTGCACATCAATTCGCTCGACTGTCCTGGGATGCTCGCTCTCCAGACTTGTCGCCTTCAGAGAACGTCTGGGGTGTCATCGCGCAACGATTGGTTGCACGGTCACCCTGCCTGTCACAACCAACGAATTGTGAATATGTGTAGAAGCAGAATGGAAAATAATACCGCTGACGGTCATCCAAGAACTGTTTCATTAAGTCTCACTGCGTGAGAGGGTTGTTATCCTTCCACGACCAGGACGAATTCACGTATTACTAAATTTTTGGCTTTTCTCAACACGAACCGGTATGTAATTGTGTTCGTTTGCAAGTTGTACCATAACTAATCGCTCCCATCAATTTCATTGTGATTGCTTGTTCCGTTCTGGGTGTTTCAAATTCTATTAACTGCAGTGTATATTACGGGTGACCAACTGCATGTATGTTGGTTTAATTAATATACCTATATGTTTCAAATAGATTGAATTAGTAAATCACCCATAAAATCATATTAATAATATGGAATTTAAACATTTCTGTAAATGAAAGACAATGAATTTTCATGGAAAGGTCCCCGAAAATATTTTTTTTGCGGGACGAGTGGGGGCCAAGTCCTTCCGGTATGCAATTGTGTTTATCAGCAGATTAAGGACCATGAAAACAAGTAAGAGTCACACTTTGATATTTTGAAAGTATGTTGTAAAACTAATTAGGTGCTTGCGCGCGTTCTGCTACCTTTTATTTTGGTACTCTTTGCAAAGCATACTGCCACACCGAGAGTCAGGGAGGAAAACTTAAACAAGCCCGAGAAGACGCCGCATTTCGGAATTACACCTTTTTTACTTTATTTGGAAAACGTTCGCAGTGTTCTGACTTCAAGCCCATATAATTATTTTGCTGCAAGATAGATTCACAGCTCTAGAAATGAAATATGACACTTGGTGATTACATGGTGTAATGTTTTACGGTCAATTTCAACTAGTTGGTTGGTTGGTTGTAGGTACATCATATGTTTTCAATTTCTTTTTGCAAGGTAAGCCAACCAATTCTCATTATAAATCATCAGTATAATTAAAATCAGTAAAGTGTTTAGATAACATTCCTGCATTTTTAATTGCGAATAATCCTTTTGTTCGCAGTTGTACCCAGATTATTCCCAAATAAGAATCCACAGGAAAACATAGGCAAACAATATCCATATTTTTAGATTACCCGCTGAAGGACAGCAGCTTGCTACTGCAAATCCATGCATGCTGATGTAATACAGGAGGCACTATCCATACTTGCTACAGAAGATGAAATACAAGTGTCTCATTGGGGCCTCATGTTCAGTCCAAATCGTCACCTCATTAGAGGGCGCCGGTCACGTGGAAAGAAAGTCGCACTTATTGACGTCGTCCTCCAGAATACAGATCAATAATGCTTTGATAATTGAACTGAAACATCGGGAAGTAAAGGTGTAAAACAATAATATGGCTATATGCTTTGTAGATACCTTAAAACAAAGGTTTTGTGTTGACTGATACCAGAAATTCTTCTTTTCTGTATCGAAATGTAGACCATTTGATCTCACACGAGGCATTTTTACTTTCTTTAATCTCCATTTTATGTTTGAGTTGGAATGAGTGGAATGAGTGTGGATTCGGAGAGAATTCAGTTCTTGCTTCTTGATCGACTGAATCCATTATGACCTTCTACAATCCCCAGCTTTTTTGATCAAATTAATCCATTGTAATCTGCTGTAATCCATTGCTGAATAAATGGTATGTATTCATGAGTCCCGCAAACTTCTTCACATGCCCGAATTTTTCAAAAAGCTCGTGTAGTGTAATGGACGGTTCTCATATATTTCTCTAAACATTTCAGAAATGTTCTATTAAACTGTTCTCTCTGAACGCTCTTCGCAAATTTATGTCTTTACGACAAAAACTGCTCACTGTTAAAAACAAACATTTTCACAGTATAGCGTTTCCACTGTTGTTCATTCACTGCAGTAAAAATAAGAATTTCTGGAAATTTTGGACTTTCTCTAACAAGCATAATCTCAATACGAATTTCTTTTACAATGTAATAGCAGACTAAAAGCTCTAAGGATGAACAAACGTTAACTTCTAATATAAGCCACGTGTTTTTTCGTTTTTTGGTATCTAGGGAGAAGATAGTCACTTATTATTGAGCATCTTCGCCTCACGCAGTTTCATTCTGATGATAAAAACTTCAGCTATTTTAGCGAGTGAGTCATTTCGGTGTGATTTGAATTCCCACGTGACCGACTTCCTCCAATGAGAAAACGGCACTGGATGTCACAGAAGTCTGCTATCAGACACTACTGACTAGTTAACAATCAATAACTAATTACAAAGATTACTTAGAAACTATGAAGAGAAGTAACGAACCAGATTTACTCGTATGTTTATAAGTTATAAAGAAACAGCGATTAACCACACAATGACATTTTCGCCTAGTAGAAAGGACTTTGAAATAAAGTATCCACATTAAGGTTTGCGCTTTGTGTTCTGGCGGCTTATTAGAGATCTGTCCTGGCTCGAATAAAATTGAAGCCTGCATTTTGTGTTGGTCTTACACCTCTGGCTCTCTACCTTTCCTAGAACTAGTGTTTCAAAATTAGGAGACGACGACTGCTCATAGTGCATCATGTTGATCTTGGTGGTCGTCGACCTTTTTCTTCTTTGGAACCAACTGAAATTCTTGGCAGAAAGATAAGAAATTTGCCCTATTTGCGCATGGTGGTTCAGACGCCTGAGAACAAGTATTTCTGTAATAGGAATAACAGAAAGGTAAGAACATTAAATTAACTTCAAAATCTTTGATTTGTGCTTTAGAGGGAAAAGCTTCTTTCACACCTCTCGTTTCGTGTGATGTTCATCTCAAGCCCCGACGAATGACACTATATACGTCTCCTGATAAGTCCGACCACTAATTGATGGCAATGGGAATAAGAGCTATGCAAATAAGAGAACGTCGACAACACTGATATTTCGGGCTGTCCGAATAGGTATACATTGTATGTCTCATTTGAATTGAAATACGTCAGATGACTGTGTAACGGCGACATACTACCATCTAAAATACTAATAATAGTGAAAAATATTGGTTACTCCGCCCATGTACTTCTATGTGAGTTTCCAGAGTTACAGAAAATAATACGGGCTCAACTCCTGCTAACAAATACTACATGACGAATAACTATAAGGATAAGAAATAAACTGTACCTCCCTTCCGCATCTGTCTGTATGGAACAATCCGGGAAATGACGAAAATACATATTTTCGGTAATACTATTGCTAACAGAAAAGCACAACTAAATGAATGATAATAAAGAACAATTATCATCAATAGGCATGTATTAATACAAATATTTGTATAGTATGAAGATATCATCGGCACTGGTACTAAACATTAGTACAGAGCTAGAGGTGAGGCACGAATTTTTATATAGTGTTACGTGAACCTTACCTTAAGGGCAATAGGGAGTAATAGGTACTATTAAACTGCTGTTAAATAGGTACTTTTTGTCATGTTGTAGATATTTTTTAATCTAAAAGTTTGAGAAAGATTATTTTTACGTCTGCCCGAATCGTCTTTATAGTGTTTCTGTCAGAGTGATTTTTTCCACTTTTACAAACCCAAATTTCCAGATATATACTATATCAAAAATCTTATTTATCTCTGGAAAACCATAATCCACATTCACGTCAGCACTTCAACTCACGACATTAATATTTGAAAGGTCCGAACTAGATGATGCTTAGCCGCTCATTCTACTTCTTCCAAAGAGATCTTAAAAACAGAAATAAATAAAAAATATTCCTCAAAATAATAATAAAACATTCGTGTACATGCAGTATGTAGCACCTAAAACGGATGGCAGGTATTTACTGAAACAAAAGAAATTAGAATGATCCACAACATAAAAGAAACCGTGTAATCAAGTTCTGTTTTTTTCTTGGAAGGGAGGAGGGTCGAGATAAGCGTAAAACGTAAGCTACTCAATATGTTGAAAAAATCCGCCCGTCCGAAATTTAGTGCTACTGGTTCCAATGAAGGAATGAGCCAGCACCGTAGGACAAATGCAACATTCATGCATCGCCGGTTATTCAATACGCACTGGTCTCAAACGAATGGTCAGGAGCCAGAGGTTAGGCCACCGCGCCACCGGGGTGGTGAACATGGCCAACTCCCGTTTTGAAATCGTGACAGCGAAAGTGTGCTCTTTGAGACAGTCACTCTTAGATCTCATACATTCCTTTCGGTTTGGCGCGATTGATCGGTTAACGGAAATTGCAATGATTCTTAATCACTTTCGGAAGTGGAAGCACACATGTCTGTTCAATTATAGCTCAACGTCTACACTATTTGCTAATTCACAAGCATACAGGCGAACAGTACTTTTCCGACGGCCATTATGGAATGAATGACAGCAGGATTATTTGCATTGAACTACATTTCCGTACTTGAATAAGTTATGTTTATTAATTATACTGTTTCTAGGTTGTATCACTTGGTAGTGGCACACTTTCCCCGAGTTCAGAAGTAATAGCAATAATCATAGTAGAACATAATGCGCAAAATGCATTAATAAAGATGAATTTGGGAATATACAAAATATAATCATCAATAAAAATGGTTCAAATTGTTAGACTGCCGTCGTTGCACGATGTAACATATTACTCAAAGTCAAAATCGACGATGAAAATGACTTTATTTAAAACAAGCAAAAGTTGAAAGTTAAAATACATCAGTAGATCTTTCGTGCTGACTTCCAGCACGTTCTCAGGTGAACTTTAAAATTAGATACTGTAAAAATGTGAAAAAGAGTCCACCATGGAACGTCACTGTTATGTAAACATTTCGCTTTTGGCTCTCGAATAACTCCAAAAAACATCACCGAGCTCTGACTGATGATTGTTGTTTCTTAATTATTATTGGGTCACTACAAGGAATTTAAAATTATGTATTGCAGAACAAAATTAGTGTCAAAATACATTCAAACGCCACCACACTTGCAAGATTAGTTAAAAAAACAGCCCACATCCCTCTGTGGAATGAGACAAGAGGTATTTCAAGTCACAAAAACAGAAGTGCGACTTTGCTAGCTGTGAGTTTACACATCGTCAATAAAGCTGATAAATACTGTAATGATGAAGTACCCAGATTCATACCTCCACCTTGAATACCTTTAATTTCGAACAACAAGGACCAAATAAACTCCACATTCACGTCAGCACTTCAACTCGCGACATTAATATTTGAAAGGTCCGAACTAGATGATGCTCTGCCGCTCATTACTTAAACTTTATTTCAGAACTCACCCAATAACAATTAAGACACAAAAATCATCAGTTAGAGCGTGGTTATGTTTTTTAAGGTCATTCGAGAGCTGAAAGCGAAATGTTTACATAAGAGTGACGTTCCACGATGGACTCTTTTCCACGTTTTTACAATATCTGATTTTAAAATTCAACTCAGGACGTGCTGGAAGCCAGTACGAAATATCTAGTGATGTGAGTTTGACTTTAAACTCTTGGTTCAGTTAAATAAAGTCATTTTCGTCGTCCATTTTGACTTTCAGTTATATGTCATTTCGTGCAAAGACGGCATTGTAACAGTTAGTGTTATTGGCACAAATTTCTTCAACGAGTTAAATAAAAATGTTAACAGATATTCCAGATCTATTAATGATAATGATTCTTACTAATCCAATCCTTCGCCATCTCATTATATGTAGCAATATTGAAATTTCAAGCACTATTACTACCCTACATTCGATGTTATTTTACTGGAAACGTTTTTTGTTCTTTATGGATACAGGTGAATCTCAATCCCCTTAAAAGCGGAAAGCATTAATGGCTGCAGAGAGCTTGCTCCGCTTCTTGTGGAACAGTGGCACAGTGCTATCTATTGGCGTGATGGAGGAGGGCATCTAAATGAGAGTAGCCGATTTAAGAAGCTTGACTATTTTCTTGTTCTGATCATCCTTTTCGGCCAATACACCAATCTTGGTCACCTCGGAATCCTCTAGTCATGAAACATGCATTTAAGTGGACAAGAAAAAAAAAGAGATTCATATAATTAACCAAGGAAATGTGTTCATGTATTACTCTGTAACGGCACACGGATAACATGTTAAGCGTTTATAGGTATTTTACGTGCGATGCTGTTTCCTGTTATGCATTCAAATCTGAAAAGAAAGTATTATTTGTTTTTTAAGAAAGGAATATTTATTTCGCCAAGGAAAATGCCAGATCAAGATTTGTGTAAATATCTCTAGCTGGCATATATGCCAGGGGAGATATGTGTAAACAGAGAATGATGCTTTAGCTATGTTGATGACAGTAGGGATTGTACCACGGTCGATAGCGAGCAAAATTCAAAGAATGATGTGTGTTCTTCTTAAGATATTTTTATTTTGGGGATACTGAAAAAACTACAGTGTTTGCACCTCAATGTAAGAACCCGAGTTATTTTAAAACATTCGACCAAAACGTTTCCGCAGGAACTTGTTACATCGTTCACAGCAAGAGAAGCCAGTGTAGAATTGATCTTAACTTGAACAAAAGTTGTAGATTTTTGAGGCGTGCTATGATAGGAATTCTTGAAATTCAAAAGGGGTTGCCAGACTTTAATTATTGTCTGTAGCCAAATATTTTTTTTTCTAATGCATTAAAATGTACTACATAAAACTGGAAACGTTTAAGATTTTAATACTTCGTCTAAGAAATATTATGATATAACAATTATTTTGGATACAAGCTTCAATGGCGTGAAACATGTAAACCACCAATGCAGTTGAACTGTTAGGCATATGGAAAGAAAACACAATGCAGTGCGGCTTTCAGTAAATTTTTCAGAAGTATATTTCACTAAAAAACATTTCTCATTAGACTGAATAAGAGCAGGCATCACAATTCGGGAAACGTTCCGTCACATCATGTGGTAGGGCGTAGAAATGTAACACTAAGGCAATTCAGAATCATCCGTAGCCCCTCGTCGTTAGTAGATTCGAGAGGTAAAGGGCTTCGCAGGTCTTATTTGAAATAATCTCAATAACCAAGTCTGTAGATTGCTCATGGAATTTCCAATTAAAATACAGAAAAAATTTCTCGAACAGCTACGTGCATTCGTCCAAGGCCGTTCCAGGACGTTTTTTTCACGTTTAACATCATGTCTTTTCTAGGGCCATCACGCGATGTAAGTATTTTCACAATGAAATGCTAAATAAGTGCATTATGTGTAGAATTAGAACACATACAACCAAAGCAAAAAGTTCAAAAGCTTTTTCTGTCTTTGGACGTTTCTTTGTACGCACGTTATATCTTACTTTCCGTGCGTTTAGGAGGAAACACGCTGCGTACTCTTTTGTCTTCTTAAAGCACGCGTTATAATTAATCGTAACCTTCAGATGTTGAACTGCTATAGCTGGTAGATTCCTTTTTTAATTTATACTATAACCGATAAAGTTATTCAAATTTCCTGCTATTTATGTGTAAACTGAGACAATTTGTATACATAATCTCTGTTTCTGTGTAGACGCCATGTCTTATTATCAGCGATTTTCTATTCCCCGGCATGTTAGCGGAACGTAACGCGCCAGAATAATGATATATTACTGTACGTATACAGATCACAACTGTTGACCACGGGAGATACACGATTTTTTCCTGCCTTTACTTGTTTGGAGACTAGCGACCCCGTGAGCAACTCACTGGCTAATACAAATTCGGCTCTCTATAACATATGACTCCTGGTTACAGGGAGGAAAGAAATCTGGCGTTCTAAGAGGAACACGCCATTCCAACCTCACCCTGGTTTTAAACCCAAATTCCCCTAATACAAATGATCTGAAGTCAGCGCTATAGTAGAGTCGCCTACTGCGCAGCAAACATAAAGTTTGTCACATTCTTTCTTAAAGTATATTTGCAAGAAAAAACAACAACGGGGTTCTCTCAACACGTCTTCGAAATAGCTTCTCCAGGAAAATAAATTGTTAAAACAAATTATGTACTTCAGTATGATTCATATCCTGCTAGAGAAATTTTGCGAATCGATGAGTCTATCTCGTTGAGGAATGGATCTTTTCCATTCCGTAGGACATAACATTTTACCGAATTCTTGGAAACTGAGTGCATGTTGTCGTGGTCAATAAAATTTTAAACCGTAGACCAGAACTAAAAAGAGAACGTACAGGACAGAACCAAAATTATTTGTTCATTTCCTTGAGTTGCTCCCACCGAGATACAACGAAACCCGTTATTCCCCCTACAGCATTTCAAACGTCAATGTAAAAACATACTTACAGTAAATAATTCAAAAACCTATTAATATAAATTATTTCTAATTTCTTTGATGCTACTGATGTTCGAAATCTAGTTTAACATAAAGCGGTTTTAAAATCGCTGTATTTGAACATTTTAGTGCAGGTCTGTCGATTTAGCGACTGTTGCTATATCTACATTTCGGTTTACATTTGTTCACAAGTTTAACGCTTCAGCGACATGTCGCAATCCTAGAGATATTCTTCCCAATTTTACAATAAATCTGCAGGTATTTTATCTTTTTGCCAAATTGTAACCGTGAATGACCATTTCCAAGTTTCCATTTTCAAAATCTGACAGGGACCACGAGGGACGCAAGTTTGAATCAGCTTTACAACTGAAAAGCACACGTTTTTGTTTACGATTAATCCCATTGCAGTCGTTTTATTCTGGAATTTACGTTTCCCCACGTCCAATTTCTAGTTGCGAAACCTTGTCGCTTGCTAATTCTGCGATGATTTCGGACCATTCAAGTGAGATAGATGGGGGTTCGTATTCCATTGAGGCACAGAGGTGTTGTGTCTGTTTAACGACGCTGTTTCTCTCCCATCATTTTAACCAGTTGCCTCATATTAATGATTAGTGACTACATATTTCCCATTGAGCTGCTCCCAGTTGACGCTAATCCACAAAACAAAACAAAAATTTATGTTGCATAGAGAGGGTGGGTGGTTTCTCTTTTCGTTTATAGAAGGCTTTATAAAATATTTAACTTATTTCACAGCAAAAAGTAAAAGTTGTACTAGTTTCGAAGGAAGGACTGCGAATGATTATTTGTACCCATGAGAATGGTATTCGTACTAGAAATGATTTCCTGTTGTTTAAACAAATAAATCACAAAATTTAGAATAACAAGAAACATAGCCCATTCAACTCCACATTTTGCTTAGATATTTTCATTATTTAAAATTTCTAACAAACGCCATTGCTGTCCTACATTAACGAGATATAATTTCGGAAATACAAAAAACAGTATTTTATCATGGCCACTATTAATAATAAAAACAATCGAGGCGATAACAGCATTAAAAACAGTAAGATGATTTATTACTCCCTCTGGCATATATTTGAAGTCATTTGGAAAAAAAAGTAACAATAAAGAACAAAAGCTATATTTCCACTGATTAATTTACACAGAGCTTAAAGAATACACACGTAAAAAAAATAAACTAGCATTGCACATAATACAATATTTGCCCTTACCAATTATAACATTAAAAAATATGGCTAGGCTTTCTTATGATTGGTATACTTATAAGGATATACAATTTCATTAATTGAGAATTCAGTATTTCTCTTGCATATCGTGAGACACTAATGAAATGAACTCTGTAAAGTACAAAGGCCCAGTTTTGAAAAACTGGTTTCCTACTCCCACCCAAAAGTGGGCAAGGGGCATTTCTCACAAAAATACATATTCGAATTTCATTTCGTGAAACGTTTTTCATTCTATAATAATTAGTCATTATTATTATAAATTACTGACATTTGCTAAATATTTTTCTTTCAGTAATTCGAAACTTTGTACTATCTTCTCTCTAGGGCAAGGGAAACGTAACTTCAATTAAGATTATCGTTAAATTGGTGTGTGGTTACTTGCTCGTCGTGTACTTCACCGAAGTGTCACTTGACCGAAAATCACTTCGCCGAAAAGATTGGTTTACCAAAAGTTCACTTGATCGAAACGTTCATTTCACTGTAGGGTCACTTGATCGAAAAGTACATTTCACCGAAGGGTCATTTGATCGAAATGTTAATTTTACCGAAAGGTCTCTTTACCTAAAAGTTAATTTCATCGAAAGGTCATTTCACCGAAGGGTCATTTTATAAAAAAATTTGAATTTCATTACAGGATCGTTTGAAGCATGGTGCCAGTTTGGAAGACATACCACACCGAAACGTTAGGGGACCATACTGAAATTTCAGTTAGATTTATCCGCGTCACAAAGTACGCAAATATTTAGTTTTAAGTGAAATATAATTAATTTTAAATCCTCATGCCTCGGCTTAGGCCTTTTCAGCACATTTTAATCGTGCGTGCTCATGTCAATAAGGTTTACATAAAAATTCAAATTTATAATATTGCACATTTATTTAGTCAAAAAGAATCAATTTTAAGACCCTAGCCCTCGGCTTAGGGATTTCTATCAAATTTTAATCGTGAGTGTTCATGTTCGTAAGGTTTACATAAAAACTCAAATTAGTAATGTTGCACACTTATTCAGGCAAACAGAATAAATTTAAGGGCCCTTACCCTCGGCTTAGGCCTTTTTCTAAAATTTTAATTTCTTATATTAATAAGTTTTGCATTACAAGCCATGTTAATAGTGTTGCCCTTTTGCTCAAATAAAAAGAATTAGTGTTAAAGCCCTCAGCCTCGGTTTACACCTTTTTAGGAAATTTTTACCATCCGTTCTTATATTCAAAACATTTGCATGACAAGTCAAATAAATAATGTTGGTTATTTCCTGAAGCACAAAGAATCAATTTTAAGGCCCTAGGCTTCCGTTTAGGCCGTTTTCAGATATTTAAACCACCCGTATTCATGTAGATAACGTTTCAATTTTTAGGCTCTAGGCCTCGATTTAGGCATTTTAGAAGTCTCTTATCATCCATGTATTCAAAACGCATTTTCGTGTGAAAGTGTTTTACTCATATCAGTTTTTATGACATGAAGAACAAAAATTGATATTGCAATTTTTCCTGAACTCGTTTGGGTGGACCTTGAGGGGGGAGCTGAGTTTTTGTTTATGCAGTTTGTACTCGCCCCCGATGAGGCGCAGCAACTATTGAAGGGTACCATAGCCGCCCGTTTCGAGAGCAAGGTAGGAGGGGGCACCTGCCATCCCTTGGAAATCTTAACTATACAGTTTCTCGTTTTGGAAGGTGGTACAAGGATTTTCGCGATGACATTATTTCTGTCAGCTTATTTTTCTGCTGAACTTCTGAAATGCATGTATGCAATAAAAGTAGGGAAAACGTTGTGAATGTAAGGCCAAATGTATTACATTTTTTTTATTGGATGTTTAACAACAACTTAGATACGTGCACCATGAAAGGCCAAGGAACAAAAAAACGTGTAATTATCCGCAGCAGCCGCGTTTATATCTTGACAAAGATAAAAAATTGCTTCCTGAAAATTTTCTTCAAGGTATTTTTGCTCTTCATGACCGCTAAAGTGATCTCTGGTGTTTCGTGGCGCATGTGTCATAAGAAGTCGAAAAGGCGTATGGCTCAGAAAAACAGCAAAAAACTTTCACTGTTGTCTCAACAAGCTGTCAAATTTACTTTATCCTCATCTTTTATGAAGTTTTTGGATCTTCTGATTTTCAATTAAATTTAGGTGTTGTATATGTGGTAAAACTGGTTAGACAAGAAGAAGGGACAGACGAAATTTGTGTGTGATGTTTTTGTGTGTTGTTTGTAGTTAGAATTGGGGAGCTAGGTGGAACAACGACTTATCCACAAAAACAACGTTCTCTGAAATTTAATTTTAAAGATTTTAAACAGCACATACTTATTTTTACAGGCACATAAAATAGAGATAACAATTACGTTATAAAAATACATTTACTGATATAAAAAACCAAGGAACCGACTAACACACCTTAAGTTGTTGTCTTAACCCAGCTGATTTTTTTCCGTTTGCTTCTTCCTTAAGACAAATCTATGGGCGCCCATTAAGCATACCAATCTCATAGGAACAAGTTTGCCGTTCCTCATTTAGCATAGCTTATATTTCCAGCAGAACCAACAGGTTCACCAAGGTTTATGAAAACCGGTGACGGCCAGGTAAATTCATCGGATGAGTTTCCTTATTTGAAATTACTTCTCATTATACTCTCTGAATGGTTGCCGCATCATTCCCTTTATTTTGTTCCAATTTTTTTTGGAAATGCATCAGGCCCCCTGGAATCCATTCAATATTTCCTGTCTCTATACTTGCAACCCTTATCATTCCCAGCTGGAAACAAATCCAAAAAAATCCAATTTTATGAAGATTGTTAAGTCCCTATCAAAATATTAAAAAAACTTCCAATCTATGATAACTATTAAGTGTCCGCGATTCTGATATCTGCATAACAATAATCCATATGAAAGACAATTTTTTAATTTTTTAATAATATTTGCGAACATGAAATAATTTTTCGCATTACAAGCTACCACGCAGTGTTCTGTTCTTAATTTCACGCCATTACGACATTTACCTCTGTGGTATAACGGATGCCTAAATAACTGAAATACTTTACTTTTGGTCTTCTTCCTGCTACAAGGCATTCATTCTTTGTTTTCCATCATTTGCGTAGTTCATTATTCGGATTCCTTCATGACCGATCTTCAATTGGAAATTACTCCATAAATCTTTGTTGATATTCTTTAAGGATTTTTAATGTTCATATGTTTTGCTTTTTCCTACTAGATATACGACATCAACAAAACTTATCGCATTGCAGGTCTTATCATGTTCTTTTATTCCGTTGCTATTACTTTCACGGACTTTCATGGGAACCTCTTCCATGTTTACTTAAGTAGCAGGTGCAAAATCCGAAGAATCCGAAGAATTAGCACAGACAGCCGCAAAATGAGAAAGATTCGTGATTGAAGCTAATCTGAAAACGGTATTACAATCGGCAATACATAGTTGGGGAAATGCAAGTATCTTAGAAAAGGAGAACATTCACGGCTACTCAAAACAGCTGTATCAAGGGTGTACAATACGCGGTGCACGAGTAACCAAGGAATCCGTCATAGATCCTGCTGTATTAAGGGTGTACAATAAGCCGCGCACGAACAACCAAGGAATAAGTCATAGGACCTGCTGTAGTCGTAAACTATTGGTCAATATTCGAAGGCAACGTTGGCTGAAAATGATTTTACGTGGTAATAAACGAATTGCATTTCAATATGCAACCGCGCAGTGTTACAAAGGATACCGTGGAGATCTTTAGCATGCTCAGCCCGCCTCACACTGTCATGAGTGAGGTTCAACAGCAAACGTCAGCATGTGCAACCTATGTATAAAAAAATGAGATCTTATGCATTGACCATGGGTACACTACGATTCGACACTTAAAGTCTGGGAAAAGTCACTGAGACAGATCAATGAGGTATTCAGGTAACCCACACCAATGGATTGACTAGAAAATGAAGAAAAATGATGAATTTGTGGGTTCCATCGATATATTTTAAACTAAAAAATTTGGTGGAGGCGATGAATGGTCATAGGTTTGTTTTCAATTGAGAAAACATTTATTTCAAGTAAGAAGCCTTACTAACAAAATCGTGCTATTCCCGATTACTGTGAAGTGGATCTTAGCATTTTTAGTTCTCTTTTCAACTGGGTTACAAAATATGAGGTTACAACAATCATCATCTGTTTTCATTAGTTCGGGGTCAACAGAGAAATGTGCAGATAAAACCAGTTTCCAACGGAAACGCAAGAGAGACATATGTGATAATGTATCAATTTAAATCTGCATGTTGAACATAAGAATTTATTTCAAGGTTTTCTCTGCTGACCGATGTTACATGCCAATATAATTAATGCACTTACCGACTGCCTCAATAAAATAAGTGGAACAATTGTTGACTGCAATGTGATTCTTTTTCACTTAAGAGATCATGAATTTATACAGATTGAATTTTCAGCAATATACAAATTCTCCTTTGCATTCTTACGAAACATGTTTTCCGTTTCCATGTCACACAGGTTTGAGTTTAGTTTCGCCTTGAACAAGTTAACCTTCAACATACGGAGGATATTTTCTGCTCTTGACATATATCGATTTCTAAGAGTTTTGCCATTTGATCGATTGCACTCTGAGTGAAAGAAGACTATCTACACCACAGATTCGCTCCTTTATTTCCATACCACATATATGCATTAACTGTAGCTGCAAAAGAAAGGAATAATTTACCCACATACAAAATATATGTGGGTAGTACATTAACATCAAGTAACCTTATTCATCTATTGCTGTTTCCTGAAAAATATGGCGATTTCCCACAGGACAATTCAATGACGTAAATACGCATCATATTTGTTGGGCAGTTTTTCTATGTCGTAAACGACTAAAAGCCTGTATTGCGCGGAATCAAAGTAGACGTACAACACATGTCGCGAGTACATGCCCTAAACTCGTACGTTGGTCAATTACAATGATTATTCTGAAGGTGGTGAATAAGTGAAAGTATTATGTCAAGAATGTCGTTTTTTCCGAAACTACTAAACAAAAGTTATGCCGTTTAGATGTTATCACAAGCCACATTGTATACAAGATATTAATGAATTACTTCAATGCACGTTTGCTATGTGCAGCTTTCACTGCTCTCAGAAACATTAACATTCTCAGGCTTGTAAACAATAAAACTTTGTAATTTAATTTATATATTTTAATTTATTGCAGTATATTACTGAATACAAGGGTTAATCACAATATTTACGGTTCAAGTATTTGCTAATGAGGAAATGAGTTTCAATTTATTTAGAAAACGTGATTCGGTATTATGCGGTGCTGCAATAGAAAATAAAAAGGTATTTCATCTTTCATAACTAAGCACAATGAACAAGGAATTGTTTAGCTTCGTTGCAATTATCTTGTTATGTATTTCGGTAGAATTACCTTACCACAGAATATATGTGATTCTTAACGGGTTAAGATACATACTCTCTTTGTTTTTCGAACTGCATGATCTACAAAAACTGCAAAAAGCGATTTAAAATTTTGTAGTCACGCATAAAGTGTGTGTGTGGTATTTATAAATCAAATATGAAGTGTTATTTTTACCAGATTTAATTTCTTATGAAATCTCCAATATATGGCGACGAAAGTAAAATATTCTACTGCTTGTGAAAATTGCAACACCATTAAGGCCCGCTGGTATTAGCTTCAAACTCACATGTTAGGTACGACAGGATGCGGAACGTAAATGGTATTAAATGTCAGAGAAAATGCGCATGCGGTTTCGGCTCAGCGTAATCTGAATTGTCCAGTTAAGGTTATAGAGAACTAGTTTACACGAGACGTTGCAATCAGTGAAGAGCTGTTATTCATTCCAATGAATTTTTCTTATGTCACCCAAAACCTCGTCACCAAAGAAGTTTGAACTATTAAAACTTGACGCACTTTGACCGAAAATGATGTGTTGAGGTGAGAGAAGCTGTATTTTCCTACCTCAAAATTGTCACTCGTACGGTACGAAACGGATGTACAGTCATACGAGCGTAGGGTCAGTGTACAGACGAGTCGCGGACGCACATAAATCCGGGAAATGTACTGCAAAATCACACGACTGCACTTCATGAGAGATATCTCTACAAGTGGCAATGACTGCTCGCACAGCAAAATCCCTGGTATCAGCGCAGTAATTGAGCATTGTTTCAATTCAAGCTTTGTCTTGCGTCGTCTGCTTTACAGAGGACTGCTTTCCAGCAGCCAATTACTGGCATTCCGTTGATTTTCAACCACAGACGTCTCATGCTGCAATGGGGTCGCGCACACATTCATTCGCGCACTGATTGCAGCAGAACGTGTTTTCCGACGAGTCGTAATTTTATATGATGCACCATGATGGTCGGATACGTATTCGAAAACATCGTGATGAACGACACCTTGAAGCGAGCATTTTGCTGCGTCATACCGACCCAACACCAGCGGTCATGGTATGGCATGGCATTGAGTTCGACTCGCAATCTTACCTGGTAAGAATAAAGGGAACGCTCAACATCCAGCGATACATCAGGGACGTTTTACAGTCATAGGTGGCACCCTTCCTTCAGAGTTGTCCTGGCGTTATATTCCGGAGTCCGGAATATCCAAGATGTCTTCTATAAACGGTAGACAATACGTCTTCCCTAACCTGTACATTCGCCAGATATATTTCCGAAAGATCATTTCTGAGACATTTTAGTGAAGCGACTGGCCCATTAAGCGCTTCCGCCAGTCACAACAAATGAACTCAGGTGTCGCACACAGGCAGCCTGGCGATATCAAAACCCTTTTCCATTCAATTCCACGCCGTGTAGAGGCTGTTATTATTGCTCCAGGTAGCTGTACACGACCCTGAGTTTTGAAGTGAAAAAATATTTTATGGCTCTACAAATGTAATCAGTTATTTCCGGAAACACGGGGAATCCGTTATATAAATGCATTTGAGTTGCGCGATTGTTTCTGGGTGTTGCAATTTTACAAGCATTAGTGTATGATGAATATGGACAAACAGATATATTTCGCATGGTACAGACGCTTGGTTGCATCCAGTTTTGGTGTCACAAGGTTTCAACAAATTTTCGTCTTCCGATTTTAAGTACTTCCTAATTAACATTCGCAAAATGGCAAATCAGAGAGAAATCTTCAGTGGTTCAGAGATTTCATCGTAAAATCGGCTGTAAATTAGGTTTTCTAGCAAGCATAGAGCGCATGCATCAAAATAAAGATTTGCATTACGAACTCGTAAAATGATGATTGCCACAAACATTTATTAGAAAAGTTCATGGGCAATATGAAACTGTGCGTTTTTCAGCTCAAATTACTCCAAACTACTGTACTCCAAACTACTGGATGGACAGATTCAAGTATTGATTCCAATCCCAAAACTAATAAAACTTTAGGGAGCAAATGCGATCTGATTGTATTTAGACTGGCTTAAGGGGGAAAATTAAGGAAGAAGGTTGTCGAGGCATTTCAAATGTACGTCACGTGTACAAGTGGCGCACATGTACTTGCAGATCTCAACATAATCATAGGAAAACTTATTGATTCTTAATGAATTTATTGTCACGTTTTACCAGATTGGCGATTAAATCATCGCTTAATTCAACCGTTGAAATGATTTAAGGAAATACAACACTTTTAGAATAAAATATATATGAAAGTTATTACTTTAATAATTTATAGAATATCTTGTGAGAAATAATATTTCTATAAATGAACAGTTTCTTTACGAAATATTAGAAATAACATCTGTGAAGAACATCTAAAGAGCCTTGAAAGGAAATATATTAGAACAACAGATTTGAATTCATTAGTTCGAAATCCATTTTTAAAATGCCATTGAACTGACGTTCTTACATGTTTAGGAAACCAAATAATGTATCTTTCTATGTTATCGTAGGAGGAGCACAAGCAAAAATCTCATTTTTTGAGCCGCATTCTCCTTGAAGCTTTAATCATATCAGAAAACTCTACCATACAGGAATTCTTACACTGACGACCATGAATATCAGCAAATATATTCCAGCAATTTTAAACGATTACACTTTTATTATATACAAAATAATTCCTTATCCTAATTTTATAAAATGCTCATTACACAGCGTACGGTAATTAAGCTGAAATGTTTAAAATGTCTTTGAAGGAATGTCATCACTTCTCGCATATCCCTCAGGTTCTTTCAATTTCTGGGATATACCATCATGTTGATGATCATCATCAATAATAATTACAGTCCTTTGCAATACGAATGCTTCGGCAAGACTCTTACAAAAATTTCACTCTTAAGCCAGTGTCCCCCGTGTCACTGAGGAATGCTTTCGAACAACATCCATCTATCTGTCACGGGGCTTCTTTTTGTTATTTTCCTATTTTTAGGAATCCAGTCAATTAATCGGGCTGGCCAAAGGCTGTCAGCTCCCCAGGCCCTTGCTGTTACAGTTAATTTACCGTTATGGTGATGCAGTCAATACTTCATGTTCCTGATTCATAAGTTACCCTTCTTATCTTTAATAGTTATACAAAGTATGCACCCCTTTATTCTTACTTCAGCTGTTTGCAGCCTCTGCGCCATTTCGTTTGTTAAAACCCATGTCTTAGGGAACGAATTGTCGCACGAGTCCTTACTCATGGGTAAGAGACAGGTAGGAAGCATTGATTAAACCTTTGTCTTTTTAGAAGTAAAAGAAAATTGCTTTTGGAAAATGCTGAGCTTCGTCCAATTGCCTTTCAACCAAGATTTATACACTTATTAATTTCTCCTTCCATTTAGCTCTTGTTTGATAACAGCTGTCCGCCGCATATGAAATTATCAGTAACCTCTAAAATGGTTTCCCCAATAGAAAAACCATAATTTCTTGTAAAAACTTTATACGCCAGATTTTTTTGGTGTTATTTAATTCTTAAGCCCATTTCTTAACCTTTTTCAAATGTTCTACGATCATACCCCGTAGATCTGAGGAAATACTTGCAAAAATGACTATTTCATCTGAAAAAAGCATAAGTTACCCAAGCCAAAAGCACTGACAGAAGGTCAGCTTGCCAGTGTAAGGTACCCAAGGAAAAGCAACTATAATGATATTTAACCATAAGATCTGCACATCAAACCGGAATATCGTCGTTAAAGGAGCAAGACATTACGTATCGTATAATGATACCCATACACAAAGCCGTATAATTAATAAAAACCACCAGGCAAACAACAGAACCAATCGTAGCTACTCATGACAAACAACAGAACCCATCGTAGCTACTCATGACAAAACTAAAAATTGTAAGTCAAGAAGTTTACAGCACAAATGTTTGCCTAGCTTTTAACCAATTAAGCATTCAGTCTTAGGCAATGCATGTATTGATTATATTCTACCTCTAATTTTTCATTGCTTTTCTTTAATGTTTTCTTGTCTAAACATATGTTCATTCCTCCTTTCAAGATGATTGGACCTATGGCGTCACGCCTTTTACCGTTTTCCAACGCCTCTAGTGTCTCATGTGTTGGCGACTAAATCTTTTTAATGAACCAGTAACCAAAAAGAGTTTATGAAAATTATTGAGTGTGCTTCCTTCAAAATTTCGAGTTTTTTGGTCCTTGATTGATTATTCATTGAACTTTTATTTCTTTGTTCAAAAGAGAAAAACAAAAAAAAGAAAATTTTCACTAGTTTACTTAAAAATATATTTATATTTTTCATTATGCATGCGAAAACAATCACACTCATGGAAAACTGTTGATAGATGCGATTATCTAAAGTTTTAATTGGCAATGCCATTTAAGGGGCTATCGATAAAGAAAGTCCGAAATTAAAGGGGAGGGGGTTACTGACACCCGGTCTAAATGTGACATGGCATGAGGGGGGGGGGGTATTAATTCGGACGTCCAGCGGCAAAAATATATCGGATGGTGTTTGTTCGTTTTGTTTTATAATTTTTAGCACGTCTTTTGTAAAATAAGATCGTTTTTAAGTTATCGTTTGTCCGTCCGTCGTCCGTCTGTAGACATATCTCTGCAATTAACAGTCCGATTTGAAAAAATATTTTTGCATTATGAAGCTTGAAATGTGCGAATGATCCTTTTTTTTTCTTTTTTTGCTGCAAAATTTTGCCGCTAGAGCGCGTAAATACAGATTATATCGAATTCAAAACGCATTCTATTCCATACATTTGCTTCAAAACATTGAATTCAAAAAATAACTTTACTTCTCGCTTCCCTTCGTATCGCAGATTATTTTACGCTTAGTCACGTTTCCAACTAACGCATAGATTTTCCGCTAGGAGGCGTAAAAGTAAACTAATTTTCCCCGATATATCTGTTTCTAAAACTCCGATTTGCGATTTTTTTTTTCAGCAAACACAGCTCGTGAAGGAAAGTAATTTGAATATAATTCTAATTTATGGTAAGAAATGGTTTTACCACGAGGGGCCGTAAGGGTTGATTTCTGCTACTGATGTATTTGTAGCAAAATTTGAGCTTATAAATCCTCCATTGAAGAAATTCTTTCGTGGAGCGATTCTACTCACGTAGACAAACCTTTTCGAAATGTTTTCTTTTTAAAATAATGCATGGTGTTTCCGCCAGGGGTGTAGATATATATATCCTGTTTTTGTCAATACCTCTTCTTGTAATGGTCCGATTTGTCAAATTTCTTCTTTTTTGGACCGAGTCTCCGATGCGACATGTTTCTGATATAATTTCAAAATTTTCAAGTAATTCATTGACTGTCCGCTAGGAGGAGTAACGGTAAATTGTGCTTTACCCGATATCTCTGCTCCTAAAACTCGGATTGGAAAAATTCTTCCGGCACCGGATGCAGCTGCTGACGGAAAATATTTTGTTGTAATTTTTAATCTTTTATAAAATATGGTTTGGCCCCAGCGGTCGTAAGAGTTAAATTTCTGCTTTTTAGGTATTTGTAGCAAAATCTCAGATTCTAAAACCCCGATTTAAAATATTATTTCGTGGATCGATACCGCTGATGTCGATAAACATTTGAGAATATTTTCTTCTTAAAATAATGTACGGTTTCTACACCAGAAGGCGTAGATATCTATCTTATTTCCGCCAACATCTCTGCTTCTCAAACTGGGATTTGAAAAGTTCCATTTACTTAGACAGCGTTTCCGGTGCAAAATGTTTATCATCTAATTTCAAAATTTTCAAGCAATTGATTGACTTTCCGCTAGGGAGCCTAGAGAAAAATTGCGTTTTTCCTCAATACCTCTGCTTCTAAAACTCCTATTTGAAAAATTTCTTTCTGCACCGGATACAGCTCCTGATATGAAATGTTTTGCATATAATTTGTAATATTTTAGAATTTATGCGTCTGATGTACTTGCAGTAAAATCTGAGCTGCTGAAATTTCAATTGAAAAATTTATTTTGTGGACAAATACCGCTCACATCGAAAACATGTTGAAAATACTTTCTTCTTAATATAATGCATGGTTTTCCCTCCAGGGAGAGTAGAAGCACATAATACATTTGTCGATATATCTGACTCTAAGAGCCCGATTTTAAAAATTATTTCTTTGTTGGAGAGCGTTTCCGATGCGAAGTGATTCGCGCATAATTTCAATTTATTCTTAGCGCACAAGTCTGCTACCATAAGGCGTCAGCTGAAGTTTCCTTTTACAGCAATATCTACGGGATGAAAACCCGATTGATTTTGAATAGCTTTTTTAAATTTTATTCGCATCAAAACGGATCAAAAGACGTGCTCATTACACCCGCGAATTCGGAGTCATCTTTCTTGTTTCTTCTTTTGATAGTTAAAAAAAGGTAAGAACTATTTCTGATTTCTGATCTTATTTAGCAAAATCACAATGTTAAATTTTCGTACTTGTACTGCCAAATCTATCGTGTTTTGTAGATGGTATGATCGGGAAGGTTGCAACCTTGAACGCATGCGTTCATTTGTAGATCTTTATTTCAGAATGATACGTTTGAATTGCATTTCAATCGATACAAATGATCACGAACCAAAGGTTTAAACATTGGGGCAACCCCAGTCGTTTCGAACGTGGCACACGGTTGACGCGTCTTGCCCCTAACATAGATTTAGTCGACTGCATGTAGGCTGTCGACTGCTCTTTCAGTCGGGAAAAAGACGTGACGCCGTAAGTCCAGCCGTCCGTGAAAATAGGAAGGAGCATGAGCCCCACAGGAAAGATCAGAGTGAAATGAGGTGAAGAGAAGAATGAGAGTGTATTCATCGCTAAAGATGAATGCTAAGTATTGAAGCAAACTAAGTCATTTCAAAGAGCCACCAGGGTGTTTATATTAAATGATTCTGGTACCGTGTTTACTACGTTGCGTAGTTGGGGGAATCATCAGGTTTCGTATATCGACTGACACAGCAAGTACATAAGCGTGGATATATGATTCGATTTCGTGAAATGTGGGAAATATTACCGTGACAGGCTGTTTCGTTGGGAAATTTTTATTACACAGCAATTAGAGTTTTATTTCTTACGTGCGGGTATCTGTGTAGTTTAATGTGTTCGAACACACATGTCTGGAGGTATATACTAGTATGTACATGAACAAATGAAGGGCCACTGGGCTTTTGAATATCAGAGACTTCAATACACTTTTATTCGTTATAATTTATCAGCCTATTTGAGGTCTTAATTTGAAGGAATCTATGGTCATTATTGTTAGGTATTTTTCTTCAGTCACGTGGATATATGATGCATGTAACAAATACAATTCCAGATTTTCACACGATATTCAGATTTTCCCACACATCTCAATTTTCATAAAATTCTTTCAGATGAATCGGGAAGCCCTTGTTTTGTTCTACCTCCTTAATGTGTGAATGCAAGTATCGGTTCCGCGGCCCGTTTTTACGTGTTTGTTTATATGGTATGTTTTTTGATTCAATGCACCATGGTCTGCCAGTTATACAAACAAATTCACACATGCACATAAAATGGTGATAATACCCCCTTTAAGATTAAGAATAATGTGTGTATGGTCCATACCATCCGAAGTATACTTATGGGTGCGAAATACCGAAGTTCATAAGAACCATTATTCAAGTTTTAGCTTAAACTCATTGGCCACCAACTTAACGACATAGCATTTCTTTGCCTGTTTCTTAATAAACGAAAAACACTTTTCCAATTTCGTACAAAAAGTGGAAAGCCACCGGTTTCTTGATGTAACCAAAACGCGGTGTTTTTCTAATTTTGCAAAGCTCAAAATGCTAGTATTTGTACTTTGGTATGACTTTGAAATATTGAAAAAATGTTTCAGAATGGTATTTTTGAATTGGTGTCACTTATGAACTCATGAAAAATGAACAACCCAGCACTGAATAAACAACTTGAATACAACGGAGTTAAGCTCAAGATTTGTGTATGACCTCCGGCTGAATTCTGTATTTATGATATATAAATTTCATAACCTATACTATACGTTGGTTTTCAGTTCATACTTGGAAAATATTTTATTTAAAATCTCTTCAATAATTTTTTTTGTTCTATATTTTATAACTGTCTGTTGCGAAAGGGATTGAATCCCTTTTCACAAAGTGTGTACCCATACTATAAGTAACTTACGTATCTTATTTTCCTGCGAGTAGGTGCTTCGCATTTACATTTTGCATTTGGGGAATTCTTGAACCCCGAACATTTCGTTTATATATGACTCATAAGAATAAGCGGAGTAACAAATATTGTAACGAAAACCACGTGCAACTGACGTTGTTGAATGCAAAATAGTATTTTATGTAAGATAAAGTAGAATATTCAGCAATATTGGTAAGAAAAAGAAAGCACATCAGCGAACTTTTATTTAATATTACCTTTTAATGCACATGATGCACAATACGGTACAACAATATGCATATCTGCGCAACATGAAAAATTACTTTTTGAAGGTAGTAACTGACTTCTAGTAGGATGTGTGGTCCCCCTCAAATAGCTACGAACGCTGCACACCTGTGCTGCATGGAATTAATGAGGTTGTCAGAGAAGGTTTGGGCCTATCTTGTCCACTTCTCAATGAGGGGAGTCTTGATTTCAATGCATCTCCAAAGGCATCCGGAGCATTATCAATTGGATTTAAGTCAGGCTGGAAAGCTAATTACTGTATTCTCTCGATTTTTTCCACTTGAAACATGTATATTCGCAAAGATCTATGATGTCGTATGTTTTCGACCACGAAAAGGGACGAATTACCGACGGCTGCACATATGTCATGACAATAGGTAAGAACATCTCGTATCTCTAAGACGCAAGACTGATGTTTAAGATGATGTACAGGTATTCTTATGCCTACCTAGACAATTAATTGATGACCGGATTAATGTGATCTTTCCTGCACAAAGGCTGGGTTATTTAGCTCGCTGGGTTCCCTCCCGATAAGTATTCATCAACTGTTGGATTCCATGTAGTATCTTGACTTATCAGGAAAGAGAACTTGACTCCATCTTCGGCCAGTGTCTACGGGCAGAACAGTGTCGTGCGGCTAAAGGAACAGACGATCATGATCTACGTACATGGAACCCATCTTTGTGAAGGCGACTGCGGATAGTTTGAATTAACAATCTGCGTTCTGCTCACAAGGGAGGCTCCCAGTGTTGTTGGGTAGTATCTTCCCTCCTGTTCCGACGGGCTGTTTACAAAAGATAACGGTCATCACTTGGTATAGTTTCTCGAGGAAGGCATTGACCTTGCTGTCTTTTAACATTTCATGTATCCTCGAATCGTGGTCACAGTCGGGAAAAAGCATCTCGTGATACTCCAACGGTTTTTGCTACCAACTGCTTGTGTCTAACGAACTCACAGCCTGCAAATTGCTCACCTTGTCCCGTTTCCCTGGTAAATCATGATGTTGGCGCATCTTCGAACTAAATATTTCAAGAAACGAAGTGTCACTATAACCCGGGAGAATAAGAAAACTCCCGGAAATCCTTCGTTTTTATCCCACTTTTAATGTATGCATTTTTTGATGGCAGACGCTAATTTGCATAATGATATATATTTGCAACGCACCCGACTGGCGTTTTCCACGGTTTGGAAAGACATGCTGTTGACATTCACATTGTTGCCAAAGTCAGGTGCTTCCCTAAATATCTGGAGAAGTGTGGTTTATATCGTTCACTGAAAGTCGTTTCTTGTTACAATACTCTGTAGTCTCAATTGCAGTCAGGAATGTTCACAACTTCAAATCCATTTCTGCGTGATGTTGTGATACAAAGAAATGTTCTTTTAAAAAGTCCTTTCATCGAATCCAAGTTAAGTTGCCGCAGTATGATGACCTAGATTTTGAGCCTAAATCACAACCAAAAGAAATTCGCACTTTATTTTTCCCTGCAGGCAAATGCCTAGCACGTGACGAACGGAGAGGTGGAAAAGAGTAGCACCAGGGCATCATGTACACATGAGAGGCTACGTCATGTTTGCGTCTTTACAATATTGCAACTTTCTCATCATGGCTTCCCTGTGACACTTAATATATCACGAATGGGCTGTTTCTGTGTTCCGAGGAATTTGGTTGTTCTCAATAAAAAACAAAACTCCAGTTTCATGGAAAATATAAAAAACAAACCAGGTGTTAAAAATAATGAAGCAATTTTATGAAGCTATTACTCAAACGCTGAGTAGATCATTCCATTAAGCTCTCTATAAGTTGTCGTAAATTGGTCTGTGGCTGGACACAGGAACCAACACATTCGTACCAACTGCTTCAGCTGTTGAACAGGTATCTCGAATAGTTTCAATCTAGATATGATTAACACAACGCCTTGGAAATAAATAAAAATATTTAATTTTCTGAATATATTACTGCAAGCTGCTCCACATACATGTTGGAATTTTGAAATTTAATAATCCGGATTACACTTTGATTGACCACATATTCCTTCTTATCATTTATTTCATATACGAAACACATGTACAAAATAATTTTTGTTTTGTTTTTTTACTTGTTCACCGATTTGTAATATTATGAACCATGGGTTTATGATTAGTTTTGTTGTGTTTAGTTCGTACGAGAAACCGCAGACAGGTTTACACAACATCGATTTGCATGAAACACTTTCAGGTCAATATGGGTATTCGCGTATAGATATAAGATTGAGAAGCTGTTCCTCACAGGCGTAAGTGGTTTCGTTATATGTCCGCTTCCTGGAAGAAGATATGCAAGGGTCGCGACTTTCCAAAAGGAAGATCAAAATAAGAAGCAAAGGAATAGAAAAAGCCTACAGTGAAGTAAGCCTCCTTTAATCCTACTTGTCTATAATGTCGTACCGGCTTTTCTGGATTCGAAAAAGACAAGATATTCCAACAATAATTTCGAACATCTAAGTACACTGCCTGACAGAGAAAATACCACACCACGAAGACGTGAACGCAGCGTCATGCAAATTCCTGGGTGAGTGCACACATATAAGTTATGCAAATTATTGCATTTGCAGACCAATCGCATGAACGGCGCGCGGGATATAAGCGGACAACCAGCCCGTAAGACCATCAGTCGAGACGTCTTCACGGCGGGGAGAAGGGAGTGGTTCTGCTGTAACCGTGTCTGTAGAACGAACAAGGGGTAGCAATGACACTACGATGCCATCGGACGTGGTTTCGTCAAACGATGAGTTCACGATTGGTGTCATTTTAGACCTTCTTACCGCCGGATGGTTCTTGCGTAGTGTTGCCAAAGAAACGCAAATTGATGCCACCACCGTCGATCGCATTTGGAGACAGTGGTCTCAGGAAGGACATGTACAATGTCGTAGGGTCACAGGAGCACGGAGACAGACGTCCAAGCGCATTTATTGTCGCATCCAGCGTCATTCCGTGCGGACCCACAGGCCACAATAGGCGACATTTTGTGAAGTGTACGGGGAGGCTTGGATCCTCGGATACCAAAGCGGACAGTATCGCGCCGATTGGCTGCGTTTGGTTTGCTGTCCAGCCGTCCGTTGCAAAAGTTACCTTTAACCGCGAGCCAGCGTCATTACCGCTAAGCGTGGTGTCGCTCCAGAGCAGCGTGGGGTGCCGCAATGGATAATTGTGGTGTTAAGAGACAAATCGCGGCTCTGTCTCACCACGGATGATCGCAGTTAAAGAGTCTGTAGGTGAAGTGGCCAACTATTGGAATTCTACGTCATTGTGAAACGCCACATGGCCCGACAATGTGTCATTATGGTGTGATGTGGTATCAGTGCAAACAGCCGCTCACCGATGCGCACATTACGGTAACATTGACGGCACGCTGCTATATTGACGAGTTGCTGAGACCCGTGGCACCACCGTAACTGCAGGGCATGCCAAACGCCGTTTTTCAACAGGATACCGCTGGGATCAGCATGAATGCTTTGCACAATGTGCGGATGATTCCGTGGGCAGCACGATCCCCCCGACCTTTCGCCCATCGATTATTTGTGGGATACGATTCGACATCGGTTGGGTACCCTTACACTCCCGCAAAATGAAGATGAACTTTGTACTCGGATCAACACCACATGAACCACGACCCTCTAGGACTCTATTCGGACTCTCGTTGCCTTGATGCCACGTCGGATTCAACGCTGTATCGCCCAAAATGAGGACCACACTCCTTATTGATCATCCTGTATATTCGGCCACTGGAGCCTATTCTGTATGTAACAATTAAATCATCTGTGTGTGTAGTTTGGCGTGTTTTCGAGCATTCCTTCATAATAAGGCATTTTCTCGGGCAGGCAATTTATTATTCAGTTTTCTCGGAATGCTTCCAACAGAGAAACAAAAATCTGGATTTCCCTGAAACGGATGTAGTTGTGTGATGAAAAAATAGTCTTTACCTCTAATTGTTTTAAGAAAGAGTGGTGAATACACAAGTCAGATTCGTTTCTTTTAAAACTGTAGCCAAGATATCTGCGGTTTCTTCACAGCCAAAATGCCTCGTCGAAATGTTTACTTCTTCATATATGATTTATCTGGAATTGCATCGAAATACGTGATGAAATATTAAGCAAACGTGGTGAGATTTGCCTGACTTGTTTCCTTTTGAGATAATTTTACCGTTAGTGATCATTCAGAACAGGTCGCACACTGACGACACCCAATGTAGGAGCAAAGAGTAGACCTTCAATACATCTTTTGGGGATTTTTCCGTTTCACTGCATTATACGATTGTAACATACCAACTGTCATATCCTCGTTGCATTTGCACGTAAGATGCGACGAGAAGCCATATTGAATTCACTGAAAGTCTAATTATGATGAGCCTGTGGACTCGGATCAACACCACAAGAACCACGATGTAGTCATGGATTTACAAGTGTTTTTGACGATCGGTCAAGTATGTTATGATTCCGTATTATACTGGAACACTGCAATTGAACCTTCAAATTTTTATCAAAACTCGATATGAGTATTATATGTGTTTAGATTTATGATGAGTTTTTTTTTCGAAACTAAACGTATAACTTAAACATATGAATTACACAGGAATCCATTTTAAACTGGTTATTCTTCACATTTACGTAGGGATAGTGCATGGAAAGATATGCTCGGAAAGTTGTCTACTTCCAAAAAAAATTATATCTTTTAAAAATTTCCAAAAATAAAATACAATAAGATATCTTGAAATTTTCTATTCACTTGCATTCATTACATGTGACAATCTTCAAAACACAGAAATCACGCCATCTATGAGAGAACAATGCTGAAATGAAAAAATTTCAAATACCACCTCAACATGAATTATTAACACATTTGCCCATGATTTGGCTATCATTTTTTTTACATAATCATTACATCACTTGTGTTCAAATGAGGCAATATACAAACTTTCCATAAAACGCATTTAGTGATTGTTTAACTGGAGTGTTAAGGATTTGGACACAGGTGCTGTAATGATTATGAACCAAAAATGATAGCCAAACTATGGACAGATGTGTTAGTTAGTAATCCTTCATGCTGAGGTGGTATTTGAAATTATTTGTTTTCAGCATTGTTCCCTCATATATGGCGTGATATGTGTGTTTGTGACGTCGCCCAACAGTATTTAAGTCAATGTCCATCTCGTGATAGTACACTGTATCATCTGATTAAGAAGACTATGTGACTTCGAAAGATCTAATGAATACTATGTGTCTTTAGTAAAGTATTTTAAGATGTGGTGCATTGTGCACTGCATTTGTTTTTATTGTGTTCAGTCGACATTTTATTCTATTATTGGATTTTAACACGAATTGATTTCATCAACGTCTTTGTCGGTTTTATACTATCTTAGAAGAATTTCGGAAAATTTACTTCCTAACTTGTCATTCTGTTTGCATATAAATACCATGAAACTTATGTATATATATATGGTGCATATTATTACACCGATATTGACAGGCGTGAAGTTAATAGTTTGAACTTCCAATACATCATACAAATCGCAGCGCCTGGAACAAAGCACGGCTAAATTTTTATTAATGTTTTCCCGACGGTTCATGGTTAACCATTTCCCCCGAAAATTTTTAGAAAGTTTCGAAATAAAAAGCGACATTCAAAAGTTCCTTATTTTGCTCACCGATCATGAAATCTTGTAAACCAATCCCGATGTAAAACCCACTTCAAAGAGGAACATTCAAATAACCTGAGCATTGAGAGATGATTGGTGAAGAAGTAGATCCTAAACTCTTTGGAGAAATTGCACAGAGAACTAAACGACGAAGCAATATTCCAGAACTTTTGTACTAATGAGTCGACGTTGGCGTAATAGCCCTTCTAGAAGATGCTGAGGCTGTGAGTGAAGTCCAACGGAAAAGGACTGATAAATCAGGGTCTTAAACTGAGCAATGGGATGCAGATAAAAGCGAGGAATATTTTCATCAAACACAATAGCAGGATTATGATGTAAAGCATTTTTCGTTATATAATCCATCTATTACCTGATAAAAAGTTCATAAATTTAGGTTCGGTTGATTACACGATAATAGACTGTGCAAAAATAGCTTTCACTGCACTTGGATATTTAAAGATATCTCCGCAGTAATAATTGTCATGAGGATTCTTATATTTCCAAAATTACCGGAAATCCGTTAAAGACAGGAAAACTTAATACAATACATAGATGGAAAAGTTTATGTTTGCTTTCACTTACGAATATTTGACAGAAAAGCGCGATGTCACGAAGGCGATACTTTAATTATTCTCGCTGATTCTTATGTGTTACAAAATGCTAAGTATCTTGGATGTTACTGGTTGCTGGAGGATTAAAATACGAAAACTAACTAAGCAGCTGTCCGATGTACGAAAATGCGATACTGCTGACAAAACTCCAATTTCTTGTTCGTTATTCATTTGAAACTTAGATAAAGTCATTCAGAAATGACAGATACTTTTTTAATAAGAACATCGTTTATTTTTTCCTGTTTGTTTTGGACTGCTGGCTAAATACTTTGCACCGTTGATTTTTTGTACAAAATTAATATTCGGGATGAAGATTGCGCGTGCAGATTATACTACAATTTTTTCATGTATTATACGTTCTACAGAATATACGAAGTAAAATAAGGTAGCACAATATGAATAATTCTAGTACAGTAGAAAAACTAGCCTCCGAGGGAAAATTTATGTTGCCATGTTTTGCCGAGAAGAGTAACCGTGGATATTGAAAACAAGTGTCTAAAGAGAGTTTTTGTATTCATATGAATGAAGTACACGCGTAGATTGTGTTGTTATAAACATAGTACTTAGTACTACTACAGAAGACACTCAGTAGCATTTTAGTAGCGAAATTTGCATTTCGATCTTGAACTCCGTTTTGAAACGACTCTACTGCGTAAAATACAGACGTGTATACATAAATAAAGAAGTAAACTTAGTTTGACGATGCCAAGAGTAAGAATAGTTTGTTTCTTACATGGGTTATATAAATGAGGAGAAGATTTGTGTAAATATCATCCTTACAAAGCTAAAGCTGGAAGTCCTATGAGTCCAATATTAGCAGTTTTCCGGAAACATTACTGGTAATTCTTAGTCATTTAATACTAAATAGGTCATTTTACAATTATTTCAGATTTTGGATGCAAATTAAATCTTATTTTTTATTATCTCCACTCCAATTAAGCGTTTACATTTTTCTTTCACAACTGCAAGATATAATTTGAAATTTTGAGTTAGTTCAAAATCAACATTTTTTGGGGTGTTTTACAGCTCCAGGGGTAAGTAATAGTGTCCCAATGAAACATGAGTGAGCCCAAACTTCCGTCTTCAGCAATAAATCTTGCTTAATAGAAATTATACCTGTTAAGCGGTATATTGAGGTCATTGGTGACAAATATACAGAGGCACTTGTCATTTCTTTCGCCTAACTGCTTCAATTGTTGTATTTTCAACCACATCCCCTTTCTCTACAAGAAAGGGGCTGTGGTTGTTGCATTTGACTAAACTGGTCACGAGATATGTACAACGGAGCAAAGCAAATGTTTTATCAGTATCCTCACAACCTGCGTTTGGACTGTGAAGGAAGTAGAGTGTTCCACTGAATCTGTAAAAATGGTGCAGTGAAATGTTTCCAAATACACGTATATGTTAGTCTTCTATTCAAGAAGTTGGTGATGATAAAATTTTAATGCTAAGCTGGAGATGAATAACCGGCCTGAGTGACGAGACTACGTCACCAGGTACGCACTTTCAGGTGCAAAATATCATAGTTGTCAAAATGATTTCTTATCTGCAATGTACGTGAGAACAATATTTACAGAGAGTTCTAACTTCTGCCCCTTTACAGGAATATGAGGACATAGGAACCTCGGTCATTCGAAATAGCGGTCTAGAAATATTATATTTTATTTGCAGCAATGTAGCCACAAGGCATACAGTATTTTACTGGTAAAATGTTAATACATGTACGAATATAAGAAGAAAAAAGCTTTAAGTTTCATTATGGGTTATCCGTCTATTTAAAACGCAATGGCTGTTAGTTTGAGCTAGTGTTTCACAACTGACATTTAACAATTAAAATATAATTTTAAGTAAATTCTGGTGCATGTCTGCTTTCCTTTGCAGTTTTTCGTATCTCTCTTATAACCAAAAGAAGTGTTTATGTTCTCAAGAATTATAACAATTTCATCGGCCTTCTGGCATCATATAATATAAACTTTTAGTTCCATTTTGAAATCATTTAAACACTGGGAAGTCTTAAATGTAAGAAACATGATAGAATTTGTTTTAATCTTCTACCAGTCGATTACTTCGCCTCTTTTAGGAAATCCTTAAAATACTTTATTTTATATATATACTTCTACAAAACTGGTAAAAACAAATATTGCATTTGTTTCAGTTTAATTACGAACACAATTACTTTGAGAACCATTTCTTTTCCAAATAATCCTTAGTTTCGTAAGTTAGTTAATTAGAATATTGAATTGTCCTCGACAGAACTAAGTTATTTGCCGATAGCTCAAATTGTTTCTACCTCACAAAAGAGTTCCATAGACAACGAAGGCACAGCAATGAAACGAGGGTACCACCGACACCAAAAACGGAGAAAACTGGCTGGTCGATTATGTAACATCAGGGACCGGTGTTACAGCGAATGTTTGTTATTATCTGAGCTAAAGTGTTGCGTTTCTCTTCAGTGACAATACTATCAACACCTCCCTAGTTTTTCTCCTTTATGGTATCACACAACATTAATTTCGCAGATCGCAGAGTATATTCCGGTGAGAGAGACGATTGCATTATCACTGTTAGGTACCCTATATTATCCATACATGAGCCCCTTTCTGATAAACGGAGATACAGCGTATATTATAGAATATAGAAGGTCAGAAAGACATTGCGAGCCTCGAATATCATAAGAGGAAATCTGGTATCGCTTCTAAGACACACGATTTGGAAAAATGGTGCCACAAGAGTTCAGGAGGATGTAATATAAAGATTAGTGGCGTCTGAGCTCACGTACCAATCTTGAAGGACTTCGAACGTGATGTCCAGTAATATCCGAATATATGTTTCTGAGAGTGAAATTGCACACTAAAGAGCCAAATGTCATGGGATAACAGAATGCAAACTTTTAACTGCCGACATGAATTTTCGTAATTTGAACGAGGCATGATAGTGAGAGCCAGACGGATGGGATATTCAATTTTCGAAGTTATGCGAACATTCAACATTCCTCGATTCATGATGTCACGTGTATACCGAGAATACCGTATTAAAGGCATTACCAGTGGCTATGGACAAAACAGTGGCCGACCGCAGGTGCTGAATGACCGTGACCGAAGGTATCTGACAAGGATTATCCCTGCTAACAGACAAGCTGCACTGGCTCAAATAATATCCACATTCAATACATAAGGTAACAGAGTATTTCCATGAGGTCAATGCACTGTAATGTAGCGTCCATGGGGTATGGGAGCAGAAGAACCACCAGTATACCTTTGTCAACACCACGGCATCGGACACAGCTCCTCACGTCGGCTCGTAAACCCAGTATTTGTACCCTTGGAGACTGGCAACATGTGGCGTGGTCCGATGAGTCACGCTACCAGTTGTTCCGAGCTGATGGTTAGCTTCGAATGTGGCGCAAGCCTCACGAGGACATGGAACCAAACTGTCAACAAGGCATTGCTCAAACTGGTGGTGCCGCCTCGGTGGCGCAGTGGTCTAAGCGATGGCTTCTGATCATTTGTCCAAGATGGATCCGGTTTCGAATTCCGGTTAGGCATGAATGTTGTATTTTTTTACGGTTCTGGCTCTTTCCCTTCCCTGGAACCAATGGACCAGACTTAGGGACGGGCGACTTATTATAGCCCACTGAGATACTCAAGGTAGCCATTAAACCTCCAAATAAAAAACAACTGGTGGTGGTTGCATACATGTGTGGGGTGTCCTTAGGTGGCACGGTTTAAGTCCTGTGGTCCTCGTAAACACGTCATCAACCGGTGACAGCTCCGTTGCTCTCTGACAATTTGCAGCCCATCATGGACATAATCTACTCCAAAATTGATGCGATGTTTCAGGCGTACAATTCACCAAGTCATCCTGCTCAACTTGTTCAAAATTGACTTGAGGAGCATTCTGGACAGTTCAGAAGTATAGTGTTGCCACTACGTTCACCTGACATGGAACCCATAGAGCACCTATGAGACGTGGTGGAAGGGTCCATTCACACCCTTGATGTTGCACCTTCCAGGAAACTGTGTGTCGCTAGATAACTGTGGGCATCACTTCAAACGGCATGGCTCAAGATCTCTCCAGAAATATTTTGACCACTTGTGGAATCGATACCACGTCGAGTTGCTGCACTACGCCGAGCTAGAGGAATTCCTACACGATGCTAGGTACGTATCCCATGAGTTATGGCAGTTCAGTGTAAAAATCACATCTGGAATTCTTAAATTGACCTTGACAAGGAGGTTATAAAACGGTATTTGCCAGATGTTCCGCATTTGCAAAGGAATGGATAGAACAATTACCGGATAATGTAAGTATAGATGATCTTCACACTATAAACAAAAGATCTGTAGTTCTACATGGGTTCTGCTAATTAGAAGGCTTTGGTGATTACTGCGCACTGCAGGGTATGACTTCCATACGTTGTCGGGGAATTAAACATGGAGTAAATGCTTTAAGAATAGAATGTCTCCCATTGGATAAAAAAAATGGGACTGCGGTATTTCTCTGATGGCTGTAAGAAAGCTTCGACAGAAGAACCAGATTGGTGAGTTCCGATGTATTGTAAGTGTACGTGTTCCTCCCAGGGCGCGCGAGCATGTGGTTTTGTACTAGGAAAAGCTGAAAATTCCTGTCATCTCCTGAGCGCTGAAAGTGACAGAAATTCCTCTCGCGGAAGAATGAAGTGCAAATCTTTTCCCCGGAAAATTTACGTACATTACCATATGCAATTGTCATAACACCCAACATGGACAAAGTGAGCATTAGGATCCCCAATATAATGAGCATAATTCCGTATCTCAAAGTGTGAAATAAAACCCGCAAGTCAGAAACTGGGAAATAATTTTACATCGCGAGTAGGACGTTTATCTTCTTACGGCGCGAAATTACTTTGTGCTTCAGTTATATAAACTGCTATCTATCCTTAGTGTCTAGCTATAAGTAATAATGCAGTTGCATGGTTCATTTCAAATAATGTTCATCAAATTTCTTCTGAAGGAAGTGATACCTTCTGATAATGTGTGTGCATTGAAAACGTGTACAGTTTTTTTTCTTGTACAACATAACAGCAGAGTGTAAACGCTTTTGTTCTGAACCTTGGAAATAATTTCTATATAATCGGGTGCTAAAGGCCATTTATTCTGCATGTCTATTGTCATAAAATCAAGATGGAAATAGATTTGAAATAGAAACGTATAACAATGGAATTTTTTTCGCTTTCAGATCGTGAAATCAGTTATTTTAGATGTTTCTAAAGACAAATATAATACCGTTAGTGTGTTGTTCATCAATGTACCACAACAGACGATAAAATGCAATCAAGGAAATTACCAATTTTTTTCCAAAAACTGGGTGTTAAATTGGAGTTTACTAATTTTTTACTACTCATGATTAGTTATTGATCTTCATGAGTTTGCTAAATTTTCAATTGAATTTAAAAAAAAAAATTAAGTGAATTACTACGGCAACATTGTACAAAGTTTAAACATTTTAAAATCTTACAAAACTAACACAGATCTTTCAGACGCCGGAGTTTATTCTATACCGCTTATCTACCCCGACGGATCCATTAAAGAATATGTGGACATGACAAAGCGCTCTTTCAAAGTAAGACTTGCTGATGACTCTGCCTGTACCGTCTAAGTGAAGACCACAGGGAAAAGCAAAACTATCTCATAAATTCGGAACTTTTAAGGTTCCTGACGGCGCTGCGGTAGCTAGCCCGTCAGTCTTCGGAAACACCAGTCTTTCACTCGGAAAGATTCGGTCCATAGACCTGTGGGGATCTACCTCCCCCACGGGACCGGTACCTTACACTCTTCTATCATAACCCGTGTGTGTGACGTGCTATGGGCAGTTGGGGCAAGCAACGTTTCAAAAAATTATCTCATCTCGTGGCCGGGAGATCGCCCGCCAACGCGAGGTTTTTGGACCGAAGTCCTTTAATAGGTATCTAAACAAATTGTGATACATGCACATTAAATCATGAGGGTCTCATGCATCCCTCTCACAATATTCAACACTAAAACACGTTAATCACACAAAGATAAAATTTACATGGTCCACAGTACTAGGGCCAGTGCTGTGGTGAAGACCCCGGGCCAGGATCATCAGAAACACGTTGGCCAATAGACCAAAACCTGAATATCGAGAGCAACGTACCTCCGAGGGTACTACCATCTGTCAACCATAGTTGTCCCGGCTTTTGCTTTGCTCGAGTTCCCTAATAAGACTAGGGCACGTCTTACTGAAGCTGGAGTGAGAGTCGTCCAGCTTCAGGCGGAACTTGGCATTCGCAGCAGTGCAGTTGCCGCACTTCGCTGTGGCTAAACGCTGGTGGTGCTGGTGCCCAACTTCACCGCAATTGCCACACTTTGCTTCTGACTCGGGGCAGTTGCCCATTTATGAATTGCTGTTTAAGCTACCAATATTTTTTATCCTTTTGTTGGCAAACGACATGTTGATCGTAGGTCTCCACTAATTAATTTAAGGGGTGGCAATGGTCAGAAACTCTGAATTTATATCTGGATGTTTGACAACTTGGGATTAGATCTAAGGATATAAGAAAAGAAATGTTCTTGACCTGAAGATTAACGGCTCCTGCAGGGATGATTTACCGCACGTAGGACCGTAGCGACAGACTGTCGCCACGTCAGACTTTTGTTGTTGGATGTAGCAAAGGATTCAGAAAAAGCAAAAGTAACTATTTTCAACGTTTCGAACTCCGTTTTTGTTAAGGGTTGTTAAAGACCCGGCGTCGAACACTCCCTCCTAAAATCCTCTACATATGATCTGTTCTGAGTTGTAGGCTCAAGAAAGAAGCATATTCCCATCGACACACAAATGTTTAGAAAAAAACACATAAGGAAATGGTCTTACCGATGATTAACATCATGTGGTGAACCACTAAGTCTTTGAAATTGTATCACAAGATATTTCCAGTGTCGTCTGTTTTATTTTTATTTATATTTGTTAGGAAACAATGTCGAATCAAAAGTAAAAGTATTATTTAATTAGCGAAGTACCGTACTGCGGCTCTTGAAGCGTAAGTGCCCCTCAAAACACATTACATACTTCCGCTTCTGATTTAACAAAATTTAACAATGTTTCAGTGTCCTAATCCGTGAATTTACAGTATGTCGTCTTGGAGCAAATTTAAACTTTACCCATTAAGAATGCATTTTTACAGAAGTGACACTACAATCGGTTGTCATCGCTATCTTTCGTCTCCGTTCAGTCTGCAAAAACATCAGCATCAATTATTTCATTTGAAACTTGAATATCGTCTAAAACACGGCGTTCACTTCCATGTTGTAAATGTCGTGAGCTTCATATCACGACGGTGTGCCTGCCTAAAGCTTGTAATATTTGAATCGACCCCTTGACTTTCTCGCATCACGATTTTTCAACAACACCATTGCGAAATTTAAACCATTGCAGCCACCCGTACATGTAATGACATCATTTTGATAATTTGATAGTCAATATCTCATGTTTCTGTTTCAGTACTTTGTCAGAAACAGTTGCACGGTTTTTCCAACTTCATCCTAAGCTATGCGTGCCATCAACAGAGTTTGGGTCTTTGCTAGAATATATATTCATATTTTCTTCATTTTTAAGAATTGTCCGTAAAGTACTGGGTATCCTAAAAGGTGTTTTTTTACAATTATTAGCTTTTAGAATTATTTCCATCTTTTCTGAAACGATAGAGCTGTGGCCGTTTCATAGAACTGCCTTGTTCCACCTATGACCCTTAGACGAGTGAAATGAGCTTCTGTTATCCAAATTCCTCTATTTTGGGGAGTTGTCTCTCCTGCAAAGTTCAGAGTCCAATTATTTGAACGACAGAATCCTACTCGTTCCCGAAATACTCGTTCTGGAGAATGTAGCATAAGGGGAAAGAAACTATAAAAAAATTATTACGATACAGCAATTGCAACAAAATGTGCAAATCGCTGAATGACACATTACAATATATTTGCCTTATATACACTATATTCATACGTGTTAAATCATATCGGAAACTGACAAACTTTCAGTGAGAAACTTGGAATTGTTTCTGTGATCAGTTATTTATTCAAAAAAATTAATGAACTAGAAAAAAATTCCAAATGATTACCCCAACAATGAACTTTATCTAAATACTTCATGTTTTGCTATTATTTTTGGAAAGAGCTCAAACATAGGTTATTAAATAATACATGCATAACAGCAAATTCCCAAAAGATGAGGATTTGTTCACCATGTATTTATGCACTTAAAGCGCTGTTTCGGAAGTCTGAGGCGGTACGGTAGAGTTTAAAATATGATTCTTAAAATGGTAAAAAGCCTTCGTGGTATCAAATATTCGATATATGCATTATGACTCTAGTGTTTTGTTTCAAATAAAGTTTCTCCTCCCTAAATTTGTTAAAGCAATTTTCCGGGTGATTTTCGGAAGTTCGATATTATAATTCGATGCATCCATCTTCCTTACAAATGGTTTTGTTGGTAATAAATTTGAGACTGTAAAAACATAACTATTTCTTCAAGCTATATCTTCACTCACAGAGCTCATAATTTTCAAATATTATTTCGCTGCTTTATTAGGAGTAAAAGCACATCATCTTCGATGCATGTTATATATTCTTCGTAAGTAATTAAATCGCCATATACGCAAAATATTGGCACGTTGGGTATGAAACATTGCAATACATAGGCAATACTTCCGACGTGATACGTGAATCCACTGCGGCAATTGCCGAAATGTTGGTTTACGTTTGAGACCTCGGCTATGAGTGTGCATTGCGCGACGTAAATAGTTCCACAACGAAAGGTAAATCACAGATTTTTATTTTTAACAAATACCACACCTTTCATCAACTAACGCGCGTACTCCGTTAGTTGATGAAAGGTGTGGCACTTGTCTACGATGTTTTAAGATAACGTTTATCATACGGGAAAAATATTATTCAGAGATGTGACCCTAAGCGTGGCGGAACAAACGAAGATATGCCTGACAGATGGTCAGAAACTGTCGCATAGCGCATGCGCAGAGCCACGGTCTAATGTTAACAAACCGGACAGCAAATATCATAGCAGAATTCACGTACCGCGTTGGAAGGCTAGTCAACGTATGCTACCAAAACTACGGATTCGGGGATACGGGCGGCAAATTAATTGAACAGATTTCCTATGAGATTTATAGATGACGAAAAAATCATATCTTCTTCGATGCGTAGTGTTTGTTGTCCAAGTCTTGGTAAGTGAAAAAAACCCACTCTTTTCCACAGTTGGAAGACCTACACCTTGGTACAGCCTTTTGTTTCCCCAGTTATGAACGTATTGCTAAAAATGTTTTAAATACTTGACATATTCTGCCGACTACGAACTGGATATTTTAAAACTCGAACTGCCGCAAAAATATTATTTATTTACAGTGTCCTAGAATCAGTTTTTTTATTATACCACATTCAACAGGTAATTCGAGGATTACATGAAGAGAATTATAGTATATTTTTTATCTTTCTGTACTTCCCCACGAGACGCAGTAGCCATGGTTAAAATCTAGGTACTCAAATGCTGCTTGCTTTTCTATATTGACTGTGCATGGAATACATAAGGGGGGGGGGGTAGTTTTCGAAAATAATACAATTCTGGTGAATCACAAGTAAAAGGCACTACAAAAAACTACAAGCTAAAAACCAAGATTATCTAATTTAGTTTAAATGTAGTGAGGGTAACCTTTTCCTTGTGGCTTCCAGAACATTATAAAAGTGAATTTTCTGGAATATGTAAATTTCATTTTGTTTGCCTCTTTAAAGTCCGAGGCCAAATTTTCAGTTTTTGTGGTCAGTTCAGCTTCTTATATTTCATGCAAGAATATGATTTTGGACACTCGTAGCAAAATTATAGACATTTTCTTTATACCATAATAAATATTCGACTCGATTTGTAATACGTTTGATACGTTTGGTATTCGACTCGATTTGCAATACGCACCAATATGTAAAAAAAGGAATATGAATGGAATAGGTAAAACATTATGACCAGCGCGTCTACATTCATGTCAAAACAAATGGTGATAAACGACGAAGGGGGTAAAAGTCACGAAACTCTATAAATGACACCCAATAATTAGCTCCGTGATTCAGGGTTATTCCTGTTCTTCAGATGGGTATGGCGGCGGATTTCGGCGAGGTTGGCAAAGGTTAAATTAGAAAGGCTAGACAACTAAATCGGAGCATTTCTGAGACCGTACAATTTCAAGGAGCTCACGCTCAGCAGTATTTAGTACTGCCAAAAAGTCTTCCGAATAGGGAAATTCTACGAACCGCCAGCAAGGTGCAGGCCGACTACTGCGCCTTGATGCTAAAAGTAAAATAAGGTTACCCCATATGGTACTAACTAATAGATAGGATACTGTGGAACAATCTGCTGCTACTTTTAATGCTGGTGACAAGAGGAATGTCACAATACACAGTAAATCGGATCCTGCTGAAAATGGGGCTGCGTAGATGCACAAAGCTGCGGTGGCCCATGCTAAACTCACTTCATCATCGAAAGCCCCTCGAAAAGGCACGCGAGAAACAAAACTGGACATTGAACCCTGTGAAGAAGGTCGTCTGTTAGAGATGGATCTCCTTTCTAGTTACACCTTGGTCTAGTTGCATCGAGTGCGTCAAATTTGGGGGAAAGCTTTGGGACAGGGGTACACAGCAGGATGAAATCACATCTCTGAAGAAAGTGTAATTCTTGAAACAATGTTTCGCTAAACAATCCTGGTTCCGGTCAATTATGCGCACGACATAATTACTTCTACCACTTAGGTGGATATCATTGAACACAAGATACATTACTTCGTAGCCAGAGTGTTTACCTCTAGCACTATCTTCTTCTAGCAGATAATGCGCCATGCCACACTGCTTGGGGTTTTCGAGAATGGTTCGCGAAACATCAGAAAAACTTTCAAATATAGCAGAAGTTCCCAAATTCCCCAAGTATCATTTATATCAAGAATCTCTTGTTTGCGTTGGACCACCAAATCCAATCTGCTGTGGCTCAAAAACGTTATTAACAAAAGTTGAAAGACTTGCTGGTAACGAGTTAGTACCACGTATCACAAGACACCTTTAGACGTCTTATATACTCTACTCTCCAAGAAAGAGCTATTTTAGCGGCACGTAGAGGACCAAAGTAATATTATGCAGGTGGTCAGAATGTTTGGGCTTCTCAGTGTACGTAATAACATTTTGTTTTACTGGACATATCTTGTAATTAAATATGGTTACCTCACTTTCGTCTCTATGTCCAGTTTACGAGAGCCACAGTGTAACGTGATCTTCAGAAAGAAGCATTTAAGAACTTTGACGGCAAAATTAAAAACCTTTAAAGCGTTTTTCCGTATTCTGTCATGTGCTTAAGTCTTAAAAAAATTAAAAGTGTTCGCAGGAAGTTGCATGGCGTGACGCTTCTTCTCAAAATATGCAGTTCAATAGCGAGACAACCATATTTTAGAGATCGTCTTTAGAATTATATCCACACCGTTAGCGTCTCGCAATTAGAGAACGGACTAAACTCGAATAGTAGTGGAATGCCAAGTATTTTGCCTCAAATGAGGAACTTACTTTCCGAGCGGAGTAGTACACGATGCAAGATATATCTGGCAACATCAAAAACGTTTACTGAAGAAAACCTCCGGGAAATAGTTAGAAAACTTGCATTTGAAGATACTGCTACAAAATATTTCACTCAGAAATATCGCACCCCCACCTTTGAACCGGCTGACCCGATGGGAGAAAACACACTTCTTTTGCGCATAAATCTTCGAAATCGCTTAGTGATTTTTGGTCTTGTGCTACTCCTGTACAGAGAGCTCCTTCTTTTTTTCTTGTTTCATTCGACAGACTCCTTAATTATTAAACTCAGAATTTATTCGGCTTTAACATACTGATCGAACTTCTATGTAAATACAGTCTTCACTGGATTTGCAAAATAAGAAAAATTCAATAAAAACTTCCAAAAGGATTTGCAGACGAAATTGCACGAGCTGCTCATTAATTGGTCAAAATCTACAGAGCGTGTACAAAGGAAATTATATCGATGCAGGGCAGAGAGGGTGAAGAGCTAAATTTCAAGCATGACTGCTTTGATTGCTCATACCTCCCAAAGTAATGTAAACGGGGTGTCTTAAAAAATAGATGGTGTAGAATAAGTAAAGTTTTCACACTCTGTTGCTCCTAGTCTACTTTGCAAACAATGCATAAAAAGATGGCATTCGATTCAACGTTAATCTGATTAAATAAGTTAAACTTACTGCGAGGGAACTAGGGAGTGTTAAATACCAAATCATTCCCATCTCAAGAAATATTTCTCCTGAACGCCCTCTTATGTTCGTTGAAACATGTTTCTCCAGTAGGGCGATTGCCGCGAGTTGCGAACAACAGTACTTATACTGAAACACTAACAAACATTCACAAAACGTTACTGCAGCTGTTAGTGCTTTCTTACTAATGCTATACGAAGAAGAATGCAAACAACATATGTTTTAAATACACTGGCGGAAAGTGAATAAAGAACACCAAGAAGGAGACGTCTGATACCAACGAAATTTATACAGCATAATAACGGAATAAGAGGATATCGTGATCAAACGATTATGGCAAAATACAGCTGTATGTACTGGTAAACTGAAAAATAAAATTTCCATGTAGCATGGTTAGTACGAGGTTGAACCGCCATGAACTGCGTCACACTGTGCAATTCTGGCATGGAGTCTGTCGTACAGATGTTGGATGTAAGTTTGGGGTACTGAGTTTCAAGCATCCTCAACCTGGACGCGTAAATCGGGGATGGTCGTGACTGGCCGTGGAGACCGGATAAGTCGTTGTCCCATAAAATCCCACACGTGCTCAATGGGTGACAAATCCGGTGAACGTGCAGGCCATGGAAGTGGTCTCACACACTGAAGTGCATGTTGCGTTGCACGTGCCGTGTTTGGGCGTGCGTTATCTTGCTTGAAAACACCACGATGGACCGACCTTACAAATGGAACAACAACGGGTTGAATGATGTTGTTGATGTAGGAGGTGCTGTTTAACGAGCCCGGTACAAACACTAGTTGTGTACGGGAGTGATAGCTGATCGCTCCACACACCAACAGACCAGGTGTAGGCCCTGTGTGTCGCTGGAGGATGCAAGAACGGTGGAGACGCTCCCCTGTGCGTCTGCGAACACGCATACGGCCATCGGAGGCTCCAAAGCAGAATCTGCTTTCATCGCTGAACACGACAGATCGCCATTGCGTTCTCGTGTGTAGACGTTGGCGACACCACTGCAGCCGTTCCTGACGGTGGGCTGGAGTCAGAGGTACACATACCAGAGGCACTCGTGCACGTAGTCCCGCATCCAGTAGACGGTTGCGGATTGCTCGCACAGTAACCTCAGGTGCAACGGCAGCTCGGATTTGCGTCGCAGTGGATGCTCTGCTTGACAACGCCGCTCTTCTTATGCGTTGATCGGTCCGCTCATCAGTCCGTCTGTAACTCCCGGTTCCACGTCTTCTCGTGTGATAATGTTCCTCAGACCATCTACGCCACCATCGTACCACCACCGATACTTCCCGTCAAATTCGCTCCGCAATACGACCATCCGGCTTCGCGGAGTCCGAATAGACGACCTCGCTCAAAGTCCGATAACTTATGAATTCGTACACGTCTTCCATGTCCAGGCATCGCAGCTTCTTCAGGGTCTTTGCACGTGTCCGTACGCCGACGACTGATTACATTCACTTCGCCGTACTCCTTAAATACCACCGGCGATAATTTGAATATTATGCCGTGCTGTGGCGTAAGCGCTCACCGGTTGGTTACAAAATTAACATCACACCTACGTAAACTCGACCTCATTAACATATGTAAATTTCATGATCGTCCACCAATTCCTTCCTGGTGTTCTTTTTTCACTTTCCGCCAGTGTGTTTAAATATATTAATTTTCAGGAATATAACTGCATGTAATTTTTTCTTACATTAACAAAACACCCCAGTTCATATTTAAAATGGTCTGTAACAGATATGTCTAATTGCATCAATAGAAACAAGTAACCTGAAGATACTGTAACCCTTTCCTGTAAAATATTAAAAACTAAGGTGAAACTGATTCGCAACATGAGAAAGGAAATTGCTGATGCATTAGTGAAAAACTCTTTGAAACGCAAGCAAGTTCCGACATATTATAACATTTCTTCTATGATATCCTTATATACAAAGATACTTTTGACTGCAATTTTTGCATTGAGGTTGCGTGCTTCTGTTTAAAGCGATACCTTAAGGGAATAGACATACTGAATTTAGCCAAATTGACATGATTACTTTTTAGTTGTTCGAACATCCTGAAACTCTGCGAATCCTGTAGCGTGTAGATTCCTGAGCTGTAGAAAATGCTTGAAGTTAAAAAACCAGTCGACACATTGTTTTGTGTTCCATTTCGAACATAGACAATGACAATGAAATCATAGATGAAGCACGACATACTATATACCGATAGAAGTGGCAAATCCTGAAAAATTTAGTAAATACCTGGAAGCACTAATTAATCAACAATGATTTTGAGAGACTAAGCAATACTATACTTCAGAAGTGAGGATATTAATGGGAAGAAACTGAAGCATCAAGTTATCTTCAGTGGTTCTCGACTTTGCGTTTTGTTGCCAAGCATAAATTTTTACGCACATCACATTGTGACATGTAAGCAAAACCAGGAGCACTTTAGAGGTCGTCACAAAGTACGTCAGTACGGAAACGAACTTTTCGAATTGGAACACGTGGAAACGGAAATAAACCTTGCCCACACATTAAGTCCGAATATCAGAAACTAAATTGAAATTATTAACTTAAAGGACTTCAACTGCACTACAAGTAATGTATTATTTTGCGTGCTGTAAATACAAGTGTTACATTACCATTTGAACTGAACGCCTACATTGATAGGGGATTTATTCAGCAAAAACCCTTACCTAAGTTAAAATTTGCTGGCAAATTTTCTACGAGAAGACGTTGGAGACATATGCCGGCTTGGCGAATTAGAATGACAAGAGCTAATTTGAGATGCCTACCTAATGTATGCAGTAATAAGACGCTTGAAGATTTTAACATAAAAGAAAACTTCAGACTGTTCTTCATTTCGTCAGAAGGGTGTGTAACCGGGCAAGATTTTCTTACGGATTTCAAGATTACCGTGAGCACCACAAAGAGTTACAAATTCAGGCGCACGTTCCGAAATTTAGTGCACTATTTACGGGCAAGGAAGTAAGCCAGTGTGTAAAAGAAACCTATCGTCGATATTTGACTCAGAGTTCTGCCAGCAAAGCAGAACTTTTGCAAGATGAGGTAATGAATAGAGAACGGGGAAACAGAAATAAGTGGAAATACAGAGAAAATAATGAAGAAACTTTTTTCTTTGTTGACACAAAGAACTCCGAACTTCAAACAGCAATGTACTAGAATGAAGGGGTAAATGACACTACATTGTACTTGAATGAAGTGGTAAATGGCACTACATTGTACTATAATGACGGGGAAATGGCACTTCATTGTACTAGAATGAAGGGGAAATGGCACTGTAATAAAGTTTTACATAAAGAAACATACACTGCTGGACAATTGCTAAGGACGGATCATAAACGACTATATAGCGCATAAAAAAGTAAGTGTGGTTGGATGCCAAGTGAAATAAAATAATGTCAGAATGCCAGGACATTACAAGAAAGACAATTTATTGTGCTCTGAAATACAGAAGGCCTTGGAACGTGTTCAAGGGACAAACAGGCCATTTTGTTCAGAATACGTAAACGTGAAAAAAATGCTATTACCGTCCGCAGGCGTTCCGGCGTAAGATGTCAATACGGGATATGGCCACCATGGAGGGCGATGCAAGATTCCACACGTCGTGTCATGCTTTGCACAACATTATCAAGCAGCTGTTGGGGTAATTTATCCCATTCCTCTGTCAGTGCACGGATGAGGGTGTCCCTGTTTATTGGAGGGCATTGGCGACCAGCAAGACTCCTCCCCAAAGCATCCCACACATTTGCAATAGGATTCAGATCTGGAGAACGTGCTGGCCATACGAGGCGTTGAATATCCTCGCTCTCAAGACACTCCTGGACAGCGACTGTTCGATGACATGTTGCGTTGTCGTCCATGAATATGAATCTATCACCGAGAGCACCACCGAACATGCGAACATGAGATAGCAGAACATCATGAATGTATCGTTGGCCAGTTATAGTCCCAGTTGGAAGCACATAGAGGGACGTACGGCCATTGATCATGATGCCAGCCCATACCATGACACTACATGTCTGATATCGGTCCCTTTCCTGTATGTTTGTTGGACAATATGCAGTACCACTATCACGCCAGATCAGTTGTCGTCGACAATCAGACGATAGACTGTATCTACTCTCATCTGAGAAGAGGACAGCAGACCAGTCGTTATCAGTCCAATTGCGATGTTGATGGCACCATTGCAAACGGGCGGTACGGTGACGTCTGGACATTAGGATGCACACAACAGGACGGCGGGCGTATAGTCCTCCTTCATGCAAATGTCTGGCGACAGTTTTTCGGGAGATCCGCTTGCCAGTAGCAGCCATAAACTGATTTGCTACCTCACTAGCTGTGCTGCGCCGGTGTCTTTTTGTTGATAGCACCATGTACCGATCTTCTGGAGGTGTCGTACTGCGAACACGACCTCCCCCGTGACGTTTGCTACACTCTCCATTTGTTTGAAATGATTTCCAATGCCTTGAAACAACACTGTGGCTGACGTCGAACTCCCTGGCAACATCTGTTATTTTTCGCCCTTCTTCAATCTTGCCAATAATACGGCCACGCGTAAAATCGTCTTGGTGACGTCGGGAAGACATACTGAAAATTGCGGGTTCGTCAATTGATTCTTTCCCTTTCAACTTTGCATTTGAACAACAACGGTCAATACGCGTCAAGTCCTTTATATCTCTCATCAGCGCTATGACGTCACGAACAAGTTCGGGAATCCAAAATTTGCATACGCACAACACGTCTTACTGTATCCCGCACTTATGCTAATTTCCACATTTTCCTGCCTTCCAAAAGGTTGCTATCGTTGCTATTGACATCCGTCCTTAGCAATTGTCCGGCAGTGTATAATTAGATGATCGTATAGAAGTGATATGCGCTAACCTACGGACGCTGGTTTCTTATGTATGTATTTTGTTTAATTAAAGATGTTTTTTATCAAATGGGAAAAATAATTCTTCACTTAGAAGATTTAGTGAGACTTACTGATATTTGGACACATACGCTTTGTTTCCTCACACTGACGTTTACCGATGCGGTAAAAGGAACAGTTGAGCCATATGTCTATGACTTAACGCATGTGTAAAAGCTTCTGAATAATACGGCATCAGGAGAAATATTCAGCGAGATACATCCGAAATTTCTACACCGATTTTTTGTTTTCCAAGCGTTTCGGATCTAATAAGCGACGCTCCATTATAATTAATGGTTACCAATACTTTCGAACGATTTTGTTATGACATTTCGTTTTGAGATCGGAAGTAATGTGTGGCAAAATTTAAATGATCTGTAGCGTGACATCATAAATTTCTAAACATGTGACTTGGCTTTCTCTTCTCAAGGGCAACTATGATTTAGTTACTTGCGGATATGAGACATATTGTACTTTATGGAGATAATGTATTGCCACTTAGAACTCACCAAATCATTTGGCTAAGAGAGATGAATGAGATGTCTGTTATAATAATTTCTTAGGTTTTATGAATCATATGGGAATTATATCCATGACAGAGTTAGGTACGAAGTGTAGGGTAGTGTTTGGAGAGATAGGCCGGAAATGCCAATTATATTGGATAGAAATGATAACTTTTTAATATTTCAAAAAATAATGGAGCCAGACTTCCGTGACAGTGATCCGAGGGACGTTGACATCCCAGCACTACGTACAGGAAATCCTGTGGCCCTATCTGCTGCCTTTCCTGGCGGGGTGGCCCCGAGCCATTTTCCGATAAGATAGCCCCGTCCGCACACGGTTCGTGTTACCCAGGATTGTCTACGTGATGCTTCGATGCTTCCGTGACCTTCCAGATCGCCTGAGCTCTCACTCATCGAGCATGTGTGGAACCAGATAGAACTACAGCTTTCACCATGTCTCAGTGTCCGTGATTTAGAGCGTCAGTTGCTAAAAGTGTGGGCCAATCAGTCCCAGGATAACATACGGCATCTCTTTGATTCCATGACGGACCATTTTACCTCATGTATCTGGGCACGAGGCGGTCCGACGTGGTACTAACGCTGACCGGAATGTGTATCGTATGTCTGCGAGTAATCGTCCTGCTGCTGTGATATTTTAATCACCTCTGTCCTTTGTATGTACCATCTCACTACTAAAAGCCAATTTCAATTCGACGTCTATTTCTTGGTGCACGAATTTTTATGACAATGAGTGTATCTTATGACGGAAAAGTTTTTTATTTTCCCTGATGAATGGGATAGTGCCTATTTGGCAAAATAAATCATATAATTAAGTGAATTTCAAATCAATTGATTACATTTTCGGTCAGAACTGTCTGACGATGGTCATCAACGACTAGAAGCAGTGTTCCTTGGGAAGAAGGCAATTCTGTCGGAAATAAGTACTAAACAAATATGGTCTGTCCAATAAATTTGTGATTTACCTCTACTAGTTTGCGTTTAAAGGGACGCAAACCAGTGATCCATAACACTGATACTAGTCCCTAACTGTCTCAGTGGACCTGGTAACATCACCCTATGACGATTCCTCGTAGAAGAAACCTTTGGCGAAAATACACTACAATCATAACGATATCAAGAGGAATATGAGCATCATGGATCCACTTTACAAGTATACATGAACAGAAATATTCTAAAACATGGTCTGTCAAATAAATTCCTGATTTCCCTCTAATAGTTTGCGTTTGACGTGACGCAAGTTTGTTGTCTACAACACTGGTACCAGTCTTGAACTGTCTCAGTTGACCTGGTAACTTCATGACGATTCTTCGATTGCCTTATCGTTGAAAAATTCTGTGGCGAAACAATACACTAGCATCATCACGATATCAATAGGAATATGAGCATCGTGTAACACCACTCCAAACATACGGGAACACACCTCATCCCTGCCTGAAACGTACTTCAAAAATGGACAACTCAGGTGCTTCGTAATTCGTACTTGGTAACCGAGTTGTCTATATAACCACTCTGGGTGACTCTCTGAACATCATGACATTGGTAGCAATCCTTGGCTTTCACACCACGAACTTCACTCTAAGACGATTCTTCGATTGTCTAATCGTAGAACAATCCTTTGGCGAAACAATACACTAAAATCATCACGATATCAACAGGAATATGAGAACCATGGAAAAACTTTCCTAGCATGCGGGAACATACCTCATCATTCCCTGAAACGTATGTCGTGTGTCACCCGAATTGTCCAAAACGATGACACATATCCACTCTGAGAGTAATTGGGTGGCCCTTTGACTATCATGATATTGGGAGTAGACTTTGGCTTTCACACCTCGAAATAAACGTAGCCTCATTCCAACGAGTTTATTAAAAAATCTCCTGTAGTTCAGGTCTTTGAGAACAGTAAAAAGTAGTTCGAAACAAAAATTATCTTACTAGTTCCTGCTACAAAACACTGTAACGTATTTCGCGGAGGGCGGGACGTAGTTGGAAGTATAACCAGCATTTCTGTAAGTTGGAATCGCACCACAGTCTTCATTAAGTAAAACCTTTTGCTTAAAGTCGGGCAAAAGAAGGATTGCTACACTTTCGAATTTTTTTATTGAATTCTGAAAGACGTTTCATTTGCTACGCAATAGTACATATTTCAGGCAAGAATCTTCTACCCATGAGGAGCACCAGAAAATCCTGTAATGGAACCAGATTCTGTTTATCATCATTATCGTGATTTTATAGCGTTTAGACAATTTTTTTGCAACCCCGACTGAATCTTTCTTTCCGAAGTTAAAAATCTCTACTCAGTTCAATTCAGTTTTGTCATAGTTTTGCCGAAATCTTTAGTGACTGAATCCTTTGTGCCAGTTGAAAATATTTTTTGTCTTAAAAGGCATTTCCTCTTAGTGATGAACCTTCTCAGGGACGTAAGGAACGAACCTGAATAATCTATAATATCTTAGAAGGATTTCGGGATAGATAGTTTTTAACTTGTTTGCACATACACATTATGAACCTTACATACATAATTTATATTTCCATTCTTCCTGCACACTCTGCATATATGTAAGGATTGCCACACATTATTCTGAGCCGAAGGAGGTGTCTGAACAGAATCGCCGGAAAAAATTGCCAACCCTTATTTCCAATGGAATCCCGCAGCTTAAGCTGGAAAAACCTCTGAATTTTGGCTGCGGAAAGAAACAATAGGAACCGGAACATTTGTTATGGCTCTTTGAGAATATTTCTTCCGAAGCGATTTAATTCCTAATTACTTCCTCTTTATAAGGAGCACTTGGGAATGCATAAAATCAAGAACATCTGTCTGCTGTTTTCATTTTATCGTATCGGCAGAGGTTCAAGCTCTTTCCGCGAACTGAACTGTCTTCGTTTAGTTGTCCTACCATTTTGGAAGTTGCTTTTGATGAATGTTTCAGAAATATCTTGAATTCGTGCAAAATTGGCGAAGTTGTGAATTGTCCAATTCTGTGCTAGATTGGTCACAAATACAATTATAATACACTGGTGTGCAAAAATTAAGGACGAAGAGGAGGAATTAGCATAACAGCGGAACGACCGCGCAGAACGGACCGAACGACCACTCATTAGATAGACTAGGGTCCGGTATGGCAGGGCATGCGCCTACATGCAGCATGACGTGGGGGGGGGGTGTCGGAAGGGTATAAAGTACACGGGCGGTGTACGCTCAGCAATTCGGTGAAAGCTATTGCACAGTGTACATCGGTTCGAACGACGTCGAGTTGCTGCCACCGTGTGATATGGCCAACAGGCAATCCAGTAGCCGACATCTGGATCACTTTACCCGAAGTCACGTCATTGGGAAGTTGAAAGAAGGTCGAAGTGTGACTAGGGTGGCCAAGGAATTCGAGATCACTCACAGCATCGTTTCACGAGCTTGGAGAGCATTTCAAACGACAAGAACAGCTGCCCGAGAGTTTAGCAGTGGTCGTCCGCGAGCAACCACGGCTGCGGACTACCAGTATATTGTCCTACAGGCGAGAAGCGACAGACGGCAGACAGCGGGAGAAATCGCAAGGCACATGCAACAGACAACTGGACGTCCATTATCGTGCTTTACTGTGGCCAGGAGGCTGCGCAAAGGTGGTGTATTTGCTCGAAAACCAGTACGGTGCTTGCCATTAACGCCTGCTCATCGGAGACGGCAGTTTATGTGGTGCCAGGAACACAAGACATGGACACATCAGCAATGGGGTCGAGTTCTCTTTATGGATGAGAGCCGATTTAGTCTGACCAGCGATTTTGGACGTATACAGATCTGGAGAGAGCAGGGAACACGCAATTACGCCTCCAGCATCATTGAAAGAGACCGGTTTGGAGGTGGCGGATTTCTTGTTTGGGGCGGTATCATCCTTGGTAGTCTTACTGATCTCCAGATCTTCCAAGGAGTTTCAGTCACTGGTGTCCGCTATTGTACCGAGGTTCTCCTGCCTCACGTGCGTCTGTTTCGAGGTGCTGTGGGTCCTGAGTTCCTCTTCATGAACGACAACGCTACACCTCATCGTAAAGTGGTTGTCGCAGAGCTGTTAGAGAGTGAAGATATTTGACGCATGGATTGGCCCGCAAGGTCTCCGGACCTAAGTCCAATCAACCACGTGTGGGACCTTCTTGGGAGACGCTTGGTAGCACGTCCCCAGCCGCCAGCAACGATTCCGAATCTGTGATTGGCGCTTCAACCAGAATGGGCCGCGATGCCTCAACAGCTCCTTGACAACTTCGTCCTCAGCGTAGACAGACATTGTAAATCCTGCAACGCAGTCAGGAGTGGTCATATCCCCTACTAAAGCCTAGATTTTTCTTGGCAGCCGCCTGTCACATGGACGTTTCTGTCTTCTGTCCAGTTGTGGTCGAAGCGACCTTTTCAATAAAGTGCCTTTGTATCCTTTAGATTCCTTGTTTGGAGGGATTTGGTCGTTTGTCCCATATTCGTACATCTTGGGGATTTCATGGTATGATTTTAGTCGATATGGAGCAATTCTGCACGACGTAACATACGAAAAACCGTCTCGTCCTTAATTTTTTCACGCCAGTGTACATAGTGTGAAGAATATGTGCGACGAAATATCAGAAGATCTCACTAAATCTATTATTTTACTCTTTCCGCATTTAATAAAAATATATTTCAATAACCATGCAGTTACAGAGCTCATCTAGAAGCAAACATACATACACTAGAAGAACCGGTCCCTAGGTTATGGCATATCGCTTTTTTAGGATCATTTATTTTATTCCATGTTATTTTTGTTTGCTTATTTATGGAGCAATTAATTATCAATGTAATCTTACTTCATGTTCATTCAAGAATAATGATATTATTTTAATCTTGCAGCTTTCACCGGCAGACAGTGGAAACAATTAAGTTTTCAGTGTATATCGACATATGTTCATTTAATTGTGATTTGCGCCATCCCACATTTCATAATCTTATCTTGCTAAAATGCTACTTCGGTGGCCAAGCGGTACGTAGCGCTGTCTTTTAATCATTTGACCGACATGGCTCTGGATGGCAATCCAGGTTAATGGTGAGTTTGGGTCACGGAAGTGGCTCTGTCCCTTGCTTGGAACTAGGAACCCTAAATGTTAAAAGAGCAGCTGCATTTATAGCACTCTGATATGTTCAACGTAGTCCTAAAGCCTCTAAAATATCTTTCCCGGCTTGTTTTCAGCAAACTATTTCATTACTTCGTAAATGTGAACATTGAAGAGAAAATGTTTTTTTCGTGAAAGATCCTTGAGCTTTAGATTATTTTTTAATATTTACCAAATTCCACTTTTCTGCGTCCTGCTTTCTTTTACTCTTTTGAGGTACAAATTACTTGTCATTGTAACAGGAATATAGTCTGAGTTTACGTCTTCTCCAGAGTAAATTTTTCAGTTTTTGATCTGATTGTGGTATGCAAATATATCTGCAGTAAATTGAACAAAAGAAAAATTATATAAAATAATTTTAAGGCGAATATTTAATAAATAGTGCTACAGTGAAAGCGCATGAGCATACCTTACCGTCCTTTCGATATACACGCGCCTTAAATATAGTTGTGGTTAATGTACCAGCATGTAGATTTTCATGTCATAATAAATGCGAATCCTTGTGATTTCGTCTGCTGACAAGCTTTTGTACAGCATCCTATTACCTTCAGTCTGTATTAAAAGTTTACCTAACTGTTACTACTACTGAGAGATACTGCAGAATGTTGGGATTCAATTGCATCTAAACTAATTGAGTAAAATACTGACTGTATACTGAAGTCCGAAGTTAATGTAAAAAACACAAAATCATGAATGACGCAAAATCTAGCAGACACAGTTTACTTGGTACGGGCTTACATATATTGAAAGCGCACCAATACACAACAGAAAAGTAAATGACATTACGCATGAGGAGGAATCATGCCCATGACAGCATCGCAAAATTAAAGTGACGCAGTAAGTGAAGTTAATTTCTAGGACTTTTTAGGAAGTATTTTAAAGTTAAAAACCGAACAACTTGAACAACGAGCTCTCGTGCTGTTTGCAAAGCTGTGAATGAGAGTTTGGGGTATTAAGTGCTCCTCCTGAACCAAAGCACGTCGGAGTTCCGGGAAGTGGCTGCTGGCTTGCAATTGCTCTTCTTAGAGCATCCCATATACGCTGTATCTGGTTCAGATCCGGATATATTTCGGCCATTCCTCGAGAATAATGTCCGTATTCTCGAGGTATTCGCCGACTATCCCAGCCCTATAATCACGGCCGTTACCGTTCATTAAAAAAATAGAGCCGAACAGTTCCGTTGAAAATCAATACATATGGACGTAGAGTGTCATCCTTGTTGCGTAGAGAAGGATGGATGTCCATTGGACACACGTGCATCGATGTGCGTCAATCCAACATGAAGTCGGCCTAATCCAGGATTCGTTGGTCACCGTAGTATTCGATTTTCTTAATACTGGAGGGAACATTGTAGCTTCCTTCCCCTCCCTTAAAGTGTACACATGTCGATAATCCGTGTTTAGGCTGCAGTGGGACGCATCCCTGAACAAAACAAAGGCACTTTGATCAGACGTCGATGGCTGATGCTGTCAGTTCCAATTCAATTTCACCCTTCTGAACGTTGCGGCGATTGGAATACAGATCATCATACTTCTTGCATGCTGACATCTCTCGTGTAGTCTTTTGTAAATTGTCTTCTTCGGTAACGCGGTTCTCATTGCAGGGGAGAATCTTGCGTTGATGTTGACCCTCTATAGGGGCGTGCATTTAGAAACAAGTACCGTTCTTGTTAGTATGTTATTACTTGTCAGCGTCTTTGTTCTTTCCGGCAGGTTATTGTTCACATTTCCTGCAACAATCTCCAGAGAATGCAGACCACCTGCCTGTGCACATTCTGTGACCTTGCTACCTCGCTGGCGACTGCCCTTCTTCCAATTTACCGATCAGTCTCCACCGTACAGAGTAATCCAAGAGACGGCGCATGTATTGTATTTCTCTTGTTTTTGCATATGGTGCGATTAGTATTTGGTTAATCCTTGTTTGGTACAGAAATTGCATGTGCCATATTATTGTATGCTAGATGGTGTAACATGGCTAAATAAATTCAAATTCAACTTCAAATATATAATCTATATAAAGAGCTATTTTAATAAGACGTCTTGACCTCCTAAAAACAATTTGAGCCGATAGAATTCTCAGTTGAGTAAATGATCAAATTCAAAGGATCCATGAAATTGCTGATCGCAAAAATTCATCTATAATATATTATTTTCCATTGCCGATTTCGAGAACGGTCGACATAACGACCGTTTTTCATAACAGTCCATTTCTTTTATCGATTGACTCGCTTGCGACTGTCGACTATATTTTAGTAAAAGGAATCGCCCAAATATTAGACGAACTGTTTCTTGTCACAAATATGATTTATGCTTAAACGGACTTTGAACGACAACTTGTCCAGATTGCCTTTTAAGCATACCTTTATTTTAATTGTGATTTTGAACAATAACCCTAAACATTAATGCCGTCCTTTGACTCATTTTCTCTCATAACCATGTTTTCGAAATAACGAAATATGTTACTAATTTACTTTCAATTTAATTTTATGAACCATTTTGCTGAAATCAATGTCATGGATAGTGAACATATAATTGTGGTTCTGTGGGATTTAGATGCCAGCCGTTTTTGATAGATGTACAAAATATTAGGTTGTATATATTCTGTAGGACGGAATAAGGTGGTAAAATGATCTTTTTAAAAAAATCAGCGAAAAAATACATTTTCGAAATTATCTTCGATAGGTTAAAAAGTTTTGTAATTTTTATATTTCATATTTGCTACATTTTGGCATATTTAAATTCTCTGAAATTTGAATTATGCAATCACAGTGCAATACTTTTAAAATGGGAAGTATCAAGAATTAACGAGTTAGTTAATTCCAAGTATGAAATCAAAAGTTTTTTGCTTTGTTTTTGTGAGTGAACACTCACCACGTGAAACGAAATAGTTAAAGCTTTTGATAAACCGGGCAATACTTCTTCTACCTCTCGTGAATAATGTTTCCCAAGTGTGCTTCATGTCACACCTCCACATGACCGTTCTAGTGCAAATCTGATATGATAGCTGCAGATAGAACAATTCCAGCAGGTGGACGAAAACAGGTCAGTACGGCTACCAAGCATGATACCACCGCAAACGAGAGCTCCGCCACCACCAAAACGATCCCTTATGATTATGTTGGAGGTGTGATTGCGTGTTCCCTGCTCTCTACAGATATGTGTACGTCCAGAATCGCTCGTCAGACTAAATCGGCTCTCATCCGTAAACAGAACTGGACCCCATTGCTGATGTGTCCAGTTCTTGTGTTCCTGACAATACAGAAACCGCCATCTCCGATGAGCAGGCGTTAATGGCACACGCCGTACTGGTCGTCGTGCAAATAGACCACCTTTGTGCAGCCTCTTGGCCAAGGCAAAACGCGATAACGGACGTCCAGTTGTCTGTTGCATGTGCCTTGCGATTTCTACCGCTGTTTGTCGTCTGTCTCTTCTCGCCTGTAGGACAATATACCGGTCGTCTGGCGCCGTGGTTGCTCGTGGACGACCACTGCTAAACTCTTGGACAGCTGTTCCTGTCGTTTGAAATGTTCTCTAAGCTCGTGAAACGGTGCTGTGAGGGATCCTGAACTCCTCGGCCACACTACGCACACTGCGACCTTCTTCCAACTTCCGAATGACGCGACCTCAATTAAAGTCTTAGAGATATCGTCTACTGGATTGCCTGTTGGCCATATCACCCGTGGGCAGCAACTCGACGTCGTTCAAACCGATGGACACCGTGCAATAGCTTTCACCGAATTGCTGAGCGTTCAACGCCCGTGTGTTTTTTACTCTTCTGCCACTACCCCTCCCCTACGTCATGATGCGTATATACGCATGCCCTACCGTAGCGGACCCTAGTCTGTCTCCTGAATGGTCTTTCGGTCCGGTCTACCTGCTCTTTCCGCTGTTATGCTAATTTCCCTTCTTCGTCGTTAATTTTTGCACACCAGTGTATTTGGCCACACGTTTCCTGTCTTTTGATCCGTGCGTCTGAGTATTTTTATCACCATATCTTTGAACAAAGTAGTAGTTGTTCGAAAGATAAAAATGATCTTTTCCATTTGCTGTTTTTAAGATTTAACTACTCCGTTGAGTAGTGTTGAAAAGGTTTTGGTCTAATTCAAATGCATTTTGTTCCGCATGTTATTGCTTTTAAAAATTATAATGAACAAATTTTATTTTTTTTGGTATATATCAGAACAAAATTCATTTGTGTACAATCTCTTCTTTAAACAGTGTACAGATTTTTCCCAAGGAGGTAATGTAATTTAGCACTTGTATAAAACACATACCGGCCGGTGAATTAAAACCTTTCTCAATACCGTGTTAAAGCAGACAAATCAGTGTACTCTGCATGATGACTCGACTGGTACTGAAACAAAGTAATGATGCTTAATAATGAGCGTGTAAGATGAAAGGTATGACGGAGTAATGAAGGCGTAATGATGTTTCCGTCATGATGTGATCGAAAGACCGTATTATTGGACGTGTAAGGTCCGATATACAGAGGTATCCTTTAATATTACTAAAAAATCTGAATAATTTGTAAGTGTAACCGGATTTATGTTTTAAAGATACGCTTGAGGATACACATTTAACTTTCTTTTAATGAATTTAAAGAAAGTTAAATGTGTATGTGCTGCATAAACATGATATTTCATTATATTTTTAAAAATTTATTCACAACATGAGGTATTATCAACTTAAGATATTATAATGGAACCAAAAGCAAGTCTCGTGGTTTCCAGTGTTATAGTTTTAAAGATTTGTCATATATATACTACAATGACAATTATCCTGACTGTTTTAAGCTGCCTTCATTTGGAAGTTAAGCCTGTAAAACGATTTCGCATTTCCAGACATAAAGATGAATTATTAATTCACGAATGGCATAACTACGAATAGCTTTGTGTTATGCGAGGACAGAATCAACATATACCAATTGCAGTGTTCCCTTTCGTAAACCTTATGCAGCCAGGAATTAGGTTCATAATTAAACTAATCTCAACTCGTGTGTTCATTTTGTTTTATTTTAGTAAGGCGAAACTTCATTTATAGTTACTTCGCTGTTGATCGTTTGTTGGGAATGAAAATGCATTTTCCTTTGGTGATAATAATTTTTGTTTCTCGTGCTTTTCAGGAACGTTTAGCAACATAGTCATTAGCCGTTTACCGTAAGGAATGAATTATCTCGGATTTGGCAAAATGGGTTGAAATCAGTTGAAACAATTATATTAGCTCCGTGAGATACACTAGCGTGCAAAAATTAAGGACGAGACGGTTTTTCGAATGTAACGTCGTGTAGAGGTGCTCCACATCGACTTAAATGATACCATAAGATCCCCAAGATGTAAGAATATGGGACACGCCAGCAAAACCGTCCGAACAAGGAATCCAAAGGATACAAAGGCACTTTATGGAAAAGGTAGCTACGAGCACAACTGGACAAAAGACAGAAACGTCCATGTGACAGGCAGCTGCCAAGGAAAATCCAGTCTTTAGGAGGGGATATGATCACCTCTGACTGCGTTTCAGGATTTACAACGTCTGTCCATGCTGAGGACGAGGTTGTCAAGGAGGTTTTGAGGCATCGCGGCTCATTCCTCTTGTAGCGCCAATCGCAGCTCCGGAATCGTTGCTGGCGGCTGGTGACGTGCTTCCAAGCATCTCCCGGGAAGATCCCACACGTGTTCGATTTGATTTAGGTCCGGGGACCTTGCGGGCCAGTCCATACGTTAAATATCTTCACTCTCCAACAGCTCTGCGACAGCCACTGTACGATGAGGTGTAACGTTGTCCTTAATAAAAAGGAACCTCGGTACAATAGCGGACACCAGTGAATGAACCTCCTTGGAAGATGCAGAGGTCGGTACGACTACCAAAGCATTATACCGACCCAAACGAGAACTCCGCCATCTCCAAACCGGTCCCTGTCGATGATGTTGGAAGTGTGATTGTGTGTTCCCTGCTCTCTCCAGATGTGTATACGTCCAGAATCGCTCGTCAGAATAAATCGGCTCTCATCCGTAAACAGAACTCGACCTCATTGCTGATGTGTCCTGCTCTTGGGTTCCTGGCACCACAGAAACCGCCGTCTCCGATGAGCAGGCGTTAATGGCACACACCGTACTGGTCGTCGTGCAAATAGACAACCTTTGCACAGCCTCCTGGCGACGGTAAAACGCGAAAATGGAAGTCCTGTTGTCTGTCGCATGTGCCTTGCGATTTCTCCCGCTGTCTGCCGTCTGTCTCGCCCCGCCTGTAGGACAATATACTGGTCGCCCGCATCCATGGTTGCTCGTGCATGACCACTGCTAAACTCTCGGAAAGCTGTTTCTGTCGTTTGCAATGCTCTTCAAGCTCGTGAAACGAGGCTGTTGGCACTCCCGAACTCCGCGGCAACACTATTCACATTTCGACCTTCTTTCAACTTCCGAATGACGGGACCTCGGGTAAAGTCATCCACATGTCGTCTACTAGATTGCCGGTTGGCCATATCACCCGTTGGCAGCTACTCAACGTCGTTCAAACCGATGTGCACCGTGCAATAGTTTTCACCGAATTGCTGAGCGTACACCGCACGTGTGCTTTATACCCTTCCAACACTCCCCTCCCCTACGTCATGCTGCATTAATGCACATTCCCTACCGTACCGGACCCTATTCTATCTCCTGAGTGTTCTTCCGGTTTGTTCTGCCTGCTCGTTTCGCTGTTATGCTAATTTCTCCTCTTCGTCCTTAATTTCTGCACACCAGTGTGTAAGCTGAAACAAGCTAGAATGTGCGTGAAATTCGCATCATACATGTTTTTTTTCATCAGCTGTGTTATTCAAAGTATTTATTAAGGTTATTATTTGTGATTAATCCTATGTAATGTTTACCCTCTGAAGTTGCATCTGGTTTCGGAATTATAACGATGGCGACGAACTCATGAAAGAAGAAAGATACTTAAATGACTAGTTCCTATTCATTTTGACTATGTTAATGACCTCCAGACTATTGAGCGGAGAAGAGGGACTAGAAACGAGCATTTATGATGAGTGATAAGGTATATTGTCTTAACGGGGCGATGTGAGGATGAAATTATTTACTTTGCTGCAGCTTTTGTAAAACTTGACAGCTACGTGAACATTTACATTAGCGGAGAGTACAAAATCTGGACACCATTTTGTTCAGATACATGGACGGATTAAGAGGTTAAACAAAATTACCAAAAACCCTACAATTAGGCTGCAAACAGTTCAAGGTTGACACCTCTTTCGCTTATGGAGCAAAAAGTGGAAGGAATATCAAGTTGTAAAGAAAGTGTCTGGAAAATAGAAAATCATGTATTTCAAGCTTAAAAAAACGCACAAAGCATTTATTATAATCTTCCACGTGGTCCCCATCAGAACTAATTACCTAGTTCCACCGATCTACCGGTTGAAATATCCCATTGCGATGAAAGTCTGTCGAGCGAGATTTGACGAAGTCGTGAATCCACGGAAAGTTTCACATAATCGTGATTGACCAAGTTTTTCTCAGCAAGAAAATTCGACAAAGACCAGTGGAAATGAAAATCGGACGAGGAATGATCGAGGGAATAAAGGGGTGGATCAATATTTCATATTCCAGTATGTGAAATTTTTGCTGGGTCCGTAAAGCAACATGTAGACGAGTGCTATCCTTGTGGAAAACAATTCCATGGCGAATACACGGCGCATTTCTTGCAGTGTAGAAAGATATCTAGTGCAGCAAGTTTCTTGCAGTGTAGGAAGAAATCTAGTGCAGCAAGTTTCTTGCAGTGCGGTCCACTTGTTGAATGTAAACATCCGTTATGATGGTATTGTCGTGCCGTAAGGGTTCATAACTAAACACACCGCGATAATCCCACTAAAAACGCAGTATCACCTTCCTTCCACGAAAGAGTGGTTTAGCGACCTCCTGTTGGGGTTGTCCATGCTTGTTTCATGCTCTTTTTCGGGAGACTTTCATGTATCTGACCCATATTTGGTCACCCGTGACCAACCGATGGAAAAATCCCTCCCGTTGTGCTCTTTCACGCAGAGCAACAGCAATGGTATAGCGTTTCATCAAATTCTGGTCAATGTTTTGGGAACTCATTTTCACAGATTACTCGAATATCCCAACTTCCGAAGTGTGGTGTTGATGGTCATATGGAAGGCTTTCAGTTTCTCCGCCAGTTCTCGTAGTTATGCATCAGGCATAGTCGATAGCGCATGTTGCAGTGTACGATTTTCAACCTTGCTGGGTCTGCCATTTTTGGGTGTACCAGACAGATTCCGCACACCACAGTCGAATTTTTGTACCAGCCATAACAACTACTTTGTCTGGTAGTATTTGCCACCAAACATCCAACGCGTTTCGCAATTTTCCAAGCGCTGCCGTAACATTCATGCCATTAATATTCACGGAGCAAGGAACGAAGTTGGGGAATTTACACCAGTAATCCAATAAAAATGAAAAAGTAGATATCCGTTTAATTGGTGTAATGAATATTTACATAAGTAGACAATAAATGCTGGTATTCACTATCATGGATGACTTCGTCAGATAAACTAAGGTTCTAAAAACATTAAATTCAAACGTGGTACATTGAAAGTTTACATAAGGCTCGCTCGAAGCATGTGAGGAAGATAAATCTCTGTCCGCTGTCACGGAGTACTACGGCCAACGCTTAAGAAAGTTTTAGGGAAACATCTTCATTGTTGGCGTTTATAGTTGATCCAGATCTCCAAAGTCTCGCGGAGCGCTGTGGTTTAAAGGCCCAAATACGGGGAAATCCTTATCAAGTTGTCCCATTTAGGGGTGGCGGCGTGAAGAGTTGCTGCTCTGGCTTATGCGGTGGACAGTTTTTCAGTTTAACGTCTCTTTTGTGTTCATCCAGTCTAAGGCGGAAAGATCGTTTACTCATACATATATAGTACTTTAGACATGCATCGGGATATTCGATCAGCATGGCATACACGTCTGCTTCGTCTAGGTTTGCGCCTGTAGTCTTCTGCGATATTAGCCTTGAGGTAAGTGATTTGGGTGTTCTCACGCCGATTTTTAGCCCAAATTTTCCGAGTTCGTTCTTCAAGAAAAAGATGAATCATGGGATATATGGTCAGTATCCAATGTAGCTAGATCTCTTCACGGGGGTCTGATTGCTTGAATTAGCCCAGCTAGATCTGGTTTTATTGATGATATTCTCAATCGCATGGGGTCCAATCGGAATTGTTTCTGCCAGCTCGCTTAATGAACTGTTTTCGAGCTCTTGCATCTCATTATCTGAGCTATGGCTGAAGACTCTTTTTGTTCTGTATCGAAAAAGCACTTTTATGCGAGGTAGGACAAGCTGCTGAGGGTGTCATAACGTTTGAGACGTATGTCGGTTTGCAGTATACTTGTGCTTTGGTTGGGCCTGGGGACGGTTCCGTGATCATCATGTCCAAGAAGTGAAGAGAGTAGTTGGTTTTGCATTCCATCGGGAATTTTAGGCTAGGGTGCATGTGTTGTGTCTGTGGAAAAGATATGTTAGTTCTTCTTGGTGCTGGGTCCATATAAAAAATAAGTCATCAGCATAGCGGAGCGAGGTAGTTGTTGGTTGTGATTATGTTGCTAGGGTTTCGGTTTCCAATAGCCGGACAGCTTCCGCCAACCTAACTGACATGGCGGAGCCCACGGGTACACCCGTGATTATTTATATATGCTCTCTGCGAAGCAGTAGTAGTTAAAATCAGAAACCATGTCAATAAATTGAAAAATTTGTTAAAGGCAGTCCAGTGAGAACATGTTATAAATCGTTAGTACTAGTTTTAGGGCTGTAGGTGCCTCGACGACTTTTACTGAGGGATATAAGGATACTACGTCGAAACTAACTGTGATGTGGATCTCTGTACTTGGATGGTGGGAAAGCTTGGCCAAGGTGTATTCGGAAAAATGTACCACATTGTCGGATGCCGGCAGGAATGGCGATGGGAAATTAGCCAGTGCTTTCTCCAGTTGGTATGTAGACAGGGTAAATGTATCTATCTGTAGACTCCGTAACATGTGCGGAGGCATAATTCGCATTACTCTAGAAGAGATATGTTTCGTTTCTGGACCAGATACATTTCTTCAGATGCTAATTTCAGCAAATACTCTAGAAGACAATATTACAGATAAATTTATCTTCTCTTAGTACCCACTGCTAACGTTAAACTTAATTATTCAAACGGATATCTACCCTTTAATTCTGTTGCGCTTACTAGATCAGTGCTGAGAAATAAGACGACTTTGGAAAGAATGGTTTTAGCGCGGTTTCCTCCATGTTTAACTCAGAACTTATTCAACGAACTGCTCTGTTTCTCAATCATGCTACTACCCACTGATGTACTTTGCAATAACGTTAAGGTCTCCAACATTTTGTCTGCAGATTTGTCCTGCAAACCACTTTATGGACACTCCTTTGCTCTTCCTAATATACCTAAGAACGCCACAAAACTGAAATGCATTCCAGATTTATTTCAATATGATTTTCCAGAACTTGAGTCCGGCGTCAGCTTAATTTCTCGTACCACAGCGTGTCTTCCTCTTTCGTATTACTTAAATGTCAATAGATAACCAAACTTTCTTCATGCAGTCATACAACATGAGCTAAAAGACCAACAGCCATTGCCGATTAAAACGTTCTGCAACTTGATCTGTCAAATATGTGGAAATATGCTCATCCAACCTTAAATTCTTTAAAAGCACAGAGCACGAACTGACTTTTTTTTGCTCAAAGATATTCCGACACTGATAATTCTGTATCTGATAAACATCCTACCGACACCGAACTGACATTTCTGTCCAGTGGTTGTAGATCTCAAATAGGTGTCTGCTGACTGTGTCAACCTACAACTTCTGCTTTCCCTTATGAAACGCTATGCTGACGTCATTTGTTATACAATTCATGCCACACCTAGCTACTGCTTCCTACATGCCCAGAGCTCCACCTAGTCTCGTAATTTCCCTTTGTGTGCCTCCTTAACTTGCAGGGAAAGCACATCATTTGCATGTTTCACTTGAGCTGTGAATCTGAAATTCCGTCTTATTCTCCTACAGAAGCTCAGTGCAAACTCTGCAACATTCTTAAAATGCATCTGAGGTCCCTGATGCAACGAGAACATTTTGTTGCGAAAGAAACTTTTAACTAACCCGCTTTTTGACGCACTCAAAGCGGCAAAAATCGTCGGGTTTAACGTGGACAAATTCGTTTTACCATATAGACACTTTTATTCTTACGCCCACTTATTTTTTTTATGCACTAGGGGCTGCGCCTCTATGCTCGCTACGCTCGTTTCCAGATTAGTGCTCGGGCCCTGCAGCCCGATCTCCAAGTATATCACATAAAATAAAAACTTAAAAATTCATATAAATTTCAATTTTTAATGCATGTCTAAGCAAATAAGGCTCATTATTCCGAAATTTTAGAGGTTTTGTTTACTGTCGTTAATTTTTTTTTTTTTTTTTTTTTTATTGGAGGTTTAACGACCACCGTGAGCAACTCAAATGGGCTATAAGCAGTCGCCCGTCCCTAATTTTGGGTCACTGGTTCCAGGGAAGGGAAAGAGCCAGTGCCGTAAGACAAACACAACATCCATGCCTGACCGGGATTCGAACCCGGACCCCTTACGGACGAATGATCAGAGGCCAACGCCTTAGACCACTGCGCCACCGGGGCGGCCGTTAATTTTTGGAAGGCCGGATTTTGTCGTTTGAACTTATAGCACTTACTAAATTTACCACTAAGGAAAACAACAGCGGTCCAAAAAGCATTTCCGTAAACCGTAAACCGTTATGCTAAATTATTAAGGTGGACGTCAAGTAATTTTGCTTCCTATACTTCCAATGGAAAAACTTCTGTACACATTTCCTTCACAAAAAATCAGTGTGCTCCCAAGGATGAAAATTTTAACATCGATTAAAATAACTTCATATTATAACTTAGAATACTTAATATTTTCTAAAACATAACCATAATTATATTAAAAATCAATAATTTTCCTTTGGTGGTGTTGGAACCAGAAAAAAATGGCGTGACCCGTACTTTGATGACGTCAGTAGACAAACAAATGTTAGATTGCATAATTATGGTTATGTTTTAGAAAATATTAAATATTTCAAGTAATAAAATAAAGCTATGTTATTGATGTTCAAATTTTCATCTTTGGTAACGCATTAATTGTGAAGAAAATATGTACAGATGTTTTTACATTGGAAGTATAGGAAGCAAATTTACTTGGCGTCCACCTTAAACAACTGAGATAGCTTTACCAACAAAACATATGCATAAAAAATTATCTGCGTCACCATGGCAACAGGTCACGGGGCCAGAACGTTTCTCTGTAGTTATGGTGAAGACAAACAAGATGTTCGTTTACTTCCTTTGCATCTTTATAAAATGCTTAGAAATCAGAAGACGACATTTTGTTAAAAACGTTTTTTGTAAAAAGGGACGATAGTTGAAAGTTTCTGCTGTAAAAATCGCAATGGGTTATGATTTATAGTTTGCCATATATCCGTTTTTTAGACGGATCCTATCGCAAAATAGAGAATTTTGTGAAATTTAGAAAATTAATTTTTCGTAAACAAAATCGAAATTCAAAAAAAGGACGACGAGATGCAAAAGTTCGGTAATGGCACTACATTGCTGCAAAGTTTCGTGGTTCTGTTGCTGTTAGTGTGTCCGGAACGCGACCTTATAACACTTTTTAGCTTACCTGAATTTTGAAATACAATAGCTCTTGAAGTATCGCTGAAATCCAGAAACGGTTTATTTCAGCGTGTTTTGCAAACAATTCTCTACAAACGATGTAAATTTCATATTTTTGTGTTGGCAGCAGCAGCGGCGGTAGTTACTTTTTTTAGAATAGAGAGAATATTGCCTTGTTTGCTCTTTATTGGCATGAACTTTCTTCTTTTGACATAAACATTCTTGATTGAAATAAACTTTTCTGGTTTTATCAAGACGATAAGTAAATGCAACTGATTCCTCTTACAGTTTTTTACTGCTTTTATTTTGTTTCGCGTGATTTTTGTCTTCTAGATTTAAGCATTATTTGTTGTAAATATTCATTTTTTATGCCATCATCATTTTCGCATTTTGCGTTTAACTGCGTATATGTCATATTTTGTTTCAATAAACATTGCTTCTACTGAAAGTGTTGCGCATCGCTGTTGTTCATGAATGTTTGTTTTGCTGTGGTGAGAAAAGTGTTGTAACGGCACAGGGAATAATTGGAATTCCAGTAATTTGGAAATTACAATGTATACCTTGGTTTGAGCCCACCTATGCAATTTGTGTTTTATCGTCTATACCTGGCCCCAGTCATCAGTCCAAATTACATTATGTAGTGCATATGGATCTTTGGATAATTTTTTTAAACAAGTTGTTGATTCTTTATCAGAAAGGTTTGTTGACGAAATTGCTTCGCAAATGGCTGTGTGTGCGCTTTAAATCAGACCGAACAGCTCAAAAGGTATCTGAGCATTCGATTGAAGATGACAATGAGCAAAACGACTGATCATTTTAACTCTGAACGAGAAACTATAGTTGTCTCCTCGAGGGCGCGGATTCCAGATTCATTAACAGCACTTGCTTCCTGAGCTATACTAAAGCAACCGCAGCAAGTGTTTACGGCGATATATGCTGCACCGAAAGAAACTACCAACTCTCGCCACCTGATGACAACAACTGGCTGTTTAGCCGGATCAAATAAGACTGGCCGTAATCCTTAGAGTAAAGAGAGATTTTCCGTTGTGCATGCCACGGAAATTAAGCATTGGTGTTTCGAGGGTCATTTTCGAGTGAAATGCTCATTAGGTCAGAGATAAGATTTCATTAAACGGGTCAATTAATAATAAACAGTGGTGCTCAGTAATAAACTGGTAAAATTACGTTATGCACATAATTTCATGCGGAAGAGTTTCGTTAAGAAATTTATATGTTCAGTAAAGAAGAAAAGTTCTGGGGAACTTGATTTTGTTGAAGTATTTCTTCTTGTGAAAAATAGATTTTTCACAGTAATCTTTCGTTATTCACGTATTTATTATTCACGGTTTTGGTGATTCGTGTTATGAAAAATATAACAAAAGACATTAATATATCATTAGAATGAAAAGTAGCGCGCATAATGATCCCACACTTTGATTATACTTGTGGATGTCGACATCGCGCTCAATCAAAGTGACCCTATGGTCACCAGTCCATCTCTTGTTATCCCCAAGAATGGAAAATATGGGCCGATTCTTCTGGGCCTCTTCAGCACATCTAGCGCAATGCCACAGCTTTAAATGTGCAAGCTAATTCATAGTCCGTATTGAGCCCTATGGTAACTAGCCCGTGGATTTGAATATTAAAACGTAGAAGTGCTATCTTTGGCTATGAAATACCATGTCTGTCTTACAGCCGTTAGATTAAGGTGTGATTGCGGTTTTCAGGAAGAACTATGTAAGAAGAGCAATTCAAGATATACTGAAAAATATGGACAACCATCAAAGTCTAACAACGAGAGAAAGCAGGAAAAAGTGCATGTCTGACCTTTCGCATATCAAGGAGTCCCTCAATGAATAAAACCTTTCATAATTAATAGATGTTGGTGGACATTCTGGCCAGAAGTTGTGAGAGATTCCAGACATCAATACGATTGTGGAACAAATCGTAACTATGATATGAAGGTTTCAATGTTATTAGTTCTACGCACTTTGAAGAAATGATCGTTGGAAACGAATGTTAAGAACTAACATCGGAAGAGTTTGAACAATTGATTACTAATCCGCAGGAATGTAAATTGAATCACGAAACAGAAACGGAAGTTGTCAAGTCGGATTATCGTATGGAAAATTTGAATGATTTTCTTTTTTTTCTGCTGCTAAATTCACTGCTAAAGTTATGCTTTTTGACACTGTTACGAAAACAGGATTGACATTTAAAAGATGTGTAGAAAGCTTACTTGAACCTTATCAAGAAATTCGCGAAGAGATTGAAAAAAAGAAGAAACAAACGCCAACCAGCCAACCACACGTTCTTTTTCCACCTGATAAGTCTACACGAGTATTTACGATTTAGCCTCGCATTCCCGGTGTCTTCCTGAAACACACTTCATAATTAAATGCCACGTATACGGAATGTTTTCACCAGAAACGGTCTTCATTGTGAGTACGAACTTTATCACCAAAATCAATCATCAGGAATGATGGGACCGTTATAAAAATGTTGTGCGCAATCAAAAGTTTTCTAATTGTTTGTTTCCGTGGCAGACTAATCCCTGAAATGTAGTAATCTGTACAAGAAAAATAAAGTAAAAACAATCCTTACAAATGTAAAATGAATATGCAAATTCGGATAGCTTATATAAATATAATTATCTGTATTGTATACTGCAATATGTGAAAAAAATAATGAATGTTTATTTAAAGGGTAAATTATACGATTCTTTTGAAACTTCGATTTAGATAACACATTTTTTTACACTAAAGTATTTTTTAAAATTTTATATATCAAGGAATGCTTAATATTAAATGTTTGAAATTGATCTCTGAATTTTCAAAATTAGTGCGTGCTTATTGAATCTCTGAAATGGATTGAAATTCTTCAGTAGCGAAACAGCAATCACTCTAAAGCAAGACCTGCTTCTCGGGTCAAATCATTTCAGATCAAACGGAGCACCTACACTGCAAAGTCACACCAAACTTTAGAATTTTCAACAGATGGCGTTTTTGTTTTTGATGACTACAAAAAGGCATGTTCCTTATCTAAATTTCTGTGCAAGTCTTCTTATGGAGATTTTACATGAGAAACAAGTGTGACACTCTATAAATCACTAATATCACAAATATTTTGAATCGATTCCAAGAATTCCTAAAAACGTTCAGGGTCCAATCACTTACAGCGCGCGGCACGTTTTGGAGGGAAGAAAAAGAAAACTACTAAGCTGGCGCAGGGTGCCCTGATAATAAAGTAAAAAATAGTGTAGTGCTGAAACATTTACACAGTTACCGAAACAAATATTTTTTTTATTTCATTATAATATAGGTAATGTACCACTGACACGTTACTCCCTCCTACAATGTTAAAATAGGAAAATCGTTAATCCCATACATTATAATATACTGACACAACGGCAAGTTTTTCGCTTCCATATTAGATACAATAAACTTCTTTGATTTTTCAGAAGTCAAAGGAAATTTCCCTGAAATTATGTAATATATTTTTATTATAGTTCTTTTTCGAATGATTTAGTGATTATTCAGTTGAGGAACAATAGGAAAATGACATTGGGTTACGAAATTCGTAGCTGGTTAGTGATCCGCTGAAATTGATATTCTTCAATTCTTCAACAGCTTATCCCAAAGTACCCAACATGTAGGCTTGTTTCTATGGTGAACCCAATTCACACAAGACGGCGCAGCAAAGCTTTAAAGACACTTCTATACCTTGAAGAGGAGCTATCAATGTGCAAACAAAACAGATGACAGAAATTTACGATTGCAATGAGAACGTCGTTTGAGTTCTTCCCACCCCTTTACAAACACAATCAGCAGAATTCCTACAATAACTCAAACATCTAGAAATAGATAGAACTACTTTCTCGTATGTTAAAAAAATTAACAAATTGTGCACAAAAAATTCTCATTGCTCACCGAAAATAAGAGGCACAACGTTATTACCAAATCGAACGTTTCGTAAAAGACATATAGAGGGCGTAATTTTACGCCCCCTAGAGAAAAGTGTTTTAATAATGGAAAAGCAGAAAGTAAGCGAAAATTATTCGTCAGACGTAAAGCTATTCTAAGGAAATGTAATTTTTGAAATACGCCTACTTAGGAAGGGGATAAAGGGAGAATAGTGTTTGAAGATTACGCCCAAACTACTGGCAAAACTATGCGTCATTTAAGAATGGTAATTTTCTATATCTTTACTCTAGGGGATCCAGTAGGAATTTAATTTTTCAATAGCATTTTTAGATGGAGAAATACACTTACAAAGAGAAACACACAAGCTAATAACCCAAGGGTACGGTGTATTAGTTTTCGCTATTTGTAATACCCTTTCTTTGAGTCAGGAAAGGAAAACGCTTTCGCAGAAATTCGCGAAAGCAAAAGCCCTCCAGTTCTTAAGCAATCACCGAAGAATTGAAATTCTGTGAAAATACCTTTCCCTCGGTAATTTGAATTATGAAATTCCGGCAAAAGAGCCCTTAAGCTGCACTTCATTTCACGAGCATCTTTTGATTAATAAAAATATTCAGCGGGAAATGGGCTTGTTTGATCCGAATTCTCCTTTTTTAGTAAACTACAATTTAATAAATGCTGTTCCGCACCCAGTTAGATTCATTCATTTTTTCTTCCAGGATTCTCGTTCCATTGCCCCCTTGTGCAGCATAGTACGGAAAATTGTCTTGAAACGGGTATTTCTTTTTGTAAAGACAATTCTGAAAATTCACATTTTATGGCAACGTGACTTTGGTCTGAAAACAACTTGTTTGCAGAAATCAAAGCAGGTAATCTTTTTGTTGTTAATGTTTCGTGGTTTAATGGCCATCGTGAGATACTCGATCGACGATAAGCAATCGCGCTTCACTAATTTAGGGCCACTGGTTCCAGGGATGGGAGAGAACCAGTGTTGTAGTGCAAAAAATATATAAATTTTGCATCGGAATAACTGCACGGACACATCTCGTACGAACAGTCAGCATCAAGAGCTTAGAGAGCTATGCCATCCTGGCAAATGAAAAGCTGAGGCGAAATAAAAGCAAGACGAAAATGGATGACAACTTTAATTTTTTTTAATGCAGTGAGATTTTCACTGGCCACTGAACTATTCTTGCTTTTGTTTTTCTTTTTCAAAAGACCTAAACTGGAAACGTAATGAATGGCTCAAATAAACCGCTCTCTTAAGTGTGTTTTCCTGACAGCATTTGAGCAACAAATCCTCACTCAACGTTTTACCCTAATACTCACTTCCAAAAACTGAGAGCCTTCAGAGGAACAATAAAATAATTTTCTGTAATGGAAAGCGGGGTAAGGTATATACAACTTACTTCCGATAAGTTACCTGAATGACAGCACAACTGACGTAACAGTATTGGGATAAAAAAATCACGAGTATGCCAGACGAGGCAGTCCTTGGACAATCAGCGAACAGTTCAAAAGCGGTTTATACCGTTACCGACAGGCTGTAGACGGGCATAAAGGGAATCATAGCAAGCATTTTCGCGCCATTCCAATTAGGCATTTTTACGCTTTCCAACCGAAATTTGAAAAAGCGTATATGTTCCAGCTTTTTTTGTCTGTCCGCACGATAAATGGCGTAAAAACGGTTCGATTTCGATGAAATTTTAGTATGTTGTAGGGACCATGTGGGGACGAACCCTATTGAAAATGGGACAAATGGGGTCAAAGGTCACGACGAAGGAGCGAGATCAATTCCATTGCCTTTATGCGTCATAACTTGTGTAAATATGGTTCGATTTCAATGAAATTTTACTATGTGGTAGGGAACCACCTGGGGACAAACCCTATTGAAAATGGACGAAATTGGGTCGAAGGTCAGGACATAGGATTGTGATCCATTTTATCGCCCTTATCCCATAATATTAAGGTGGACGTCAAGTAATTTTGCTTCATATACTTCCAATGGAAAAACTTTTGTACCCATTTCCTGCACAATTAATGTATTCCCAAAAATGAAAATTTGAACATCGATTAAAATAACCATATTATAACTTGGAATACTTAATATTTTCTAAAACATAACCATAATTATATTAAAAACCAATAACTTTTCCTTTGGAGGTGCTGAAAATAGAAAAAAGGATTGTGCGACCTGTACTATGATGACGTGAGTAGGCCAACAAATGTTGGATTGCATAATTATGGTTATGTTTTAGAAAATATTATGTATTCCAAGTTATAAAATGAAGCCATTTTAGTCGTTGTTCAAATTTTTTCATCTCTGGAAACGCACTAATTGGGAAGAAAATGTTTACAGAAATTTTTACATTCGAAGTACAGGAGGCAAAATTACTTGACGTTCACCTTAAAGAACAATTCTTGTGTGTATGTAAATTTTATTTTGAAAACGGCTCTAAAGATTTAGATGAAAGTCGTTAACCTACCGTTTTCTGGTACTAGAAATCGATTTAGCTAGATCTCGACTTTAGGAAAATTTGTTTAGTGGATTAAATAACCACTCCGAATTACCACATTTTTAGTGTCATTGCATCGTCCCATTAAGGTTATCCATGCTTAGAAATCTTATGACGTCGCACTCTCGCAGTTCAGATGTTGAAGCTAGGTTACGCCATCTGTCTCATTACGACACGTGTTGTGTGTTGATCCTATAAAGTTTTATGACGTCACACTCTTGCCAGCAGATGGTCGCGATTCCCATCTGCCTCATTACGTCACGCGTTGTGTGCGTATGTTCGTCCGCACGATAACTCGCTTAAAAATTGTTCGATTACGATGAAATTTTAGTATGTGGTAGGAGAACTCCAGTGAAAGAACGCTATTGAAAGTGAAAGAAATGAGGTCAAAGGTCAGGACATAGGAGTGGGATCCATTGCACTGCTCTTATGCATCATTACTAACGTACAAAAGGTTCGATTTCGATGAAATTTTAGAATGTCGTAGAAAACGACCTGCGGACAAACCCTATAGAAAATGGGTGAAATGGGGTCAACGGTCAGGACATTGGAGCGAAATCACTTCCATCGCCATTATGCGTCATAACTTACGTAGAACTGTTTCGATTTGGATGAAATGTTTGTATGTTGTAGGGGCCTGCCTGGGGACGAATCCTATTGAAAATGGGTGAAATGGGGTCAAAGGTTAGGACACAGGAACGGGATCTATTCCATTGCCCTTATGCATCATAACTTACGTATAATTGCTTCGATTGTGACAAAACTTTATCATGTTATTTCAGAGGTATACTGAACCGGTACTGTTGAATATCATCGAAATAGGATGAAAAGTCAGGGCACAGGAGCGAGATTTATTCCACAGCCATTATCGTCATAACTTGAGTAATGATTTCTGGTATGTTGGAAAGCGTATCATAACACTGGTCAACAAAAAAAAATTCTGACCTTTACTTTTGCAGCTGTTTTAGACTACTTTCAGGGTGCTGATTCCAAATGTAATATCAGATTTGCTCTATCACATCTCATTTTTATGCTATCGGCATACCCCGTTTTCATTGATTTTACCCAAATATAAATCTTTGTCACTTATGATTGCAAGTTGTTGCGAGTCAGTGACTGCTTTAGTGTTAAAATATGGAGTTGTATTTTTAGGATAGTGTGTTTATAATATCATTTTATGTAGATATCCACTTTTATTTAATATTTTGCTTCTGCAGGTCGTGATCTAGCAATAACTACAACATCCGAAAGAAGGAAATGCATTAATGACCAAGATGTCTTCTGCTACATCTGTGACAGCTTCACTTTGCAGGATCAAAGGCGCAACATCAATACCTTTGTCAAGAAGGTTTATCTTGCCTACTTTAAAGTACGACTTGGAGACCAAGACGAAAATTGGGATCCTCACAAAGTGTGTAAAACCTGTGTTGAAACTTTGCGATCATGGTCTAAAGGCAAGAATGCTAAGCTGAAGTTTGGTGTGCCAATGGTCTGGAGAGAACCTACAAACCATTTGGATAACTGCTACTTCTGCCTTGTCAATGTAAAAGGTTTCAATAAGAAAAACAAACAACACTTACAATACCCAGATATCCAATCTGCCAGACGACCAGTTGAGCACTGTGGTGAAATGCCTGTGCCTGTATTTACTGAGCTACCAGAGATTGATGTTGAATACCTCAATTTACCTGCTTCTACAGTTGATGATCATGATGCTCAGATCGAATATACGCCATCAGATGCAGATTGTTATTAAATTTCTCTGTTTAGTCAGCCTGAATTGAATGATCTTGTAAGAGATTTGTACTTGCCGAAGCAGTCTGCTGACTTGTTGGCTTCCAGGCTGCAAAAAAAGGACTACTCAGACCTGGCACTAGTGTCTCCTTTTATCGTAACAGAGAAACAGCACTGCGAAAGTACTTCCATACAGATGGTCAACTTGTTTATTGTAATGATGTTGAAGGGCTTCTTCTCAATATGGGACTGCCTGCATATGATTCAAGTGAATGGATACCTTTATTGACAGTAGGAAAAGGAGTTTGAAATGTGTGTTACTTCAAAACCGAAATATAT